>JABSTQ010009560.1:0-1200000 GCA_013358835.2 Ixodes persulcatus
GGAGGAAAAGTTGGAAAAAGGCAACCTTGATTCGACCTTTCATACGACAGGCAAGGTCAGAAGATCAAACAGTCATTACCAGGTCCGATTTATGCTGATGAAATAGTGCTTATGACCGATAGCGACATACATAGCTTCAGTCCCTAATTGATATATGTGGCGCAGAGGGTCACAGGTTAGGCTTAAAATTCAGTTGTGACAAATCAACGGTCATGGTGTTCAGTGATGACGGAATATCAGAGCTATATACACAAGGATAAGAGGTTGAGCGAGTCGATAAATACAAGTATATAGGAGTATGTATAAGTGAGGTTATAGAACCTCAATGAACACGTAAAATGAGTAACTGGTAAGGGCAGCAGAAATGCAGCTGTAACGGAAAATAGAGCACTGTGGAACTATAACAGGTATGAGGTGGTGAGGGAGATCTGGAAAGGAGTTATGGTTCCAAGCTTGACTTTTACAAACGCAGTTTTGTGCATAAAACTGGACGTTCAGACAAGGCTAGGAATGAAGCTACGTGAAGTAGGTAGATTGGCTCTGGGAACACATGGTAGAACGCCGAAGCAACGTGTGCAGGGCGATATTGGATGGTCCTCATTCAAGGACAGGGAAGCTAGCAGTAAGATATAATTTATTAAATGCTAAGAGAAATAGATGCAGAACGATGTGCACGAAGAGTTCTTAGCAATTTACACATGAGAATCATCGATACAAAATGGAGAAAGCGGACTAGAAAACTTATATCTAAATATATAAGCAAGAGCAGGGAGGCTGGCTGAAAAAAAAACACGTTAAGAAGAGAGTTAAAGAAACTAAGAGGGAAATATGGGAAGGAGGCATGCAGACTAAATCGACCTTGGAAATTGACAGATCGTTTAAGAAGTACATTACTAAGGAGCCCATCTTCGACAATTCTAGGATGAGCTCCTTGTTGTTCGAGGCGAGGACAGAAGTGTTGCGGACTAAGACATATAGAGCTAGATATCAGAAAGTACATACAGTGTGTGCAGCCTGTGGGGAGAAGGAGGAGACGGCTGAGCACTTGGGACTTTACTTTAAGGGGCTTCACCCTGTAGTAGCTGAGAGGCGTCTAATTTAACAAACGCAATGGAACTTAGTAACAGTGAGAGAAAAATAGACATGGGAAAGGTGGAGATAATTGAGATTATCTGACTGGTGGCATAGGTCGAGTGAAGCATGAATATTTTCTTATTCACTTCCGGGCGACCCTTAAGGCAGAAGGTGTGTGCACCCGGTTGCATTGAGGCGCCTCCGTCGAACAGACCGTAACTTTTAAGACTAAATCTCTAGATATATACATTTATGTTAAATAAATGTTAGGAAAAAAAACTAGCTAGTTGGCGCCGCAAGCTGCCGCCCGATTAAGATGGTTCAGCCTCATCCATCCATTTATCCATCCATCCATGGATAAATAAGATATCAGTTAACTGATGAAATGAAAACCTTTAATTAAGTGTGGCGAGGCCACACCCGATTGAAACTGTTCAGAACAAAGTTTACAAACAAGCGAGCTGGTTGTTACACATAATTTAAAACCGGAGATGAACGTACGACAAGTAGGGAGACAAACATACACACACACACACACACGTCACAGCGCTTTCAGACGTGTCCATGGGTTTGTCTAGGGCTGGGCGTCGCTTCAACGTTTTAACCCGATTAATCGCCACCCTTTAGTTGATTAATTAATTGATCATTCGGTTTCTTGCATTCCCATGCATAATAGTTTAAAAGAAGTCAAACTGACATATTTTGTCTTTGCTGAATGTTGTCACGAATGACAATTGATGAAGCAAGGGAAACTGAAGCAAACGAAACGTTTAATGGGGCAAACTTCTGCCCAAGACAAAATAGAAGAAGAAGGCTAGCGTCGCAGGACGTCGATGACGGCGTAACAGCAGGATTGAGCGCCGGGGCGAGACCGATTGCGGCTCGCCACGCGGAGCTCCTTTTGTACACGCGTGGGCTTCCGGAACAATTGGCGTAGAAGGTTCGGCGCGTAGAACATTCTAACCTCGAACAAGCAACAGAGTTCTCGAATTCACCCGAACGCGACATTTACAGAAATAACAAAAGAGGTGTGTCTGCTACGAGGCATCGAACCTTGGCCCTTTGCGTGGGAGTTGGGCACGATAACGATTCGGCCACAGGAGCGCTTTTTTTATTGTTTGTTTTTGTAAAAGAACAAAAACACAATCACAATGTTAAAATCACATGCACGGCGAATAGTACGACTGCACGAGATTTGAAATTCCTTCAGGTTCTCAAGAACGTTTAAGGTCGACATTTATTCAGGTGGGCACTGTAGCGTGGCATATACTGAATTCAGCGCGCGGACAGTTTCTATAAAAGCACATCCGTACAGGGCGTGAGTTCACATCAGCATGCCGCATTCTGAATCTCCATATTTCATGCAGGCCAACGAGTATAACTACGTCAACAGGGAATTCATCCCCTTTTTCAACAGGGAGACACCTAATGCCATATGGAGTTAAAGGAAAGTATTTTTGATAGTCCTCTGGAGAACGTCCCATAACAGCAGGGCGTTTCTGCAATCTAACAATACACGTTCTAAAGCTTTAGGTTTTTTGCAGAGAAAGCAGGGTCAGTACCCCATGGGGCGAAAATCTTTCGCTGCTCAAGCCAAGCTTTTCAGGGAAGAGTGGTCGTGTGTAACTTAAGGAAAAACGTTTTTACAGAAAACAATTTTTAAACTCTACTTAAAACATCCTGGCCTGGGCCTGCCTTAAACATAGAACTGTATACCGGCACTGAGAAGACAGTATCAGTGATGTCCCGCGTTAGTCGCTTACGCGTGACACTGCCAAGTATTCCAGGGAAAAAGGCGCGGACAGAAAACGACACACACGCATTAGCCACTTCACGAAGAAAACAGCCAATTCTTCGTTGTTCTCTAAAACAAGAGGAAACGACAAAAAAGGGGAGTTCGTCTGACAGTCTGGTCTGAATCATAGCCAGAAGAGAGGGGTTAGTTTGTTCTCTTAAGGTCGGTTCTCACATGCAGCGAAGCGCTGATGTAGCGCTCCTCACGTGCCGTCAGCTACTTATCGTCTGCCATGCGCAACAGTTTTGACGGTGCGATACAAAGCTGGTGAACGCTCCCGTCAGCACGCGCTTAGCGCGAGGTAAGCGCTACGCTTGTAGCGCTCCGCTGCATGTGTGAACAGGCCTTAATGGTGAATTCCACTCGTAGATCCAGAGTGCTTTCCGAAATTCGCGAGGGAGGCAAAATTCCGCTCCGTGGGACCCGCTCCGAATCCACGAGGGGAAGATAAACTCGCCTTTTGGGAGCGACCTCCCCCACACTCCTCCCCATCGCTTCCCCCTCCGCCATTCAAAATGGCCGCTGCTCGAACTTGACAAGCCCACCAACGCCTGAGACGACTGACCTTTCCGACGCAGAAATAACACGCGACACAGGCCGTGCGAAATTATACATACCACGGCGCTCATGTCACAAATAACGAAGACGTCCGCGCAGTCCGCGTTCGGCACCGTCACATACCTTTCGGCCGCGTCGAAGTGGCGGGGCACGGACAGCGATTGCCAGCGGTGGAGTTCAGATTTCTGATACGGCTTTAATAAACAGAGGTAACAAACCATCACTTGCACGGTCGTTGCCTAATATTTTCTTGCTTTATTGCACGGGAAAACCCCGGCGGAATGCCGTGTAAAAAGGTAAACAATCATTGGCTGCGGAATGAACAGGCCTAACCTTGCGTCTGCCTCCGGCTTTCCTGTCGTTCTTCCTCTCACGATCACAGCTGTCAGCGCTTACGATTTACCACGCTCCACAGTCCCGGCTTTGTATCCCTGATCTACGGGAGGCAGAAGCGTTCGAGCCGTCACAATCCCACGTAAACAACCGATGCACCCTAACAGATCGAACTCGACGACCCGTCCGGCCCGCCGACCTTGCCGACCTCGCGACCTCGCCGCGCATGCGCACTGCCGATTTAGAAGGAAATCACGTGGGCCGCTCTGTCAACATCCGGAGAGATCTGTGAAATCCCGCAGAGCAAGTTCGGCGGAGTTTGAGGCGCTCCGTGGAGCGGGCGTTGCGAGAGATCTACGAGGGGAAGATGACCAGCTCGAGCCAGATCTGCGAGCGGAATATGCGCGCTCCAAATGGAGCGCTTTTGGAGCGCTCGAGATCTGCGAGCGGAATTCACCATAAGAAACATAGATCGCGACACGACTTAATTGTTTTAACAAACACACGAGATAATAGCAGTCCTTCCTTACTGACGTGGCGAAACAAATTATCGCGACATTATCTTTCACTTTCGGACCGCCGGATAAACACAGCGAAAACTCGAGGCAACTTCTGCATACACGAACTCAACTCTGTTACGTCACGGCGCGGTGGTGGCGCGTCGGGCGCACTTCCCGTCTGCGACTGTGGGCGGAAGTCCCCATGTGAGACGTGTATTCCTGCGTTGTTTTGAAAGGAACCAGAAACAAACCTGCCTTCTCGTCAAAACGCCGCGACTGGGGCTGTACCAAAAGAGTCGAGAAAGGTTTTGAAGGCCAGTTTTCGTGTGCTCGGTTCGTCCGATAATCTGGATATGTGCCGTGAAAAGGGAAAAGCAGACGCCGTCGGACCACGATTGTTTGGGCGGGAAGCACTTTGGGTTAAATTCACGGATACTTAGGTCATCAGATTTATTTGTTTTGTTCCAACATGAACACCGGAAAACCTTCAAGTAGTACGGACCACCTGTGGACTACGTTCATTGCGTCTGCAAGTTCAGACGGCCGCCTGATCGTTCGAACTGTCGTCTGCTCTTTCAAACGTTTCTGCTTGTCGTCTGCTCTTTTCGACGACACCGGCCTGTAGACCAAATGTTGGACCGGTACTTGCGATAAGAAGTAAGTACAGGACTCAAAAAGACCTAAGTTTGAAGGTAGGTAAGCAGGCTTGATGTAAACAGTAGGTACAAGGAGAGGTTGAACATTGTTACCAGTGGCCATCACCGACTTGTTAAGGCTGATACACTTTGTCCGACTATGCTTGCAATTTTCAGTATCGACGTCGACCATCTCAGCTATTGTTCACGCTTTTGCAGTCCGAGCGACGTCGCGATTGAAAATTGCGAGCGAAATTTCATCATGCGAATCAGGCTTTAGCGTACATTCTGCGGCGTCCACGTGGGATGAATCGCCGCATGTCACATTATTCACGCGAAGTTTTGCGATGTAACGAGCCTCGGTAATTTCGCTGAGGCCGCTCAAGTAGTCAGACATTGCCAGGAAGACGTAGAATCAACAATTCGAACGCGAAAAAGGGCAGGGGGACTCACACCGACGCCGACAACATCGCATTTCAATGGTTTGTTTATGGGCGACGGCGAGCTTCTTGCCCACACTCCATCGCGCATGCGCGGCGCCGGTGGCGTCCGCTGGAGGCGCTCCGGTTTGTTTGAAAGCATGAGTTGGTGTATATTTACTCTAGCACACGGTAGTACTTAGAGACCATACCAAAAACTGCGCGATCAATAAAATTACAGGAGGACACTTAAGGCTGCTTACATGTAGAAGTGCGAAAGCATTCCTACACGCAGCGCATTCGTACAAGCAGCGCGCCCCGCTGTCCTCCGCAGTGGCCGGCCGGGCGGTGCGACATGGCTGAAGGCAGAGCGTAGAACACGTGAAATTGCACAGGGGCGAGGGAGCGGGAATTTCCCGCTCCCTCTACCCCCCCCCCCCCCCCCCCTCTCTGGCCACGCCTGGGATGTGACCCGACAGGGGGAGAGAGGGGTGGCCTCGCGCGCGCCACCCACTCCCTTTTACCGGCGCGTGGGCCGCAGCGCCAGGGGAGGGCTTCGCTGTGGGTGGCGTTCCGTGGAACTATGGCGCGTCGTGGCCAATGAGACTTTAGCTGCCGTTTAACTCAGCAAATAAGAATTTAGGTGCCGTGTTTCGTGGTTACAGACGCCGCCGGCTTCGCTCCATGGGACAGTTAATGCTGGCATTAAAAATGTTAGACACTTGCGCGTGTAACAATGGACTGTCCTATCCGGCCCCCCTTACCGGCTTTCTCGCGCGTTTCTTGAACCAATGTCGACCAGTACGTATTTGATTTCTTGTAATACTGCATTGAAACACCTAAATACTTTGTCGCTGTTGACATAAATTTTATATCCTGGAAGATGTGGGGCTTCGTGGCCCAAGTGCCATGCCACAATCCTCAACACTTCTGCCAGTTGACAGCCGCACCGGTCAGTTGACAGTATACCTTCACTCCACGTACTGCTTGTACAATCCTTCCCTTGTCTTTACAAAAAATAGCAACATCATCCGCATAGGCAGGCATTTTTACCTCTTTATTTTGGAGTGAAAACCCACGTATAAGACTATTTTCAAATACATTTCTACAAAACGGCTCCAAATAAATACTGAAGAGTAACTGCGATAAGGGGCATCCTTGTTTGACGGATGACTTTACACTAATACGCGGTTTCGGCTTTCCATTAATTATAAGTTGTGTTGTACACCCCGTCCCCGTGTAGGCCATTCATACAAAACGTCCGGCAATTTCAACCGCCCCTACATGGTATAATATTTTGTACAGGATATCATGCTGTACCTGGTCAAAGGCTTTCTCTAAATCAATTTGTAGCATGACAACCTGGTCTAGCTCCTCGTAACATACCTCTAGTATGTTTCTAGCAATATGGACATTTGATCAAATCGATCTTCCCTGAATGCCACAAGTCTTGTGCTCCCCAACTATTTCAGTAACAACATTTTGGAATCTACGGGCTAAAACATTCATTAATATTTTATAATTTACATTGCAAAGTACAATTGGTCAATAATTCTTAACATTTCTTAGCTTTTCTTCATTATCGTTCTTGGGGATGAGTACAGTGTGCGAGTTTAAAAAATGATAGCGGTAACTTATTTGTCTCGCTCGCCTTTGTTATCACAAAATGAAGGAGTCAGGCGATGGCGTGTTTGTATTTCTTGAACAGTGCAGCGGTCATGCCATCGGGCGCTGCAAATTTGTTTGCTCGCAGTTCCTCTATCGCGCGTTCGATTTCTATAACGCTTATTGGCTCTTCCAGCTTCTCCTTTATCTCGTCACTTAGACGAGGCAACACCGCAGATACTTTTCAAGTAGCGAGTCACTGCCATGGTCCTCCCGCCAGAACAAACTGCCATAATACTGAACAAAATCCCTTTCAATAGCCTCCAGCCGACAACTTGGCAAACAATTCGATTTCTGCGATGTATTTTTTCTCCACATACGTAGCTTTGGCGCTTAGCGCCCTTTTGGTTGGCTGTTCTCTTAGAATATATTTTTCAGCACGAGCATGAATTACGACTCCTCTATATGTCTCTGTTTCTAGTTCAGCTATACTATTTTTGAAGGTTTTAATCCGATCAGCCCACTCACCCGGATTTTCACATTTGAGTTTCGATATTCTTTGGAAATCATCGAGGAGCAATTTCTCCTCCACCTTCTTCCAATACGCTAACGTGCTGGATCGTTCTATCGCTCTAAATTTTTGTTCAGGATTAAACCAGTCCCATTTTTCACTCGCGCTGTCACCTAAATTAACCGTCTTGTTTAATAGGTCATCTGCCGTATCTTTGAACCCTTCATCCTCCAGAAGGTTATTATTTAACTTCCACGTGTCCCATTGGAAGCTGGTTTTTCTACTTTTAAATCCAACAATAAAAGAAACCAACGAGGGTGGAGTGTTGGGTGAGTCGTTGAACCATTATGGTTAAAAAGCGCAACAGGACAACGGACAGAAAGGAAGACACAGACACAGCACACATATATAGCGCTGTGTCTGTGTCTTCCTTTCTGTCCGTTGTCCTGTCGCGCTTTTTTAAAATAAAAAAAAACCAACGCGCAAAAACAAAACGTGTAACACATTATAGTTTTTATGAGCAGTTAAAAGTTCAATTGAAACATATGCTCTATCTAGGCGAGGGTGGCTAGTAGACTGCAAATTCATGTACAACATGGCGGCGTTGTTCCTTTTGTAATTCGCAGCATCTTGTAAGGTAAATCCTGTGGTCATTTCCTTTAAAATGTTTGTACTACTATCACGCTGATGTATTTTGCTTGTTCGGTCTCTCGCGTCACAAACACAGTCAAAGTCGCCTAACATTCAGATTTTTCTTTGAGATTCTAAGTATGAAGAAATCCTTTCATAAAACATTTTCCTTCCGTAGGCATCAGCAGGCGCGTGCACACTGATTATTCTCTACTCCACGTTATTTACACAATAGTCGCAAATCACAAACATGCCCTTACTGTCGACAATAAGAGAAATGTCTCGAGCGTTTAAAGCTTTCTTCAAAAGCAGCATCCAACCCCCAGACAATCCATTGGCATGGGTAACACAAACTTCGAAAGAACAGTTAAAAAAAAAAAAGGCGCCAGCAATCTTTGGTCCTTTTTTCGTTTTCCATTTTTGTCTCTTGAATCGCGATGACTTCAGTGCCGTTATCGATTAGTAAGTAGCCTCCTAACCATGCTTGCGATGCGAGGCGAACCCGCGAACATTCAACGTCGCTACTTTCGGCTTATCGATAAGCTTAGGCGTCTTCTCGGTTCAGGGACTCACTGGGGCTCTCACCGGGAGCCGGCTTGGGGCCTTGTCAGCCGGTAGGCTTGTCCGGACCCCTGGGCTCGGACGCAGAGTTCGGAGCGGGTCGAAGCGGCTGCCGTTCCATCAGCGCCGCCTTAAGGCCCGTTCACACACATGAGTCCGTAGCGACCGGAACGACTGGAACAACTGAAACGACCGTTGCAAGGGTCTCCAACCGTCAGTTGCCATAGCGACGGAGGGACGCTCGCACGTGTTGTTCACGACGCAAGGAGTTGGAGCGAGCCCAACTTTCCCCGCTGCGTTGGAAACAACCGCAACGACAGACCAATCACAGGTCGGGGAGAACTGGTGGCGCGCGTTGCATGCCGGTCGCGGGCCGGCCGGCCGGCTCCAGAAAACATGGCGTCGGTGGTGATCGTCGACGCGGACGGCGTGGTGAAAGCTCATTGTTCCGCGTAAAAGCGCTACCCTTGATTGTGAATTTTCGTCGTGTGTCGCTATGATAACCCAGCACGTACTAGAAGGGAAGATCCACCTACTCATGCGGCGATGTCGTGGCGGCACTCTCAAGACAGCAGAAACGCCCGTGCCGTCGTGTTTATTTACTTCGACTACAGTGGTGCTTTCTAAACATTTGTGCCCTCGAACATCGCCCGGATTTCTTATTTGGCGCATTTCATGCGTGTGCTCAAGTTCAAGGTATTACTGCTGCGTACCGTATAAAGGATGCGAATTTTCACGCGTTTTCATCACCGGAGAAAAGTGATTTGTGTTAGCAATCCCGAACGCTCGCAACGTCTATCTGGTCAGAAAATCATATTTTTACGTCGCTATATCGCTGCTAAGATTACATCGTCTATTATAATCGTAGAAAAGGCGTGAGGCGAGATTTGTACTATTTGCAAAAGTCGTGTATTAGAGTCTTCATCGTCCAAGACGGCGTACCGCATCTTTTTCTTTTCTTTTTTTTTTTCATCCACTGTACCCTGCAAGCCTATCATGAAAAAAAAATAATAAAGCATTAGGCTGTAGAAAACTGTCTGTCTATATTCTGTTACGGCATTGAGTGGCAGTGTGCCCCCTTTTTAGAGGCACCGCTGAAGCTCCGGTTGCAACGGACGCAGTCGCATGCAATCGACGTGTGTGAACGAGCCTTTAGCTAGCGGCTCCGACTGGCACGAGCCGCTGCCCTCCTTTGGCGACTGCGAGTCTTCCTGACGCGGTCGTTTTGTGGCCAACGCGCTGGCGTCGACCATGGGGACCTCGCTTTCCCTTCTGGCCCTGCTGCGCCTGTTGCCGTCGCCGCGCCGTAGGCTTGCAGCGACGCTGTCTTCTCCACGCTCATCGTTGGCCTGTCCTTGCTGGTCGACGCCTCGGCACGTTGCGCCGTGGTCCCGATGACCGGCAGGGCAGCATCCTTCAGCGGCCGCTCCGTCGTATCCCGGTCCGCACCCTTACTGGCGTTGCGTTCAGGTGCCTCGTTGCCCGGCGCTACCCCTTCGATAGCCTCTTGTGCCTCTGCATCGTCCATCAGGTGCTCGGCGTCGGTGTTGCCCAGTCCGCCACCTGTCGCCGCGGCATAGGTTTTGACGCGGTGGGTTGCGTCACGACCGAAGCAGTGGCAAGTTTCGCATTTCGGCACCCGGCAGTCTCGCCGAATGTGACCACTGCAGTGCGGTGACAGCGCAGGCAGAGCGGTGCTCTTCTCGGCATCACAACGAGCGTCCGACCTCCGGCGACACGCAGCTGGTGCGGTAGGTCGACCAGGTTGAGCCCGGGCTTCAGCCTGATGGCAATATCGTCGCGCAGCCCGCCACGCCTTGCATCCGCCACTTCTCGGTGCTTACTTCGGCCACCGAGCCGTCAGACGCGAATGCCGCCCTCACCTCGTCGTCGGGTACGTAGTGGAGCAGCCAGTGCAGTTTGATGCGCTCGGTTGTCCGGGTCGATGACGACGAGGTCACCCATACCGAGGGCCTTCCGTTTACCCTCTTGTGACTGGAACGTCACAGCCCAGACGTGGTTCATCTCGTACGCCATCAGAGCGATGGTCTCAGGGAGCAGTGTCAGACGGTTCAGGGCGTCGTGGAAGTCCTCCTCAGGGCGGCCCCGGACGTCGGTGTGAAGAAGAAAGGTGTTGAGCACCGAAGGGCCAGGGAGGTAAGATGTTCTGATAGTCCGTAGCACAGTCCGCAGACGCTGCGTCATTCCTGGCACCGTCTGTGGGCCGCTGAAACCGCTCCGGAGGAGCCCGACATGACGCGTCTGTTCGCTTCGGCGGCCGGAAGTGGAACTGGCCACGGGCGCACTTGCTCGGAGACGCGCGTGGCAATACGTGATACACGGCGCAATGTACAATATCGGATTTTAAACTAACCGAGATGTGTAGTTGAGAACAGTTACAAGACACGCACACTCCCAAAGTATTACATTAGCGAACTCATTTGATTGTTCACAATATAGTCTCTGTTGCACTAAACCGACACTCGCGCGATGTGGAAGCGTCTGGAACACGCATAACAATGTCCACTTAATTGGAATAACAATCCCCCCCTACAGTTCACTTTAGGTAAATTTTCACCTAAAATTTGCTTTCAAACAAGTGCACTGGTTTATGTCTGCGTGGTGAAATTATTGAATTTTTACTCTTCTTCGACTGCCAAAATGTATCCGATCCGGTTACAAAAATTAAACGCGATTAAAGCATTAGGATTGATCGGTAGGTTAATCGATCAAGTGCCCATCCCTAAATGTACCCCTTCATGTCGTTCGTTCGTCCCCGGTATTAAAGTATGCGTAAACGGGTTCAGCCGCATCCATTCGTTCATCCATGGCTAGGTGGCGCCAGCTGCCGCCTGAATCGGAGAGTTTAGCTAGTCTCTATTCCCCGATCCTCACAGCTGTAAAAGACCCCTTTCAAAACTCAATAAAGCAACATCGGCGGTCGCAATTTCTTAGGCTAGATGGCGCAAGCTACCTCCCGTTACAAAGGGTATAGCCATTAACGTCCATCCATCCATCTATTACGTGCGAAACGCGTGACTGGATCTGAGTCCTCGCCAAACGCTAACGTATCTCTACATGCTCAGAGTATGAGCATATATAGATTCGTATCCATACATGCTCAGAGTATGAGCCTGATTAGTGGCTTATCCGGATAATTGTCGCAGCAGCCAGTAGGTGGCGCGCGCTTCTAAAAAGGGTCTATTCTCTCAGGAAATTATAGACGGTGACGGGCCAATAATTCGGTGCAAGGTCCGCCTCCAGCTCGCGCTCGTTGCCTTCAACCGTGCTTTGGGACTGTGCGTGAGGCAAGTGTTATCAAAAGCAGAAATCCCTTGCTGGATGCGGAGCATCTACTGAATTCTTAACCTTCACTGCTTAGTCTAACGCCGAAGTTCGCTACCCGTCTTCAGCGCCTAAGGTCAGACTGCGCTTACACTCAAGTGAAGCTGCACCGCATCAAAAGAGCAACCAGCCCTTTTTGCTAGCACTGCGATCAGCCAGAAAAGCTGAAGCATATATAATTATATATATATATATATATATATATATATATATATATATATATATATATATATATATGGGTGGTTTCATCTCAAATCGTGCAGGCAAAAAGGGTCGAATTTTTAATTTCGCTGAAAAAAATATATGTTATGGCGTCGTCTCTAAAAACACAGTAGCCACAAACCGCAGGTTCGTCGGATATTTGGTTCTCGACTTACGAATTTTAAAAGAGGCCGAGGCGGAAAGCAGTGTTTTTCACATACGTCGTGGGTCGGATGTTTCGCTCGATCTCCCGTCGTGGATTTTCAGTCCACATTATATTTACTTTTTTCAAGCACTCTGTAGACACAGATAAAACGCTCAAATACCATGAAATAATTTTAGGCGTTTTGCTTTTTTTCTGTAAAAATGTCAAAAACGCCCCCTCGGTCAATTGTTGACGAACTTTGACAATTAAATACTGGCGATCTACTTGAGTTACATCAATATTTTTTATGTCCATGGAGAGTCCAAAACACGCTCTTTATAGATATTATAAAATCATTTAACTGTATTAAATATCCTTTGAGGGACGTTTACGTTAATGTTATGCGAAAACCAAAAAGTACCAATTTTAAGATCGATTTTCTCAAAAAACCCATTTTTTATTTTTTTTTATTTTTTGTTAAAATGTACAGGTTGGAACAAGGAGACGGCAGGCTCTTTAAATCGACCGGAAAATTCGGTTTCTTAACCTATCGCGCTACGACTTTGTGCAGCGTTGCCCACAGATGGTGCATTTTTTTTGTAAAATTTTCAAAGAGCGAACTTACCTGAGGAAAAAGTAAAGAAAGAAAAAGGCTTAGCTCCTATGGAAACGCAGCGACGCCACCGGTCTTCAAAGAGCACGGCGCCGTTTCCCACGGGACACAAGAGGTGGCGCAACGAACGCCGCCAACGAAAGAGCATACGGCGCGCCAGCGTCTTTAGCAGACAATCTTTTCGACTCAAAAGCGGCGCGCGTTCCGCAGGCGGCGACAGTCGCAGAAACAAAAACAGGCGCGGTAACAACAAGCAACTGCAGTTCCTTGTCTGCTAAATACGCCGGCGCTTGGAGTCGTCTGCTCGTTCGTTGGCGGCAGTTGGCGTCGCGACCGCTTGCGCCATCTCTTGTCTCCCGTGCGAAACGGCGCCGTGTTGTTTGAAGACCGGTGGCGTCGCTGCGTTTCCATAGGAGCTAAGCCTTTTTCTTTCTTTACTTTTTCCTCAGGTAAGTTCGTTCTTTGCAAATTTTACAAAAAAAAATGCACCATCTGTGGACAACGCTGCACAAAGTCGTAGCGCGATAGGTTAAGAAACCGAATTTTCCGGTCGATTTAAAGAGCCTGCCGTCTCCTTGTTCCACCCAGTAGATATGTTAGTTGTCTACTCGAAAAGCAAGTCGAGAAAGTGTATATTTTGTTTGTATGTTCTATATTTAAACCTCAATATCGGAAAAAGACGTCTTCGTTTTGCAAGACCTAAGTCAGACAAAAAAAGACGTGCGCTTCTATGAATTGTAAAAACGTTTTCTTAAATTTTCGTCTGCGTTTTGAAATCACTTATAAACGCATTTTGTGGTATTGAATAGTTATTTATGTTTTGAAAAGAGCGGGAAACCACGAGAAACATATCTAATCAAATCAGCAGGCCTAGTAGACCTTCAATATCGAAGAGGCACAGACGTTGTATTTTTTCGATTTATAAAACTTTCACGGTAAACTACCATGACTAGCTATTAGCTGTCATATTACTAATACATAAAAAATCACATCATTGATCTATTATATACCATTCTTTCCGAAACCAAACGCTAGGGTTTGTTCACCGCACATCGCACAGATCACCAGGGAATGGCCTTTCACTTCCGTAATACACAAAAGTGATGACACAAAAACGATCCGAAACACACGGAGAGATTGTCACGGAGAAGGGTAGGGAATAAAAATAAATAAATAAGAATAAAATTACCCAACTCCGATCTTAAAGAAAATTGCGGTAAAAAGATAAAAGATGAGGTTCGAGCGGTGGCAAGGCAATAGGTCCACGTCTGGTGGAGAGTCAGACAAAGAAGTCAACGACACGTAAAGGAAAAAAAAAATTAATTAAGACAGAAAAACTCAGCCGCACGCGGCAAGAATAAAAACCAACTCCTCCGGGCATTCCCTAAACAGGACACAACCAAATGCGTGCGAACACGCTCTCTACAGCACCGTCAGGCCGCTACGCCATGAAGAAATAAACCAAACAAGTAAGCAATGCTAACAAACAGTTAGTAACGAAACATAAAAAAAAAAGTTCAGCAGAACCGCACCCGAGAAACAAAGTTCAGCGGAGTGAAGAAACACTCACGAAATAAAATAAAAAAAGTCTTAACTGACCGACGCCGAGTCCAGTCCCACGACACTGAAGCCTGGCAGGATGATGGCGTCCAGATGATGCTCGAATCTATTCTTCACTCTGTTCCGCACATCCGTCGGGACTGTGCGGAACAAAATCAAGAATAGTTTCAAGCAGCGGTGCGCCAGAAGGTAACCGAGACGTAACATGCCTCGAGGTTCATATCGTGAGAGGAGCTTTCGAGGTAGTTACTGCATGCAGTTACTCAAACTTTCTCTTTCCCCTTCCCTTATTCAAAAGAACACGTCAGCCGGCGCTAACTTTTCATCTCGGGAGAAGACCACTCTTCACAAACGGTTATAGTTGACAAGGAGGCTGACTTCGACCCAACTAGTCACCGGGCAGAATAGACACAAGTATATTTACCAACACGCTCGTTTTTGATGCTAGTCTCCGGGCTTTGCTGTTTACAAAAGAGATAACCCTTCGGTGCTATCGGATTTCCGCGGAGGGAGATAGAGTACATAAAATTGAAAGAATAAAACACGGAGGACAAGCACAGGACAACCACTTTGCAGAGCACGGCCATTTCTAGGATAGGGCGTTCGAAGCTTGGGCAAATACGCGGTATCGTTTCACGCGTGCACGGATGGCTGGTTTCAAAATTTTCCCACATCCCTAACGAAACCGGCCCATCTTCGTGTGCGTGCCCGCGCCGCCGGTTTTAGCTCGCACGCGGCGTTGTTTTGGCAGGCAGAACTGTTGTTGACCGTCGATATTGTAAGGCCGTGGTGTTCTCATCCTCCCAGGCAACAGTTCCTTTGCTTTCCCTTCTGCAATACTCTGATTGACTGACTCCTCCTGGGTGGCCGTCACTGTTCGCCGCGTCAACGACACATTCGTACCATTTCACTCCTCGTGACACAGGGTGCGCTGCTCGCTTTACTGTCACGGGCCGTCCTATCTAACACAACGAGCGCGAAAGGTCGTGGTCATCTGCTGGTTCCGAAAGGGCGGGACGTTAATATAGGCCAATGAAGGCCCCGAATCAATACGACGTCTGCCGATTTCTATACATTAAAAATTTACGACGCCTGCTGGTCTGTTAAGAAGTGTCGCTTTCTCTTTTGAACTGCTCCAATGTAGCTTGCCGCCTATAATAAAATTTAAATGATCAATAAATATAACAGGGTGGAACTACTGTATTTCATTTTTACGCGGGAGCATTAAAAAAATGCAAAAATATTTCAAAGTTTGTGAAGACGCGCAATTCGCAAGTCCCTTTCAAGCCGTAAAAACACGTTTTTGTACGATATTGATGCTTAAATATAGAACATACAAACAAAATATACACTTTCTCGACTTGCTTTTCGAGTAGACAACTATCATATCTACATTTTAACAAAAAATAAAAAAAATAAAAAATGGGTTTTTTGAGAAAATTTATCTTAAAATTGGTACTTTTTGGTTTTCGCATAACATTAACGTAAACGTCCCGCTAAGGATAATTAGTACAGCTAAATCATTTTATAATATCTATAAAGAGCGTGTTTGGGGCTATCCATAGACATAAAAATATTGATGTAACCCAAGTAGATCGCCAGTATTTAATTGTCAAAGTTCGTCAACAATTGACCGAGGGTGCGTTTTTGACATTTTTGCAGAACAAAAGCAAAACGCCTAAAATTATTTCATGGTATTATAGCGTTTTACCTGTGCCCACAGAGTGCTTGAAAAAAGTTAATATAATGTGGACTGAAAATCCTCGACGGGAGATCGAGCGAAACATCCGACCCACGACGGATGGGAAAAACACTGCTTTCCGCCGCGGCCTCTTTTAATATTCGTAAGTCGAGAACAAAAAATCCGACGGACTTGCGGTTTGTGGCTACTGCGTTTTTAGAGACGACGCCATAACATATATTTTTTTCAGCAAAATTAAAAATTCGACCCTTTTTGCCTGCACGATTTGAGATGAAACCACCCATATATATATATATATATATATATATATATATATATATATATATATATATATATATATATATATATATATATTATGTGGACACTGCATTACAAAATTAACTGTGCTTCTAGCTTCACTGAAGAGCCTCGGCGTTTCATCCACCCTCTTGGACATGCTATTCCAAAAGGGTCCACCATTCACGTGCACATGTCTGCGAAGCATACATGGGTAAATTACTTCCAAAATGTAATTTAATTACAATTACAATTGCTTTGCTTCAAAAGTAGTTTAACTACAATTACAATTACCACTATGTGAAAAGTAATTAATTACAAATTACTTTTAAAAAGTAATGAAATTACTTTACAATTACTTTTTTTCTGAGAGCGACCCGACTTCGGCCATATGACTTTAAACGTGTTGTATAGAATGCAACGTATTTGTTCATTCCTTGCTCTAATGTTCACGTATTGTACTTTCTTTTTGTGTATTTTGTTAAATTCATGATAGAACTTGACAGTATGGGGAAATAAAGTATTACGTCCTTATATTTTTTAGCAACTAATCATAAATTAGTTGATATGCTGCAAGACGCCAGATTGCTAAAGAAAAAATTGGGTTGACAGACTTTAGTTATCCAGGCAAATAAAAATGTGACTTAGTTAGTCATATAGGAATATTTGACAAGTGTTAATATAAAAGTAAAATCCACATGCGCTAATACGATCACATTCACATACAAACATCATGATATTGTAAATTATCTACATTTAGTTGAAATTATAATGGCTCAGAAATATATAAGAACCAAATCGGGGCCCCCGAATCATTGGTGACAATATTCACAGGTGCGAGGGCAGTTTTCAAAATACTTATGAAAATAATATCCGAAGTAAAACCAACATGAAATAAATTTGAAAATAATACAAAGGTATACATATGCGACAGTACTAGAAGAAGGACGTAAAAAAACTGGCAAAAAATACAGAGAAATAACTTCATAGAAAATTAAAATTCGCAACCTCGGCTGAAAGCTTGAGCTCAATTTGTTTTCTTTCAATATTTTGGCACGTTTACGCTATCGTTTTCTTCTCGCACCGCAGACGGCGCTACACGGCGCCGTTGAGGTAGGCTCCAAAGAGGATTGTCTCTCAGCCCGCAGTGTAAGCAACAAAACAACAAACAATGCGACGCTATTTATCTTGTGCGTGTGTGTGAGTTTGTGTCTGTGTGGGAGTGTTTCACTGAGAGCTAGGCCGCTTGTGCGAGCGCTGGGGCTTTCAGAGAGGTTCCGTCGGCGCCACAAAGTTTTGCAAAAGTAATTGTGTCGGAAATTTTGAAATTACTGACGCTAGAAAGTAATTAAATTACAATTACAATTCCTTTTAGCCAAAAGTAAATAATTACGATTACAAATTACCCAGAAAAGTAATTAAATTACAGTAGTAATTCAGTTGCAGTAATTGAATTACTACCCAAGTATGCTGCGAAGGCTTCTTAGGCGCCTCTGGGCGTCTGGCAAGAAAGGATGTGCGAGACAATACGACCGCCCCCTTTTGTTTCTGTTTGTGTTCTGGTGATAGTTTTCCCGTGCATTTTTCTGTGGGACTTTGCGAACACTTCGTGATACTCGAGTTCTAGATGTGCCCATTTTTTTCAATTTTTGATTGATTTCTTTCCGAATAGTTTTTTTTCTTTTTTGTTAACATGCGTTTTATTATCCTAAATTTCTCATCGCCATTTGTTCCCCGTCCTTTCCCCCGCATTCAATCTCATCAAAACTGCTATAGCCCAAGCCCGTGAAACTTTTCCACAGAAAGTGAGAAAAACCTCACGTCAGGCAAGCGTCAGCACCACCACCATCTCATCCCCAAATGAGGATACTAATTTTCTGCGCACCATATGCGCTCAGGGAAAGCCGCAGTGACCGGAAAAACTTCTCATCCGCGGCCGCCCCATTTATGTTTTCAAGTCATGGCACCCGTTGCGTGCGGCGGCGGCGTTCCAGTTTTCCTTTCTCTTCTTCTCTGTACCTTCGTTATTTTTTTTTTCTTTTTAAGACTTCTAACTTCCTCGCGCCAAGGTTATCGTTCGAATCTGACCGCGGAGGCATCTTTTATAGCCGGACGATTCTTTTTTTTTTTTTTTTTCGTGCGCCGGTTGCTGGCTGCCGACCGTGACTTTGACTCGGAGGCCGATAACGTCCGGCGACGCTGTCGCGGGTTCATACGCGGCGTTTCTTTCACGCTGTTCATCCCACGTGAGCGCATTGTGCAAAGTCTCCCATGTACACACAGATACTTTCACGCATGCCTTCAGGCGCACTCGCATGCAGTGTTAGGGTATAGGGCAATGTACATATACCTTGTATAGGGGTTGATCACATGTGAACATGCTATACGCGCGAGTTCGCGGTCATGGCGGTGCAATGTTGAACTGGTCTGGTCCAAACCAGATGCCAAAGTTTTAAAACTAACCGCTATATTATTTAAAAGTTAGAAGAGATCTTCAGAAGTTTTCAATGGGAAAACGGCGGCCGATGAAGCCCACGGACACATGGCCCCATTTTCCCATTGAAAGCTTAACAGAAACACATAACTTTTGGATAAGACATCGGATAGTTCTGAAAACTTTGGTATCTGGTCTGGCCCGCTAGCGCTACATTTGAGCGGAGACTGAGTGCAATAAAAAAAAAAAAACACTAAAGTTTTTTTTTTTTACACGTTATACTTACATTGCCAACATGGCGCACACTCTCTTTTTCCTCTTCGCTGATCCTCTCGCTATGCGCGAGCTTGTGAGATAAAACCTAATGGAGTCTGCACCGATAACATTTCCGTGTAGGTGACGCGCGGAAGAGGGGCTCCCGTGCGTGGCGGCCGGATGCCTAACTCACTCACAGCACACAACACGAGCATCCACGCACAAGCGGTGAACAGCGCGCCACTGGCTTTGTTTATTTCGAATCTTCAATAGACCTGTGTCACCAGTCAGATTTAGTCAGATCGACAACGTCACCATTGCCGCAATGCATTGAGGGAACTTTAGTCTTTCTGCACGACAACCTCGCTGAAGCACCGCGTGGTCAGGGCACGAGACGGCCCTCTGGTGTACTGGCATCTGCCTCCTGTGTACTAAAGTTACAGCGGCGTCACGCGTGCGCTGTACGCTCGGTGAGATCGGTCTATTGGTTCACCCTCTCGTGAACCGTGATCACTATTATTAGCAAGTTTTAGTATAGATCCTTACAACACCTAGGATAACGCGATGCATCAAAGGCGTGACCGGTATCGGCATTGGTATCGTTATCGGAACGATCTACTAAGACTCTCTATTAAATTGCTCGTAAAATTAATTTGGGGCTCGGATAAATAATTTTAGATTGGGATCTCCCTAATCGCATATCGTTTGGTGGGCGAAACGAAAAAGGGTAGAAAGTCAAAATCCTGCTTTTCGGTGCGGAGATATAGCGGACTATTTCGTACCTCCTTTCCTTCGAGAGCTCGTTCACACAGTTTCGTCTGACTGCGTTAAGACTGGTTGCGTCTAGCTGTTGCCATGGTGACCCTGACGACGAGCCAATGGGGAGGCGCCGTGCTGCACGTCGCAACGCAGCGCAACGCAGTCGAGGCAGCTGTGTGAACGAGCCTTCTGCCTACCCCAGATCACGCACAGGACGCGAGCACTCCGTCGTTCGGACGTACGCGCCCGTCGACAATCGATCCGTCGACGAATATTTCAATTCGCTTTCGCGGCCAATGAGTGCCATGACGTCCCTTTTCATCGCTTGTGAACGCCAAGTTCCATGGTTTGCTTAAAAAGGGGGTAGAAGCTTAGAGTCATTGTGCCGCTGCCCAAGCACGTCACGACCGCTTGATTTCTCATTTCTCTTTTGAGTTGAGGAGGAGAGCTAAGGAGGAAGAAAGTTTCGGCCACTAAAGCACATTTTGTTCACAAATGTTTGCATTGCCACTATAAAGCTATTGCCATTGATATCTTCTTTAATTAATATTTTTTGTGTGTTTGAGAGACGTGGCATTGTCTGCGCAGTGGCGGCTACTTCATTGCAGTGAATTTTATTGAATGGGTCAATTTTAGTCAATAGTCAATGGACAACTGAAATTCCACAGGCCCTTAGGAATCTCAAAGGCTTTCGTTTTGAAGTCCTTTTAGCAGCCCGTAAGGCAGGAAAATAAGTCCAATTATCTTTTCCGTTTTTTCTATATATATATATACTTGTTTATCTTTTATATTAGGCTAGTGTACCGCTGAGGATATTGTCCCATGACGATATTCTTGCCTTTGGGACTGGACGGGAGCACGGAATAAAAAAAAAAACTACTAGAGAAGTCGTTCTACTTTTTTTTTTCTTTTTCGCTAAGTTGGAGTAATTCGGGAAGGTAAGCACGTTCAGTCGGAAACACATCACTCGCTTCAACTTAGTTGCGATGCAAGGCGAAAGGTTCGGAGTGTCTCCATCTCGCGAGATAAATATAGCCCCGAGCACGCGTATCGCATCCCGAATGAGGACGTCGCTACAATCCCTTTTCTTTTGTCGTTGTTGTTTGTGTTTTTAGAACCCATGAGTAGCATTGCCGCCGCCAATTTCGGTTTCGAAATGATCGACCGCATATATAGTAAAATGCTGGTGTGAACCTCACGAAGTGCAGCGATAACATTTAAAGCGCTCGGTAACGCAATCTGGTCCCAGAAAAAAGTTGGGACGCCACGGCTACTATACTATGCATCGTTTCAGCTTACAATGGACCACAGCGGACGTTACGAGCTGTCCCAGTCAATCCGGCGCTGGCAACGGATCACGTGACTACTCACCCCGCGCATCGCCATGCCCCTACCGAGGGTGCCGAGATACTTATACGGCATTGGACTGACCTCGATGCCTCGTAGCGGTCCGCTACGAGCCATCGAAACGTAGTATAGACCCTTTATTGAAACGTAGTATAGATGAAACGTAGTACAGACCCTTGAGGTGAAACGTAGTATGGACCGTATTGTATTGTATTCTGCGGCGCAATCTCTTTGAAACGAGAGTCGAAGTTGGACACGCCAAAAAAGTTAAAAAAGAAAAAAAGGGGAAGAGGAGGGGGGAGGTCGTCAGTACCCACCATCTGTCGTCGATGACCCTTGGTGGGCGGAGGGTAACAGCTACACGATCACGGTGGTCCAATCGGTACGCGCTGACTACTCGGTGCGCAAATCACCGTCGCACTTTCCACCACGCCTCCAGTCTTTGCCTAGAACAGGCCACGTGGTCATGTTCATTCGTGAAGCCGAGTGCCTGCTCGATGCGGGAATCCCCGATGGGCGCTGGCAGGAGCCTCTGGCACGTGAGCAGCAAATGCTCGGTGGTCTCTTCGTCTTCTCCACAGGCGCTGCATGTCATGTCCGTCACGCAACTGTCCAACTTTCGACGGTACTGTCTGGTGCGCAGGGCACCGCCGCGGGCCTCGATGAGTAGGCGACTTCCCAGCGTGTTCCTGCAGAACGTTATTGGAGCAATCTCGGTCTTGAAAGGTGCATACAAATGCATGCTAGTATGCTGTTGCATTCCCAACGTCCAGCGCTCCCTTTCGAAGGCCTTTATCTGCGTTCGCACTTTACGCACCCAATCTTTTTCAGTTTGAGGCTCATCACTCATGCAAAAGGCTCCAAACTTTGTGCCGAGGCGGGTGACACGATTCCTCCACGTCGAATGGATGTTCTTGAGGTGAATGTAGATGAAAAGTCGCCGTGCCCAGCGGTCTTCGTCCATATGCCGGAGTCGCGCGTAGTACTCTAGCTTGCTGCTGGCTTCTCGTGCCTCGAAAGATGACCATCCGACGTCACCTTCAACAAGCTCGTTGGCTACTTTTCCATAGCATCCCAGCGCTTGACGTCCGACATCTCTTTGGCGTCGTTGAAGATATTCACGAAGCTCTATGGGTGTGCCGATCACAGAGTTTCCAAAAGTCAGTCCGGGTACTGTGACGGCCTTCCAAAGTTCCCTGGTAACGACGTATTGGTCGCAGCTCCAGAGGCACCGTCTTCGCAGTATGTTTCACTTACGCACTGAGGACGTCCTGAGGTTTTGGTGATACTCAGCGAGGTAGTTTTCCGTAGCTGATAGTGTCACGCCAAGGTACCTGTACTTGGTGCAAACAGGGATCGCCGCACCCTGTAGGATGAATGGTTCAATGCTCTCCTCCTCGCGGGAAAAAAAAAACTGTCGCTGACTTGTGAGCATTAAAGCGTAATTGAAGTTGATCCGCCTCGGTCTCACATGTGGCCAGCAGTTTCCTCATGTCCCCCACACTGTCGGCTATCAAGACAAGGTCATCAGCGTATGCAAGTCCAGGTAGCCGCCATGTAATCACCTCCCCGTGTTGGAGATGCTTCAAAGAAAAACCGATGGCCGTTTTCTCCAGCGCTCTTTTCAGCACGCGCTTACAGGGAAAATACAAAGAAATCGCAGGAAACAAAATGTCGCCGTAGCACAGTAAGCGCCACGAGCGCGTGCAGGGACACGCTCTTTCACGCGCTTCAGAACAAAAAATAAAAATAAGCGTTCGGAACAAAATGGCCAGATGTCATCACTCCAAGCAAAGCGCACATGAAGGCACCCTAGTGTGAACTGGCCTTTAAAGGACCCATGAAACGGTTTTCGGACTTCCGGCCAAATAAGATGGCGTTTGGGGATGCCCCTCAAATCATACAATGTTTCCCGGGTCACGTGCGCATGACGCGCCGCGGGGTACGCGGCTTCCGGTCTTGTCCTCTCCTTAGCACTGTGGACGTTGCTACAGCGAGAGCAGACTCTCCCCATTAATAGGCTGCTAAGACCGGCCATTTTGACGGTGTGGAATGCACCTTGCAAAAGAACCCTGGAAGCTCGCCATCTGCACGCGCTCAGCAGTCGCTTCACCTTGTGTTGCACCGCAGGAAACACTACAAGCGCGAGCTCCTTGCTCTATGGCACACCTCGGCGGTACAAGCTCTCGTGCACCAAGGGAGCTGCCAACGCTATGAGCTCGCGCTTCTAGCCTTCGCTGCGATACAACATAAGGTGAAACGGAGTATAGTTGCAGGCAGGCGAACCAGGCGCACGAGAAAGAAAACGAAGCACGCAGCTGCCGAAACGTGGTTTTTATATCGCGTTGATCACACCGCTCGTCCGGTAGCAGCCAGCCAACGTTGCTAGGCAGCGGAGCAGCGGGGACGGGATGCTTTGACTTACTCCGGATAGATGGCGCTGCGAAAACTTCGTGTACTGAACGAGAATATAAAACTTTCCATTCATTTGTTTATGTTGGAACGAAATCATTTCTAAACGTTACCATTAAACTGAGAATATACTTGTTCAAAAGCGATCTCAATAACCGCACCCGCCGTGACGTTACAAAGTTAGTTCCGATGGCCTCCGTGCGTGAAGTCAAGTCAAGAAATAGTTCCTTTTTGTTTTTGCGGTTACGTAGCGCATTCGCGACATTTCGAGAAAAGTGGTCGTGTTTTATGGTCCTTGTGCTAAAGTAAACAAAGAAAGGGTAATAAGGTGCACGTTCCCTCGATGTTAAAATCGTTTCATGGGCCCTTTAAGCAGCCGATGAATTACAGCGTTTAGAAATCTAGGTACGACTCGACGTGACGTTATCGCAATGTTTTTGTAGTTAATACTTGTACCAATTGTTTTCTAAAGATTGATTGTTTTAGCAACTACCTTGGACAACGCGTGGGAAAATTATTCGACCGTGAAGACGAAGTTGTTGGGCAATAAATTAAAATTAATTTCGCGCATATTTTAAAGTAAATACTTCATTTATGTGCGTGCAAATGTGTGACAGAACTTAAAAGCAGCCCAGTGAAAATGGCGATATAATCAAATTTGTTTTTTACGTAAACCAGTCCACAAAGATTATGTGCTAGCGCCGCCCAAGCAAACGGAAAGGAACACGGTTTTCGCACAACTGCTTCTCGGCGTAACACCTAGCTGCTTCGCGTGCTGTCTACAACCTGCTAGCGAGTTTTGAAAGTTGGTGGACTTGCGAGCGCAGCAATCGGTGGGCCCGGTCACCAGATCGCCGGGTACTGTTCACTGCGTGTTACATAAGCTTGCGACTGATCGGGAATAGAATCGAATAACAGGATGATGCAGCCACAAGCCTTTCAACTCGTGTAGCCACGAACACGTACACTGTAAAAAATGTGTGTAAAATTACAAGCATTTTTACAGACATTTTCTGTTGTCATACAGAAAATGTCTGTTAATGGTCTTTAACCCAAACCTGTTCAAGAAAAAAACAGACATTTTCTGTTTTTACCTTTTTGGATAACCAAGTGTTTCTCCACTTCACAAAAAGCGGGCCTGAGAACGTATTTGACTCATTAATATTTTGTTTGTGTATTTAGAGAATAAAACTATATTTATGTGTAATTTTAGTGAGAGGATTAACGCGCGCCGTGCTTTCTTCGGTCTTAATTTTGGTGCGGAGCTTATTTTTCAAGATGGATGCCGGATAACGATTCCTCGTGGACGTTGGTTTTCCCGGCTAGACGATTTCTGACGTAAGGTGAGTGCTGTGCATTTCTACCGGTTTAGTATAGGGACACTGTTTTGATTCCGATTGGCTTAAGTCTCCCTATGGGTCCGAGCACGAACTAGAACACGCAATCGAAATGGGTTTCCGCGGTACCTTGAGGCACGATGACACCGGCGAGAAAACGCGGGCGCGAACGCCGCTCGCAGCGAGACGCTCCCATATAGCGAACGCCACACGGCGCCTTACCTTACTACGCACCCGAGGGTCCTACCGTGGGGAGCGGTGAACCTCAGCGTTTTGCCTCAAGGTCGCTTGCTCTTTCAAACTATTTCGAGCACTTGCGAGATTTCCCGCGCTTTTTGGTTGGCCGGGCCAGACAGCAGCACGAAAGTCCGCCTCACGCCGCCGGCTGCCGCCCATGCGGGAAGCACTCATCCCAGTGCCCACCATCGCGACGTTCGCACCCGTTTTTGTTGCCCTGCAACCTTACAAACCAAAATACTTATGTATATGTGGAACTCTTCCTCCATAACAGGAAACTGCGTGTGACGATGACTAGGGGGACATGCCAGGCTCTCCTTTCATTTGTGGAAAAGGTATAGTTGCAAATGATACTAGCAGACAGGTAGGCATTGCTAAATTATGATACATTTCATTCAGGAGGGAGCTTTGTGACTACTAAGTCGTTCACAATATGCATCGACAGCCAGCCAGTGGTCCACACGTCCAGCCCGCGCCAGGCCTTCAAGCTGGTGTTCTTTGCTCACTTTGTCTTCAACATCGTTTACCGCAAGGAGACAAGCCTGTGTTTGGAGTTCATGCAGAGGTAGGGACGAAAGTGTCTATTCATCATTTCGTAATTTACAGAGTCGCGATGAGGACTGACTCAGCCCCTTTCGCGCTTTTGTGTCGTGTATAACTCCCAGTGGCAAACAACAAAGCGGCGTTCCAGCAGCTACAAGAGAGCCTTTATGAGGGCCGTAATGCTCCTAAATTCAGATAAAACTAAAAAATAAAAAAATAAAAATTCTTTTACTTTTGACGTTTTCGAATTATTGATTACCGATGGAGTGAAATCGGCTGCTTCCTGGTGCGTGCTGTCTTCAGCACGCAGCAGTTAGTAGAAGGGAAAGGCACCCTCCTTTCGAGACGAGACATAGGCGATCCTGACTGTCACCGCATGACCCGTTGCAATTGCAGCACGCAACTCGGTAACCAAGTCCCAGGCCAGTCCTACTCAATAAGGATGTTCATATATGTTAGTATGTTAAGTGTCAATTACAAAAAGCGACCAGAAAGATCTTTTTTGTTCTGTTTATGAGCTTTATGCGCTATTGTGATTGTGTGCATCTCCTGAAACTGGCTCCACCTTTTAGACGCCCAGTCGGGAAGACATACAACCCTATGCCTTTTTGTCTGGTGCTGTTTTGTGGCAGCCTTGCACACAACAGGGGAAGTCACCCATTGAAAACCGTGAGCGGACACCCGATAAATAGTCTCGTGCTGACGCGGAAACTCCCAAACGCCGGGCATACAACGCACGCTGAAACGGCCGTAGTACTAGGGAGAACCACAGGTACCAGAATGCACCGCGGCAGCGGTGGTGTCGCGCAACTCCTGGTGAGACTGGTCTATTGGAGGCTTATTGGAGAGTAGGCGCCGTGTAACCGAACTTTTGGGTGGCTCGTCAAAAGAGCCCTAAGCGGTCGAAATTAATGCACAGTCCTCCACTGCGGCGTGCGAGATGCCCGTTATTGGTTTGGCACGTAAAAACCCCAAATTTGACCTTTTTTTTACAACATTGCTTGACGCCCAAGGTTGCAGCACTGGTGACAGCGTTGCATGATTATGACTTCTAAACATTGAAAACATGAAGACACATGTACCATGCAGGCGTCCTACCGGCTTAATATTTGCTTTCTTGTTTTCTTTTAATAAAGTTTTTAATATTTCATCGTAATTTATCTGAGTACAAACATTTTTCTGCAGCGAATATGTGATTAATGCGGGTAAAATACGAAACAAGGATGGACAAAAAAAGAAGACGTAACACAGCCCAGCCTGAGAGAAGCGTTAAAAAAACGGCAAACTAAAAAGCAACCCTGCTCCGTGTCTCTTCTCCCCTGTTACTTGGCCCTCGTTGTTTCGTGCACTGCGCCAACCAAGCAAAATGAAACTCTCACAACCATCTGTTCCCTGATACGTGGTTGCCATTTTAGCTTATTAACCGTCGCGATAAAGTACATTTATTAGAATTATTTTTAAATTTGGCAGATTTGATATTTGACGATGGAACAAGGCGTCAGCCAACGATGACCTTTCTGCTAATATATTACTACGCGACAGTTGTGTACATAGGCATCTAGCTAGTAGAACGTGCGTACTATCAAAGGTAATTAAATACATCCAATCACATTTGCTACAATGCATGCTTCAGTAGCTTTCAGGCCTAGTAACGCAGCTTTCGCGTTGCAATATATCAGCAGTGAGGTGGGCTTTCACAGTCATTGATTTCACGAAACTTGTAATTTTATAGGAATTATCACCCCTCGTATTTATCTGTACCTGATTTGATGGAACTTCTTATTTTACATAAACTGTCTGTGCTGTTATTTTTCTAGGATTGGTTTAACAGAACTTGTAATTTTAGAGAAATCTTCTGTGCTATGATTTGATTATACATGATGATTGAAACCTAAAACTGTGGTTTGAAAAACGGAAACCCGTGAAGGAGGAAGAAAAAGGGACAGACAACGACTCTGTTTTGAGACGTTGACTGTCCCTTTTTCTTCCTCCTTCGCGAGTTTCCGTTTTTCAAATCAGTCTCAGGTTTTAATCATCAAATATAACTTACACCAGCTCGCCTGCACTTTAACCGTTTTTTCTAAGATTTGAGTTGTGTAAAAAAACAGAAATTGTCTGGCAGCTGGCCTGCCAGAAAATTTCTGTAAAGCTCTGTTCTCTGTTTTTAAATTTTTCTGTTATTTAACATACTTTTTCTGTTTCTCACTAACAGATAATTTCTGTAAAAATACAAAGTCTGTGAATTTCCTTTCACGGAACTTGTGATTTTACAGAAATTATCTGTTAGTGAGAAACAGAAAAAGAATGTTAAATAACAGAAAAATTTAAAAACAGAGAACAGAGCTTTACAGAAATTTTCTGGCAGGCCAGCTGCCAGACAATTTCTGTTTTTTTTTTACATAACTTTTTTTTACAGTGTACGTATCTTGCACAACAAGGTGGCTGCATGCCACCTTGTATTTCACTCACGACCTCACCACACCACGAAACTGTCGTTTGATTATATCGTTGTATCGTGTTCTGTATTTGCCGGGACACCGGACCTATGTCAAGCTTCCTATTGCAAGCTTTTTGTCCGGAGGCACGAATTTGTTCTAATAAAGTTCAAGTTCAAACACGTATACTGCGGCGACGTAAACAAACCGGGAACGTCCTTCAAGATGGCGTCCGGTGCTCACTGGGAATGGTAATTGGTGTAGAGGGGTGTAGATCTCGGAATGGGTTTATTTTCAAGAAGTTTCTCGAAAATAAAGATTAGATAGACAGACAGATAGATATATAGATAGATAGATAGATAGATAGATAGATAGATAGATAGACAGACAGACAGACAGACGGACGGACGGACGGACGTCCGTCCGTCCGTCTGTCTGTCAGTCTGTCTGTCTGTCTGTATCTATCTATCTATCTATCTATCTATCTATCTATCTATCTATCTATCCATCTATCTAATCTTTATTTTCGAGAAACTTCTTGAAAATAAACCCATTCCGAGATCTACACCCCTCTACACCAATTACCATTCCCAGTGAGCACCGGACGCCATCTTGAAGGACGTTCCCGGTTTGTTTACGTCGCCGCAGTATACGTGTTTGAACTTGAGCTTTATTAGAACAAATTTGTGCCTCCGGACAAAAAGCTTGCAATAGGAAGCTTGACGGACGGACGGACGGTCGGACGGACGGACTGACTGACTGACTGACTGACTGACTGACTGACTGACTGACTGACAGACGGACTGACTGACTGACTGATTGACTGATTGGGGACTGTGTTTAGATCTTGCTGGGTGTAGACACTCCTAGATTTGGGAATGGGTGTAGACACCTCGCGTAGACCAGTCTGAAGAGTGTCTATTATGGTATACATTCCGTGCGACGCTACCGACGCGCCGCCGCGCAGCAGTTACCGCAGTGAGAACTCCAGCGAAACGAAATTACGCTGCGTTCATTGGTACGCATTGAAGTCGGATTGGTGGGGTTGCACTGGGCTGACAGCATCAACTGCTGCTTGTTAAGTGTTCCAATAGTTATGCGTCGTGTCTCGTGGGGACAAAGTTTTATAGTTTTTCAACTCGCCGATATTTTGTGGGACAGCGAACACGATGGACCCGTGCCGTTCCACGCGAGACATTTGGTCTCCAGATCGCGTCTGCTTTGTCGGCACGGCTGACATAGTTTACACTGCCGCTTTCTGCTCTGTGTTTGTTTTTTTACCAGTAACGCCTACATATGTTAGCACCGATGGGACGGACTGAAATACCATCCCAATCTCGCGGGTATGCAGTGCCAATTTCGTTGGAGGAATGCCCCCCAAAAGACGTTTCGTCCCGGTCGTACGTGTCGATGATATTTTCAAACCAATATGGCTTGCAATCTTCATAAAAAATATTAAAAAAAAATAAACGATTTGGACGGGCACAACGAAGGCGCATGCAGGCTCTGACTGTACTGCTGGAGAACTGCTGGGTGCTTCAAGGAGCGCCCAGGCTCTTTAAATCGACCGCAAAATTCGGTTTCTTAACCTATCTCGCTACAACCTTGTGCAGCGTTGCCCACAGATGGTGCTTTTTTTTTTTTTTGTAAAATTTGCCAAGAGCGATTTTACCTGAGGAAAAAGTAAAGAAAGAAAAAGGCTTAGCTCCTATGGAAGCGCAGCGAAGCCACCGGTCTTCAAACAATACGGCGCCGCATCGCACGGGAGACAAGAGATGGCGCAAGCGGTCGCGATGCCAACTGCCGCCAACGAACGAGCATACGTCGCCGAGAGCCGGCGTCTTTAGCAGACGCCGGCTCGGCGGAAAAGAGGATCAAGCTTTTTAATCTAACTAAGAAACCAAGCTGTGTTTGTTCTAGTAGGACAAGTTTTAGACAAATAATAATCAAAATTTACTTTTAATTTAATTCACTTATTCCTTCCGCTTTGTTATCACTACCAGTGATTGAATGGATCTATAATCAACCTTCCATGTAGAAAAATACCTCTACTGACAAAGAATCACCATTTTTTAGCTCGAACGATTAAATCAAATTAATCTTACTTTTAACTTAAATAAATCTGATTTAAATCAAATAAATAATATCTATTTTGTTTTAAAAAATCATGATTTCTATTTACCCTGCTTATAATGCGTTCATACGAACGCGGTGTTCGGACTGTCTACACACGTTTTCAGCGTTGATCACCCAGGCGGGGAATGCCAACGGGATGTGAATGCACGCGTCTACTGATATTCCGCAGGAGGAGCCAAAATGCACACGCCAAGCACGTGTACCGCAGTCCAGGAGACAGTCACGTGCGGATTGTTAGGGGGTTCGCCGGACAAACCGCTGCGCAATGGCGGAACAACCGACATCGCAGAACGTGCAAGCCGCTACACAGGTCGGAACATAGCTATAGGGCTAGGAGCCGAGAGAGCACTATCACCGACAGTGAAAGTGCTCTTTCTGACATCCGGAGAAACCGAGGGCGGGGCTTATTGTGTTGACGATTCGTGATTGGCTCTTCAGCGATCGGCTAATGCCGCAACCTGATTGGCCGCCGAGCACGGGGCCGCGCCACGCCCTATCTTAAGATGGTAGTCTGTCATTGTGCAGGGATTCCACAAACTCCAGCGAAGGACATGTACTTCCATTTATTTATTTATTTATTTATTTATTTATTTGACATACGATTACTCTTAGTTAAGGACTTTGATAGGAGTGGTAATTACGATCACTCTTTTAAAGGCAGGAGGAGGAATAAACTTTATTGTAACTTGAGCAGACGAAAGCTTGTGGGTCGTCCCTGCAGGTGGGTGGCTGCCTCAGTCCAGGATGCCATGGTCCCGCGCTGCCAGTCTGGCCCTGTTCACCAGTTGGGACTGGTCCTCAGGTTTTGAGCTGGTCAGCTGGTCCTCCCACTGCTACTTTTAAAGGCAAAAAGTTTTTTTTTTAATAATAATGACAAACGAAGCACACGCGGAAACGCCGGTCTATATAATATAGAAACCTTATGAAGAGAAGTGGCATCATTACAGAGTACAAAAAATACAAATTATCATATACAATAGTTATGATTTCGAAAGGGGTCCATAGGATACGGTCTAAAGTCAACCAACCTGCAGTCACACGCTGTCATTTTTTAAATTTAATTTCGTCCTTTTTCGGTTTGTTTTTGACACCGAAGGATCGGAGAATCGCTCGAGCGAGTGAAAGAGATTATTTTCTCCGCTCTCGTATTCGCCTCTGGTCCTGAGCGGCTGGAAGTTGTTGCTGTTGCCGTTCCCTATCCTCTTTGCTTATTATTTTTCTTTTATATATATATATATATATACCGTTTATCGAACCGGTTGCGCCGCCGGCTCGGATCGTTAGAAAAACCGTCTAAGGACGGCATCGCTGAGATGGGAGTAAGACCAGCAACTAGTCTTCCCTTCGAACGACTGCGTCCTGTTCGCCGCAGTGGCTCGGAGCAAGTGAACCTCGGTCCTCGGACTCCTTCATTGCGGCTTTTCCGTTTCCGCAGCTGTCACTGCATATGTCTTCCGCAAATGGCTTGCGAACTCGTCGCGGGTCTTTTACTGAGGACGTGTTTAGGGCTCGAGTATTATAAGAAACAAAAATGTAAAAAAAAAAGTGTAACTAGAGAGTGTAATGTGGAAAGGGTAAAGGGCCGTTCACACACTTGTGGCAGTTAGTGAACGGCGGAGGCATGCGGTTTAGAGAAGCTCGTTTTAGCCAACGCCGTTTTACCGCCCCAGTTCATCGTATTCCTTCATAGAGAAATCCAGTTAAGAGAAAATGACGATGAGCCTCCTTTTAGCGGATTCGGACGCCGCGAAGTGGCGTGTAGGGGTGGGCCAGGTAGGTTACCATTTTTGTTATCAACGGCCGCAGACTGTCGCCGCGAAGCGCCGTAAACGGGGGAGTCGGATGGGTTAACACGCGCCCCAGTCGCGCAAAGTAGGAAAGCCTTCTCGATTTTTTTCTTTTTTCAAAGAGCGTCCCCTTTTTGATCAACGGCGTTTCTTTAAGCTGAGGCTCCGCTCTCTCTAATCCGAGCTTAGATAAAACGTGCCCTTTCTCTGAAACGTGTTTCGATAAAATGGCTTCGATCAACCCTGTGAACCGGTCTTTACTATAGTCCGCCAGTGCGACGAGGGAACACACTGGCACACTGCAGGGCCTTCTATGAGATGGTCTTGGAACTGCATTCCACTAGAATGTTTTGCAGAATTTGCGAGATCAAATGTACGTACTATATATCTATAAGAAATGGTCATTTATAAAATTGTCGAAGTGTTTCAAGTAAAAAAGAAATGATGCGCGGAAAAAATAGGAATGGAATGGAGTGGAACGAACGTTTACTGAAATTCTCCGACGGTTACGCTTCGGTAGGGCCAGAAAAATAACTTTAAAAAATTGAAATATACGAAAATCCTAAGTGTTCCACGGGTGCCCGAAAAATGGCGCCCCTGCCACAAGTGCCTGAGCTAGCCCTAACACGCTAGATCTAGCAGACTGACCGCCCGCTAAACTCAGACTGGAAACCTTTCCCGGCTGCATTCATCGGGGAAACTGAGTGAGTGAAAACATGCATTATTTATTTATTTATTTATTTTATCGAGGGATCGCCTATTTCGGCGGAGTTACCCTGGGTCAAAAGAGGTAGCGTTAACGAACTCCAGGGGTTGTGCGGTAGCGGATGACTTCAAGACTAGATAAGATGATGGGTCCCCGATCTTCTGAGGTAATCCACTAGTGAGTCGTGGTCGAGGACATGGCTCTCCTGTGTTCTAGCCAGCCCTTGGGTCGGACCACCACCACCTAGAAAATAAGACCTTCCCCCCCCCCCCCCCCCTCCCACACACACCCACGCATATACACACACGGGGCTGTCTAACTTGCGTCACCATCGCCGACACACGCGCTTCTTGTAGCGTGTTCGTATACAAGCGCGATGCGGCGACGCCAAGACGGACGCATCTGCCGCCATGTGGCTACTCTTGTTGAACTTCAGCGTGTTTGCCGCTTGGGCGCGGGTCGGGAACCACGAACGATGACGTCACTCGCAGGCATTTTCTTCGGTGTGGTATTTATCAGAACCACTCGGCTAGCATCCGTTGTTCCGCGGTGCAGGTCGAGCACTCGGCCTCCTTCGGGTTCTAGTAGTCCGAAGCTTACATTTCTGTGTAATTACGCACCAACGCAAGTTTTTTCCTCTAAATTAAGTGGGACACAAATCCGCTAAATTTAGCGGAATATACCTCTACCCCCGAGCTGAGATAAACTCGTAAATAAATACCCGGTGCAGCTCAAAACACACTGTACAATCTGTGCCTCTTTATCCGTATGATTACGCAAAGGACTAGGACAGATTTAATGTTTTTATACTGACTCTCAATTATTATTACTTGCGTGTTGCATTTGAAAAACGTCTCCGAACACAAATATCGACATTGATTACAGATATGAAGTAGATAAATGGCCGTTTGCAGTCAGTTCGTTGGAGGATGAAGATCTGAAAATGTACTACCTCTTCCTGGGGAGCTCTATGTTGCACGATTTGGACTCCCAGGAGACGGAGAAGGAAGTGACGTAGGTGTGAATGAACGTATCTTAGCAGATACCCAGATACCGTCATCAGCGACTCCACCAATCAACATCCAAAGAGCTTTGTTGACGTCACTTCCTTCTCCCTAGTCACCTGGGAGTCCAAAAAGCGCAACATAGCCCCCCTGGCTTCCTTGACCGCATTCCCTTGAATGTCTCCTTGTGCTTCTTCTTTCATGATGCGTTCGGTCTGACTCCGTGGGATAAAGGTGACGATATTCTATAGACCAATTTTACAAGGGCGCCGCCATCTTGAAATATCGTCACTTCCAGTATGGGCGAAAATATTAGGTCTGTTCGATTCGGCCAGAAAGTTCTGAACCAGTTCTGTCCGAGTTCAGAGGAGTGCAGGAGTCGTGCAGCGCCGGCGCAGAACCAGTGCAGCCGCCGCGCTAGGACTGGCGCTGTGATCGGCTTTCCGAGCGGAAGCGCAGGGTGTCGTCTGCATCTGTTGGCTCTTGTTTCTCCACGGCACGTTGTATGCTACATTTAATTAGTCGCGGTTTTATGAGACCATTCGTGTTTCCTTATTTTTAAAGTATAATAAGTGAATCTTTCCTGTGAATATTTTGTTTTCGAGTGTACTAAAACGTTTTCTGCACGAAATGTGTTTCTGTTTTCATTTTTAACGGCCGTTCGGTTCCTGTCGTTTCCGTGCGTTCGTGTCCTTCACATTCATTTAGCAATAGTAGATTCACTCCAAGTCTCTCGAATTTCGCATTTTGACGATAGGTTCGCGGCATCAGGATGGTTTTGCGTCGGGAGTCACTGGCGGCAGCGCGCGGTCGGTAGCGGTCACCTCGAAGACGAAGGCTTGACGATGGTGTTTTGGACAAGACAGTTATCGACCGAAACTTTGGCGTCAAGCTGAAGCGTTTATTCTGATTCTCAAGAAAGACCTGCGTGGAACTACCAAGCCAATGCCGCCTCTCGGCGTTTTTCTCAGGCCCGTTAGTGGGCGTCCACAGATACCAGCGGACAAAGCATGCAGTATTATGCTCAGCAAAGGGGCATGCGAGGGCCAATGTACTAAATCCCAGACCTCTGCAATGTATCGGAGTCGTCAGTATGCATCCAAGAGCAACTGAAGGCGGGGACTATCAAGAGTGCAATCCCCACATAGCACCAAAAAGAAACAATTTCCGTGAGCCAATATTTCAACACTTACTACAGGGAGCCAAACCTACACGAGCAGGTGCCTAAAACGCTTTCAGAATATCATAATCAATCAAATTACTACCCTCGGTTATAATCTCAAGTCCGCGTCCACCGCGGGTACGTTATTATCATAAATGAGAGGAAACGCAACCTCCGCGTATCGGCGTTATTGTTACACATCGCAGACATTTGCGCAAGAGCTGCGAAAAATGGCACCGCGAGCAGAGACGGACGAGGAGTGTCGTCTGCTATCGCCGTCTGCTCTTGTCGTCTGCTTCTGCACGGACGCTGAACTGACTTCGGAGCCGGTGCAAGATTTTGAGGAACTGGGTCTGAACTCGTTCAGAACTGGAATGAATCGAACGCGCCAGTGCAGCGGCCGTACAACTTCCGGTTGAATCGAATGCACCAGTTCCTGCACTGCTGAACTAGTTCAGCCAGTTCAGGCGAATCGAACAGACCTATTATTTCGCCGTCGCCACTCCAATACGAACTTAGCTCTGTTGCGTCACGGCGCGGTGGTGGCGCGTCGGGCGCACTTCCGGTCTGGGGCTGTGGGTTGGAAGTCACCATGCGGGACGTGCATTCCTGTGTTGTTTTGAAATAAAGCGGACAAATGCCTGCTTTTCGTCAAAACGCCGCGACTGGGGCTGTACCCAAAGAGTCGGAAAAGGTTTGAAGGTCAATTTTCATGTGGTTTTTGCCTGCTCGGTTCGTCCGAGAACGTTGATAGGTGCCGTGAGAAATAAAAGCCAGACGCCGTCGGACCACGATTGCTTGTGCGGGAAGCACTTTGGGTTGAACGCACGGATACTTGTGGTCGTCACATTTATTTGTTTTGTTCCAACATGAACGCGGGAAAATCGCCAAGTTTTACGGACCACCTGCGGACAACGTTCATTGCATCTTCAAGTTCAAACGGCTGCCTGATCGCTCGAACTGTCGTCTGATCTTTCAAACGTTTCTGCTTGTTGTCGTCAGCTCGTTCAAACGACAGCGGCCCGTAGACCAAACGTTGACCCGGTAATTGCGATAAGAAGTAAGTGCACGCCAAGGCTTAAGTTTGAAAGTGGGTTGGGGTAAGTTACCGTAAGTACTAAGTAGGCTTGGTGTAAACAGTAGATACAAGGAGATGTTGATCATTGCTGCCAGTGGCCACTTGCTTAGAACTTTCGGTCAATGTGGTACCGGAGATTTCATTTCACTATCGTCGTCTTCTTTGTTACTTTGGAAGACAGGGTGCGACTAGAATTTATTAATATCGATCGCCCCTTTTTATACAGTGAGATAACTTGTTCTTCGCGTTGCAAAGAGAAAGCTTTGAATTGCGCTGACGATTCTTCAGAATAGTGGAAACGTTTCTGTACTGGCAGATTCCTCTTCAGTCGAATATATATTTGTTATTGACATTCATTACGGTATCACAGTATTGATACCGTGATTGATACATTGCTTTTTGCTTTACTGTCAGCTATTTAAAAAACAAATTACGCATTCTTCATTAAATGTTTAATCTGTTTGTTGTTTAATGTTTAATGAAAGTCCCAGAAATTTTGTCGGGCACCACGCATACATATATCTTCCCACGCAGAAAAATCAGCAAAAAAAAAAAAGGAAGTACAGTAAAAAAAAAATTCCTCCTTGTGCCTGCCCCCCCCCCCCCCCCCCCCCCCCCCGCTCCTCCCAGACCCCTGAAAATACGGACAGAATCTATAATTTTAATTTCCGAGGAAGCCCCTGTCTGCGACGCTCGCGGAGTGATTACTCGAAAGGCACATCCGGGCACCTCGAAGCAGAAAACAACGCGCAGCTACGACTTGCGAAGGTTTGACGTCATTTTCGGCTACTAAGTTCTACCGAGGGCATAGAAAAAAAAAAGGCTCGAGGTACACCTATGCACTCCTTATGAGTTGTGAATGCGAAAGCATGCAAGTTGCTTGTTCGCTCCCTTTGTCGTCTGCTGCGTATTTGCGTCGACGGCAGAGTGGCACGCTCTGCCGGCGAGGAGAGGAGGAGAACAACTTTATTAAAAGCCAAAAACTACGGCCTTGTGAAAAGGAGCGCTTGCTCCGCCAGGGCCCATTGGAGGTCCGCCGAGTCCGAGCTGAGCCAAGCATTCCAGGAGGGAGGGGATGGGTACGGGAAGTAGGGAGAGTTGAGCGCAGTGTTACAGGCGTAGAGTATGTGCTCTGTGTCAGCCCTGACCTCTGGGCAGTTGGGACAGTGAGCTTTCCCCTGCCGCCTGAAGTTGTAGAGCATTAGCGGGGTGAGGAGAGTGTTGGTTTGTACTTTGCGGAGAATGTGTGCTTGTTCGGTGCTAAGTGAGGGGTGTGGTTTGGGAAGGGTGGTACGGTTTTCCATAATGTTTTTTGGTAGTGTTCAGCTATTTGCTTTTTGTAAGTTGCGGCGTCTTCCGCTGACGTTGGGTTTGGCCAGGGGATCGAGGGAGCCCGGAAGTTGATCTCGCGGGCGAGTTGATTTGCCAGCTCATTTCCCTCAATACCCGCGTGGCCAGGCATCCAGCGCAGGGTGACTCTGATGTTGTTGTTGCGGGTGTAGGCGTCCATTAGGATATCATGTAAATGTGGCTCCAATAACCTGTGTTGCATGTTGCGAAGTGAGACAGTAGAGGTTAATGTTGGCGTCATTGTGTTCAGTGAGCAGAGAAGCTTCGTGTATGGCATATATAATCGCGTACGTTTCCAGCGTGGTGATGTTTGGGGGGTTGTCAAAGGGTCCTTCCATGTGTGTGATGGGTGCTGTCTGTCCAGGTGTATAGATTGCGCAGGCGAATGATCCAGTGTGGGAACGTGTTGCGTCCGCGTATATTGTTATACATGTTTCGTCTCTGCGGTGTCTTGCAGCTTGTGCTTGACGTTGCCCTTCATGGAGGTGTCGCGTCATATTTTTGGGTATGTTGGGAAATGCGATGTTACGGGGGAGGGGAAGGCCTTGGCTGATTGATGTAAGCCAGATAGGGGTGATTCCTGATCTTTGGAGGATGTCGCGTCCCTGCACCGTGTGGGAGAGGCGCGCTATCTGCCTATCTCTGTGCTGTTGTGTCAGTTCGGCAAGGCTGTGAAAGAGGCCCGTGTCTACAAGCCGTTGGTTTGAGGTGTATATAGGGAGTCCCAGGCCCGCTTTGTATAGGGTGTTGAGTGCGGATTCAAGTTTTCGGGTTTGTGTTTGCGTAAGGTTGAGGTATGGTGCAGTGTAGAGGAGCTTGCTGTGTACGAGTGCGGTGACGAGTTGCTTCGCCTGTTCTTCTCTGAGTCCGTGTTTTTTGTTGATGATGCGTCTGATTAGGTGCGTGAGATTTCGGCAGTCTTTTTGAAACTGTAAAGTGTTTGGTTTAGCATTGTTGTTGTGGTGTATGGTGAATCCAAGTATTCTGCAGGATGTCACCTTCGGTATTAGCTTGCCTGATATGATAATTTGCACTAGTTCGTTGGCGTTCTTTTGGTACTGTGTTCGATTCATGAGGAGTAATTCCGATTTTTCGGCCGAGAGTTGTAGCCCAGCTTCATGGAGGTATGCTACTATGGTATTTACGCCTTTTTGAAGGCTAGTGTCGACTTCTCCCGGAGATCCGGTTTCGCACCAAAGGGTAATATCGTCGGCGTATAATGTGTGGTGAAGGTTTGGGATTGTGGACAGCTGCCTGGATAGTGTGGTCATGCAGAGATTAAAGAGAGTGCGGGATATAATTGATCCCTGGGGTGTGCCTCGGTTTATGTCAACGGGTGAGGAGAGTGCACCTGCGGCTCTAAAGTGCGCTATCCGGCCTTGTAGGAAACTGCGTATGTAGTTGTACATGTTGGTGCCGCTGCCGGTGTCGAGAACTGATTCGAGTATGTGATCATGGGTAATGTTATCAAAAGCTTTTTCACGTCAAGTGCGAGGAGTGCTTGTGTCTGCTGTCTTGGGTATTAGAAGTGTATTTTGTAGTATTAGAAAGAGGTCCTGCGTGGATATGTACTTACGATACCCTATGAGCTGATGCGGGAAGTGTTTAGTGTCCTCCAGGTGTTCTTCTAATCTGTTTAGTACAAGCCGTTCCATAGTTTTCCCACGCAAGATGTTAAGGATATTGGTCTGAGATTGCTGAGTGTGGCTGTTTTTTCCGGTTTCAGAATCATGGTAATGTGTGATGTTTTCCATTCGTCCGGAAGTGTGCCTGCGTTCCAATGTTGGTTGATATGGTCGAGAAGTGTCTCCTTGTCTCTGTCAGGAAGGTTGCGCAGCAGGGTGTATGTGATGCCGTCGGGGCCCGGCGTGGTCTTGCGATTGTTTTGGATTAGTGCACCGTTGAGCTCGGCCAGGGTGAAATCCTTGTCGATGTATTCGTTAGCGGGGCCCGTGTAGTTTTTGTAAAGTGACTGGTGTGTCGTTGGAATGTAGAGATTTTGTAGTTCCTCGAAGGTTTTGTTGATGCCTTTTGTGCTCACGTGTTTCTCTATGGTGGGGATCACGTCTTTCTTCGTGCCGAGCAGGGCGTGCAGAAGGTGCCAGGTTTGTTTGCTGTGTAGAGTATTTTGAATTCTGCCACAAGTGTCGTTCCACTCTGTCATTTCTAGCGCCTGGGCGTGAATAATCACCTCTATGCTTATGTTTTCTATTTTGTTGCGGAGGTGATCATTGTGTGGTTGCTTAGCTAAGATTCTAAGAAGCCTTTTTCGTTTTTTCTAAAGACGTAGGAGATGTGGGTCTGGCCTGTCTGCAGGCGCCGAAGTTGTTTGCGGGCTAGTGGCTTGTTCTTTAGTTTCCATTAGGCTTTTGGTCCACGTGTTTAAGGTATCGTGTTCGTTGTCTGTTGTGCTCTGCCTCAGCTTGCGAAATTTGTTCCAGTCTGTGAAGGCGACCTTTGTGCGGCGCTTTCTTAGCGTGATTTGGATCGTGATGTGTAGTATGTCGTGATCGCTAGTTAGGTTCTCGTGGCTGTTCTCCCACGTAGTGGCGTATCGCCCTTTGTGCAGTGCGAGGTCCAGTGTTGTGGAGACCTGTGCGCGTGTCCCCGTGCGGGTCGTTGCCCCCGGCGTGTTGAGGACAGTGTACTGAAAGCCATGTATGTTTTCTTCTAGTAGCCTGCCCGTTTTGGTGTTTGCCTTGTATCCCCATGACGTGTTGGGTGCATTAAAGTCTCCCATGATATAAATGTCGTGTGTCCCTTCATCGTCTTTTGCATGCTTAAAGATGAGTTTCAGGTGCTTAGATTTGGGTGGATTGTAGACGTCGTAAAGCTTTATGGGGCGTTGTGAGTTGTCTGGGTATATTGTCGTTATTAACGTGAATTTTTTTATGTTGTCCGGTGCTGTTTCTGTGTAGTGTTTAATGCCACGTTTCACGTAAGTTGATAATAATGGTTGGTCATGCTCGGTGTGTGCCGAGTGTGTTGCTTTGTATTTGGGGAGGTTTTGCGCTTTGTACGTTTCCTGTAAAAGTATGACGTGGGGAGGAGTTTCTGATTTGAGGAGGTATTGCGTGATTAATGCTTTTTTGTGGTTGATTCCGCGGCAATTCCACTGCCAAACATGAAGGTTCTCAGAACTTATTTGAGGCATGAACTATCTACCCTTGCGTTTTTTGAGTGGGTGTTCGCGGTGTCCTCTTGATCTTGGGGAATAGGTCTCTTTTGTGATTGGAGCGTGTAGTCCATGGTGTCGGAGCTCCAATCTTCGTCGGGGAGAAGACGTTTGAGCATGCTGTCTACGCGTTGTTCTAGCAGGGTTAGTCGCATTTCGTGGCGTTCATAGGTCGATGCGAGTTTATCTACACTGTTGGTTAGGCCACTGTGACCTTGGACGTTTCGTGTTAGCGGCGCGCTGACGGACACGCAGCGCCATGGGGTGGCCGTCGTTGAAACTGACACGCAGCGGCCAATGGGAGCCTCGTCGACGCGCGCCAGCCAAAGGGACCGAAGCTGAAAATCCATCAGCTTTACTCCGCTCCTTTAGGATCGGGGAATTTTCGTGCCGTTGGCTAGCTTTTCGCGTGGTTTCATGGCTAGGAGCTGGGTTACTTGGAGAAAGGATTTAAGGTGCCGTTTGGCGCGGTTTCAAAGCTGATGACGTCGGCTCGCTCCATGAGACAATTAATGCTTTCGCATTAAAAACAGGAAACAAATGAGGGGACCACGGCGCAGGCGCTCCGTGTCGCCGCACTATATCTTCTCTGCTCCGCACGCCGCACGTCGCCCCATAGTCACGCAATCCGCGCCTCCGGGCTCCTGCAGAAGCGACGGTGGCTTCCCGCAGTGCGGCCTGGGATCCAAAGTGGCCGCCCTGGGAGCACCATTGCGGTGCCTTGCTCCGCAAGCGGAGCGAATACAGTTACTACAGGTAGCCCTAGCGTAGTTGCTCTCCTGCCCTCACCGGCTTGTATGCGAATACCTCTTTGCCTCCGTCGTCGGCTTACTCGCCCCTTTTTTTTTGTTTAGTAACAAGCTCAATGGCGCCACTTGTTGGGTTGCCCTGGCACCAGCCACGTAGCCAGGGGGGTGGGGGGGGGGGGCATGGGGCTTGCCCCCCCCCCCCCCCGATATGTTTTTATTTTGCTGGGGCCTCCTCTCCCCCTCCCCCCTCACACAGCATTTTGTCATGGGAGGGCCCCCCCCCCCCCTCCCCCCGAAACAAATTCCTGGCTACGTGCCTGCCTGGCACACTTCCGGTCTGGGTAAATTTTACAAGTTTTTACGGGTCACTCTTTCACCGTAAGAATGAATTATGTGTGAGAGTAGCATAAGCGACTTTGTCCCGAAAATAGCGCGTAGATTTGACCTCGCAAATACTGCGAAACCCTCCGTCTGGTTCAGAACCGGAAGCGTTTGAGGGATATTTGCACACTGGCACCACCACGTTTCGACTGACACGAGAAAAAGCGAGTACAGGCTGTTCCCTGCATTCCTTTCGGCACCGCAGACGACGCAGCACGCTATGCAAAAGGTTTCCAAGGGTTCGTGGTAACAGATGCGCCATTGGAACGCTCACAGTGACGTCCCAGTGTAACGTTATGAGCGGAGAAAAAGAAATCAAGATGATCTAGGTTGCCACGACTAGCTTCCGTTTCATGGTTCTCCTAGAACAAATAAATTTATCGAAAATTCGTACGTACACAAATGTCAGTTACAAAACCAAAACAAAAATTATCTTCTTTTTTTGTTTTCAGGTTCGGGTTGTTTAGGAAGGACCCTCCGATATCCCAGCACCTGCCCCTTGCCCCACGGAGAAGGTCCGTCCCCGTCATCCGGTATCGGCGGTCGTCCGGGGAGGCGCCGGTGTAGGCCAGGTGCCTCTTCTCGAGCTGGTTACACTGCGGGGTCTTTTCGCTCGTATGACTATGGTGCCTGGAGCGCGTCTTCGACCGGTGTGTTTAGCGTCCTATGCTGCCCATACATCAAAGGTGGCCCCGATATGACAACAAATGACGTCACAGAAGCCGGAATGTAATGCTGCTGCATGTCGCGATCCGGGCGGTTGGTCGTACAAATGCTATCGAGAAGGCTGCGAGTAGCACAACCGAACGCCAGTATCGCTGTCGTCACGGCGTCCCAACTTCTGGCTGCTGCAGCTTCCGTGGACTGTCGCGTTGGAGAGCGACCTGCAGCGGAACAGGCGTCTACCACATCCACCACAGCTGCTGGGACACCGCCAGGATCGCGACCGGCGACAGCATGACACTTCTATGACGTCATCATGTGGAAATCGAGGGACCCCTTTTTTTGGGACGCGGTGAACATACCAGTCGGAGACGCCTTCCAGGCGCCGCAATATGACGCCCTACGTGGAGCATCACTATTGCAGGGAGATGAGAGATATGCCCCAGGCTGCGTGAGAAGCCGCCGAGTTTAGCGTCACGTAGCGGCTCGTTCAACGCTCGCACGACTGGTTGAACTCTGCGTGTATATGTTGCCTTCATTAAAAATCAAAATAAAAGTAAGCGAGTCTTAAGAAATATTGTACACGTTCCTCAAAAAAAAAAAAAAAAAGTAACGAAAGCTTGTTCTTTATTCCTTCTCAATCTTGGAACGAGTTTCCGGTACAAGTTCCAGTCGTTCGAAAATTCCCGTAACGTTTTAAGATTGGAAAGGGTCGTTACATTGACGTCACCTTTTGCGTATTTTAATGCAATATTATGCTGGATAAAAGGTAGACAAATAAAGCGAGCAAGTGAAAATATCCACATCTAATCCTGTCGAGTGGCCACGATCACATTTTTTCATAGTTCTTTGTTTTCGAATTTACTATGGACACTTAACCATCCATAGAAGTCGGAGGTTGAAATCGTCAATAATAAAAAGTCTAAATGTCTTTACTAAATTCAGGTAAAGCTGCGGATAAAGAAAAAAAAAATAGGAACGCCAGTTCCTCTTGCAGTTTCCTCAAAAACGTAACGAGTTTTCGTTGCAGTTCCACAGGTGCAAAATGGAACGGCGGCCTTCCTCCGTTCCTCATATAAGAAACGCGTTCCGTACAGCACTGCTTTTGGTCATATGATTTCATCTTATAAACACATAGAGTTATTACAATAAAACGCTAGAGGCTCAGCTGGCGCTTGTCTGCTTATTTAAAATTATACCAAAATATTTATTCTTAAATTAACTTTTTAGATATTTATTTTGTTCACCTTATGTTCTATACTAGCTTAAGCATGAATTCTAAAAATTAACCATTCCCATTTTTGCAATTTCCTCTGAAATTTCCGCTTTTGATCTTTTTTAGACATTGCTCATTTTAATTAATTAATTACTACTGTCATACATGTTGCGCAAGAGCTGAAGCACAGGACATTGTCTCGTGTCCGTTCCACAAAAGGCTCTCCCGCACAACACTGTCTTGGTGCTTACGCTGATTTTACACTTTTGTGAATCATCATCATCAGCAGCATTTATTATCCTTGAAAACCCTTACGGGCATTAAACAAACGAGCGGAACATTTTTATTTATTTTTATTTTCAACCGAACAATTTTGCACGCAATTTTAACAGAGTACAAGAGGGAATTAGTCGAATAAAGCAGAAACGAAAGTGGTCACTGGTTACAGAGGCAGCAAGTTTATGCGTGTCAGTTATGGTGACAATGCCGTTTGGTAGTATGTTTCAATCGTTGGTGGCCAAGGTTAAAGTTGAATTACTGTATGAAGTAGTTGACGAAGGAATAGGCCGCAACTTACAGGTGTGGTCAAAGCGGGGGGAAATCTGCCGCGGGGGTAAAATCAGCAATTCAAGAAGAGGCATGTTATGGTAAAAGAAACGGTGAAGGTGCCTTAAAGGGGCCATGAAACGATTTCTCAACTTCTTCCTCCTTAGCTTTAATCCTCAGCTCAAACACGAAATGAGAAATCATGTGGTCGTGACCTGCTTGGGCGCCGGTGCAATGACTCCAAGCTTCCACCGTCATTTTTAAGCACACCATGGAATAATAATTGGGGTTGTGTGGATATTTATACAGCGTGTATAGTTGGTCAGCCATTTTCAAAGTTGCGACGAGTCACTCGCTCTCGATGAGCAATTTAGCCAGTGCAGTGCAACCGCTAGCCTGGGGTCTTTAACGTGCATGGAACTTGTCATTCGCAAGCGATGGTAAGCGCCGTCAGGGCACTCATTGTCCACGAACGCGAATTCAAATATTCGTCGACGGAGTGATTGTTGACGACCACATACGTCCGAGTGACGCAGGGCTCATGTTCAGTGCGTGAGCTGGGGTAGGCTGACGTGTTTTGGGTACCGCGGATGCATCACGGTGAAAAGGTGGAGCTTTCGAAGGAAATGAGGTACGAAATAGTCGTCTGCATTTTCAAATGTTCGTTCCAAAAAGAAGGCTTTTGACTTTTTAAACTCTTTCTTTTGACCCTCTAAACGATATGCAATTAGTAAAATCCCAATCTAAAATCATTTATTTCAGCCAAAAATGTTTTTATGACCCCTTTAATGAAAGTGTGTGAGGTTTAGCAGTTTCGCGCAATCCAGATATGCTTGTCAAGGATGAGTAATAATAAAAAAAATAAAGCGCAGAGCTCTGGTTTGGATGGATTCAAGTTTTATAACTAGATAAGATTGCCAAGGGCATCATACAGAAGATGCGAATTCAAGCTTAGACCGAATTCAAGTTAAGTATGCTATAGTTGTTTTATCTCTGATGTTGCAAATTTCAAATTTCGGCGCAAAAAAAAAAAAAGAAAAATCTATTTAATTTATATTAGGCTCCCGAAACCAAACTTTGAGCCGTGATATTTATAAAACTACAGAAAATATCAACAAAAAAATATATCTATAGACCTTGCAATTTAGGGACACTGACTGAGCTGAAAACAGTCGTAATACCAAATTCGAAAATATTGACCGGAGTTGCCCTTTAGTAGGTTCATGCTTCGTGATTCGCTCTTCGGCATGGCGATAAGAATTATACTTCCCGCGTTGCTGTTCCCGTCCAAAACAGAGCCGCAATTTTGTTTATAGATGTATAAAAATACGGAGAAACGAGCCGGAGTGTAATTACTCAACAATTAGAAATTCAAACTTCGATACCTAATACAGGCAGCCGTACACGAGTAATAGAGTGGCATTGGAGGGTGTGGTAACGGAGCGTATAATACAGGCAGCTTTATAACGACTAAGCGACTAAGCGGTCGCCATTTTAGCGACCCTAATGACGCCGAGCAGGTGGTTCTGCTAACAAGCTCATCTTTCCCCTAGTCGTTCTGTTTTTGTGTGTTCTCTTTTACGAGATCTTGCAGAGTTGTAATTATCGAGAAAGAGCGAAGATTTGAAGATATATATATATATATGGTAGAAACGGGGGAAGATGCACCCTGCAAAAAACAACGTTCTAAGTAGTGTTGTATACAACAAACTGACACGATGCTTAGCTTGGCGGCTTATTTCTTTTGATTCTTTTAAGGTCATGAGTCACCTTTGAAGAAGTCAACCAAGCAAGGCTGGCTCTAGCCAAATTGACACGCACGAGTTCCGGCTGCTCGAATAGTTTATACTCCTTTGGAGCAGGTGAAGCGCCTCACGGACATGGTCTGCAGGCGATGTACATTACAGCGGCGATCCTTATCACGCCTCTCTTTAGAACCGTTCTAGTGTATGTTCGTATGTATAGCTACATGCACGAACGTACGTGTGTCGTGTGGCTTGGGTCTTGCGTTTACTTCTCATCCCCGAGAAGTGTTGGTCAAGACGACATGACCTAAGTAACGTCTTTGTTGTTGTTATTTCTTTCAGGGTTTCAAGGCCGGGCGTCCTTGGTTTCGAACAGAACGAGTTTGAAATTCCTTCGCCCTGCTGCGCTCGGATCACAGGAAGCAGCGCCGAGAAAAACACCAGCTGCGTTTTGCGCCATCTGGCGAGTGAGTCGGCAAACACGTGACGGTGTTAAAATCGTTTTTTTTTTTTTTTACGTTATGAACAAAGTAAAAGCACCTTGAATTCCTATCTGTCTACTCCTTTCTTCTTTTTTTTTTTAGATTACAAGCTTTAACTAGATGAAAAATAAAAACAAAGAAAAAAAATACTGCGGTCACTAAAGAAGGTTTTATAGGGTTGGCTATACAACAACGTTGACTTGACACACTGGAGCAGCTTTTACGCCAGATAGGTTTTTATAGGCTTTTGTAGCAGGTTTCGACCTGGAGGAGTATCGTACCGGTTTACGTTCGTGTAATCACTACTGCGTGAGCACATTCATGACTCCAGGTTAGCAGTCGCATGGCATTGGCCAAATGCATTGGCCATCTACAGCAAACACACAAAACCTCATCTGAAGGGCAGAGTAGCCATCAACAGCCTATAAATATCTACACAACAAATTTGACTTTTTGTTTATTATTCCCCGTAAAAAATGCATTGCGTACAGCTTACAACAGAGAGTACACCTCTTACCGGAAATACCGTATCTCGATGCAACCTTTTTCTTTCCTTTTTTATATTTTTTGTTCGCGTTTATTTGTTTTATTTTTTAATTAATTTTCAGTCAAACTAGAACAAGGCATCGACCAAGAGAGAAAGAAAGATATATAACACCCGCTTTTGAGTTGTACTCCTGAGGCGGGAGGGGTAGGGTTGTGTAGGGCCAGTGTGTTAGGGAGCTCTCTGACGATGGATTCCCGTCTCCCTGATGTAGTGCATCAGGAAATCGAGTAAGGCCTATTCTGTGCTGTAGGGTGCCTCTTGGACGGGCCTACTCGTCCAGCGCCGTGGGTTTTCCTTGGCCTTGGAGAGATTCATTTTCGCAATCGAGGCAGAGGATATATCGAAGAAAGAAAAGTCAAAATAAAACGGCGATCTGAATATGGGATATGATGCCTTTGGTACACGATATGGATTACACAACGTTCGCCTTCTTTCTTCATTTGATTTGATTTTCTCTTTTTCGTTTTTCTATTACCTCGTCGTCACGCTGTGCACCGTACGTAGAAAGTGTCACAATCAAGTCGGTCTCTTTTTTTTTTTTATTTATTGTCATTTGTGCCGAGTTTCCACAGGTGCTCCACTTCGCTCATCACTCGTGAAGCGTCGTCAACGTCACGATGCCGCCTGCACGTCGCCCTGCAGAAAGTGGAAATGTTATAAAAATATATATATATATATATCAGTGCTCTTCGCCTTCGCCTACGTCTACGCATGCTGTTGCATGGCCGCGCGTACAAAAAGTGTGTGAAAGCCAGATATATTGGAGGGGTGGAGTCATAGAAAGCCCATGAACGGCGCCATCTTTTCTTGGAGGGTTCACCGGCAGCACATCCTAGCGAACAAGGTCGAATAGTGCTGAATTGTGGACATCGCCTACAAGCAGTTTTGTACGCGTTACTCGACAAACTTAGTAATCGATTACAATTTCAATTACTCTTGTTTAAAAAGCATTCACTTAGATTACTCGATGACTCTAGACTATTTGAACATGGCTTGAAAAAAGCGACCGTTACTTTTCCGATTACTTCCGATTTTCTAACGGACAGATGTTTTCTGCCTGTTTGAAAGTGGGTCTTTCGTACTGAACGTTATTGGATTAGGATCAGCGAATTATGGCCACTTATCTTCTTAATCCACCAATTTTGGTCAACCATCCTCCTCTCGGAGACAAAGTCCGAGGATTCCTTGCTAGAAAACTTGTAGAAACAAAGAATGACATTAAAAAGGGGGAGGGAAAATAGTAATCGGTTACAAGTAATTATAGTACTTCTAAAAATAATCAGGTTACTCTTGTGACTCCTTCCTAATAAGTGTACTCAAATGCTTACGAAATTACTTCAACAAAGGAATTGATTACAAGTAATTTAATTACTTGTAATGAGTACCGCACAAGTCCGCCTAAAAGAGGCGAACGTGGGACACAGATTCGACACACAAGTGCTGAGTCGGCGTTCATATGGGGCTCGAGCTCTCCCTCACTGGCCCCGAGTCCCAGCCGAACGATGACTCAGCAGTCGTGTCCAATTGGCGCCCTGCGTTCGCCTCCTTCGAGTGACGCCGTCTAAGGAGCTGTCTGTGAACTACATATGAAAGGCTGCCCGACCTGCCTCCGCCCGTCAGAACACATTGGCGTCGGGCCGTTGTGTCGGTTTTCATTGCTTTTTATGCCCCATACTACCTGTGCTCAAAAGAGTGATCGTCACACAAGATGAAATACGCGCGAAGATAGGTGTTGAGTATGTTGGTCTTGTGGAACTGTGCCTTGTACGCATGCGCAGAAGCTTACTGGGAAAAGGTTCATTCAGCACTACCACCTTGGCTCGAAAAGGGAGGAGGGGGCCTTCTCGCTTTCTCAGTAGCTACAGGGGACCCGGGTCCTGTGCTGCTGGGTTTAAATCACAAATAAACAGGGCGTTTTCTTTTAAAAACTACCTAAAGCGTTTTGAGTCATTGACTTGTAACAACAAGGCCTGTCAGAACTTCAGGGCCCCAGTACTGAACAGGAACGGTGAGTGACGGCAATCGCCAACTCATTCCAGTCGACGTCGGTCCAGATGAACGACTTCTTTAGAACCGGCGATTCAAACGTTCCCGTTGGAATATTGATCTCGTCACGCAACCTGAGTCGGAAACTTATCTTATGCACTTCATAGGCGATAAGGCAGACGGTATCCGGATCTAGCCAAGATGGCGAAGTGTGAATAGATACTTTCGGTACATTGCTCTAGAACACTGTACTTTCGGTATTAGCGACGAGATGTTTCGGTGGCGCCCTCCTGTGGTTCCCCCTTGTGACGTCATTACCTTGCAAACAACAACTTCGATGGTGTTTGTTATTAGCATGGTGGAAGCTTGAAATCATTGCGCTCTCAAAGGAACACTGCCAACACCGTCAAAATTAAAGTTCTTTCATTCCTCTTATTTCCGTCGATGATAAATCCCCTTTCCGACGTCATAGTCAGCGTTCGGCCAATCGTGGAAGGCCGACCACAGCGACGCTTTCGGTCCCGCACGGGGCTAATAGGGAGTATTCACTGGCGGCCATAGATGTGTGCGCGACTGCTGAGCGCGTGCAAAGACGAGCTTCCACAGTTCTTTTGCAACCTGCATTGCACACCATCAAGAATGGCGGTCTTAGCAGCCTATTAATGTGAGCTCGTTCTGAGCATACGCTCTAAACAGCACCCACAAATATGGCGTCCAGTGAATACTCCCTATTCGAACGACACTTCGTAGTGCGTCATAGCATCATCTACGAAAGAGCAAAGTTCCACAAAAGACGCCAGTGAGAGGCGAAGGTGTTGAGGAATTTATCAGGGAACTCCATAATCTTGCCAAGACTTGCAACTTTAAAATACTGCACGAGGCAATGATTGGAGACCGCATAGTCGGTGAAGTTCACAATCACTAGCCGTCGAGAAGAACAACTTGATTCGGAATCGACGCTCGAGGGGGTTACCAACCCGGCTCGGCAGTCAGAATCTGTCAAGATACTGCAATATGCTTTCCGGACATTGCTAAAAAGATGGAAAAAAATTGCAGGTTAGCAACGCTTTTTAGGAAGGGTAAAAAAAAAAAAAAGGAATATAATTGCGGTCAAGCTTCTCCTGCGAACGCCTGCTCAAATTGACTAGGGGCAACATTAAATAACAAGCACCTTGCGTGAAAAGCAACATGCTACAAATGCAGAGCAGATGGCCAGCATTCACGCGGGTTCCCACAAGTTTGGCACCGAGGGAAGTGACAGCGATAGAGAACGCTTTGCTCGTCGGGAGCATATATTAAGGAGAAGGCCTTATTTGTGCCGTTACGGGAAAAGGCGTCGTCGTTGTGCCCGAAAGATGGCCATAAAAATACGTCATCAAGCACGCGCCGCTCAAGGTCCAAGCGGACGCGCATCAGAAATAAAGCACGAAGAAAAGCACGGCAACGCAGATGCTTCGTCACGGAAGCCGTGATGACGGCGGGGGCGCCGCGCCTGCTCAGTTGGGGAGCGTGATACCACCGCCGGGGCGCCGTGTGCACCAAACACACACGAACCGAATGCAATACCGGCAGAAACAACTTTAGTACGTGTAGAAACATTACTCAAAAACATTTAATACGCGGGACTATAATGATTTCGCATTCCTTCACGTAAACAATTTTAAATGTCTTCGGCATTTTTTTTTTTTCCTTGGAGGATCTTTAAGATGCCAGAGCCAATAATATTTTGGAGACACAGTCTTGATGAGCACAAAAAAGAGCTCACTCAGGCAAAATTTGGCTCTGAGTAGGAGTATAAAATCCAAGGAGGTGGAGATATTCCTAACAGAGAGTGAAGCACTCGGCAGTAAACTTCAGAGCCAGGAGATTAGGCTGCAGAAGTTGTCATACATGAGCTACGGCTATTCACGCCAACAAGGGTCTAGACAAGAAACTGTAAGAGCTGCGAAGAAAAAAACCCTGTAAAAGAAGTTCGAGGTTTAACAGGAGACGCTCGGGATTTCAAGATGAAAGTTTTCTGACAAGCTGAAATGTGTTCAGAATAGTTTTCACCATATTCAGCATGTAGGGTACTAAAAACTTTGATGGCAAGCTCGAACGTACGCAGGAATGTTTTCAGTAGATTCAGAAGAAGGGCGAGAAGGTTGCCATCGAGTTGAAAAAGAAACGGGACGGTTTCCAGCCGATTCAGCAAAAAAGTGAAAAGTTAGCTGGCAAGCTGAAGCATGCAAGATGATTTCCAGAAAATTTAGCAGGAAACTGAGAAGTTGCTTGACGAGCTGAAGCAAGTGCAAGAGAGTTTTGAGCACATTCGTCAGGGTCGAGGCGAAGTCTTCCTGGAGAAGAAGAAAGCATTCGAGGGCATGCAGATTAACCAGAGCAGCTTCCATCGCACACCAATGCCTGCACGACTGAAGTTGTCAATGGAAGTTCTGTGACCGACATCGGATCTATACTGCTTATTGAGGACAGGCACTCTTAGACTTGTCGAGACAGTGCATGTAAATAAAGTTCAGCTTTAAAAGGGGAAATGTGCTCTTAGGATTTCATAGGTAATAAATACAAAATTGGATCTCTTCGCTCCCTGCAGCATATGACCCAGGTTGGGTATCTCGATTTATTTTGGATATCTGAACTCATTTGTCACGTGGCTGCAAACGTTTGCAATCTTTTCACTCGTTAGATCCATTGACTCGTTGAATCTCTTGAGTATACAAGATGAGTATACACTGTTTATAATTCTGGGTATCTAAGTAGCTGTGTGTACTGTTTTGCTTGTGTTGCCATGGTAACCAAGCAGGTTGCGCTGACATGCCCTTGCATGAAGAATGGATGGTCGCGGAAATGGACGGGCAAATTTTTATGAGTACTCTTTAAATCTCTTATAGGACATTTCATGCTTCAGAATCTTGATAACAAGGTGGATTTGACCTCTGTTTCTGTTGTTCGTCTCCATATAGTGGGAATGCCCTACAAATCTTGCCGACTAGCAAGGCTGTGTGTTCATTTCATATGCCTGAAAGCTGGGAGTCCAGAAGACGCTCACTACCGATCTACATCAGAGAGATTATCTCGTTTGTTTGAAAACTGTTTTGACCGCAGGTTTATTACACATATATACGTTTATGGACTATATTCAATGTTGTCAGCGCGTACCGAAATTCCATCATTGTGCTCCAAGCTATAGACCAACTCGCGTCTTTGACGTCACGTCAAGCTTTACTTCGAAACGGAGCATGCGCAAACTCCTTCTTACAAAAAAAAAAAAACTGTTTCTTATGCTTGCACAAAGCCCACAGCTCTTGCTGGAAACGCTCTTGTTAACGAATAGTTATTTGATATACAAAAGTAAATTTCAATATAAGTGTAGTTACAGTCTTCACCGCAGCGTGCGCCACGGTCGAATCTCGGAGTCACTAGTCATTGGGATTTCCCGCAATCAGTGCTGTTATCAGGGGCGGATCCAGAACTCCGTTTTTTTTTTGTTTTTTTGTTTGTTTTTTTTTTTTGGGGGGGGGGGGGGGGCGGGACATTTGTAAGGATACTATTTTCCCATTTTTTCGTGTGCACTGGGGGGTCCACCTATGTCAAATTGCCCTCCGAGAAGGGGGAGGGGGGGTCGACTTTGTTTGAGGGGGCGGCCGCCCCCGTCGCCCCCCCCCCCCCCCCCCTTGGATCCGCCCCTGGCTGTAATATTGCGGTAAGTTTCGAAGAACGTTGTAGCGTGCGCGCGTGCTTTTAATGTGCCTAGGTGCGCTTTATTTTATCTCGTACTAAAGGGAGGAAATATCTGTCAGATTCAGTTCGCGTTTGTTCAAAAGGTTTTTCTTTCGGCCGCGACAGGCACCGTACGAAGCTCGGATCGGGGCTGTGTCAGCAGCTGCGGACAATAAAAGAGAACAAAAAGTCATTAATTTTACGTTCGCGGAGCTCTCTCTCTTTATGATGAATGGGCCGAGTTTCGACAGCGTGCGCGCCTTTCTATTTTATTTCATTCTATTCTCTCGCGCGTACGAAGAACTCTGGAAATCCCAAATGTCCGGAGTTATATCCCGCTCGATCACACACGACATGCGAAGGATAGTCCCGACTTTGAAGCCACACAGCTCGGGCACCATAGAAAAAAAAAATAACGGTGTCTGTTAAAGAGACGATGACGGAATTAACCGCGGTCACGGCATGTTCCAAGCCTGTTTGCTTCGAAGTTCGTACATATGTATGCTTCCTCTGGAGTCCGGGGTCAGACTGCTCATCCATCACACAAAAGACTGTCTGCAAAGATTCGAAGGCGAGTCACCGCGAGATCCGAGCTTCGAATGCCGCGTGGACACGAGTTGAAGGAGAAACTGGGCCATTCGAACTACGAATATCCCGGTGACTGATCTCCGCAGACTGTCTCTTGTATTAGCGATGTGCGCGGCCAAAAGCGTCGCTGTGGTCAGCTTTCCACGATTGGCCAAACCATGGGCATATGAGCACTGTCAGATTGTCAACTTTGACGGTGTTAGTTTCAGATTGCAATAGGCTCCTAGCTTCCAATGTGCTTTTTAAACACACCATCGAACTCGTCGTCGCACCCGATGGTAAGTAGCCAGAATAACAACTGGTGATGTCACGGCGAGGCAAATCCCAGTCCTGACGTCACGGAGGGAAACCATAAGAGGGCGCCACCGAAACATCTCGGCGCTAATAATGTATAAGCAGTGTGACCACGAGTTAAAAAAGAGTTTTCGTACGGCCAATCTTAAGGCTGAACTCCATGGAACGAATTATGTGACGAATAACTGGCGAACGCCGCCCGACGGCACGCTCGCTTTGCGCGCGACGTAGCAGCCACTGTGTTGATTCCACGCGCAGAGCAAAAGCCGCCGGGCAAAATTCGTCGGTTATTCGCAGCATATTCGTCCCATGGAGTTCAGCCTTTAAGGCTGGTTCACACATTTGCAACGGTTATGTTCGCATGCAACCGAAACGACCCTAAAGGAGCGATGCAACAATTTTTGTACTTTGCGCAAACACTGCTTAGAACGGATCCCTGACGTTAATGATCTATTAAACACGCGTTCGTTATTCACCCCACACAGTAGAAGTCCCAGAAAAAAATTAAAGAAAAACGAGCAGCGTTCACCCCCTCAACTCGCAGCCAGAACAAGCGGCCACGCGATCTGGAGCCGATCACTATGCCGCCAATGTTGATCATAGCCACGTGCTGGGGTTGGCAAAGCACAGGGCACGCGCTGAGTTCCAGACATTGTTATGGCTCGGCTATTGTCGTCGTTGCATCGATTGGACACGGGCCACTACCCGAATGCTTCTCGAGCCAGTAATTATCATGAGCCCAAATCGAGTGCCCACGCAATGCTCGGGTCGAATCTATGAACCGCATTCGAATATCGTCATATGGGTGTACTGCGATCCCCACGTTACGTCATCAAATTTTTCAAAGGAGAGATTGAATGAAAATGCTCGCTTTTGGGCTTGAAAGTACACCGCAACAAAGGAGCTTCTTGGCTAGTGGCGTTGCGTGCGAGTATCCTTGAGCCCCACTAGTGCCAGTAAGCTGGTGTAAAGTGAAAAACATTCCAATTGAATATCGTTGCACCGCTCCTTTAACGACCAAAACACCGGAACAACCCTGACTCATGAATCGCCTCGCGAAGCTACCCCTTGCATCGCTTGCCATGCCGTGTACGGCGAACACTTGTCCCGGTGACTTTGTCGTTACGGTCGTTTAGGTTGCATGCGAACGCAACCAACGCAGATGTGTGAACCAGCCTTTATAGGGCCGGCATACAAGGAAGGAACACGCCTTAGAATGTGTGTGCGTAGAACCGTATTTTGGATGAACAGTGTGATTGCGGCTTAACCTTGTACGTTTTAATCCCCTTTCCTCTGCTTTCCATTTCGGCCGCCAGGCCGCGCCAGTTTTCGCTGTACACTTGGATAGGCGGCAGAACCCCCATCTCTCCTACACGTCTTTTCCGCTGGGTGGCGTCACATTTATTTTTTTTTTTTATTGAGAATAGCTTATGACACGTCAAACCGTGAAAGTCGTAGTAGAGAGCTAACCTTATACAACACTGTCAGTGCGAACGCGATACACCGGCGCTTTCTCGCATTTCACTCTGGCAACATGTTCACGAGTAGCCATATTTACCTGGTTGGCTTAGTGCCCGAGTAAGAATTTTTCGCAACAATGGCACTTTTTATTAGTCTTTAAATTGTAAAACAAAAAAATTGTAAATACGAGGAATTGCTTGTTCGTGCTGTGTCGCACTCAGTGCAACTCAATCGCGCAACAACCGAGACGCTTATCTCTGGATCTTACTCTTTTTTTTTTTTATCGACTTCAACGTACGGCGTGCTACGAATTATGGGAACGTCCTGTATGCTCCCAATGGCCTTTTACAGCCAGATCTATACAGCCAGTTCCCAGGATCCTTTTCGGCGGTACGGACGGCGCTGCGAGACACAATGAAATTTCAGGCTCCTTCTTCATTCCAGGCGCCCGCCAAAACTATGATGATAAAAAAAGAAAGTGAATTCGATCGAGCATGTCGACCTGTATAAATTCGGATATATTTTTTTATGAAATCAAGCGTATAAGACTGCAAGAATCTAAGGTGAAGCGATGCGCTTCGTTATTATTCATTTAAATCACAACTAAGTAACAGCGTTCATTCGCTAAAAGATATTAAAAATTCGACCTTCAACGTCAGGTGAAACACGTCACACCGAGAACCAAAGCCAAGCAGCACATCCGGCTTCATCGGGGTTGCTGATCACATAATCAGTTACTTTTTTTTTTAGATTTAAATTCTAAGAAATGTATATGGACTGTCAGTTCTAATATTAACGGGTTTTGTACTCCCGGCGTGCGATCGTATATTACTCCTGCGTGACGCACGTTAAAGACCCAAGGTGTAGTCATCGTACAACACCGGCAGAATTTTCCTTACACAGCGCCGAACCATGTTATCTCTAGTTTTAAAAGGCAGATATAACTCTCGTATAAAATTATTCTACCCCATAGCTCGCTTCGATCTGCAAGCAAAGGCGACCTAATTACAAAGGCCGCGATCTTTTTTTCGCACCTGGAATTCGAAATAGTTTCGAATTGTCAAACTTATTACACAAAAAATTCGGCGATTTACAAACTATTTCGTTCCGACAAAAAACAAAAGCCGCTTTTTTTTATTTAATTGTTGATTGCGTTGCGATAAGAAATTCGACAATTGTTTGCTCCGTATTGAAAACAACATGACCGAGTGACAATCGAATACCGCATTTCCGCCTCCGCTTTCAATTCGAAACTTTTTGTTTTTTTCCAAATTTTGTAAATACCTCACCCACCTAAAGCCGCCGAGGCGACATAACACCATCCTGGAAGCTACTAGAGTCACTAAATAAGCTACGCTTCCAGAGTAACCGCATTCCTTTTCTTTGGCATTTTGCCGACATTACAGTCGCTCTATTCAACAATACTCTGGTTCGCTGCGGCATCATTGGACAGCGGCAGTCACGTGATTCGCTATCATCATCATCGCGTTTTTTCAACGCCACCATTTTGGGTCCGGCGATCCTCTGCCTGCTGCTGTTTGCTGTTTACTGCGCGCGCACGCTGAAATCCATCGCTCGGCACGCGAGTTTTTCGTGTTACGTCGAGATACGAACAACCCGACTTTGATTCGCTGCCACAGATGCGGCCGCGGAAGCTGGCGCAAGCGACGGCTACAGCTCGGCTTGGCTCAGCTACAGTCACTCCTCCATCTACGCGTGGACCCAAGATGGCGGCGCCTGACGCGTTCAGACGCGAAGTTTGGGAGTTTTCGTACTCTGAAAGCGTAGCTTTATTTAGTGACTCTAGAAGCTACTAACACGTGACAGAAACCCTCCACTGACCAAAAAGCCCCCTGCTAACACGGCTTTTCCGTTTGTTTTTTTATCCGGAGACGTTTAGACACCAAAAAACCCAAAGGCAGCAATAAAAAAAAAAATATTGAAAGCTCCATTCCAGGCCTCAGACCATCTGCGCAACTCTGTTGACGTTATCGAAGGACCCCTCCTCATCAGCGAGCGTGCCGAGACGACGCGCTAAATTTGGAGCATCAAAGGGTTAAAAAGAAAAAACGCTGTCGTGTTTTCCCGTCCTTTCACTCTTACCCACTTAACTTTTCTTCTTCTTCTCGACTGCTCGTTACTTGCTGGGCGTTTTGTCAACCGGTTTTGAAGGTGCGACGTCTCGGCTGCTATCTGCAGATGAAGACTAATGGAGTCACGTGCGCACGCCAAAGAAGAAGGGGGCACGAGGGACAGAAAGAAAGAAAATTCCACCCCAGGTTGTCAGGGGGGCGGTTCTAACTTCAACGGACGTGTTATTCACTGACATAGTAAACCCTGGAGAGAGGGGCAGGAGGAACGGACAAACACAAAACTCCCAAGGCAGCTCGCGAAACAATCTTACTCCCGTTGTTTTCGTCGTCGTTTGTTGTCGTTTACGAGGGACCACTTACGATTCGTATTACGACGATGTCGTGTCACGATGCAAATCGTTCATCCTCATTTCGACAGCGTCTCTGCGTACATGATCCCGCGAGACGCCGGGAAACGAGCACATATTGCTCCCCTATAAATAATATAAAACGGTCGGAGGGCCTAGCGTCCGGTGCGCGGCTCACCAACGCCAGTCGGGAGGGGCGCAGTTGGCCCTTATGAATTCATCGCGCACCGTGTCACTGCCTGTCGTCGTAGCTTATCGTTAGGTCGGTACGCCGTTCGTCTGCGCAGACGTGTGCCACGCACGCTTGGGCGAATAACCCTTATCTACCAGCGTGGATATTACGTCTCCGCTTCAGCATGACTTGGCAAAGGGCGAATGCTACGGCCCCCGTGAGCCAATCAGAAGAACTGGCCGAAGCACGTGACATGTGTGGCTCTGGGCGAGAGAAGAACATGCTGGTGGTACGTTGGCACTAGGGTTGTCTCGAACCTGCAAGGTTCGAGACAACCCTAGTGCCAACGTACCACCGGCCTAACCTAACCTAACCTAACCTAACCTAAGCTAACCTAACCTAACCTAACCTAACCTAACCAGGTTCGAGGTCAACCAGGATTGACTTTTGTCACTTATTTCTAACTTCTTTTTTTTTAATTCGAAAGCATTAACTTTCCCCTTGGAGCGAACCGACGTTATCAGCTTTTGAAGCCGCGCCAAACGGCACCTTCCCCTGTCCCAATGGAGTAAAGCCTGTCGTCTGTAGCAGAAATCTGATGGATAGGCTCCCATTGGCTGGCGCACGTCATAGTTTCAAGGAACGAGGCCCCCGTTGGCTCTCGCGAGGCGTAGTTCCAAGGAACGAAACCAGAAAAGCCCTTTCCATGGCGGTGCAGCGGACGGAGCGTCCCGGCCGCCAGTAAGAGCTGTGGGCCTGGCCGCAGAGCCCGCACGGCCAAACTCCGGAGAGGCTGCACGGCCGAGCTCAGCGCGGCGAGGCCATTTCACGAGTGCGCGAGCTCGGCCGTCGGCCGCTACCTCGGCATTTGCAAAACGTGTTCCGTCCACGCCAGTACGCCGCAGACGAACCAAGGGAGCGGAAGAAAGACATTCATGCTTTCGCATTCATATCTCATAAGAAGTGCTTAGGTGTCCTCAGAATTCTTTTACACTGAGTTCGACAAACGTTTGAGTGACTATTATGCGCATCCGCAAATGTTGAGAAAGAGCTGACGTCACATGGTGGAGGATGGTGCAATATTTGTCGCGTGTATTGCTTTATTGTTTTACATTAATAGGCTCAGTCAAGCATTAAAGGTGAATATTATTGCTTTTATGGTAATCATTTTACATTTTACAACATTGGTAATAATTTATAGTAATCATTTTATGGTTTTATAACATTGGTAATCACTTATAAAATATTTTCCCCAAAATCTGAATTTTTTGTGTCGGAGTCCGGCAACACTGCTCATATACCACATAGTTACGGTTACAAAATTGCGGGGGGGAAGCAACTTGACTTAGGAGGGTGAAGGGAGGAGTCATACTTTTTTTTTGAGCGCAGCTCTTAGGCGCCCGTCGCCGTCGCCATCGCCGTCTGCGTAACCGCGCGGTGCATTATGGGACGCGTGACGTCACCGATCATCGTCACTGATGTCAGTGACGATGATAGGCATCGTCGCTGACATCAGTGACGATGCCGATGCCAATGACGTCATCAGTGGCCTCACTGATGACATCATCAGTGACGATGACGTCATGAGCGATGATGACGTCATCAGTGACGTCATCATCTGATGACATCATCACTGATGATGACGTCATTAGTGACATCACTGATGACGACGATGACGTCATCGTGATGTCGTCATCGTCACGTGACCCCGTGAGGTCACGTGACCCTCGTGAGGCGACGGCGACGCCGCTCGGAAGGAGGAGTAGCAGACAGGGTGAGGAGGTGAGGAGGAGCGGTATACCCTCCCCTCAGTACCCTTCCCTCCTCCTCAAGAGCTGCGCTCTAATTCGGCGTTACAGGGAGTTGTAAACGGCTTTCATTTCTTAGTTTCTAGGCTAGGTGGCGCAAGCTACCGACTGCTATGAAGGGTACAGCCGTTAGCATCTAATCGTCCATCCAGTGATATTAACCCAAAACTGGGGCACAAAGATAAAGTTTACTGTGGTAGAAAAACATTTTCCTTCTGCCTCTAAGTCACGGGTTAATATTATTATGGTATACTTTCACCAGCGCGCCTGCGCACTAACTGTTTTTGTTTTTTTTTAGAGCGCAACTCTTAGGCGCCCGTTTCAGGCTTGAGCGGCGTCGCCGTCGGCGTCGGCGTCGCCGTCGGCGTAACCGCGCGGTGCATTATGGGAAATGTCTCATAATGCACCGCGCGAGCCCCCTCCCCCTGGGGTCACGTGACCTCGGGGGGGGGGGGGTCACGTGACCCCCTCCCACGAGGTTACGTGACCCCCAGGTCACGTGCCCCTAGTCCAAGTGACCCCCCAGGACACGTGACCCCAGGTCACGTCCGAGGTCACGTGACCCCCTCCCCCCGAGGTCACGTAACCCCCCCCCCGGAGGAGATTGAAGAATGAGTGGAGGAGGAGGATAAGGAAGTGAGGAGGAGAGAGGAGGGGTATACCCTCCCCTCAGTACCCTTCCATCCTCCTCCTCAAGAGCTGCGCTCTAATTCGGCGTTACAGGGAGTTGTAAACGGCTTTCACTTTTTTGTTAACTTTTCCATTCTTGGACGTGCTCACGAAGAGAAAGTCCGACCGTTTTACATTCGAAGTTTACAGAAAACCGACACACACCGGCCGATACCTGAACTTCTCGTCCTACCACCCTGCAACGCACAAATCTTCTGTGGCTTCCGCACTCTTCAGGTGAGCAATTACTGTCTGCTCTACTGAAGAGGCTCTTAAGGAAGAGGTCACAACGATCAAACACGACCTAAAACAGAATAGCTATCCTGCCAGGTTTTTGAACAACGTGTACAAAAAACTTAGAATGAAACAGAAGACGCCCCTCCTCCACCCAACCGCGTATGGGTCCCGTACATCAAGGGTCCAAGCGAGACTCTCGCGCACGTTTTACGAAAATACGGCGTCAGTGTGACACATAAACCGGTGTCCACCATTGGACGCCTCTTCTCGCTTCCAAAGGATCGTCCCCTTAAAGAAAAGGCTCAGGGACTCGTCTACAGGATCCCGTGTGGGGACTGCGCCGCCTCTTACGTTGGGGAAACTAAGAACTTCCCGGAACGTCTACGCCAGCATCAGTATGACGTCAAAAAAATAACGTGCAAGGTAGTGCGCTGGCAGAACACTTCCAAAAAGAGGGTCACACGATTGGATTCAATAACTGCTCTATTCTTGGCACGGAAAAAAAACTGGCGAAGACGCCTTTAATTAGAGTCCTGGTACATTCAGAACACCGAAAATAACGTCAACCGGTCAGCTGGGACACTGCCAAGCGCCTACGTGTCCGGTTTGCGGTGCGTCACGCGAGGCGCTACGAACCATAAAGCGCGTGCAGATACAACGGCTGCTTTAAAGAAGCCAACAACACCGGGCAATTCGCAAGACGACGACAAGGACAAAAACAGTCACCCGTGATCAAGGGGCCGAACTGGCCTAGAAACGTCCCGCTCCGTATCAATTTTTTGGTTAGAGTTTTCCTTTCATTCATTTTTTGTTAACTGTTTATACGTTGAACTTCGTCCAATTTTGCTAAAAGGTCGGAAGTTCGCCAAACCCCTTGAACCTCCTGGTTCTAATTGGTGTGTGTGTTTATACAGCCTGAAGTTAGTCTGCCAGATGATGGCGACATTGTTACCCACTGCAGATCAGCAATCTAGCCAGTGTAGTACAACCGCTAGCCAGGGGTCTTTAACGTGCACCACGCAGTAGTGATACACGACCGCACGCCGGTACGATGCTCATCCAGATCGAAACGGGCAGGGTTGGGCATTGAACCCAGGATCATTGGGTTATGCAGCGCGAGCTTTCGTTCCACGTGCTCCGAGCTATAGTGTGCGCTAAAGTAGCGCTAGCCCACTCGGCCACCGCCACCACCAAAGTGCACCGAAACATTTTACACCCTTAAGGGTGCAAAGTGTTTTAGCGTGCGAATGTAACGAGCCATATGCAGATACCTCGATTCCAGAACAGAGGCGCCTACAAGGTCACAGAAACAAACGAAAGGTATATAGCGAGAGGAGGCATCTGCTGAAGCATGACTGCGACTGTGCGTGTACGTATAGATCCAACAAAGCGGGGAAACCTCAGTCGGTGTATAATTGTATACCAATTCAATTTTCCCGTTACATAAACCGGACCAATGCGTCCTGCTAAACTTTTGTTTTGTACAAACTAAACACGCAGCGTAGCTCAAAGGTCTGGACGTCTGCGGTACACAAGTGATGAAATGACTCGTAATGGATTATTTTCGGAGTAATTTTGCAATAATTTCATGACCTTTGTTAGGTAGAAGTGACGAGAGTAATCTGATTACTATATACAGTAATGAAATTGATGGTAACCTTTACTGTTTTTCCCTCTCCTTCCAAATGACGCCCTCTGTTTCCACAACCTTCCTACAAAGGAAGCGCCTAACCATATCTCCGACAGGTTCAAATTTAATTGCTTTTGTGCCGAGAGCCGAAACCAGCGCTCAGCGGCGGGACGCTGTGCCGTTCACAGCTGCGGAATACGTGTCCCCGGCCACAAAACGTGCAAACAATAGACACATTGCGTGTCATGTGAGTCCAAATGAACCCTACAGAATGTTCACCGGAATATCGCTATAATGTCAATAAATTGTTGAAAGTGCACTCGGCACATGACCATTCACATCCTTTTTTTTTTTTTTGTAAGAGCGCGTCGTTTCATGTATTAAAATGCCGGCTATGTGTAGTACCCCTGGTTTCTCGGGAAAATGGTGTCGACTGTAAAGTGTGTCCTAATGATAAATCGCTGACAGCGAAATGATCGCCATCCGCGCGGCGGACGCCTTCGAGCATGAATCAACTCGCCGGGTTTTCACCGCATTTCAATCCGGGGTTGAGTGTACTAATAGTGTTTTAGCATTCAAACATGAGGACTTGCGACGTCGATCCCATTTGCTCGTCGCCTTTTTTTGTCGCTTTTGTTCATAAAAAGGTGCGACACTGCAGCGAGCGCGTGCGTTTGTGTTCGCGACGTTGTCTAAACATTCGACGTTTAATTTACTTTTGATTTTGTCTAATGCGCATGTGCACGTGCACCTAAACAGCACGTAGAGGGTGAGCAAAATGCATTTTTTTTATAGTTTACAGCACATAAATAAGGTATACGCTTAGAGTGTCTGCACTTATACCGTGTGTACACTATATAATCCTTCGATTCCAACTTGGACGGTCTGCAAAAATCGGTTTCTCAACGTATCGCGCTGGAATTTAGTACAGAGGTGCCCGAAGGTGGTATATTCATTAATTGGGAGTATGCATTCATGAAACCTGCGGAGTAAGAAGAAATAAACTAAAAACTGGTTTTGTCTATGGAAAAAGCATTGATAAGCCTTTTTTTTTTCGAAATTATAAAACAAATCGTTCTGGGAGCAGGAATTCGATATTTGTGCGACCACTCAGTGTGCGCTGCGCTACGCCGCGTTTGCGGCGCAACGTCAGAGTGTGACAGAGCCTTTACTGCTGCAGACGTCATCACGTGCAGCGCGTGTAACGTACACACTTAACAGCATTACACCCTTTAAGGTGTAAATGACCTGTCCTATAACTAACACCCTTGTGGGTGTAGCAAAACGCCCTAAGAGAAGGGCGTTATTCCTAACACCCCTAAATGAAGGCGTTATTTTGAATTTTTTTTGGCTTCGCCAATTAAAGTGTGATTTTACAGTACACCGTTTTATTAGGGTGTTATGACTGCGCAGTACGTCCTCGAAATTGGGTGTACCGCCGCCAGAAAGGTAAGTAAAAAAAACGCAATGACCAACACCCCATAAGATAGGGTGTAATAACCCAAAAGACTGCACGAAGGAATTTATTTATTTATTTATTTATTGTACATACCCTCAAGCGCCGAGGCATTGTAGAGGGGAGGGGCAAAGCAAACAAAAATAAAACAAACTGACAAAAAAACAATCGGCAAGAAATTCAAACATCAAAAATACACTGCGATTGGCTAAAGCAGTAAGCAATATCTGTAACGAGCAAAATTAACAAAATAAAATGACTCATGTTGGCTCATTAAACAGAAAAGTAAACAAAGATTGACGAAAGAGAAAATAATCTGGTATAGTTGCGATATCTGCTGGAAGGTGGTTCCAGTCGTTTGATGTATGCGGGATAAATGAATAAAAAAAAAAATGTTTGTTTGGCAACGTGTTAATCCAACTTTATCGAGATGGTCCAGACGCGAAGAGTAATAGTTAGGCAATGTAAAGAAATGGTCTCGCAGCGGCTGATGATGATACACTTTATGAAACAGGCAAAGTCGAAAAAACTTTCTGCGCAATGACAAAGAGGGTAACAACAAACTGGACTTCATTGATGATATGCTAGCTGTTCGATTATAATTAGACAGAATGAAACGAACGGCGTTATTTTGAACTAGTTCGAGAGCGTTATGCAGAAAAGCGTGATTAGGATCCCAAATAGAGGCTGCGTATTCCAATTTTGACCGTACAAGAGTGTTATAAAGAAGAAGTTTTAAGTTAACTGGGGCCGTTCTGAAGTTTCGTCGTAGGTATCCTAACATGCGGTTAGCGTTGGCGATTATTATATCGATATGAGGCTTCCAGGTTAATGTCGACGATATAGTAACACCCAGATAACGGTATGAGTTTACAGATTCAAGTTGAATGTCGGTTAGTGTATATGCTGAAGGGCGTGCGCCTTGCCGGGGAACGCGCATTAGTTTGCATTTGTTAGGGTTTAGTTCCATACGCCATTTTTTGCACCAAAGAGTAATATTATTTAAATCAGATTGCAAAATGCGTTCATCATCATCATCATGAACTTCCCGATAAATTACACAGTCATCTGCGTATAAATGCATGGAGGAAGAAACACAACTTGGTAAATCATTAATGAATATTAGAAAAAGAAGCGGACCTAAAACCGAACCTTGGGGCACGCCCGATACCACATTAGTCAGGGATGAATTAATGCCATTTAGAGTTACATATTGTGAGCGGTTGGTAAGAAAGCATTCCAGCCAGGTTAACAAATTAGAATCTAGGTTTAATGAAGAAAGTTTAAGCATTAGTAACTTATGATTAACCTTGTCGAATGCTTTAGAAAAATCGAGAAAAATACAGTCAGCCTGATGGTTTTTGTCCAGTATAGCATGCAAACAATGGGTGAAGTGAAGCAGCTGCGTTTCACAAGAAAATGAGCGACGGAAACCATGTTGAGCAGGGGCGAAAAATGAATTTGATTCTAGGTAATTAAAAATATGAGAGTACAGTATGTGCTCCATTATTTTACAGGGAATACTTGTTAGTGAAATGGGTCGATAATTTAATGGAGAATGCTTGTTACCGGACTTATGAAGGGGAACCACCTTCGCAGTTTTCCATTCTATTGGGAGCGTTCCACATTCAAGAGATTGCTGGAAAAGTTTAGCCAAAAAAAAGGATGAGAACATTTTAGTTTGTCTTAGAAATTTTGAGTTAATATTATCGCTTCCACATGACGATGATACTTTCAAAGAATCAATTAACTTTACAATTCCAGTAGGCTCCATGGAAATTGGAAACATTGGGCTAAACTCACAACGTGGAACGTCATAAAATACATTTCCATCACCTACAGAAAAACTATTTGAAAAAACATTATTAAACACTGATGGATATTCTGCCGGAGGGATTAACGCCCCAGACTCATCGCTAAGAGAGATTAAGCCGTCGTCATTCACATTAACAGTCTTCCAGAACTTTTTGGGGTCATTTAACAATAGACTCGGTAAAGTGTTCTTAAAAAAAATTTCTTTGACGTCAGACACAGCTTGGGAATATTCGACCTCAGCCGCAAAGTATGCTTCCCACCGATCAATCGTGTTACGTAATTTAGCTAAACGAAAAAGTCGCTGTTTTTTATTGGAAAGACGTTTTAGGGTGTTAGTATACCAAGGTGCATTAGCATCAGATTGAATACGCTTGACGGGTACATGCGCATCAATCAGTTCGTTCACTTTTAAACAAAATAATCTCCAATTTTCCTGCACGCTTCGTTGATCAAATTGTGGCAGATATATGTCCAGATAACTGCACAGTTTTTGGTTAATAAGATCAAAATTGGCTTTATTGTAGTCAGAAATAAGCTTTACTTTTTTAATATTGATTGGGGGAGCAACTTTGAGATCAAAATTTAACAACGAGTGATCACTTAAGCCTGGAAGATACGTAAGGGAAGATAGAAGGTCGGGGTGTGTCGACAAAATTAAATCAAGTATGTTCGCTGTATCATTGGCATACCTTGTTGGCTTCGTTACCAGCTGTGTCAAATTAAAACACGCACACAGATCTAAAAAATGTTGACTCTGAGTTGAAACAGGTTGAAAGGAAGGTGAGTCAGACCACATGATATCAGGAAAATTAAAATCTCCTAATAAAAAAATTGGAGAACTGGGATACCGACAAACAATAGAATTAATAACATCATGCAAATTATCAATAAATGTCACTGCGCTGTTTGGGGGGCGGTAGCAGACACCCAGTAAAATTCTTGTGTTATTTAGAGTGATACAAGCCCAAACCATTTCTAGATCGGAAGCAACATCTACGCAAAATGAAGGTATGCCTTGTGATACGGCTATGAGTGTGCCACCCCCATGTCTACCGTCTCTGTCAAAACGATATACATTATATGTTTTATCTCCTTGGAAAATCTCAGAGCTGCAGACATGTTTACTGAGCCATGTTTCCGTAAGAAAGATTAGGTCTGCGTTTGTTGAGCTTAAAACAGAGTTAAGCTGATCTCGTTTATTCATAACACTTCTTATGTTAGTAAACGTAACTGAAACAGATGGAAAAAAAGTAACATGTTCGCCACTGCTTCTTGCGCGTAGCTATGACACTTCTGACAATGTCTGCGAATTAGAAGATGTCGCTGCCTGATTTTTACGAGCACGGGTGAAATAGGCCTGTTCATTTGAACGTACTCGATCATGGTCGCCTGAAATAGTTTTGACACCAGCTAGTCTTTCGCGTGTTTGTTCATGTAGCCTGTCACCGGCCCTACTTCTTCTGGACTGGGAAGTGCTAGCAAGATCATTTTGTGCCTCGTTCACGTCATCAATCCCAGAGCCCGTAAGCTTCCACCTTCGACAATTTTCGTCATCCCACACATACACATCCTGATTAATAACCAACTTATCATACTTAATATATACTTTATCTTCGGGTTTTCTTTTATCTTTAACTGTTGCCCATAACTGTTTCCGGATGTTCTGAGCTTTAAGCGAAAAATCTTCTGATACTGAAATTTTCGTTCCCTTAAATTTTCTTGCGTTTCTCAGTAGCTCCATTTTTTCGTTAAAGTCAAACAAACACAAAATTACAGGGCGAGTTTTGTTTGGTGTCTTTTTACCCAAACGATGGATACGTTCGAGGCTACTGACCTTAATGCCCAGCTTCTCCTCAAATATTCCTGTCAAGACAAACTCCCGAAGAGAATTTGGCGTTTCCGTTTCACGTTCATTGACCCCATATACAATCAAATTATTCCGTCGACTGCGGTTCTCGAGATCATCAATTTTGCTCATTAGCGTTGCAACCTGATGATTTAGATTGTTCACTGCATGCTCACAGTCATCCACTCTTTCTACTGTACGCGAAAACGACTCCAGCTTTTCTTCTATAGAAGTCAATCTTTTATCTGTTTCCGATATGTGTGAGTCTAATTTTCCTTGAATTGACTTTAGTTCTTTTGAGTTTTCTTTTTGACTTTCAATGATTTGTGCCAGCTGCTCGTCGACAGTTGGACCAGGGTTCAACTCAACATCCCCGCTCAAAAGAAGAATAAGAAAACAAAACGAGTCAAAACAACCCGCTATACAATCACACAACACGCCTGGGCAAGGCAGCACAATCAAACATAAACAATCACTTTTCAATTCTTTAGTAGAAAGCTTTCTACGGACCTGGACGAAAAAAGCGAAGAAATTGAGCCGTGGCTGCATCGTTCGGCTGCCGCCTTGCCCACTGACGAAAAAAGCCTGAGGGGCGTTGCTCGCTGGTCCTGTTGATGTCGATGTCGCTTGGGTGTTGCCTCGAAGAGGATAAAGTTCGAGAAACCGAGCGATGCTTCCGTTGTGTACCGCTGAGTCACCATCGTCGAACGTTGTCGTCGGTAGTGGTTGGTGGCACTTGACACAGCAGGAATCGCACGCGCTGCCGACATCACCGAACGAAACCGGGTCGATGCGCGAGGCAAGAACGAAAAAAGCCTGAATGACTGCGAATGAGTCGAAACATGCCTGGTTCACTTTTTTACTTTTCGATCAAGATTATACTAGGTTCTACTAAATTCTCTTTAGACAATTGCAAGCAGTCCTTCTGGCCGCAGCCATGTCTCTGCTAACTACGTTCACAAGGACGGAACGACCGGAATTTACTTGGGACGCAAGCGGCAGTTAATGTTTGCAAACAGTAAAATGGTATATTGAGACGGAAGCAGGACTACTATCAGAAGCATGCTTGCAGAGTACTTACATATAAGGGAGCGATCTCATGTAATCCGTGATAAATGCATAATCCGATTCGAGCAGCACAGAACAATTCGCAAACACAATGCCGGGGATGAAGGCAGTAGCTCACATTCAACGGAAGTCTCGCGGTCACCGATGAGCAGCTCTCTGTCGTGATGGATGCACAATCTGATTCGCGCAGCACGAAACAACGCAAACACAATGTCGAGGATGAAGGCGGTCGATCACAATCAACGGAATTCTCGCGTCCGCCGATGAGCAGCTCTTTGCCGAAACGCGGTCTACAAATACAGCACAATAATTCTATCGACTCCGGCAAAATAAATGGCCATTATAAAAAAGTTGGCATGGACGTATTCCGCCGTTCACGACGAAAACCCACGGTCGCGAAATGGAACTCGTCAGGACCTGCTTGCACGGAAAACAGGAGAGCACTGAAGGACGCTTTTTGGAAACCGGATTTGCGTGGTCCCTACAATTCACCATAACCTGGCAAACCGCGAAGGCTATGATCCCAGTGAGCCCATCAGCGCGTCAGAGCGAGTCGCGTGACAAATTTTCGTCCAAGTGTTTTTGTCCTACGGAGAGCGGTCACGTGTTTCGCTCTACCCCTCTGATTCGCTAGAAGCGGCCTTCGCACTCGCTCACAGCCACACGAAGACACAAAAGAAGGTGTGGAAGCTTATCAGAAGACGAGGTCAAAGGGGGTGGACAAAGCAGCTAATCTCCCTCTGCTGCCTCCTGCGCAGCGCAGGGAGGGTCGCCTTGTGTGCGGGACATTGGGGTTGTTGTTCGAATGGCGGCGGTTCCCTTTCGAAAACTGTGGAGCCGGGGAGTGGCTTTAGTAGGGAGCCTTTATGTGCGCTTTGCTAGGGTGATGGTGCACCCTTTGTAATGCCCCTCGCCGGCAACCCAGCAGCCATTTTGGCTCTTGGCAATAATCCGTGGGGCTTATAACCCTCCCGGAAACAAGCACGTTATCTCACAAGTTCGGAGCAGCGTTGTGGAACCCACGGAGGGAGGATTAGCATTTTCCCGCTCGGATGGGAGGACCGATGGACACAAAGGCCACTTGCCGGCGCACGGGGAAACAATGAGAGGAACAAAATGGCGGCGGAAGAGGGTGTGGGAAAGGGAAACAGGCAGTTGGCATCACCCTATGCGAAGCGCACATGAAGGCACCCTAGGCTTATGCTGTCTCGGTAGAACTCGTTGATCGTCGTCTTGTTTATGCGTTTGAGTTCCTTCTTTCCCTTTCTTTTTTTTTTCTCCATGTGTTTGGAAGTGTACTTATTGGTCCAGTCAGGTGAGGCTGTACTACCCGAAATAAGGGTGCCACAGCTTGTTCAAAGCTTCAGCGCAAATAAAAAAAAAAGATTAAGCAAAACGCTATTTGCTTGCTTTTAGCCCGAGAAAGACTTCTCGGGATAAAAGCAAGCAGATTCCGTTTTGCTTAATTTTTTTTTTAACGTCGTATTTTAGGCGGTCAAGAAATAGAAATACCTCTCCGAGATAGCCGATTCACGCAGGATACTCTCAACACTTAACCAAAAACGGCGTCGCGTACGTTATGTCAGGATGGCGTCTGCGCGACTCATCCCATTTGTTAAATATTGGCTAAACCAAAATGGTGTGGGCACAATCTTTTCGATTAGATCCAATACCGGCGCAATACGGAGTGTTTCCTGGGCTGTATATGTACACGTCTTCGGTCACCTTTTGCGAGCGGAGGTGATTTTTTCAATCGAAGTTAAACTGATAAAACTGATGCACGCGCGACACGTAATTTTCGGCTCATGTCGGACGGAGAGTTCGATCGGAGTTGCAAAAACTATTCTATAGCACTTTCTAATCATACGCGCCTTCGTGTGGCGATTAATCATTCTCGGTGTTTGTACCGCTGTACATCAGCAACCGTTTTACCAAAGCGATAAACATAAACGGTTATGAAATCATGGGTGTTTTCGACAGTATCAATGTTACGCCCCTCTCACACCGTGTGAATGAAGGGCGTAAATTCGCCCATACACCCTTTTTACACGATTTCAGAAACCTTCGCTGCAAGTGGGGCGTAAAAAGGGCGTGTAAGGGGTGTGAGGCGTCAAAACACAATTTTTACACCCACTGATATTCAGAAATCGTGTAAAAAGGTTGTAAAAGGGTGTTTTTCCCAACTTGCACCGTTTTTACACCCTTTTTACACGATTATGGGTGTTACAATGTTTAGTGTGTATGCACCCGCAGCATGTTCCTTGGTGCTTGGGTAATTTAGCGATGCACCGAGACACTGAGGAACAGGAGCAGACGAGAGCACCGAGCTCTCATTGGAGCGATTAGTGGGTACACCTCAAGCTAGTAGCCTTTGTCCCCACTGCACTCGTCGATCGCGATAGAACGCCGGCGTCCGGCGTTTGGCTTTCGCATTCGAACGTGTTCGACGAGTGCAGTGGAGACAAAGGCTGCTAGCTTTAGGTGTTCCCACTAATCCTTCCAACCATGAGGGTAGCGGACATTTTATCGAGCGCCATTTCATCGAACGACGTTTCACCAAATAATTTGACATTTCATCAAAAGCCCATTCATCGAACGCCGTTTCATCGAAGATCCCTTTACTGAAGTTTGGAGTATTACGATACTTTTTACGTAGTTTAATATCGCTTTTGAAATAGTTTTGACGCAGCTTTCGAATCACCAAAACAATAACCATATCCCGGAATTTTTTTTTAGAGCGCAGCTCTTAGGCGCCCGTTTCCGGCTTGAGCGGCGTCGGCGTCGCCGTCGCCGTCGCCGTAACCGTGAGGTCATATGACCCCCCAGGGCCCGTTTGCTCGAAGCTGGTTAACTAACCGCGGTTAACCGGATTTCCCTACGAGGGGGAATTTTAGGTCACGTGACCTGCAGAGTAGGGACGCCGGAGTCAAATAGTACCTAGCATCAGACAATATGGCTGCTACGGCTGCTCGTCACGCTTGGGAACATTTATTTTTACGAAGATGCGTCATCCTCGTGCCACGAAAGGGACATTTCAACAGAGAGTCTACAGTCGGAGTCGACGGCAGCTCGCCCACCGTCGGTCGGCGAGCGTGCTGTGGGAGCCGGGCTACGCTTGACTGGTCACGTCAAGTTCGAGTTCACGCATCGCCCTCTGAAGTGGACTTGTTTCAACGAATGCTACAGTCAGCGGGACCTTCAAAATATATTACCTTGGTGAGTGCCGCGATGTTTCACGAGAAAGTTGAGATCGTACCGCTATCAAAATGTCATGTCAGCAGATCTTGCGTTGTAATCAACGTCCAGCTTTCTTTTTTTCACTTTTAAAACCTACCTTGAGCCGCAATCGCATGGTAGTGAAACAAATCTCTCCGAAAAACTGCCTCTAATCGCGGAGTCTGGTTTATAGTACAGTTCGCCGTGTATTCTATTTGCAGCGCATCCACAACACCGACGACCCCCTTGCAGCGGGAGACGGAAGGCAAGATGTAGACTAAAAACTTTCCTCGGAAGCAAATATCCGTTACCTCAATAGAAACTGCCGGCACGGCATTCGATCGAACTTCGGTACTGTCGTCTCCGAACTTCTACAACTGGGAAATAAACAAAGCTTATATCATGAAAGAAGTGTCCATGTTTTCTCTTGCGCTTGTCTTTCGTCAATTTATTTTGTTTTGGGATAACTACAAGTCTTGTTAGGATTACAAAGAGAGACATAATTACGTGGCAGACGATCACAACCAAGCTGAAATCGAAAATGAGTCAGGCGACATCAAGCATCAGCATGAAACGGCAGAGGAATTGGACATTGGATGAACAATTACAACTAATTCTGGTAGTGGGGAAGCGAAAATATCAAATTATGGGGAAGTTCAGTGCTACGATCACGACCCAAACAGAAAGACAGGCATGGGCTGATTGCGCACCCCAGACCAATTACAGCAGTGTTGGAGCTACCTTTTAAAGACCAGACGGCTGTACAGCTTATACAAGAAGCACGAACAGCACACAGGTAAGTTCATTGTGTTCTTAAGTTAAAAAAAATATTGCATTGCTTTAGTGATAATATATGGACAATCAAACCTAGAAACGTGTATGTGGACATTTGTATATTCGTGCACCTTTGCCCTCTGCTGGGAGTCGACTTGTCATCTTCTAAGAACAGCAGTAAAAGCAGTGTTACAGCATCAGAAGACCATTTATTGCAGTATATGTACAAGTTCTGCACAAGCTGTCTGGAACTCGTAAAACAGTTCTAGTGGAAGACCCAAAACTTTGGACACAATATTAACACACATTTTTAGAGAGCACAATGGTCCAGGCCAACAGGCCAAACTGTAAGAAAGTAAAATTGCATGATTACATAGTCCACAGTTTCAGCAATGTTATGTCGCAGTTACTGAATGTTTAAAAGAATGCCTCGTGCAGTATTTGTTTATTTTGATTTTCCCATGAAAGTTCCATTTACATACTTGGTTGAACAGTGAACCCCACCTCTTTTGTTTTTGCTCATGACTCGAGTAAGTAGTAGACGAGACGAAATTACTATGCCTTAATTCATAGGTGCTGGGCCAAACCCCCATGTCTTGACGCCCCTCGTCGAAGCCGTCCTCGAGACGATCGGCGAGGACTCTCCCAATCTGTGCGGGTTTGGTTGTCACGATAGGTGACACGGAAGAGTAGGTGGCTGGTTTCTAGACCCGATTGTGTGACGAGTAAATGGTGCTAAGGAACTGGTCATAGTGAAGCAGAACTGTCGCTCCAGGCGAGGCTCTTAAAGACGAGGACAAATGTTGATAACAAGATGGGCATGTTGTCATTTGAATAGCATTACTGCTGAGTACTTTTATATAAAGACCAGAGGCCAGATTCCCGAAACATTCTTACGGCAAAAAAAGTTAGTAAATTTATCTCACGACAAAGTTACAAACTTTTGAGTATTCCCGAAGCAAAATGTTCGTAAGTTGTGCACGTTTCGACGAAATACGTAACTTGCGCAAAACTTGCGAACATTTTGCTTCGGGAATACTCAAAAGTTTGTGACTTTGTCGTAAGATAAATTTACAAGCTCTTTTGTCGTAAGAAAGTTTAGGAAATCTGGCTTCAGTTTTATTTCAACCACAAAAGCTCAAAGGCGGGTCGAAGTATAAGTTACGAAACCGTCTTCCAGAGTACACTCCAAGATTTGACAAGACAAAGCGCTACGACATTTCTCATTATTTTCAACAAGGCTGAAAGTGTTTTACCAAAGCTAAAAATTTATGAAATAGGAGGGCATGCCATGAAAAATCAGGAGGTAAAGCTGTTTACCATAATCTAATAAAAATTAAATGCAACAAAGTGGCAATGGCTTTTTTTATGCTAACTGTAACAGGTTGTCAATATGTAAATTAAAAGATCATACACAGTACAACCATCCTCTTGCTAGTTTTACCAACTTAGGAAAACTGGCTCAAACACTACCTTCATTCCCGTTGTGAAGTTAACGACTCCCATGATGGTAACTTGTGCGAGTAAAATCAATGCCAGTGAAACTATGTGCTGTAATGTTTGAAGTTGTCCTATCAATGTGCACAGTGCAACGAGATTTGACTGGAAATGTGACCACTAATTTTATGAACTGTTAATCACATAGCTACACAGCATGCATTCGAACCTTTAGCAGTGAAAGTGTATGAACACATGCATGCAAATGCTCTTCACAACCAAATGCGCATTTTCCCACACCATGTATTGGGCAAATTGTGCAAGAAGTAACGACACTGTGCTCCGACCTCAAGCCTGCACGTCAGTATATAAACCAACTTAGCTAGCAAACTTTGTCCTCTGCACCAACACGTATGAATGAAATTTGGCACAGCATCGGCATCTTTATCAGGGTTACAAACTATGCACAGTGTGTTCTCTTTGCTCGTACTGACAAGAACAAAACCTGACCACTTTTTACACATGCATTTGTCGCAGCTCCAGGGGAATAGATCCACAGCCTGGTCCCTCTGGGAGCGGAAGTGCTGCACGAGAGTCTGCCACAGGAGGCGGTGCAGCAGGCTCCAACAAATGTGCCGTACAGCCGACGTTGGTGCTGGGAGGCTTCACAGCGGTTCCTGCAGGAGACAGAGAGGCAGCAGCAGCTGGAGGGAGCGAATTCCCTGCTGGAGAAGGAGTGCAGAGAAAGGGTTAAGCAAGCTGCCACGGCAACGATCGCAGCAGCAACTGCTGCAGAGGAGTTCTACCATCAGTCAAAAAATTACTAGAGGACCAAAAAACTTTAATTGGACTGGAAACACAGTGTGCAGAATTGCAAATCAAATTGTTAAAAAAACAATTAGGAGAAGAGTAAACATTGACATATTATGCTGTTTTTAATTTTCAATTTGAATGTATTTGTTTACATATGACAAAGCCAACACAGCAGCTGAGAAATAAAATTCATTTTACTTGGAACTGTCAATAGATTTCTGGATTCAGATCTGCTATACTCCGTCTCGTCCTACGATGGACTAAAGCCCAATGCTACAGGCCGCCGGGTCCAATCATGAGCCTGTTTGAAACAATGTGGTATATTTGCTATAGGCCCTAGTCCTTCGTCGGGTGAGATGAAATATAACTAAAGCATGTACAGCGTATTAAAAATTTTATATAGCAACATTGTATCACAGAGGATAAGTTGTAAAAGGTAATGTTTAACGACTTTACATCATTGGGGGTACCTTGCCAGCACAATGCACTGGTACTCAAGACCATGCGAAGCAGCATGTGCAATATATTGGTATACTTACGCTCAACCGATGAACTGGCTGATGATGGCGTACCGAGCCTCATTGCTTTCGTCACGACTTGCTGCCACGGGCTCGACGGGAACCTCTTCTGGGAGGACAGTCCTTGGCATGCTGCAGGGGTATGTCTTGGCCAGGTTGTGCAGGACACAGCAGGCGACACTGATGTCACAGCATCTCTCTGCTGCATCCTCAACTCAGCATGGAGGCAGTGGAACCTACGCTTGAGCTGTCCTATCGTCCTGCACAGTGGATAAATAGAGCAAGATCTGTTAATCCTTTTGAAGTGGTTTAACAAGAACATCTAATGAGGTTGGCATGTGATGTCTATCATCGCTCCAGCCCATTGAAAACATGGTATTATGCCTAATATTTCATATTTTTGCTGGAATACTTTAACATAGTAATGATATGCAGATTTTGTTAAAGATACCAGTGATGTGATTGCTCCGAGTCATTTTGGCGCAGCTCTTGGAGCAGTGAAGAGTCAATTTTGGAACAACAAAAAGAACTTCTGTAGCCTAAGCACACATTAATTTTTATTCATACCAATGCAAACATTGTGTCAAGCTTAATTTTTCGGCTTGTCCAACTAAAAGTCAATGTCTACATTGCCTTCTCACATACATTCAAACCTTTGTTAGCATCAACTGCACAGCAGGAGTCCCTCAAACACAAAATTATAGTGTTTAGTTGCATGGAGAAGCACTATGACAAGGTGACAAGAAGGTGAGTGAAGATGGACAACACAAACTGCTTTGAATGGTTATTTTAGGTACTGAATGCCACTGAAATAGTACAATAACATTGATCACATAAACTGATGTTTCCTTCAAGTTCTAGAGGTTGTAATAAAACTGCAATTTATAATTCAGATAAAAAGCAAAGCACTTGTCATTTGATTATCAGCATAAATTACATTTTATCTGTAGAACTTCATAGCAAAAACGGCATGTGAACGAAACTTAAAAACAAACCCCTCAAACTCATTCAGGTTCTTCCTGAGATTCCATCCACTGCTCCTGTCAATTTAGTTCTAATCTACTCACATCTATAAAAAAATTGATAGCTAAACAAGTGAGTTGGCATAAATAAATAAACATACATAAGAGCACATATAATTGTTCTTGCAATAACAAAGTACCCTTACTAAATCTCGATTTCGAAAGAGGTACCGCCAGGATCTCTCAATTTATATTTACGAGCCGAAGTTGTATTCAGGAATTGTGTTGCAATTCTGCGTCTCGCTTTGGAGGAGTGCTTTCCCCTTAACACAGGGTGCGCTGCGGCGAAGCAAGACATGCAAAATCACGATGCCTACTCCGTGGTGTTTGCTTCTCCGGAGTATACCAGTGCGCGGTGATAAGCGCACTCAACGACACTAGCTAACCCTCCAGAATGAACAGACAACTAACATGAAAATTATTACGAAACTTCCAGATACTGTCTGTCATTCATACAAAATGTGATAGGTATGGTATTTGAGACGATAATCAAAAGTTCTGAAAACCTAAAAACTTGCGTAAGCATATCATAACGGTCCGGCCGGGCAGCGAGGCCCGAGCTATTATATTTTCACTATTATTAAAGTGACATTAAGTTTTGGCACTATGTTGGAGCAAATTCCTCACATTTTGGTTAAATATAGCAGAACGTAGCAGGGTAATCACTTTGGGGCAAATGGCGCAGCAATCCCATCACTGATATAATGAAAATGTTCTTCGCAAAAACCTGCAAGGAAAATGCAGTTTGAGATAAGCAGTATTTAAGAGGATATGTTTGAATATGTCTGTACTCAAACTGTCCAAAAACAAGACCTGCCTAAGCCCCCCCCCCCCCCCCCCCCCAATGTGTAATTTATTTTTTTTTCACATCGCAAGCATTGCTTTTTTTTTTTCTAAGAATTGCTTTAGCATTTAGGCATTTCTAACAACTGCTATTGTTTAAAAAGTATGAACTTCTAGTAAAAACTTGTAGGTTAATAAACCCAGTCATACAGCACCGACAGGAAGGATATGTTTCAGAGAAGTTCTAACTTCTATTCTGGAGTTCAAACAGAAAAGAGCGAATGAAATATAATAATTAATGTGACATATAGAGTTAGCTGATAAATGGTTGAATTTTGTGAATTGACTTACTTCATTCCCACAAAGCTGGCTAACCTTAGAATAAACATTACAGGCTATGGCAGTAGGTTATAGCCAGTAGTATAAATAAGGTGGAGTAGAGATACGCCTTCCTTTCCTTGCTTCTGAGCGGCCGTAGCCTTCTGTGCAAGAACATAAAAATGGCAACAAATCTAAAGCGCAGGCACAACCATATAAAAAAGCTTAGGTGCCTCAATGTGCCGAAACCCTGAAGCGTCGAACAAGGACGCATAGCCTGGCTTTACCGTTCCACAATGCTCCTCGTTGTGCTATGTGAGGCATTGTAGGCGACCTCCGCTGCTGATGACGGAGAGAAGGGCGTCGTCAGCCATGGCTTGCCGGGTGCAGCCGCTATCTCCAAGCAGTAGACCATCGTAAACGCCATCGGCCCGCTTGCCTGACACCGAGCCCTCGGTGAATATCCTAGAGTCATGGGTGCTTCCAGGCATCAACAGCACCCGCGACCGAAGGAAACCCACCGACCTCAAAGAAGGCCTGTTGCAAGGCATGACCCTCAGCTTCACCTGGCCACCTGCATTGTAAATGAATTTGAGTCAGTCTGTAGCACTATGACATTAACAGCCATGGTATTGTCTGTTGTGATCACATGCTTAGAAATAACACACCTATCATTCATCTTCATCAATAGCGAGCAATAAAAACCTTGTCCGCACAATGACAGTACTCAGTAGCCGCAAGACTAGCTCAGTAGCGCCAAGTGCATAGTTGGGAATGTAGAAACCAGGCTGTTTATAAATATCTGCACTCCTACTTTATTTGTAGTTTAGTTGCATTTGCACCTGCACCAATAATAGGTACTAAGGGAGTCATTTTGTACACTCCAGTTGGTTCGTGTAATTTTACTGCTCAGTTCACTGGTCTGCATGTCATGCTCATAACCAGAAAACAAATATCGAGTGCTGAAGCAACACTATTAATGTTCCTTTAGGGAGGTACCAGTATACGGGGGAATCGATACGCTGGCAGATATTCATGCTAGCAAGTCTACAGCTTAAGAAACAAAAACTGAAAGGTCATTGCACAGGGGGTGCGCCGTAAATCAATTGCAGAATAGGTGTGCTGAGAAGACCACCTTCAACGAACTCAGGTATTCACGCACGAAAATTTCTATACAAAGGGTTTCTGAAATAATGGTGATTGCTTATCGAGCAATCTAGGCCCAGGCTTCCTTCTCGGAAAACTGGCATGCACATGCGCCTAGTATGGGGACGCGCCAGGAGACGCTCCAAACCACTTACCCTATGAAGTCTCAGGCACGACGTGACAAGGCCAGAGTCACCCGCCTCACAGTCCGCGAAGCAGTGGAGACGTGCACAGGGATGTAGTCCCCTGCGGTGATGAGGAAGTTCTCCGTGGCGTAGAACTACAGGGCGACAATGACCTGCTGCTCTGCAGAGAGGGCGCGGCTGCGAGGCGTCGGCCGCTCCAAGTCCGGGCGCAATGTGTCGGCGAGGAACACAATGCCCGCGCGACCGAATCGAAAGCGCTCCTGCAGTTCGTCCTCGTCGAACCCCTCCAAAGGGTTCAAGCGGTCACGGAACACACGCTGCCGTCCCATCATCACAACAGCGTACTGGGCGAACACGGGCTCTCTTCCGACGTCGGCGTCGCGTCACAGTCGACATCGCGTCCCTTATCTTCGCCAACCCGTCCGCAAATCAGTTGTCAGTCAGTCGGCGGGCGAGTCAGAGGGTCGGTTGGGCAAACGGCAGAGAAGACAAACGGCGAAAATCAGCTGATAACTAAAGCGCGGGGAAACGTGCGATGCATGATACGAGAACAAAACAACAAATCTATAAAGACCGTTGCCAGATCCGAAATCAACGCTGCAAACTTATGCTGTGTTTGGCGAAATAATAGATGCATCAAAATATTTATGATTTTTTAAAGTATATATATAAATTTTAGGCATAAAAAAAACACTACGATAAGATGTCGGTTTTATTTTTCTTAATGAAGACAAAACTAGTGAAAAAGTTTCTTAAAAGGCTATTTGTTTGTTTCGACCGGCAGGTGGCGGGAGCTACCGCATCATAATAAAACACGGAGAAATTGTGCATCGAGTTTTTGTCGAACGCGGCTAGGTACTCGGAGGTACCTAGGTAGGGAAACGCGGTTAACTTTTAACCGCGGTTAGAGTTAACCAGCTTCGAGCAAACGGGCCCAGGTCACGCAACCCCTCCCCCCGAGGTCACGTGACCCACCCCCCCCCCCCGAAATCACGCCCCCCCCCCCCCCCCGAGGTCACGTGATTTCCCCCCAAGGTCACGTGACCCCCCAGGTCACGTTGCCCCTCCCCCCCGAGGTCACGTGACCCCGGGAAGGAGGGGGGTGGAGGGGGAGGAGGGGAGGAGGAGTAGCAGGCAGGATCACGAGGGAGGAGGAGGGAGGAGGGATATACCCTTCCCTCAGTACTTTCCATCCTCCCCCTCAAGAGCTGCGCTCTAATTCGGCGTTACAGGGAGTTGTAAACGGCTTTCATTTTTTTTTACCTAAATGTTGGTTACTCAATCATAGAAGGTAGCTATCATATCAAAACTTGAGCGGGTACGCGACTTAATCTTTTCTGGCGAGGTAAGCGGCTGTTCTCTGTCACACCCTTTTTCCCACTTCATCCACCTATTTGTTCACGCGTCAAAGGAACTTTATGAAAAGGGAAATGGCTATACTCCGCAGCGCCTTTTTTATTTTGTCTTTGTCTGTTTGCCCGTGTTTTCATTCTATTCTAGGAGAATAGCTAGCTTTTTATGAACATATACTGTATGTCGGAAATCCGGCAGGTTCAGTTTTGTCGGTTAAAATAATTCAACAAAAAAGAAGCCACGTCTTTTGTTTTCTGTATCATGCGACATAAAACAGATCATTGCTTTAAGAACGGCTTCGTCTTGAAGCAGAATACGTCTGTTCAACGACGACGATACATCCCTGAACGGACGTACGTTCATCGCAGCAGCCGATGATCGCAGGTTTAAAAAAAATGACCGCATCTCCACGTGGTGAATGATGTTGATTGGGGCGAAGCTCGGGTGGTGCTGATGATACTGATTTTGGTCATAGGTATTGCTGCTTGCTGTCGGCGTTGACGCTTTGCCGCCGCTTCCCGAGCTCTCAACTCCGGGTCCGCTTGGCGTTTTTGACGCTGTGCAGCAGCTTCTCGCGCCCTGGTCTCCGGAGCAGCTTGCTGTCTACGTAGACGCTGAGGCGCTGCATGCCGAGCTTTTCGGTCCTTTTCATTCATGGCAGCAGGAGAATGTGTGGTTTTCTTCTTTTTCTTTTTTTAAGCAGACAGATGGGATGGCATCTCAGAACCCCCTACTCTTTTTTTTTCCTTCTTTTTCTTTTTTCATAATTTTTTTTTCATCTTTTTTTTCATTTTTTTTTCTCTACACGAGCACGTGAGCATGTGCTCACGTGCTCGTGAGCACGTGGTCTCACGAGCAGAAGCACGAGCACGCGACGCCGGCCTACGGCGGACGGACATACGGACATGGCTAGCCCCTAAGGAGCTTCGCCCCTAAAAGTGTCGTCAGTGTTCCATTTCCTTATCGGTCACATTAACAACAGAAGTCATCATTTAGTAGAAAAAAATAGAAATTGGAAAAAAAGGAAGTTTCTTTTATAAATGTATAAATTTACAAATTATAATGAAGAATATAACACTGCTATCCTCCCGGTGCTAAAAGAAACCTAATTTCTAGATATAGAATTATTACTGCATGCTCAAGTAGGCGGCTTCTATGAAACGGCTTCTTTGAAACGGTGTTCGATAAAACGGCGTTTGACGTAATGTCCGGACCCACAACCAGGCGGTGCTTTGTGCGGGCTTTAATTGTCAGCCGCAAATGCAGTTTTAGCTGGAAACGTTGTAAGAAAATCAAAAATTGACGGCCGTTAATAACTAGGGGACACGCCAAGATCGCCATGCGTTTGGGATTCCGCAGGTCGAGCCAGAAGGCAATATGGAGTCAAACGTGGCTTAGGACAATCAAAGCCCGAGGCTTCCACTCACGGCTTCGTAATTACAGAAAGAAGAGACCGAATTGCGACACAGTGCCGCTTCGAAGGCGTCGATCGACCCGTAAGCGATAGCGGCTGCTCCGACGTCGGTTTCCATGTCCCCTCGTGCAGGCGGGAGGCAAACACGCACGCGCCAGAAAGCGCATAGCAACACTGCGGGACGGGTTGGAAATGGGTCGGCAATCGAAGGGTCTGATAATGAGCTCACATGTTTAATCGGGGCAGAATCAGTGGGCGAATTATGCTTTCGAGCCGGTCTGTTTTTCGTTGGATATGCTCTATAAGGTGTTTCGGTGGCGCCCTCTTATGGCTTCCTTTCGTGTCGTCAGAAACAGGATTTGCCTCACCGCGTGATTGGCAGGATTTCCCTCTGCCTGGTAGTGAACCTGCGATTGGGCAGGCATCATAATAATGCGGGAAGCTATATGGAATTGGGCCAATCGCGAACTGCGACCACGAGACGCTTTTGGTCGCACACGTCGCTAATAGACCATTCCAATAGTCACTTTCTGCGCGCTGTTTCGCTCGTCTAGTGCCAATTAATTAAGCAATCAGTGAATCATATAACCATTTCTTTTATTTTTCCAAGGCGATAAATAACTCTCTTGGGAAGTTTCAAGGGTGCAAAAGGCAAGACAAAGACGCCTGACAGGGTAATGACCTCAGTCGGGGGCAAGGTCATTTATCAGTACTCGGCGCCTTATAACGCGTTCCGTACATGCGCAATATAGGAGGTATTCACTGGTCGCCATATTTGAGGTCACTGTTTAGAGCGCATGCTCAGAACGAGCTCGCATTAATAGGCTGCCAATTGACCGGCAATCTTGGTGGTGCGTAATGCACGTGGCGAAAGAACTGTGGAAGCGCGCCGTCAGCACGCGCTCCGCAGCCGAGCACACAGCTATGGCCGCCAGTGAATACCCCCTATAGCTTCCTGAAATCTAAAATGTCACTCGAGACGAAAACCTTGTTATTCTTTCTCAACTTTGTAGCCTTTCGTGCGGGAGAATTAAAATTCTTACTGTATCTTGGTGGCGCGTGCAAATGCGAGATGCTTCGGTTTTACGATGCGTCGGAGAAAAAGCTATTCTAAAACCCTCTCGCGTAACGTGCGCCAAACTAATCGAGTAATAACTGCCCTATTTATGAACAAGACCCTTCCGTCTACTTTCGCACAGAACACATATACAGCCAATCATTGCGTTGCGCATCAATAACATAGCGAATAACAAGATCGAGAACACGATTCTCCATACAAATGCAATTTTCACAGATGGTATCTTCGCACGAAAACATTATCTCTGTCTTGTCATCAGCTGGAATCATGCTGTCGATCGCGGTGATTGGCAATCTGCGTGCTCCGAAGGAAAAGCGAACTTTCAGGTTTTCTTCACAAACAGTGCGGCTGTTACTCGAGTAAATACGGTACGTTATCCTAAACCTCCCTTTTGTGTTCACGCTCCTTGCTTTGTGATTTATTCTTCGGCGTTTTTTTATCGGCTAAATGCTGCCACCCCATTGGCTGCCACCCGATAATGAGATGCACGGGATTTGACACGCCCCTCGTTTCTTAAAGCAGTACATGACGATAGGTTCAGCTATTGAATTTAGGACGGGCGGATCAACTCACGCGAGCCATTTTCCGACGGGTACCATTTTTCTTGGCGCTGTGAAGGCGTCAATTTTCTAAAAGATGTACACATCGCGAAACTGTTAACGCAAGCGCGACATTGGCGTTTTTTTTTTTCATATCTTACTTAGAAAAAGCATTGGCGCGCAAATAAGTTTAGCACTTGCGTTAGTGCCCCAAAATTAGCACTTTTCCATCGCACTGGGAACGTTTTTTCGCAACTTTCTTATTCTAAGAGGAAAACATAGAAAAGTTACCGGCGATCGCGTGTTCGCGCTAATATCGACGCGCTATGAGCATTAAAAATAAATTATGAGGAACCTATTTGTTTATTGTGCCTACACTTTTTATTGACTTTTCCCGAAAAATCCTTTAACTAATTTTTTTCCTTTTTTTTTTTTTTTTTTTTTACGAGCGAAGAGAACGTTACGCGGAGAATACGAATGCTGCTACCGACGGGTCCAGTCCACTCCATAAATGGCTTCCGACCTGCGCCGATATTTCAGCGATTGTGCGTGCGGCGCGTGACCGCTTTCCAAAGCGGTGAAAATACGCGTACAGTGCTGCGTATCTGTGAACTTTAAAATAACGGTGCCACGAGAGCCACTACATAAGCTACACTGTAACAAACATCTGTAAAAAGACAAAAAAAAGCTTGGCAGCTTTTTTGCCATAAATTATGTTTTCGTCCGTTTCTGTTTCCGTTATTTTAGTGAATATATATATATATATATATATATATATATATATATATATATATACTATACTTCTCGGTTTTTGTTTTTTCTGTAGGATGGCAGTCTAACTGTTGCCCAGCTTAGTGAAAAACAGTTTTTGTTCATAGTCAAAAACATTGTTTTTAATGTAAAAAGGTGGGTTTCTGTTTTGGAACGTTTTTTTTTTTCTCAGGTTGCAAGAGAAGTTGTTGTGTGTACACCTTGTATTGTGAAACTTGCCTTTATAAAATAATTTATTTTAACTATGACTTCGTTCACTGATATAATGATCATAGCGTTCTGCAGAAATTAGGAAAGTTCTATTGTTTATCTTTTAGATTAATTTGACTTTGCTTACCCAATTTATTCACCAGAAATGTTTCGGGATGTAGAAATGACATAAGCTCTGTTTTCATTACAAAAAACGGGACGTTTTGTAGCGTGTTTATTTAGAGAAAAAAAAGTATTTTAGTGTATTGAAACTTTTTTTACAGATAATACAAGTATCTTTACACTAGTTATTTATTATAAACTTCTCTTCTTGACGAATAATGCAAGCCCTGTTTTTTTAACTGACAAGCTTGACTGTACTTTAATCTAACAAAACCATTTCAATATTTTGAACTAAATTTTCCAGATATTCCTGTTATATTACAAACATTTTTATGGCGCTTGAAATCACTGTTCCCAGTTATTTGAAGCCTCATCCTAAAGTCGCAAAGAATTGTTTTTTTTTTTTTTTAATTTCTTTTAGATATGTTGGAACAGATCGCGACATGGCGAAACAGTATGACCCGAGCTTCCTAGCACCCTGTCTGAAGCTCTAAAAGTCCAATTTCGCCTCCATTTCTGTTCAATGGTAAGCCCCAAAATGGTGGAACCCACGTGACAAATGTCACGTGACGCCAGCAGACGAATGGCCTTAGTGACGGCGTCAGACAGTGAGTAGGGCATACCGATAACTCTGATAACGATACCCGGTAACGGTACGATCAATGCATGCGTAAAGGCACCAGCCGAGTATTGGGTATCAATATCTGAATTATGGGAACGATCTACTAAAACTAAGGAAGTTTTGGTCGACTGCAAAGCGATCTACGAAAAATGAAAGACGTTTACAATTCTCGGTAATGCGGAATTAGAGCGCAGCTCTTGAGGAGGAAGAGCGGAGGGTACAGTGTGGAGGGTATGCCCCTCCTCCCCTCCGTACCCTCCCCTCCCATTTAGCGGGAAATTTTCCTTAAATTTTCTGCAAAATATAGCGGGGAAAATTGTTTTGCTAAATTTAGCGGGTAAATTTTCCCGCTAAATTTAGCAGTTTCCCCGTTCAATTTAGCATTTCGCCGCTAGTGGGGAAATTAAATTTAGCGGTAAAAATTCCCCGCTAGCTTTAGCGGGGAAACGTCCCATAATGCAAAGCGCGGTTTCACCGACGCCGACGGCGACTGGCGATGCCGCTCAACCCAGAAACAGGCGCCTGAGAGCTGCGCTCTAAAATTCCTAATGGGGGAAAACCAGTGCCGATACCCTGAGCACAACACTGTACCCTGAGTACCTTTTTAGTGAGCACGTGCGAATGACAGCAGCGCGGACACTCGCTGACGTTACGATGGCTCGCCGTGTGAAGGCCAGTTCACACAGCCTCATTTTCTTGCGTGACGTTATCTTACGAGAGCTTCGTCTGCTTATATCGAGAGTTAACGGGACATCCGTGCTTCGTAGGAAGCGTGGCAACCCGTTGAAGAAGTAGCTTTGCACGCGACATGCGAGGCGTGAATATCTCGGTGATTCATAACGTAACGTAAAAAGAACGCAAGCAAGTACCCCTGTGTGAATGGGCGACTGCAAGTCACCGGCATATCCGGGATTCGTACGAAGCGTTGCGTCCAGTTAAAGGAGTGGCTTGGCACTCGAAAGCACGGATGTGCCGGTGACTTATGATCGTATCTCGACGTAAGCGTACGTAAGTTTCGCAACGGAAGCGGGTCTGTGTGAACCAGCCTTGACAGTGCAAGAGTACCTTACGTCAGCTCCTCGACGACTTGTCGGCCGACTATTTTGGGAATTAGTTCTTTCAACGAAGCGGTCTCCGGTGACGGCAGTGCATCCTACGCCAATTGGGCGTTTTTTGAGCGACAACTCGATACTTGGCCGCACGTGGAGCGACGCTCGTTCCGCATACTAATGGTGCTCCCGATCTCGCATTCCCCTCATCCCTGTTTTTGTGAAATTGCCCGCGTGGACGTAACCATAGTGAGCGACATATTCGCAACGAAAATAGGGTCTTCAGAGCGATTTCGTAACGCGTCACCAGGAGATCGATTTTGAATTCTGCGAACGAATTCCCTCGCAGATTGGATTGTCTGCCGACTGGCGGTCGCGCTGAGCTTCCAAGCGCAATCATCCCTTGTACTCGCCGTGATACGACGTGAAACGTGGGCGACGCTCACAGCTTTTGTGCTTGTGACTCAACCATGCCCTCTCGTTTTCCACACTCCCCCGACACGTGCTATTGAACTCCTGCGTGCAATGACGTCAATTCTTGTCTGCTCCAATTACGAGCCCGATGCCTCTGGAGGCGGCTTCTTTACCGGTCTACGCACGTGCACGCAAGCAGTGGCGTAGGCAGACGGGGGGTTTGGGGGGTCGAAACCCCCCGAAATGCCAAACCTACCCCCCCCCCCCCCCCAACGGGGCCCGCTCGCTCCCCTGCTCACGCAGTCGGTTTTGCACGAGGCACGGAGCAAAGGGGGAGCACGGACCATCTCCAACTTATATGCTTTCGGGAAAATTCTTTGTGGGGTAGAAAATGCTCAAATTAATAAAATATGCAATATTGCTTAATTCATGCTTATTCGAAGAGATGCGGAACTCGATCTCAGATATATAGAGAACTGATATTTCGAAACATCTGTGGGGTGAAGGATGGCAATTTCAAGGCTAAATATAACAAACTATCCTCACTGAAATACAGAGTTCAATCAAACCAAAGTGAACATAATAAAATGAACACACGGTAATAATATAAAACAATGTCAGTGATGTAAGGACATAATAGGGAGTTTTAGAATAAAGTACGCAATTTTAGCGCACGCTGGCGCTAAATTTAGCGCTTGTATTAGCGCATGCGACGCGAGAGAGTTTTAGAATAGCGTTTCTCCGTCGCGACGCAAAAGCCCAAGCATGTCGCGCTTGCGATGCCACCAAGATACAGTCAAAAGTTTTATTTCACACACGAAATGCTGTAACTTTAAAAAAAAAATAAGTTTTTAAGTCCAGAGTACAATTTTAGATTTGTTTAAACATGGGAATACGACGCGGGTTGACCGGTCGTGTTCGCTTGCGTCGCCTCGGCGAAAGAGGACTCGTGTACTGACCTTCGCACTTCGTACTTTCGCCGAGAAATGTTCGTGCGTCTAAAGAATCAAGTTGCCGGTGATCGTTGCCAAACCGAGTACAATGTCGTCCCGTATTGAAAATCGCATTCGCGAGGATGCCGCCGACGTCGCATTCACGACGCCGCCAAAGCAGCCGCCGACATACTCCTGGAAGCCGCCATTTTTTTTTTTTTTTTTAACTCTGCTCGTCTTGGCTTTAGCCAACTTCTCATCACGAATCCTCCTTCGAGAAGCGCAAAGACTCTTTGCGTACGCACGCTATTTCCGAGAAATAGCGCACGCTAAAATTGCGCACGCAAAGCGCGAAACCTGGTTTGCGTTCCGAGCATGCGCAGTGGCGACGACGCTATTCTCTGTGTACGCAAAGCTTTAGCGTGTGCTATTTTAAAACTCCCTAATGAATGTATCGCAAAAAGCAATTTCACTGTAAGCAACGGGTGGCGCTGCGCTCACGCACACCTTTTGTGATCAGAATTACGTGCTTTCGACTAGAAATTACCGCGAATAAAAAGATAACTCTGACTTGTTATATTAGAAAGCAAATTACAGGTTCTCTTTATCCTCTCATTTATGCCAAGCGCCTACACATTAAAATGCAGCCGCCTGCGTTCACGGGAAAAAAAAAAAAGCGCTATTAGCCCCGTGCGCGACCGAAAGCGTCGCTGTGGTCGGCCTTCCACGATTGGCCGAACGCTGACTATGACGTCGGAAAGGGGATTTATCATCGACGGAAATAAGAGGAATTAAAGAACTTTAATTTTGACGGTGTTGGCAGTGTTCCTTTAAGAGCGCAATGATTTCAAGCTTCCACCATGCTAATAACAAACACCATCGAACTTGTTGTTTGCAAGGTAATGACGTCACAAGGGGGAACCACAGGAGGGCGCCACCAAAGCCTTCTCGCCGCTAATACTTTCTGTTCAGCTTAGGTCCAGACGCGGCCGATGCTACAAGCGCGAGCTCCTGGCTTTCAGCGTCCCTGCCAAGCACGCGCGCTCGTGCAGTGAAGCACTGTTCAGGGCCACTTCTGGCGCCTGTAGCACGCAGCTACTGGACTTAAGGGGCCATGAAACGAATTTTGGGTTGGATGAATGATTTTAAATTGGGACTCTACTATGATCGGATGCAACCTAAGAACAGTCCTTTAGCTCCCCCCACAAGGCATTGCGCCCATCTAAGTGCCTCCGCCGTCCACCCCCCCAGTAAGTAGTCGCTAGCAACGTTTGCTTTTTCTGCCTTCCAGTAAACGGGTCTTAAACTACTACAATATTTATTAATTCATTCAGTACTTTAAATATAGTTAGAAGCATAACGTACTTTTTGTTCAGACGAAGTAGCTGTTTAGTAAGAAGGAAAGTCACTGTCCATGTACCTGTCTTCCTTCCCAATTCATTTTTCTGTCCAAGATACTGACTAACTACCGTCCTTCCCATCGCTTCGATTGAGGTAAACGCGAAAACTGTTTTTTTTTTAATTTCTTTTAGATATGTTGGAACAGATCGCGACATGGCGAAACAGTATGACCCGAGCTTCCTAGCACCCTGTCTGACGCTCTAAAGTCCAATTTCGCCTCCATTTCGTTCAATGGTAAGCCCCAAAATGGTGGAACCCACGTGACAAATGTCACGTGACGCAGCAGACGAATGGCCTTAGTGACGGCGTCAGACAGTGAGTAGGGCATACCGATAACTCTGATAACCGATACCCGGTAAACGGTACGATCAATGCATGCGTAAAGGCACCAGCCGAGTATTGGGTATCAATATCTGAATTATGGGAACGATCTACTAAAATAAGGAAGTTTTGGTCGACTGCAAAGCGATCTACGAAAAATGAAAGACGTTACTAATTCCTCGGTAATGCGGAATTAGAGCGCAGCTCTTGAGGAGGAAGAGCGGAGGGTACAGTGTGGAGGGTATGCCCCTCCTCCCCTCCGTACCCTCCCCTCCCATTTAGCGGGAAATTTTCCTTAAATTTTTCTGCAAAATATAGCGGGGCGGAAAATTGTTTTGCTAAATTAGCGGGTAAATTTTCCCGCTAAATTTAGCAGTTTCCCCGTAATTTAGCATTTCGCCGCTAGTGGGGACATTTAACAATTTTCCCCCGCTAAATTTAGCGGTAAAAATTCCCCGCTAGCTTTAGCGGGGAAACGTCCCATAATGCAAAGCGCCGGTTTCACCGACGCCGACGGCGATGGCGATGCCGCTCAACCCAGAAACAGGCGCCTGAGAGCTGCGCTCTGAAATTCCTAATGGGGGGAAAACCAGTGCCGATACCCTGAGCACAACACTGTACCCTGAGTTACCTTTTTAGTGAGCACGTGCGAATGACAGCAGCGCGGACACTCGCTGACGTTACGATGGCTCGCCGTGTGAAGGCCAGTTCACACAGCCTCATTTTTCTTGCGTGACGTATCTTACGAGAGCTTCGTCTGCTTATATCGAGAGTTAACGGGACATCCGTGCTTCGTAGGAAGCGTGGCAACCCGTTGAAGAAGTAGCTTTGCACGCGACATGCGAGGCGTGAATATCTCGGTGATTCATAACGTAACGTAAAAAGAACGCAAGCAAGTGTCCCTGTGTGAATGGGCGACTGCAAGTCACCGGCATATCCGGGATTCGTACGAAGCGTTGCGTCCAGTTAAAGGAGTGGCTTGGCACTCGAAAGCACGGATGTGCCGGTGACTTATGATCGTATCTCGACGTAAGCGTACGTAAGTTTCGCACGGAAGCGGGTCTGTGTGAAGCAGCCTTGACAGTGCAAGAGTACCTTACGCCAGCTCCTCGACGACTTGTCGGCCGACTATTTTGGGAATTAGTTCTTTCAACGAAGCGGTCTCCGGTGACGGCAGTGCATCCTACGCCAATTGGGCGTTTTTTGAGCGAGAACTCGATACTTGGCCGCACGTGGAGCGACGCTCGTTCCGCATACTAATGGTGCTCCCGATCTCGCATTCCCCTCATCCCTGTTTTTGTGAAATTGCCCGCGTGGACGTAACCATAGTGAGCGACATATTCGCAACGAAAATAGGGTCTTCGGAGCGATTTCGTAACGCGTCACCAGGAGATCGATTTTGAATTCTGCGAACGAATTCCCTCGCAGATTGGATTGTCTGCCGACTGGCGGTCGCGCTGAGCTTCCAAGCGCAATCATCCCTTGTACTCGCCATGATACGACGTGAAACGTGGGCGACGCTCACAGCTTTTGTGCTTGTGACTCAACCATGCCCTCTCGTTTTCCACACTCCCCCGACACGTGCTATTGAACTCCTGCGTGCAATGACGTCATTTCTTGTCTGCTCCAATTACGAGCCCGATGCCTCTGGAGGCGGCTTCTTTACCGGTCTACGCACGTGCACGCAAGCAGTGGCGTAGGCAGACGGGGGGTTTGGGGGGTCGAAACCCCCCGAAATGCCAAACCTACCCCCCCCCCAACGGGGCCCGCTCGCTCCCCTGCTCACGCAGTCGGTTTTGCACGAGGCACGGAGCAAAGGGGGAGCACGGACCATCTCCAACTTATATGCTTTCGGGAAAATTGTTTGTGGGGTAGAAAATGCTCAAATTAATAAAATATGCAATATTGCTTAATTCATGCTTATTCGAAGAGATGCGGAACTCGATCTCAGATATATAGAGAACTGATATTTCGAAACATCTGTGGGGTGAAGGATGGCAATTTCAAGGCTAAATATAACAAACTATCCTCACTGAAATACAGAGTTCAATCAAACCAAAGTGAACATAATAAAATGAACACACGGTAATAATATAAAACAATGTCAGTGATGTAAGGACATAATAGGGAGTTTTAGAATAAAGTACGCAATTTTAGCGCACGCTGGCGCTAAATTTAGCGCTTGTATTAGCGCATGCGACGCGAGAGAGTTTTAGAATAGCGTTTCTCCGTCGCGACGCAAAAGCCCAAGCATGTCGCGCTTGCGATGCCACCAAGATACAGTCAAAAGTTTTATTTCACACACGAAATGCTGTAACTTTAAAAAAAAAAATAAGTTTTTAAGTCCAGAGTACAATTTTAGATTTGTTTAAACATGGGAATACGACGCGGGTTGACCGGTCGTGTTCGCTTGCGTCGCCTCGGCGAGAGAGGACTCGTGTACTGACCTTCGCACATCGTACTTTCGCCGAGAAATGTTCGTGCGTCTAAAGAATCAAGTTGCCGGTGATCGTTGCCAAACCGAGTACAATGTCGTCCCGTATTGAAAATCGCATTCGCGAGGATGCCCCCGACGTCGCATTCACGACGCCGAAGCAGCCGCCGACATACTCCTGGAAGCCGCCATTTTTTTTTTTTTTTTTAACTCTGCTCGTCTTGGCTTTAGCCAACTTCTCATCACGAATCCTCCTTCGAGAAGCGCAAAGACTCTTTGCGTACGTACGCTATTTCCGAGAAATAGCGCACGCTAAAATTGCGCACGCAAAGCGCGAAACCTGGTTTACGTTCCGAGCATGCGCAGTGGCGACGACGCTATTCTCTGTGTACGCGAAGCTTTAGCGTGTGCTATTCTAGAACTCCCTAATGAATGTATTGTAAAAAGCAATTTCACTGTAAGCAACGGGTGGCGCTGCGCTCACGCACACCTTTTGTGATCAGAATTACGTGCTTTCGACTAGAAATTACCGCGAATAAAAAGATAACTCTAACTTGTTATATTAGAAAGCAAATTACAGGTTCTCTTTATCCTCTCATTTATGCCAAGCGCCTACACATTAAAATGCAGCCGCCTGCGTTCACGGGAAAACAAAAAAAGCGCTATTAGCCCCGTGCGCGACCACAAGCGTCGCTGTGGTCGGCCTTCCACGATTGGCCGAACGCTGACTATGACGTCGGAAAGGGGATTTATCATCGACGGAAATAAGAGGAATGAAAGAACTTTAATTTTGACGGTGTTGGCAGTGTTCCTTTGAGAGCGCAATGATTTCAAGCTTCCACCATGCTAATAACAAACACCATCGAACTTGTTGTTTGCAAGGTAATGACGTCACAAAGGGGAACCACAGGAGGGCGCCACCAAACCTTCTCGCCGCTAATACTTTCTTTCAGCTTAGGTCCAGACGCGGCCGATGCTACAAGCGCGAGCTCCTGGCTTTCAGCGTCCCTGCCAAGCACGCGCGCTCGTGCAGTGCAAGCACTGTTCAGGGCCACATGCTGGCGCCTGTAGCATCGGCATGCGACTGGACTTAAAGGGGCCATGAAACGAATTTTGGGTTGGGATGAATGATTTTAAATTGGGACTCTACTATAGTCGGATGCAACCTAAGAACAATCCTTTAGCTCCACCCACAAGCGCATTGCGCCCATCTGAAGTGCCTCCGCCGTCAAGTAAGTAGTTCGCTAGCAACGTTGCTTTTTCTTCCTCCAGTAAACGTGTCTTAAACTACTACAATATTTATTTAATTCATTCAGGACGTTTAAATAAGTTAGAATACGTTTTTGTCAACGAAGTAGCTGTTTAGTAAAGAAAGAAAGTCATGTCCAATGTACCGTCTTCCCAATTCATTTTCTGTCCAAGATACTGACTAACATACCGTCTTCCAGCGCCTTCGATTGAGGGAAAGCGGCGAAAACGAAACCAACCTTTCTCTCGCCAAAATTATAAATAACAAAGCACTTATAGTTCCTGCAAATAATAAATATTTAGTGATTTACTTAATTTTGTGGGCTTTGCGCACGAAATGTGTGCCTTTATTTTGTTGGATGAATAGAAAACAAGAATAATTATACTTTTTGGATTTGACAAATCGGCACCCTCCCAAGTCATCGACACCACCACCGCGCCCCGCACTCTTTGTCTTCCGTCATGGATCCCACTGAGGTGACATCGGAAAGCGATTCCCCTGATTCTTCTTGGACGAAACAGCCTGGTGCAGCCTTACCGACGACACCAAAGCGGTTCTTCAAGAAGCACAAGCGAGGTCGGGTTTTGAACAGCGGCCAGCGGTGCGTAAAACACGGTGCAAAAAAGCAGAATAATTGTCACGAGAAACTAGCGTCGCGTTGCTAAGGCCAGCAGCCATGTTGAGCCTTTTTTTTTTTCAAAAGGATCGCGATTGGTCCACGGAATCGTGACGTCATGAAAACGATTGGCTGGCGTTTCTCGGCGTAGGAATACATTTTCCTCTGAGAGGCATTTCCAGTTTTTTCTTAGCTTGCAACCGACTATAATCGCATATCGTTTAGTTGGCCAAAAGAAAGAGGCTAGAAAGTCAAAAGCCAGCTTTTCGGTACGAACATTTGAAAATATAGTGGACTATTTTGTACCTTCTTGCCTTCGAAAGCTCTCCGCCTTTTCACTATGATACATGCGCGGTTCCAAAATCGCGTCACCGGCTCCAAACTGACGTCAGCAGAGCCCAGCTCACGCATTGGACACGAGAACTGCGTCACTCGGACGTATGCGCTCGTCAACAATCAATCCGTCGACGAATATTTGGATTCGCGTTCGTGGCCAATGAGTGCCCTGACGGAACGTATTGTCACTGGGGAATGACAAGTTCTATGGTGTGCATAAAAAGCACGGTGGAAGCTAGGAGTCATCGCACCGGCGCCGAAGGAATGTCACGACCACGTGATTTCACAATTCGCATTTGAGTTGAGGATTAAAGCTAAGGAGGAAGAAGTAGGAAAATCGTTTCATGACCCCTTTAATTAAAGGGGATTCAACCGCTACTTATTTGTACCCTTTTCCTCATAGATGGCGCAGAATTTTTTCCGGAACAAACGAGTTGCATGTTCGCAGCTGCGCATGCAGCTCGGGCGCTCGAGGTGGGCTTGGGCCACGGGCTGTTCGCCGCCGATCTCGAGCTAGATCTTCTTCGCTCTGCGTCCGCCGCTGCAGGAAGCGGCCAACAGGCGGCGCGAGATACGAGCCAGTAAATACGTAGATTACAGTGGCTTACAAAACGTAGAATAAGCTCTGATTTCCGAATGGATTCGAAGTTCCGTCCACGTTCGAAATTATAGAAAGCACAAGGTGCAGCTTTGCGGCCGTTTGGACCACCACATTTAAAACGCAAACGTTGCTTTACAAAAACAAAAATAACTAAATAAAAAAAAGGTTTATTTTTAGAGCTTAATTTAAAGCTAGAAAACAAAAAAGAAATAAAGTGGCAGTTTTGCACTTTTTATGTCTTATATCGGCTTGCTCTTCGTCTGAATACTGGTTTGCAAACCCGCTCCCAGGATGTGTGGAGTAAAGCCCATTAATTAAACTTGAGGAAGAAAACGAGAAGGGACGGACAAACACATCTATCCTGGGAAAAGTGGCGCCAATAATTTTTGTGAAAATGCTCGATACACGTGCCGCGCGCCACTACTGGGAAGATCTAGAGCCACTAAATGAGTTGCGCTTAGAGTATCGGCACTCTGTTCCCCAACTTTGTTGTGGGCGCCGACATATTGGTGCATGTGCAGAGTAGACGCAACTGCCGATCGTCACGATTCAAAAATGCGACTTCCTCACCATTAGATTCCGTGTTAGGAGGCTCATATATTATTGCTTTCCTCTGTCGCGAACTGTTTAACCATTTGTGGAGGACGGAAAAGCGTTTCCTGTGATTTCAGATAAATCGTCTGATAACTGGCAACCATGATTTTAAGCCACAAAATGAACAAGTGTCGTTACTCTGAAGCGTAGCTTATTTAATGGCACTATAGACGAACATGGCGTCTGAAATCTAGCTCAGTGCTGCGCTGTTCCGCCATGATCTTCCCTAGTGCCACTAAATAAGCTACGCTTCAGGGTAACGACACTTGTCCGTATTGTGGCTTAAGATCATGGCTGCCAGTTATCTGAAAATTTATCTGAAGCCACAGAAAACGCTTTTACGTCCTCCACAAATGTTTAAACGCTTCGCGACAGAGCAAAGCAATATTACATGAGCTTCCTAACACCGAATCAAATGCCGAGGAAGTCGCACTTTTGAATCATGACGATCGGCAGTTGCGTCTGCACTGTACAAGCGCCAAGATGGCGGCGCCCACAGCAATATTGGGGAACAGAGTGCCGACCCTAAGCATAGCTAATTTAATGGCGAGGTCCAGACTTCTGCGCGGCGAGGTCCACACTTCTACACGCCCAGAGGTGTGGACCTAGTCGACGAGGTCCACACTTCTGCGCGCCGAGTCAAAAGCAACAAGAAGCAACCGTTTCCCACCCGTGAACTGTACCAAGGAGTTCCCTGTCCAAGCAAGTGGCGCGGCTCTACTACTCGTCCAGAATCGCGCGCCAAGTGCACAGCAGCTGACAACATTGGCAATGGGTATGGCAAGAAAGGACACTTTCCGTCTGTCTGCCTGTCGGCGAAAAAGAACCACTCAAATACACAAAGCCATGTTGCACTCGAGTTATCCTCGTAAATTCCATAAGTTGAAGGCGCTGCCGGCAAGTGCAGACTAAATTCCTTTGATAAAATTCACGCTTCCAAGTACAGCCAACCATTGTTGTAGAAACGCGCAAGACACGTGCCACGAGCGGGTGCTCCGCTGCCATTCGCTTCGAAGGGCCACTCCATTTCAGTACTGCGCCGACAACTGCTTCCAAGGGCCGCTCGAGACACGGGCCTCGTGCGCTGGCATATTTTACGCCACTTCCAAGACAAACGCAAACATATCGAAGGGCTTTATTCCAGACAGATAAAGAGGAATCGGCGGCCAAGTGCAATAAAGAAAAAAAAAGGGAAAGGTGGGCGAGTGGGTTAGAGCCAATCTAGAGCACACCAGCTCGGAGCACGTGGAGCGAAAGCTCGCGCTGTATAACCAAGGGATCCTGGGTTCAATCCCCACCCCTGCCCGTTTCAACTCTGGATGAGCATCGTACCGGCGTGCGGTCGTGTATCACTACTGCGTGATGCACGTTAAAGACCCCAGGGTAGCGGTTGTACTGCACTGGCTAAATTCCTCACCTACAGCTGGGAGTCAAGTCGCCCGTTGAGGCAGACTATGTTCTAGGCCAGGGGTGGCCAATCTGCGGCTCGCGAGCAGCATGCGGCTCTTCGCGTGTTAAAATGCGGCTCGCGGCCCCCTCGCCCCCCCCCCCCCCCCCAACACACACACACACCCGCCTCCCTCCAGGTCATACGAGCACTTCCCCAAACAGAGAAATAGAACGCGTTTTAAATCGAAAGACAGGTTGCGGTTTGGTAGTCGTGTGCTACTGCTACCTTACGTACAGTCGGACTCTTTTTGACTCGGATAGATCGAAAGTAGTTCGAGTTTCGTTTATTCTTCTTGACAAAAATTTGCCCCCCCCCCCCCCCCTTTCCAGCGGCTATTGGAAGTTTCGTGGTTTTGTATGCGGCTGTTAGGCCGGGTCAGCCTGGCCACCCATTTTCTAGGCTCTATAAATATACACACACCCCAATTTGTTTCCAACAAGTAAGGTAGCACCGCTTCATTCCACCGTGACATAGTAAGATCACTGCTGAAAGAGGTGTTCATAATGGACATTAGCATAGTGAACTCCCGAGGTTATTTTTGAAGACACTGAAGTTATTTAGGGGTTCATTTGATTTTGCTTAAAAATTAGAAAGGTGAAGGGAAAAAAAAAAAAGAAACGTACGCCTCGCCTTAGGTAGAAACGTATTTTATACCTATTGTTCTTAATAATCCGCAAAACGGGAAGTGTTAAATTTACAAAAAAAAAATGGTTTCGGGCGCCAAAACGCTAACGTCAAAATTCAATTTGCATCTCAGAGTAAGCACCTGTTTGTTGGTTAAGACAATATATTGTAATTGTTCAAAATAATAGAACTCATGCTTCTTTTTTGTTTTTCATATCCACTAGCCACCAAGCAAGGTCTACAGAGAACGAAAATATCTGAAATAATGTTTCATAAAATAAATGTTGTTCGGAATAAGTATTTCAGCCTTCTTTACAACTCATTCGACTATTTGTTTTTGTTTTTTTTTATTTCCAAATACATATAAGTATAAGGTTCCTTCATGTGCGCTTTGCTTACGGTGGAGACATCTGGCCATTTCGTACCACACTTTTATTTTTATTTTTTATTTTATTTTTTTTTTGTTCAGGAGCGCCTGAAAGAGCGTGTCCCGGCACGCGTTTGTGGCGCTGACTGTGCTATCGCGACATTTTGTTTTAGTTGATTTTTTTTGTATTTTACCCGTGAGCGCGTTCTGTCGGCATCGGGTACTAAAAGGGGTGGCAACACCCTAGGCAGAAGGACATTGAGGCACCCTATAGGGAGTATTCACTGGCGGCCATAGCTGTGTGCTCGGCTGCGGAGCGTGTGCTGACGGCGAGCTTCCACAGTTCTTTCGCCACGTGCATTCCGCACCACCAAGATTGCCGGTCTTGGCAGCCTATTAATGCGAGCTCGTTCTGCGCATGCGCTCTAAACAGTGACCTCAATCATGGCTGCCAGTGAATACCTCCTATATATTAGGATATATCTCTGTTCAACCCTGCACGATCTTAAAGGGGCCATGAAACGAATTTTGGGTTGGGATGAATGATTTTAAATTGGGACTTTACTAATTGCATATCGTTTAGTTGGCCAAAAGAAAGAGGCTAGAAAGTCAAAAGCCAGCTTTTCGGTGCGAACATTTGAAAATATAGCGGACTATTTTGTACCTTCTTTCCTTCGAAAGCTCTCCGCCCTTTCACTATGATACATCCGCGGTTCCCAAAGCGCGTCACCGGCGCCAAACTGACGTCAGCAGAGCCCAGCTCACGCATTGGACACGAGAACTGCGTCACTCGGACGTATGCGCTCGTCAACAATCAATCCGTCGACGAATATTTGGATTCGCGTTCGTGGCCAATGAGTGCCCTGACGGAACTTATTGTCACTGGGGAATGACAAGTTCTATGGTGTGCATAAAAAGCACGGTGGAAGCTAGGAGTCGTCGCACCGGTGCCGAAGGAATGTCACGATCACGTGATTTCACAATTCGCATTTGAGTTGAGGATTAAAGCTAAGGAGGAAGAAGTAGGAAAATCGTTTCATGACCCCTTTAAGCCCGGTTCACACAGTTGCATTTGACTGCGTTTGACTGCGTTGCGGCAGCGAGACACCAGGACATCCCTGCTGCTTATATCGCGTGCCAAGAAGATTCCTCGAATCGGATTCCACGCTTCATACGAAGCACAGATGTGCCGGTGACTCGCTTTCGGTTCTCGCCGTAACGCAGTCAAACGCACTCAAACGCAAGTGTCTGAACCGGCCTTTAGGGTGCTTACGTGCCACGCTTGTAGCGTATGCAAGCGTTTGACCACGCGCGCTAACATAGCACACACAAAAATATAGAATCAACAAAAGTATCACCTTCAGAGCCTTATCAGGCTTTTCGCTAGGAGTCTGCTGATGACTAGTTACACTTTTTGCAAAGTTCAAAAAGTGCCGACCAACGCAGCCATCAATTGCAATTCTGTTGTGTCTATGTTTATACAGCGGGAAGTTAGTCAGGTCTGAGGGCATCTGGTATCTTCGTTGGAGATGAAAAACAGTGCAGTATACCGCTGCCTATCTGACGTCTTTAGCGTGCATCACGCAATAGTGATACATGACAGCACGCCGGTACGATGCTCATCCAGATTGAAACGGACAGAGGCGGTGGATTGAATCCACGATCACTGAGCTTTACAGCGCGAGCTTTCGCTACACGTGCTACCGATCCACGAGCAACGAGACATCGCGGTCACATTCGAGCTCGAGAGAAAAACAACAACAGCAACAGCAATAAAATCTCCGGTTTGAGGCATTTAGTACTAGTGTCGCCATCTCGTTTAACAAGTTGGAAATAAAATTAACAGGGTGATTTTATGTACACAAATACGCAAATATAACAATATTTTGCTTTCTCGTAAGAGTCTTAAAATTAAGATTAGAGGCGCCCCTAGTACGTACGGCCAATCGTTTTGTCACGTTTGTCTTCTAAATAATTGTATTTTCAAAAATGCCTCAAAACGCGCTAAAAACAGTCAAAACAGTCATTATTTTGAATTTTTTGTTTTAAATCTCCAGTGCTTTAAAAGAAAAATTTAAGGGCCGTGCAACCTTCATTACGTTATCATAATTAACCTACAAAAGAATGAATACTATCGTGCATTCCTGAAACGCAGGTTTGTGTAGAAATATTTGCCCATTGAGTGACGAGCGGTTGAATCCCTCTTAAAGGGGTTCAACCGCTCGTCCTTAGCCTTAATCCTTAAAGGCTAAGGAATCTCTTAAAGGGGTTCAACCTTAGCTTTAATCCTCAACTCAAATGCGAATTGTGAAATCACGTCGCCGTGACATTCTTCGGCACCGGTGCGATGACTCTTAGCTTCCACCGTGCTTTTTATGCACACCATAGAACTTGTCATTCCCCAGTGACGATAAGTTCCGTCAGGGCACTCATCGGCCACGAACGCGAATCCGAATATTCGTTGACGGATTTATTGTTGACGAGCATATACGTCCGAGTGACGCAGTTCTCGTGTCCAATGCGTGAGCTGGGCTCGGCTGACGTCAGGTTGGCACCGCTGACGCGCTTTGGGAACCGCGGATGTATCATAGTGAAAAGGCGGAGAGCTTTCGAAAGAAAGAAGGTACAAAATAGTCCGCTATATTTTCAAATGTTCGTACCGAAAAGCTGACTGTTGACTTTCTACCCTCTTTTTTTTTTTTGGCGAACTAAACGATATGCAATTAGTAAAGTCCCGATTTAAAATCATTTATCACAGCCCAAAATTCGTTTCATGGCCCCTTTAGGCTGAAACAAAGTATAGACTGAGCAGTCGCTCGTTCGAAGCAGACTCTCCCAGGTATGTTTTCAACCGTCGTAGTGAAGAGAACGAGCGCTGCAGCTTCCGCCGTTGTTACGCGCAGAGTGGCTAGGATCTTGAGGAGACGATGGACGTTGGGGATTAGGGCCTCCGGACAGAGGGCGACCGCCTGTATACCGCAGACGCGACGGGCGCTTCACGTTTCTCCCTCTTTCATTGGACGCTTAAAATTTTCCTATTTTTGGCGAAGTTTCCCTCACTTTGCGAAAATCGTCGCTCACGGATGCGACGAAGTCCGTCTTGCTTTCTGCTTAGTATGTTGAGGTGGCATCCGATGCAATTCCTTATTAGATGAATCTCTTCGCTGCACGGAACATCAGAAACTCCGAAGAGACAAGCCTTCATATTCTTACTACGCATAGGCGCAAGGGTATTCAAGTTCCTTTCCACGTTCGGCGTGTAGTTTCTTTGTGGTGCGTCATGTCATTTCTCCGAGTGACGGGACGACGAGTTCGGACTGATGATCTCTTGCACGCCTCTTCCACATCACAGTACACATCACAGCACACACTGTCACGCACGAATCTTTCCTGGTTCAGTCAGAAATCACTTCAAACTGTAAAAATGAATTCGACGAATCGCACTGTGCCGTGGTCTCCTCCGCCATTGCCGAACGACTGAAAAGTAGAGGAAATGTCAGGCGGCCGGGCCCATAGCGCGACGGCACATAGAAGAGCGGAGAGGTCTGTCAGTCTAGGTGATGTTACTGAAGCCAACACCAACTATACTCCGTTCACGCGTTGGTTCACCCTCAAGCTGAGACTGCTGGCTTCCGCATCTGCATTGGTTGCGCGTGCCTGCACGTTCACACTTGTGTTAGAAGGGGCAGAAAGTTTGCGCTGAAGGCGGAGCTTCTATACTCTGTTTCATACTTAGTGTGCAACGCTGTCAAAGTTACTGGCGCGAGCGCGTGGCCTCATCTATTGTTTTATTTGCGCGAGAGCACGTGCAAGTGATCAACGAGATCAAGCCCCATGCTCGCGCCAGTAGCTTTGACAGCGTTGCACACTAAGTATGAAACAGAGTATAGCTTTAGCTTAGAGTGAACCCAAAGCAAATTGTTGTGTGCATGTTTATACAGCCGGAAGTTAGTCTGCATCAGTGGGTGTCTGGTGTCTCAGCTGTAGATGAGCAATTTAGCCAGTGCAGTACAACCACTAGCCTGGGGTCTTTAACGTGCGTCAGGAAGTAGTTGTACACGACTGCACGCCGGTATGATGCTCATCCAGATCGAAGCGGACAGGGGTGGGGTAAGGGTGAACGGAGTACAGGAATAATCCGCAGCCAGACTGGATTCGCGTGCTTTTTTTTTCTTTTTTTTTGTAGCCTTTTTCGTTACAGAAGCAACGTTGACAGAGGGAAGCATGCGGGTTATTCTGCGTGCGGGTGTAGCGACTCAACTATAGACCCCTTCAAAAATTACACCATCCTGGTCGATTTGAAAAGGCTGCAGAGTGGCGTGCGCAAACGACACAAAAAAAATGGCAAGTCTATCAATTGTGCGCGCCACTTTGCAATATTTTCAGATCGACCGTAAGAGGGCACAGTTTTCTTTCTTTTTTTCTTTTTTTTTTGTATTTGTGCAACAAGCAGAGCTTGATTGTTCAGATTAGGTGCGCTATCTGTGCATCCCGTATAAAACCCAATAGGGCTCCGGCATGCGCGTTCACTCTGGTACATTTGTGGTAGTCCTCAGGGGAGGCCAGGTTGAGGCCTCGTGCCTGAGTCAAGGGGAGGAGGAGGTGCTGCAGATTTTGGACAATTCCAGAGAATGTGTCGGAGTCCAACGCCGGACGCCCTGGCAGAGCAGTGGGGGAAGAGGTCATAGTTTTAGAAGGTGCCTATTCTCGCCGTTCCCAACTGCTGCTCAACGGGTTCTGTTTCGTGTGGCCCAGTGGTATATACTACTGGGTTCCAAATTACAAGCCAGCATTGAAGAGGACTAAGGGAAGACTTCGGACGTGTTTTCTTCACCAGCTGTCTTTAATCGCTGACCACAGCGTGGATAAAGAAATACCAAAAGAAATTTCTGGTCACATATTTTCGGGATGAGCAAATCTGGTTCACGTTTGAGACAGATCTGTGAGTCGTCATCCCCTAAACTGTGCGAACCCCTCCCATGTCCCCGGTATACTTCCCAACAAACCCTACGTTGCTGCGGGACAAGTACATGCCGCTCGTCTCACAGGAAAAAACACTGCTACGATAAAAGGTAATGCGGAGAGAAAGACCTTTGTATATATATTGTCACGGGTGGTGACCAAAAGAACAATAAATAAACAGAAAGAAATAAACGTTTAATGTGGCGAACTTGTGCCAAATATAAACGGGTACAAAAGATAAAAACAGAGCGTCGCGGGCGTCGAAGTCGGCGTAACAGCAGAGTCGAACGCTGGGGCGAAAACTGACTTGGCTCGCCACGCGAAGCCCCTTATGTACAGGCGTAGGCTTCTGGAATAATCGGCGTAGAAGGTTCGGCGTGTAGAACTTTCTAAACTCGAACAAGCAACACGGTTCTCGAATTTATCAGAACATTACATTAGATCTCAACAAAAAGGCGTCCCCGCGGCCAGGAATCGAACCCTGGCTTTTCGCGTGGGAGGCAGGTGCTATAATCGTTAGGCCACGCGCGCGATGCCTACTCGGCAAGCTGCGCGCGCGGCATTACTCCCCCCCTTTAAAAAGTGCATCGCCCCGATGCAGCACAAAACAAACCAAACAAAAAAAAGAACGGTAAGCTAAGAGTCATTTGGAACACAAAAGGTTCACAGTCCTATCGAGCGTAGTACGGCTTCATGCGCACGACGTGGACGACTTCTGGTCGTGGAGGGCGGTTTGATGAAGTCCGTGTTCCGTCGGGCATCACCTCGTAGTTCAAATCCCCGAGTCGACGAAGCACTCTGTAGGGTACGAAGTAGCGCTTCAAGAGTTTTGCGCTGAGACCACGGCGGCGGATCGGTGTCCACACCCACACCCTGTCTCCGGGCTGGAAGTGGACGTCCCGACGACGAAGGTTGTATCGGGTAGCGTCGACACGTTGTTGATCTTGAATTCGGAGTCGGGCGAGCTGGCGAACTTCTTCGGCTCGTTGAGCAACCACCAGGGCGTCGGGGCTCCCATCGTCGGCTGGTTCATGGGGTAGCATCGCGTCGAGCATGGTCGTTACTTTCCTGCCATGCACCAGCTGGAACTGGGTTACTCCTGTGGTCTCTTGCACTGCCGTGTTGTAGGCAAATGTAACGTAAGGCAACACCTCGTCCCATGTCTTGTGCTCCACGTAGACGTACATGGAGATCATGTCGGCGATGGTTTTGTTGAGTCTCTCTGTCAGCCCGTTGGTCTGCGGGTGGTACGCCGTGGTACGCCGATGGCTGGTGTGGCCGAGACGAAGGATTTCTTGCGTCAGCTGGGCCATGAACGATGATCCTCGGTCTGAGATCAGAACTTCGGGAGCGCCGTGCCGGAGGACGATGGACTCGATAAAAAACTTGGCGACTTCCACAGCAGTCCCTGCAGGAAAGGCTTTCGTTTCGGCGTACCGCGTGAGATAATTTGTGGCGACGACAATCCATCTGTTTCCTTGCGTCGAGAGTGGGAAAGGACCAAGTAGATCCATTCCGATCTGCTGGAACGGTGCACTCGGGGGAGCAATCGGCTGCAGGAGACCTGCCGGCTTCGTCGGCGGTTTCTTGCGTCGCTGGCACTCGTGGCACGACCGTGTATAGAAATGAACGGTCTTCGGCAGCTTGGGCCAGTAATACCTTTCACGAATTCGGGCCAGCGTACGGCTGTAACCAAGGTGTCCGGACGTCGGGTCGTCGTGGCAGGCTTGGAAGATCTCCGCTCTAAGGTCATTAGGGATTACCAGCAGCCACGGCGTACTGTTCTCTCCGAAGTTCTCCTTGTAAAGTACACCTTGTCGGAGGACGAAAGTCGGCAGGGCTCTCGAGAAGACACGGGGGACAGTACCCCCTCGTCCTTCGAGGTGCTCGATTAGCGCGCGCAACTCAGGATCGTCTCTTTGACGTCGCGCAATGTCGTCGGTGTTCACTGCGCCTAGGAAGCACTCGTCGTCATCGTCGTCGCTGCTACCGGGAGATGTCTCGACAGGGGCTCTGGACAGGCAATCGGCGTCGCTGTGCTTGCGGCCTGACTTGTAGACCACAGTCATGTTGAACTCCTGCAGTCGGAGACTCCATCGAGCGAGACGTCCGGACGGGTCCTTTAGGTTCGCAAGCAAGCAGAGCGAGTGGTGGTCCGTGACAACGCGGAAAGGGCTCCCGTACAAGTACGGGCGGAACTTCGTGATCGCCCAGACGACCGCAAGACATTCCTTTTCAGTCGTGGAGTAATTTCTCTCCGCTTTGGACAGTGTTCGACTCGCGTAGGCGATGACTTGCTCGGTGCCTTCTTGCACTTGAACCAGTACCGCGCCAAGTCCTTCGTTACTTGCGTCCGTATGAATCTCGGTTTCCGCGTCTTGATCGAAGTGTCCAAGAACAGGAGGAGTCTGGAGTCGTTGCTTCAGCTCGTCGAATGCGTGCTGCTGCTCCTCGGCCCATTCGAACTTCTCGGCGTCCTTCGTGAGTTTAGTGAGCGGTGCGGAAATCCTTGCGAAATCCCGAACGAAGCGTCGATAGTAGGCACAAAGACCAAGGAATCGTCGCACAGCCTTCTTGTCTGTGGGCGCTGGAAATGCCGCGACGGCGCGAGTCTTCTCGGGGTCTGGACGGACGCCTTCGTTTCTAACCACGTGACCTAGGAATTTCAGTTCGTCATAGGCGAACCGGCACTTTGACGGCTTGAGGGTGAGTCCGGCGGTCTTTATGGCTTGGAGAACAGCCCGGAGTCGTCGCAAGTGCTCGTCGAAGTCAGTTGAAAATACTACGACGTCGTCAAGGTAGACGAGACAGCTCTGCCACTTCAGCCCTGCCAGTACGGTGTCCATGACACGCTGGAAAGTTGCTGGCGCCGTGCATAGTCCGAAGGGCATAACCTTGAACTCGTACAGTCCATCCGGCGTGACGAAGGCTGTTTCTTCTCGGTCCCGTTCGTCGACTTCGATCTGCCAGTAGCCGCTCTTAAGGTCCATCGATGAGAAATATCGAGAGTGGCGCAGCCGGTCTAGAGTGTCGTCGATGCGGGGGAGTGGGTAGACGTCTTTCTTCGTAACCGCGTTCAGCTGCCGGTAGTCGACGCAGAACCTAAGCGTTCCGTCCTTCTTATTAACCAGCACGACTGGAGAGGCCCACGGACTGCTTGAAGTTTGGATTATGTCATCCTTCAGCATCTCTTAAACTTGCTCCTGGATCACCTCCCTTTCTTTAACGGAAACTCTGTACGGCGATCGATGCACAGGGCGCGCGTCGTCCTCGGTAACGATGCGGTGCTTCGCAACGGCGGTTTGGCGCACCTTCGACGACGTCGCAAAGCAGTCGCGGTATTCGGCGAGGAGGTTGTTCAGCTGCCGTCGTTTCGGGCCCGGAAGCTTATAAGGGTCAACGCCGAGCTGCGCTGGCGACGTACTGTCTCTTTGAGGTGGCGAGGATTCGTCAGTAATGGCGGCGATTTCGGCGGAGTTTCGCAGTTCCTCGACGTGGCCCACGGCTGCACCTTTTGTGAGGTGTTGCGCTTCGTTTCGGAAGTTCGTCACGAGGACCACAGTGCGGCCATCCTGAAGTTCAGCTACTCCTCTTGCGACGCTTATTCCTCTTCCTAGAAGCAACTGGAGGCTCCCCTCGAGCAGAACTTCGCCGCATAAAGCTTCGGTGATCCCGACAGGCACGAAAACACTCGACCGCGGCGGTAAGTTCACGTGACTTGCGAGGACTCGTACCGCAGAAGACGTCGCTTTGGGTTCTTCCGGTGGTGGAGCAGGTTTTGGTAGCGTCAGCCGGTTTGCTCCGAGGTCGATGACGGCGCCATACTCGCAGAGAAAGTCCATTCCGAGGATAACGTCCCTCGAACAGTCTTGCAGAACGACGAACTTGACAGGGCACGTCTCACCGTGGATTTCGACTCGAGCAGTACACCTCCCGACAGGCGTAATGAGGTGTCCTCCAGCAGTTCGTATCTGCGGCCCCTCCCACGGCGTCGTCACTTTTCGAAGGCGGCGAGAGAGCCTCCCACTCAAAACTGAGTAGTCTGCTCCGGTGTCCACGAGTGCCGATGCGTCGTGGCCGTCGATAATAATGTTTAGGTTGTTGGACACCGATACAGGCGCGTCGTTATGATGCGGAGCGTCGGGAGAGTGGGAGCGCTCCGTCGTTCTTGGAGGCTCTTTGCTTCGATCGTCTTCGGCAACGCCACCTCCAGGCGTTGCCGCACTTAGTTTTCCCGACGAGATAGGGGCGACAGGCTGTCCCGACGAGAGCGGCGGAAGGGCGAAAGCGCACGTCGAGGCGAAGGCGAACGGGAACCTCGGGGTGGAGTCGGCACCGGGGACAGGGGTCGTCGGAGGTACTCCTCGATGTCCCTTGGTCGCTCCCCAAGGCGGGGTCGCGGGTCGCTCGGCGCGAAGCCTCGCAGGCCCATTTGTCGGTACGGGCACCTCCGGTAGACGTGATCGGCCTCGCCGCAGTGATAACACAGCGGTCGTCGATCGGCCGTGCGCCACACATCCGTCTTCCTTGGCGTCGGTTGTTCAGTGCGGACGAGCTGGGGTTGCCCTTCCCGACGTCGGAAAGTCTGCGGCTCTGGTAGGTCACGTCGAGGTGGCGCCGTATACGGGTGAGCAGGAGGCGGTGGTCGTGGGGTAGCTGCGGCGTAGCTCAGCTTCGGTGATTCAGGAGCGGCGCTGGTGAGAACTTCTGGCTGCAGTGCCTGCTGAAGTTCTTCCCGGACAATCTCGGCGACTGAGGGCGTAACCGGGCTTGTGGCAGCAGGTAGCAGTTTCCTGATTTCCTCCCGCATGACGTCCCGGATAATCTCATGGAGGTCCGGGCTGTTGCAGCTGGAAGTCGAGATTGCAGCGACGCCGGGAAGTCGCTGGTAATGGGAGGCCCGTGCTTGAAGGGCACGTTCGATGTTTGTTGCCTCCGTGATGAAGTCTTGGACGGTGATAGGCGGGTTCCGCACAAGGCCTCCGAAGATTGTCTCTTTCACCCCTCGCATCAGGAACCGCAGCTTCTTCTCGTCAGGAGCGTTTGGGTCGGCGCGGGTCATGAGGCGGAGAACGTCCTCGACGAAACTTGTGACGCTCTCGTTTGGCCCTTGGCTTCTTGCTTGAAGAAGTTCTTCGGCCCGCTGACGTCGCTGCTGGCTGGCAAAAGTACGTCGAAGCTCCGCCTGGAAGTCTTGCCACGACGAAATTGACGCTTCGTGGTTCTCGAACCAGGTGCGTGCAGTGCCTTCCAGAGCGAAGTAGACATTGTGCAGGCTCTGCTCAGGACCCCATCCGTTGAACCGTGCGACGCGTTCGAACTGGCTCAACCAGTCGTTCACATCTTCATGCAAATTGCCACTGAAATTCGGCGGCGTCCTTGGTGGGGCCTGCACGTAGACAATGGACGTCGGTGGCGTTCCGTCTGGCTGCGACGTGGTGTTCATTGCCGGCTTCGGTAGCTTCTTTGTCCTGTCCGGCAGTGGTCCAAGTTCCGGGGGTAAGCCGAGGTTGCGGCGACTTGATCGGGTCTCGGTCCTCTCTTCGTTGGGTCCTCGGGGGCTCGGGATCGGACTTGCACTGCGGGCCCTCGTAGGGGTGCGGTGAACGGACATGCGTACCCCGCACCTCCACCAAAATGTCACGGGTGGTGACCAAAAGAACAATAAATAAACAGAAAGAAATAAACGTTTAATGTGGCGAACGTGTGCCAAAAATAAACGGGTACAAAAGATAATAACAGAGCGTCGCGGGCGTCGAAGTCGGCGTAACAGCAGAGTCGAACGCTGGGGCGAAAACTGACTTGGCTCGCCACGCGAAGCCCCTTATGTACAGGCGTAGGCTTCTGGAAGAATCGGCGTAGAAGGTTCGGCGTGTAGAACTTTCTGAACTCGAACAAGCAACACGGTTCTCGAATTTACCAGAACATTACATTAGATGTCAACAAAAAGGCGTCCCTGCGGCCAGGAATCGAACCCTGGCTTTTCGCGTGGGAGGCAGGTGCTATAATCGTTAGGCCACGCGCGCGCTGCCTACTTGGCAAGCTGCGCGCGCGGCAATATCCCATGAAAATGGCAGCATCAGAATTTGAATGCCGTGTTGGAAGGACACGAGGGGAAGAAAATAACCGGAAGCAAGTTTGTTGATATATTCACATTTGAAAATCTCAGCGTTTTACCAAATTCCCGTTTGTGGCGGGAGATTCAGACGAGCCAAATGTGCTGTGAACCGGGATGGAGGAGCGGGATTAATTTTATTATTCTTTATTGCACGATCGTTTTGCAATAACTTTACGCGCTTCAATCTAAGTTCCGTGTTTCAACTTAACAACAGTTGCTTCTCGATGTTGGTCCGAAAGACGAGCAATCGGAGAAGAGTTTAGGGCTTTTGGAAGGTCAGTCTTGAAAACTACCAGTCCTTCTCCGTGAAGGTCGGATTCGTTGTTCAGTTTGAAGATGGGGAAGGAGGGGAGAAGGAATAAAGGTTAATTTTTGTGTATCGTTTAAGTGGACTAATGTTCGAGTTGCAAGGGTGCATTCAATGTCTGGTGACCTGCTTTTTTTTTTTTTTTTGTAACTGTAGGTCTCTTTGTGGAAGTTCAGTGATGACTGTAGTCGGCCTTAAAATTATGGGTTAAATTACGAGGAAACGTGGAAGCAAAAATGTAGCTGAGTATGAGAGGTCCCTCCTTCTGCGTCTTTTTCCTTCGACTAAAAGTTTCGTTTTTTCTCTGCCGCAGTCTCTGGCACTAAAAAAAAAGGAATCAATGTCCACCAGCTCACCTGCACCCGACTAGCCGAGCGAGGACCCCACAAAATAGACCCTAAAATAAGTAACAAAACTTTAACGAAATTCTGCTCTTCGTAAAGTTATTGTTTTTATACTTTTTTTTAGAGTCCCCCCCCCCCCCTTAAAATTAAATAGGAACTACCTCATTGGACAAAAAAAAAAAAAGAAAACAGGAATGCCGTTTCGTTTTCCGTTTCCGTAGGAACGTCACGAGTTCCCGTTCCAGTTCCACCGATGCAAAATGAAACGGCGGCGTTCCTTCGTTCCTCCTAAAAGGTACGCGTTCCAGGAACGCCGTTCCGTACAACACTGCACTCCTTGGAGCACCCCGTACTGACAAAACGTTATCACAGAAAATATGCAACGAGCGTAAGCTAAAAGGAAGCTTTCGCACTGATCAAGGTTGAGAGCCTCGAGCCTGGAAACACTCTTTCCCGTGATCCACAGCAAGGAAGACTTCGAAGCAGCGCGAGACAAAATGGCCTCCAGATTCCCGTCCACCTACCTCATTACTCAACTGCTGGACAGTCATTAGGTGTATAGGTTACACAAAGTTTCTTTATTCTTCATTGTCAATTTTAAAACAAGTTCCCGTCGCAAAGCTCTATTAGTTGCAAAAGTAACATTACGGTTGGAAGAATTCGGTAACGTAAACTTATATTCGCGTTATTTATTTATTTGTTTATTAATTTGTTTTTCCACTATAAAAGGAGGATCTGTGAGCTTTCTTTTCTGCAGAACACGAAGGCGGCCACGAACAATACAAGGATCCCAACGAATTATAATTAGACATAAAAATTGCTGTATGCACCCAGGGAAAATTAGCATGACGTTTCACTCGCTCATTGTACTCTAGCACATGACCGTTCTCAGGTGTAATTGCATTCTGAGCGTCATTCGCTGCGATTATTCTATTGTTCATCCTGATCGGCTGTGCCCGTGTTCCGCAATAAAGTAAACTACTGGACGTTTTTTTTTTTCGTGAAATTAAAGTTTTAAATTTAAAAAAGCTAATAAAAGTTACGTTGGATATCATGAAGACTGCCACACTTCACTCGCGCAAATCAGGCAACAGGTTTCAGTTTTATTTGCATGCTTTGATTTTTTTCAAAAAGGGCACCTAACTCTAGCCCCGGCGGCCATCTTAAATGTGCGATTTTCGTGTTTTTTTATTTAAAATTATTTTAAAGATATCGCTCGCCCACTATTTACTTTTCCGCAAAAATATGACGCGCGCGCGCGCAGGGAAATGCGCATATTTAATTTCTCCACAAATATGTCCGTGCGAAATCTTGAAACACACACAGACTCGACCAACGATTTCTCGGCAATACAAAGTTCCATGGCGATCACGTTCACAGTGCTGCTGCTGCCGCTTCGAGAAGCTCTTCCTTGAGAATTATCAGTCTCTGGTTGAGCAATTACGGCACAGCGGCGACACAGAACTCGCTCTATCTTTCGTTGGCAGGTGCTCCGGTGCATACATATATACTGACTTTTTATGCGCAGTACCTCTCGAGTGTCAGTGCATGTTCTGTGGGTAATGCACCGGTTCTGTAACTCTACACGACCTCCGATAAGACGTGTAATCATTGCCCCGCTGCAAAGGGTATATTACCTCTGGGACGGCCTGACCTTCAAGGTGTTGCGGCAATTCGAACGGACTTGGGTTTCAGGAGTCGTTCGGTCGGTCTGTGCACCGTTTCAGCTGGTTTATTATACCTGCTTCGAATAACGCGCTTGCATCTGGGCCCTTGGCCTCCAACTATGCTCCGTTTCACCTTATGTTGTACCGCACAGAAGGCTATAGAAGCGCGAGCTCATAGCGTTGGGAGCTGCTCTTAAAGGGGCCCACCAACAATTTTTTGACTGGTTTGAAGTTCGCGCTGAAACGGAGCTCCATGAAAGCAGGAACACCGAGGGAAAAAATATTACAGAAATTCGCAATATTTTGTGAGTTATTAGCAAATTAAATATTGCAGAAAGCAACTTTAAATAAGCAAAACATTGCGCTTCATGACGTAAAATGAAACAGTTTAGCGATTGGAGCAAAGCGGTTGGCCAATTGGACGCGAGTTTGGTTGATAGCCCGTCGGCCCGGTCGGCCATTAGGCCTCGCTGCAACCATCGTAGCTTTGGAATCGGGTTGCCATCATCGATGAATTTACCGGGCTTATCGGATTTTGAGCGCCGAATTCTTGAAAAGGAGTGCGGAGCTGGGCATTGCACCGTACGAGGACACACCACGCAAGCGCCGCGTCTCTGCCTCAGTCCGCTTCGACAGCCGCGGAAGGCTCGTCTCCCGCAACTCCGCCACCGGAGCCGCCTCGGCGAGTAGGAGGTACTCCGCCGCTGGGAGGCGCGCATGAGCGACGAGGCGTTGTTTTCGCCCTTTTTGAACTTTAATTTGCAACTTTATTAGCTCTATAAAAACGACTTTTTAGAGAAATAATGACGGTTAACGTGTGATATACTTTATTCCGCTTCAAAATTTCTGGGACGGCTCTCGCCAATCACGAAACCCAGTGAATGTGACGTATAGTGAAAGGGAGCGCCGTTATGCGCGCGCATTTGGCACCTCGCGGCGCCACCGTCGGAGGAGGTGTTTTCGAGTTGTCAAATTAAAATATGATGCGCTAATATTTTTAAACTCTTTTGTTGTCCACTGGGTTTCCGGGACCACTAGCGTGGAGAAACCGCAAAAAAATGTAGACGCTCAAATACTGTTGGAGGGCCCCTTTAACGCACGAGAGCTTGTGCCGCCGAGATGTGCCCTAAAGAGGAAGGAGCTCGCGCTTGTAGCCTTACCTGCGGTACATCATAAGGTGAAACAGAGTACATATGTGGTCGCGCTCCGGAACAATGTTAATACAAAAAAAACTATTTTGTGTGCGCGTGCGTGTGTGTGTGTCTGTGTGTCTGTATGTTCGTGTGTGCCTACTGAAGGATTTTTTTTGGATGTACTCTAGTGGTGGGAAGTGTTCGGGTGCGGTACTAACATAGTCCAGAGGGTAAAAGCGCTAAAAAAAACAACGGACAAGTGAAAGAGACGTAAAATACAGAGCCCTACATAGCATCTGAAGTTTAATCACGGAAAAAAAATATATATATACACACCGTGAAATCAAGACATCTGATGACAGAAATGCGACATCGTCAAACCAGTGCTTGTCTATCTCCTATCTACTTTTCGAAAGATTTTACAAACGTCACCTCAGAGGTAAACAGCGCTATAGATGGAGCGCTGACACACGTGTTTTTAACAAACTTCGTTACGAAGTACACTTCGGATATCTCCCTTGTCATTTTGTTTTCGGTTTCGGGCTAAGATAATGGTATTGGCAAACTTCGGGACACACCCACATCTGTTACAGTGCACAGTCAGATTTTCCGAGGGTGATAATCTTACTGACCGTGCATGTTCCCTGAGCCTGTCATTGATAGAACGACCCGATTGGCCTATGTATACTCTGCCACATGATGATCCGTAGGCCAGCGCTCTCGCCTCGGAGCCACCGAGGCGGCTTCCTGTCTACTCTGATATTTGTGCAGTAGACAAAGTCACTGTTTGCGAGATCTTGGCGGCTATAATGAAACTGAAGCCGAAACTAACACCTGGTACAGATTATGTGCCTAACTTTATTGTTAGAGGTTGCTCGAATCTTTTTGCGCCTATCTTAGAGCATATATTTAATATTTCATTGAGTAAGGGTATATTTCCGTCTGTGTGGAAAGAGTCTATTGTTGTTCCCATTCATAAGACGGGGGATACTTCGCAAGTTGGGAACTATCACCCTGTATCATTGCTATGTTCTTTTTCAAAGGTATTTGAAATAGTGATGCACACCCGTCTGTCTTTTTATTTCAAGCGCCGTATCAGTTCTCTTCAGCACGGTTTTATCAAGGGGCACTCAGTCGAAACAAACCTCTGTACCTTCCTTGATTATTCAGTACCTTTTGTTTGTAATCGCGGTCAAGTTGACGTTGTTTATTTTGACCTCTCGAAAGCCTTTGATATGGTGAACCACGCTTTGCTGGTGCACAAATTGTCGCGTAATGGCGTTTCTCCTGTGCTTTTATTGTGGCTTGAAAGCTACCTGACTGACCGTCGTTGTGTCGTACGCATTTTAAATAACTTCTCTGAGCCTTTTTATCCGTCATCGGGAGTACCACAGGGCTCCAATTTGGGTTCACTATTGTTTTCGATCTTTATCAATGAGATATCTACTTGCGTAGTAAACTCAAACGTGCTGTTATTCGCAGACGACATCAAGCTCTTTTTGAGTATTAGTTTGATCGACGACTGTGACCTTCTTCAGAGTGACGCATCGCATATTTTAAACTGGTGTCGGGAAAATTGCCTAATCATTATTCTAGAAAAAACTAAGGTCATGTCTTTCAGTAAAGAACGTGAAATTCTACAGTATTCACACTCAATTGATGATAAGTGCCTTTTAAGAGTATCATCGCTTCGTGATCTCGGAGTGTTCTTTGACACGTTTGGCTGCCATGTCGCCCATACTGCCTGTTCTGCATTTAGATTACTTGGAATGATTACTCGATAAACTAGAAAGTTGCGAACTATGCTTGTTTCCTTCGTTTATGTTGTTCTATTATCAGATCGAGACTAGACTTTGGCTCTGTTGTAGTGGAATTCACTGACACTACGTGATGCAGCTAAAATGGAGTCAGTTCAAAGACGCCTTGTGCGCATAATTTATGAGAAATACCTTGGCCGAAGGCATTTTTACAACTATGAACTCCTGCTCGACAAATTCGGCCTACAGTGTCTATCCCTCAGAAGATTATCGACGCGATGTAGCTTTTTCGTATAAATTAATTCACGGGGACATTGACTCAACACTTTTGTTCACAGTGAATATGAACGTACCGACTCGCTCAAATAGGAGAGCTCTCACTTTTTATCCCCACAATCAACACATGAAATCACCAACAACAAGAATGCAGACAAGTGTAAACAATCTTGGGCACGAAAATTCTGATATTTTTGATAGCTACGTAAATCTCAGTAGACAATTAGATGAGATTATTTTCCGTCGCTAAAAATGTACTGTCGTGTTTTGTTGCATGCTAGTTTTATCAGTTGAGCATGTTTTACAGCTGTGCAATTTTTTTCAGTTTGCCACATTGTAGACCTTTGTTGGTTGTTGATTGGCACAAATAAAGGCATTATGATGATGATGATGATGATGAACTATAAATCACCAACTAGCCCAAGTGCATATCCTTTGTCGATACTAACTTAAGTGGTAAATCTTCATCAATAGACCTTTGAAGTAAATTGCGAAAAAAACCCAAAGTCGTGTTCGCATTGTGCCGCGCCGTGTATGCGTTCCGACGTCCAGCGCGCCTTTTGCGGTTCGAAATGCTCAAGCTCCTTTGTTTGCTTTAGCGGTTTTCTTACCCCTGGAGACATATCAAACGTCCAGTGCTAATTTAATGTGCTTAGGTAGGCTTATGCAGCCCCGGATATAACAGCATGACACGCAGAAAAGCAGAGCGACAAAAACAGAACACGATCCGCTCTGTTCAGAATTCGACAGTACTAGTATGTTTCCTTGACATATCGGCATCATTTAGTCTCCGCTGAGGTCGGATTGTCCAGCTGCCTTAGCCGCGCTGACGACAACCGTGGTCGCCTATTGTACGCATTCCTTCTATTATTTTGTTGATAGTGTTTCGTTTTACAATGTAGTAATTCAGTCAAGGTTCAAGACTCTGCCCACACATTTCTTCCGTGGCACTCCCGTTCCTGCAGTGAAAAGACACAGTCCACAATAATATGAGGCACACGCGCGGGCTTATATATACAGTCAGTATATTGCGGACACCATGGAGTACGCTCGTATCGTTTCTGCATGACGATACAGTAAGGTCGTTTCTATGCCGCCTCAATTATACACGACGATGTCACCACGTCACTCGGCGCTCTCGAGCTTTCATTACACCCAGGGGTTTCGCGAGAGCGAAAGAAGGACATAATAATAACAATAAGGCCCGGTAATTGTAACGTCGGCGGTCGAGAGAGAGAGAGAGAGAGCTTACACAACTCCTCGTCGCAATTCTTTGTGTCTCCCGCGTGTCTCCCGGCGGTCGTCCAAGTGTGCGAGAGACAATCGCTGCACGGAAGGAAGCCCAAGGCCGCGGCCCGAGGTCGTCCTCCGACGGGAAGACGCCCAACGGGAGGAGACAGAAGCGGCACACTTCCGTGCCCCGACTGCCGTTTCTTGTTGCCCCATGCACTCGCTGCTTCCCGCGGCCTTTCCGTTTCCTTTCCTCCGCTTTTCTTGCTTTTGGAGAGGACGGGGCGAAAGCGCCGCGAGCGCCGAATGACTGATTGTCGCGAAATCTACCACGCATCTCACAGGGATGGGCACTATTTCAGATACAAGTAGTACTTGAAATACGTATTTCAAACACTTTCAGTATTTGTATTTCTTTTTCTTTTTTTTTCTTTTTTTTTCATTACATATTGGCTAATGTATTCGTCGTTTTTATTTAAATACTTAAAACTAAGTATTTCGAGTGCTGCAGAGACACAGTTTTGGGCACTGTTCTTCGCAATCAAATGTGATATTACGCACTCTTTCCGGTGGGCACAGAGCGTGAAACTTGCTACACTTTGCTCGTAATAAACAGGAAGGGGGAAAAAAATGGGAGAGTTGGAACAAGATATGATCGTGGTGGGTACAATTACTGACTTTTCGGTTGACCGATTTAATGTTTTAGACTTCACATTAGCGAGAGGGTGTTTGAAAAGGTTTTATTGATTCAAGTTAGCCTTTCAGATGGAACTCGCACTGAATTGCGGTTCCTGGCGTTCTTATGACAAACAACTTTTGTTTTTAGAGCTGCATATCTCTATTAGTCGCTTGATTCTTGATATACTGTAAACGACTTTATTTTCGCGGACTCAATATATCGTGAATTCGCTGAAGTGTAGATTTTATAAATATTTCACGGGCACGAAATCTCGCGAAACAAGGTGGTATGCTACGTATTTATTACCACTTGGAAATGTCTTCGCGGGATCTTTTTTTTCGTAATATTATTCAAGTCGCAAAATTCGCGAAAATTGGGTCCTCGCGAAAATACTCTTTTGTATTATATGGACTCTAATCTGTAATTTAACACGGTCCTTTTTTTCTCTTTTTTTTTAACCGGGGTTAAATATAAATTAAGGATGTCTGACTATGGGAACAAAATGTATTTATAAAAGTATTTTTAGATTATCAAATACTCGTGTTGTGTGTGTATCTTGTATTTAAATAATTTTCTGAAATGGTAATTGGACGTGTAATTAAATACGTTGTTGCCGAATTATTTATTTTTAGATTTGTATTTTCGATACATCTTTGGGAGTATTTTGCCAATTCCTGCGTACCAACAAAAGAAAGTTGGAACGAACCTACCCTAATCAAACCTAAGCTAGCCTCAGTCTTAAGTAGTAACGCGTTACTAGTAACGCGTTACTGTAACTTTGTTACTTTTTTGGTAACTTGTAACTGTAACCAGTTACTTTTTCAAAATGTAACTTGTAACTGTAGTTCTATTACTTTCTGTGAGGTAACGATGAAAGTAACGACGTTACTTCTGTCGTTACTTTCCAATTTTTATGAATAATATATCACTGAACGAGTACAATCTAGCTACTCCTTGCACTTTCCAAATTGTCTGTTCCGACGTTTCGAGTGTCAAGTTGGCCTTGCGCAAACTTGTGAACGCGTTCTTTCTCGCGAGTCACGGCCCGAATACAGACACGTGTAGATGTGATGAAAAAAAAAATCTAGTTATATTTACGCACGCGCTTGTACTCAGTGGCTGAACACTTACATCTTAGTATTTCGAAGCCCTATCTATGTTGCGGCTGTTCTTTTTTCTGCGCAAACGCTTCTTAATCGGGTGAGTCAACCGCGAAATAACAATACACACAGAGGGCATTGCGAATGTTTCGTATTTCGATTAGTGCCACTAATCCGCACTGCGCATGTATCGTATTTTGATTTGCACCACTACTCCAGCGTGGTGTCAACAGTCGAGGAAGCATTCAGTGCTGTTTGCGCGGAGTTTGCTCGTTGCTCTGGTTGCGCGTGGTCTGTTCAGCAAGGGCAGGGACGTGTTTGCCATGATGCCATCAAACGAGGGAAACTTTCAGACACTAATTTCAAGAAGCAACTGCTGCTAAGTTACAATATGAAGTCAAAGCAGGGTTGGGCAGAAATACTCGAAAATGTATTTGGAAATACAAATACTGGGATACATTAAAATAGTAGCCAAAATACTGATACTAAAATACATCTGTAAAAATGTATCGCGATACGTATCGGAAATACATTTTAAATAGAGGCAAAAAGTATTTGGAAATACCAGGAATACATTTTAGGGAGGGCAGAAATACAAATACAGAAATACTGATACTGCAATACATTTTTCACATTTGTTAGAGACGCCAACTGAGAAGAAGCTTGAAGTAGAACTTTTTGATCCCGAAATTACTTTCCCGTATACAGGCTTGGCACTTTGCCTTGAAGGTAGTGGTTTCGGACGACGAGGAATCTTCAATGGGCTCAAAAAAACGTTCCATCAAGGACTGACCGTGGTCCCTTCCCTGACATCCTGTCAGCCTGACGAGGAATGCGAAAAGACTTCGACTTCTAAATAAATTATGTCACCCTGATTCCCATCAAAACATCACCACGCCCCCGTCCAATAAGGACGTTTCTGCCAACATTGATCACATGACGTCACGGTGGAATGAACTGGTATTCTTTATCTGTAGGTGTGGCCTTGAACATGAAAATTTACCACGCTGGTGTATCAAAGTGCAATAGGTATTTTCGTTGTAGGTTACATAGTTGAAGATCATGCAGGCAGTGTCATTTGGAATTTTCGAGAATAGTGGACCACCTGAAGCATCCTGGAACAGGTGTCTCATCTTCTGTTACGGTTGAAAAAACGATACGATGTCATCCCTGTTGTGAACGTGCTTCCCGCAAACCCTCCGCCACCGACGCATGGATTGCAGTCATCGAGTTTCGCCTAGCATCACCCCAACAGAGACCTCGTGGATTGCGACCTGATATTGCCGGCACAGGTGCGAGTTCTCCGAGAAACACCGCGCTCGAGACAAGTAGCAGGTGTACGAAGGCTGGGTCGGCACAGCGAGGCCACGTCTGGCCTCCTTCCTGGGTTTCGGATCCCCAGAGCAGGGGGTCACGTTCATGTCTTCTGATGGCGTATCCTTGAGCCGAGCAGTAGTACGGGCGCAGCCGCAGACGCATTCGAATCACGGTGATTTGAATATGTGTGAACTTCACTGCGTGAGTCATCCTATTTCAAGTCAACCACCGCCAGGCTCGTGCTGCAACGGACTGGGTGTGACTCAGCTTTGCCGGCTGGGTGTACTGTGCACGCTAAGGCAAGATATACATTTATAAGCGGACATTGAATGCCAGCAAACAATGACTCAAGAAATTCCTACCTAAGGACCTGCGGCAGAAGATGCTCTGACTCCAATCCTGGCACGCCACCTGGTTCGAGTCCCCGACTACGCAACACTTCTCAGAAGAGAGAGGAGGACGCATAGACAAATAGTTTGGAGAATCGGAAGGATCCTTGGTCAGCATAGCAACAATGCCCCAGCATCTCTCAACCCTGATGCCCTAAGAAATAATAAAAAAAATGCGTTCGGACTTTTTTTTGTGTGTGTGTGTGTGTGTGTGTGGGGGGGGGGGGGGGGGGGGAGGAGTATTTCTCAAGAAATGTAACGAAATACATTTCATCCTGATTGTATCGCGATACAAAGAAACATTCCAAAATGTATTTCGATACAGGAATACAGATACTGGTGAAAAAAATGTATCACGATACAGAAATACAGATACGAAATGTATTCCTAAAATACTATCGCGATACATTTGTATCGCGATACTGCCCAACCCTGAGTCAAAGAACGTGCTTTTTAGTTTTATGCAATAAAACTTGGTGAGGGGCGTTTTCTAGTTTATCTTAAATTGTTCGTGTTTTAAAAACGTAATTGAAAAGTAACGTCGTTACTTTTTAAAAGTAACTGTAACTGTAACGAGTTACTCTTTTGTTGCGATAACTGTAACGGTAACTTCGCTACTTTTTTTCTGAAAGTAACTGTAACTGTAACGAATTACTTTTTAAAAGTAACTTACCCAAGCCTGCTTAGCCTAATGCTTTGACGACGTGTCGAATAGCTTCTATATACATTTCACGGCCTGTTGTCGCGAATTCGCGACATACCATTTTTTTTTACAAAAAAAGGAAAATCTCCCGCGTCAACATCCCCAGTGCAGCTATTCTTTGGGGGAGCTCCTTAAAAACACACGTTTCCCACAAAAAGTAATTGTTTATCTGACTGAAAATTAATTTTCGCGTTAGCTAACCTAACATAACCTAACTTACCCTAACCTGAACTAACCCAATCTAACCTAGCCAACCTAACCCAACCTAACCTAACCTCGCCTCTCCTTACATTGACCTAACCTAACCTAGCCAAACTAACCTAACCTAACCTAGCCAAACTAATATAACCTCTCCTAACCTAGCTTAACCTCGCCTAAGCTAGCTTAACAATCTCGGCCGCTTTCCCCTCTGTGCTTAGGAGGAAAAGTGGGAAGCGCGCATTCTGATTTGCCCGACAGAGACGAAATCGTGGCTAACGTAGGCGACCGATAGAGGAAAGAACGCTTGAGAAACAGCAATTGATCTACACAAAATTCACAAAGGGACAGTGAATTCTAATTACCCTAAACACCATTTCACAAGTTGTCTTCAGTGCTCTCAAAGGCACGGGCGCAAGCGCGAGTCTGAACGAAGCATATCTATGCAAAGCCAACTGTGACGAAATACTTTACGTTTATAAAGCGCGTAAAAAGTAGGTGTCATTTTTTTTCCTTGTTCTGTTGTGGATTATACGGTGGAGAGTCACCCTAAGGTCCATGAAAAACAAAGGATGCACGAAATAGTCCTTTCTCTCGAGTGAGGCGCGCGGGCCGGAATATGCGCTTCGGGCAAGCCGAGGCCCGGAAGGTGCTATCTAAAGCAGAAGCCCGGTTGTCTTCACCAGCTTTCGCCGGGCTTGAAGCCATATGTTCGTTCGTGCAACGCATCTAAATAAAGGGAACGAAGAAATGAAGGCAGGGCAGGCGTTAAGATATAAGGAAAAACAAAACGGAGAACAGCGAGCGAAGAAAGAGCTCTCCGTTCGCTTGACGTGACGGTGACCGTCTGTCTGCTTGGCAGTCGAGTGTTTCCCCAGCAGCGGACGAGATCCCTCGCCAGCAAAGACTTGGACGACGACGTGAGCCAAAAAAATGCGAGGACGCCTCGAAAAAAAAATTTGGATACTCTGTAGCGCGTTGCGAAAGTGCTCGCGGAGTCGCGTCGTGATTTACGTGGCACTTAGCTGCTGAGTGGCTTCGCTGGATCCCGCCACCGCCGCAGAGGGGAAAGTAAGAGGCAAGGAAGAAAAAGAATAACATCGGAGCTGTTGTATTTCATCAAACGTGACGTCGGGCCCCTTATCTCCGGCACGTTTAAAATTGAACGCGGGGACAAGACAATGACAAACAATAATTTCATTACTACAGTATACGAATAAAGGGAAGGAAGAAATAAGGGGAAAGGAGGAATAAAGACAGGGCTGGCATAAAAAGAACTAAGGAAAAAAGAAACTGGGAACAATGGGGACTTTTAGCAAACCGTTACTGTGTTCCGTGTACCACCACTGGAGCCTTTGAAGCATGCTTTTAAAGAGTGACCAACAAAGAGAAAGGAGGAAAATCTCCCTCAATTCCTCCTTTCCATTCGAAAAAGAGGGAGACGCTCCTCCTTTCTACGTGGAGTAGCTCAATAACGCGCTCCTATGGGGAGAGGAGAAGAGAAGAGTGCGAGGGGGGGTGAAGAGAAGGAAACTGGAAAGCGGTTTTCTGCCCGGCAGAAGGTGATTCTGCAGGTCGGCCTTTAAGCGCGCGCCCCGTGGTAACACGATGACGGTTGTTGTGTTAAGCCGGTGTAAACTTATTTCATAAACTTTCTCGGGTCATTCGTTTTTCGGTTCGCATGTGCACAGTGTTTCTGTTTTGTTGATATTATAAACGTATAGATGAGCTCATCAAGAAACGTTTCCCAGCATAATGATACTTAAAAATGAAGCGTCATTATATTTCGTCCTTCTTAGCCTATTAAGCTCTTCGCTGAGGTGTAAACAATAAAATAACTTTATTTGCAAAGGGTAGCTTTTAACTGTTTCCCCATTCAATAATGTTACATGCAACCAACGCATTTCTTATTATTTATAATGATTGGTGTGAGTGCTCGCCAGCATCCTGAGGGCATGACTTCTTGAGAACGACACTTGAGTGACAATCGATTGCTAATTTCCTTTCAGTCACCTTCCATTTACAATACCAAATCTTGGACGCATGCAACTTAGCAGTGATTCTCACGTACCCTTCTCGCTGACCTCAAAGGGTCCGGAGACCCTTTGAAGTCAGCGAAGGCATTCTAGGGGTCCGTGAAGCCCTGCCTCATCAATCAAACCTAACAATAAAACTTTTTTTTTTTTGGTATAGAATAAATGGTTTTATTTTCTGGTGAGTTTTCTCCTGTGTATGTCAATGAGAGAAGTCTATATACTTCACACTATCCCTTAATTTTGAAACTAAACATTCGAGAGAAATCTGTCTAGTTGGGAAATATAATTATTAAAATATGGCAACCAACCAATTCCTAAACATGTAGGAGTTATGTCCACTAATTAAATCATTATCATAATTAACCTACACCTTTCACTTCCCCTCATCACGAATGGGGTCCTCCATCATCCCCGCCGACCCACTAGGGTCCGCGAAACACCAATTGTTAGCATCCTGCTGAGCACGAGAGACCATAACGAGACGAGGACGACGACGAGCACCCGTCAAACGTGCAACGATACGAACGTTAAAAGCTCTGTATATATAAAATGTTTTCTACCTTTTGGCAACTGTGTATTTGACGACTAACAAGTCAGAAGTGGGATGAACACGTTTGCGACCTAGACACGGTGAGAAGCGTTATTCTACGATTCTCAAAGCGGTAGAAACTGTGTCACATCGGACCAGCTCGTTCTAGAGATGACTGACAGCACCGGGCACGATCTACGAAAGAAGGAGCGCCTGCGAGGCCGTCCGCCGGGTGCAAACCAAGGTTCCTGCGAAAGAACAGGCGATGGAGAAATCACGAACGAGGCTGTCGTGGACAACACTCGATCCCTTCAGCAACACGACGAAGCGTATCCTGTAGCTGTGACTGCTGGTATCGACAACACCGACAGAGTCGCTGATGCGTTGGAGAACCATTAGGCAACGGAATTTCGTGCAACAAATGAAGACTTTGCTACGCTGCTGCAAACGGCTATCCAGAGTGCCGTGCGGGAGGCGATGAGCGGCATGGCTACGCTTCTTCTTGCCAGCCAACAGCCACTTCAAGACGCACGACCACCTGCGGACTCTGGAAAGCTTGTTCCTATCTTTAATCCTGTGGCATTTCCATCGCAGACAGTAGAACAGTGGATTAGAATAGTTGACGAACTTTTCACAATCTACGCGTGGAGTGATCGACAGACGTCGTGCTTTGCCATCACGAAACTGGAAGGAGTAGCAAAGACATGGTATGATGGACTTTCGAGCGTACAGCGATCATGGCAAGAGTGGAAAGACGAATTGAAAAGATCGTTTCCAGATGTAAAAAGCTGTCAGCGTCGCCATCAGGAGATGGTGGCTCGAAAACGACGAAAGGGGGAGAACATCGAATTGTACTTCCATGAAAAGGTTAGCCTCGCCCGTCTCTGTCAACTCCCTGAAGATCAAATTGTTGAGTACGTCGTCACTGGTCTTGATGACGAGGCGATGGTGCGAAGTTTAAGCGTTGGAACTTTCCCTACGCCAGAGTCATTGCTTGAGTGCCTTAAATGAGCTGTGCAACGATATTCAATTGGAATGTTTTTCACTTTACACGAGCTTACTGGCACTAGTGGGACTCAAGGATACTCGCATGCAATGCCACTGGCCAAGAAACTCCTTTGTTGCGGTGTAATTTCAAGGACAAAAGCGATCATTTTCATTCAATCTCTCCCTTGCAAAATTCGATGACGTAACGCGGGGATCGCAGTACACCCGTATGACGATATTTGAATGCGGTTCATAGATTGGAACCGAGCATTGCGTGGGCACTCGATTTAGGCTCGTGATAATTGATAGCTCGAGAAGCATTCGAGTAGTGGCCCGTGTCCAATCGCTGCAACGACGACAATAGCCGAGCCATAACAATGTCTGGAACTCAGCGCGTGTCCTGTGCTTTGCCAACCCCAGCGCGTGGCTATGATCAACATTGGCGGCATATAATCGGCTCCAGATCACGTGGCCGCTTGTTCTGGCTGCGAGTTGAGGGCGTGAACGCTGCTCGTTGTTTTTTAATTTTTTTCTGGGACTTCTAATGCGTCGGGTGAAAAACGAAGGCGTGTTTCATAGGTCATTAACGTCAGGGATCCGTTCTAAGCGGTATTTGCGCAAAGTAAAAAAATTGTTGCATAGCCCCTTTAAAGGGGTACTCCGTCGATTTCTTCATGGTCCCCGATTAGCTTGAAGTTTTGCTAAACTCGCCAAAAAACATCGCCAATATAGTATCCCAAATATTAGGCCAAAATAATTTTTTTTCACGAAGTTATTGAATTTACATTTTTGGTCCTCACCGTGTTTTTCAAACTGAAAGTCTCTACTGCAACAATGAAAAAGTGACGTCAGTGGAAGTGCAGGGGTTCACTCTTTGGACTGTAGAATTTGTTCCCAACTAATTCGAAGCAGTTTCATGGTGTCAAATGAATGCTTTGGAAGCTCGCTCCAGTCCCCGCGCTCCAGCACGGAACAAATGATTGGCATATTCTATTTTTTAGACTGCTCGCTCGACTGGCAAGCCTGCAGTCCACTGACGTCACGGCACTGAAAAGTGCGGGTATATTTGAATGTTGGTTTTTGCATCATTTTCATTTGCCGATTTCACAATAACTATTATGAATTTCGCGATACTAAATAGCATACCGGAAAGGGTAAAGGCCGGGGAGTCAGAAAATATAGTTAGTTGAGGTAGCTCAAAAATCGCCGGAGTACCCCTTTAAGCGTATAGACGACCGACTCGCCGTAGTCAAGGCAACACCCACTCGAAACGAACGTCAGCCTTCATCAGGTGGATCGCATGACCAAGTCGAAGCGCGGAACGAAATCGGCGCCCGGGAAGCAGGCCAGTCAGGTGATAATAATCGACGAAGGCCTTTATATAACCACAACGGAGAGTCATTATGCTTTAACTGCAACGACTACGGACATTTTGCAATTCACTGTCCTGAACCGCAAAAGCGGGAACGATGCGAAAAATGCCAGCGTGTTGGTCACGCGGTTGCCAACTGCAGATTTAATACCAAGGAAGCGTTCCCGAAGACACACTGCCTGGAAAGTAAAGAAATAGTTGGCGCACGAAATGAGAAATACTTTCAAGAGGCACTGATCGACGGGAAGTCAGTTAAGGCATACTTGGACCTTGGTAGTCAATGCATTACGCTTCGTCAGGCGGACGCCGACTACCTCGGTATTGCATATACGAAGCCTACAGATACGTGCAAAATTGGAGGCTACGGTTCTGGTCACGTGATTCCTTGCGGAATCACCCGAGCGCATCTCACCGTCGATCAGGCCAGTGCAGAAGTGCCCATTTACATCGTTCCAAGTGATGTCCAGGCAATTCCACTACTTGTTGGCCAACCGTTTACGGATCAGCGCCACATTACCGTTATAAGACGTAAAAACGTTCTACGAATTTTTGAAGAGAACAAGAGTGCTGAGGACGAGGACGGCCGACTTAGAGGCATTAACGTTCCAAACCTTCCACCACGTCGTGCCACGTTATGGGCAAAGGAGTTAACGGTCATACCTCCCGGGTACATTGGCATTGTCACCTTATCAGCGGGAGGCGAAAAAGACGGCGACGTTTACGTCGATGCCCAACTTCGCAGGCAAGAGGGTAAGGAGCATTGCTTGCCCTCCTGCATCATCCATGTAGACGAAGATGGGACTTCATTCTTGCCAGTCCTAAATGTTTCGGATTCCGCTATTCATGTAACGCAAGGAAACATGACTGCACAGGGCTCTTGGTGCCACGAGGAACACGAAACGTCTTGCGACCACATTGTATCTTCGAAATGCCTAATACCTTTTAGGCCAGAAGATGTGCGCACGGGAACCGCATTAACACCTGATGGATTCAAACGACTTCTCAAGTTGATCATCGAGCATCGTGATTGTTTTGCGGATAATGTCTTTAAGTTGGGAACCACAAACAAGGCCGAAATGAAAATTGACATCGCAGAAGATGCGAATCCGGTATCTTTTCGACCGTATCGTCTACCGTACAATCAGCGACTGAGAGTAAACAAAGCTATTGAAGAGCTGAAAAAGGCGGGTATAGTTTGCGACCCCTCGTCCAAGTACGCCACTCCGTTGCTTGTAGTGAAGAAAAAGACAGGCGAAGAAGGTTTATGCATTGATTACGAAGCACTCAACAGAGTCACTAAGAAGGACAAATACCTGCTTCCCTTGATCGAAGACCAGTTGAGCCGATCTAGTAGTGGTCCACCTGAAGACGTCGCTATTTGTGATGGTCTACACGTCCTGCCAGCTACAGTGATTGATTTTGACGACTGGCTGGTAGCAGTACAACGTCAGGACCCTGAGGTCAACAAGATACGGGACATATTACGAAAGCCGGCAAGGTCGAAGGAAGACCAACGTCTCCACGAACAGTACGAGCTACGGAGCGACGTTGTTTTCAGAAAAAACAAAACACAGAAGGTATCGTGGGTAGTCTCGCAGAATATGCGTTGGCAGGTCGTTCGGCGCTGCCACGACGATCTCGGACACCTGGGATTAAAAAAAAAAACGTTGAAGAAGATGCAGGAAAAGTATTGTTTTCCTAGAATGAAACGATATGTTTGCAGGTACATCGCATCGTGTCTAGAATGTATTCATCACAAGACTCCAACAGGCAGAAAGCCTGGAATGTTGCATTACATTGAGAAAGTTGGCCTGCCTTTTCACACGATTAATATTGATCACCTAGGACCATTTCCACGAAGCAGGCATGGGAACACTTATTTGATTGTGGCTGTGGATGCATTTACCAAGTTTGTACTGCAGAAACTCACAAGAAACACTAGCGCACAACCAACTGTTTTGTTCCTGAAGAACATCGTTGGCCTTTTCGGCCCTCCAACAAGGGCACAGGTGGAGCTTACACAAGTAATGCGTTTCGGAGGTGTTGCCGTGCACTAAACATTGAGCATGTGCTGAACTCTACTGCAAACCCGCGAGCGAATGGAAAAGTGGAGTGGTGCAATAGAGTTGTTACTGCATCAATCGCCACTTTGACCACCGACGTTGAAGGCAGGGATTGGTACGAGTTGTTGGAACAAGTTCAGTGGAGTCTCAACAACACTTTCCAGAAGGCCACTCGTACGATGCCCTTCCGGCTGCTGTTCGCTTACGAGTCTAGAAATTTTAAGGGAGGTTCCCTCGAAGATGCACTACGGGACGAAACCAACGAAACTGAAACTAAGATGGCGACAAGACGACAGGCGGCCATACACGCCATTCGTACAGATCGGGAAAACCAGCAACGTCGCTACAATAAGAAGCGGTGCAGCACTTCGTCCTTCGAGCCCGGAGACATCGTCGTGGTGGAGAGAGAATCACTTCCAATAGGACATTCAAGGAAGCTTTTAAGAAAGTTTCAAGGTCCCTACGTAGTAACGGAGAAGCTTCCAAATGACACATATCGTATAGAAGACATTCCGGGCCGATCAGTTACTCAGCGTTTCTACACGTCTACGGCCCCGATTGACAAGATGAAGCGCTACTATGCCTTCGACTTAGACAGCGAACACGATCATGACGACTGCGATGACGAAGAAGAAAATTGAGTCAATTTTTCACAGGATGGCCGAGTGTTAGCATCCTGCTGAGCACGAGAGATCATAAAAAGACAAGGACGACGACGAGCACCCGCGAAACGTGCAACGATACGAACGTTAAAAGCTCTGTACATATAAAATATTTTCTACCTTTTGGCAACTGCGTATTTGACGACTAACACAATGGTTAAGAACGACTGCAACACGGGATAATATTACACGATGCAGGATAAATATATGAAGAGTAGATAGTTCCGATACCTAAAATAACAATAACTGATAAATGCACAAAGGGGTCGGCGGAGTATTCGGTATCATTATCGGAATTATCGGAACGATCTTCTAAATCTCCCTTATGACGTTAGTTTATATCGATAACCGTGCTGAACAGAGAAAGTGTCCATGCGTATTTTGTCCAGTAAGCACATCAGAACATATATACACATTAATATATATAAATAGGGAGAGATGGATAAATAGATATAATAGTCATTTATTTTAAAATGTAAATAGAAAGTGCAGCATATTGCTTGTATGCCGCAATTAAAGCTTGAATCTCGTAAGGTGTGCGTTCTGAATGCGCCTTCGCATGGGTGCTATTATGGCCAATAATAGAGAGCTTGAGGGAACCGTTTCTGTCCGTCCGATACGGTATACGATGGGCCCTCCGGTACGCACTGGGCATGCGCTACCGCAGAAGACTCGCACATGCGCCGTGAGTACCGGACGGCCCGTCGTACCGTATCGGATGTGCAAAAACCAGTTCCCTAAAACTCTCTATTATGGCACGGATACGGCTAATGACCAAATATTAATACGTGCCTTCACATGTAGCGTACGAATAAGGAAATTTGTGCATAATGCGGAGTAAAAAGATTTGGTATTCGTAAGTTCGCTCGGCTACACCTAAATTCCCAGCCTAATACTTGGCGCATTTCCTTCGAAGTAGATAGCACTTCCCCTCAGTCTTTCGTTTCCAGCTCTGGGTGCTTACAGAGGGTATAAGTTAGACGGGCACCTAGTGGACCACGTCCTCAAACATGCGTCGGTCTGCCGTCAGTGTATCCAACAGGGTACAAGAGCTTCAAAGGGTTTGGTGATTCACACACTCGCATCGCGTCCGACCGAGGGCAACTGCAACGGCTTGCGACGTACGGGTTGCTCGGGCAACAGCTGCGAAATTGGTTTTGTTGGAGCCGACGCAGCTTTTGTAATCGCCCTTGAATCGTTCTTTATCTCTTTGGGAGCGAGGGCAAACACGGATTATCGCAAGACCGGGCATTTCGAGGTCAGCTCGGACGTCGGCGCTCCTCCCTTCCCCTTCCTCCTCCTCCCGTGCACCCCCATGTTACATGTTCTACAGAGGAAGGGGATAGTGGGGACTGGGAGCCTTCATGTGCGCACATGAAGGCACCCTAGTGGAGACCTATTCGCTTCCCGCCTGGCTCCAGCAATCTCAAAGCGCTGATGTTCATTCTAAAGCGCGAAACACATGCACGACGAAACTGTCCGATCCGACGTCCGATCAGGCAATACGACGGTCGGTCGCGGCCGCGGCTTGTTTGGTCGTGTCGCAACGTCGGAACGGCGTTGAGGCATGCGACCGACTCTTCAGAGGTGGTTGCGGTGGTCGGATGGTCGCAGCCAATGACGACGCAGGTAGCGGGAACGTCATGAGGACGTCACGTTTTGGGGAGCGGGCTATTCAGGAGCAAGGATCCGGTTGCGAGTCCCTCTTCCTTTTCTTGACATTTCCGGGGAGAGGAGGAGTGCCCGCGCACAGCTTTATTCAGCGCTCAAAATGGGAGAGGGAACGTGTGCCTGTACCTTCCAGTGCATTGCAAAGAAAAGTATCGTAGGCACGCACTGGCCACGGAACTGGGCGGAGCCGATTGGAACCATCGGAACGACGCGTCGCAAGCTCGGTCGGAAGCATGTGTCAGCGCGAAACACATGTACGACGAAACCGTACGATCCGACGTGCGAACTGCCGGAATGACCTTCGGGGGCGAGGGTTTTCGTAGCACCGGAGAGCGTTGAAAACCCTCGCCTCCGACCGTCGTATTGCCTGATCGGACGTCGGATCGGACGGTTTCGTCGTAAATGTGTTTTAAATCGTTTTGCGGTGAGTCGTAGCAGCGATCGGACGTCGGATCGGACGTCGGATCGAACGGTTTCGTCGTACATGTGTTTCGCGCTTAACTCCGTTCTAAGCTTATACCTCTCGGCACCACAAATGGCATTTACACCAAATGGCATTCAGTGTGAATGTCATTTAAAGGGGCAGTGCAACGGTTTTAACGTTGAAAGAATTGCCAGTTTGCATTTTTTATATTGTTTATACAAGCCCAAGTAACCAAAAACGCGTCACCTTTCCCCGAAAAACTGCTATTCCGCTGCGTAATAGGAAGGCAAAAAACGAATTAGCCGATCTGCAGCCGCCTGTGGCGGCTACGGGAACTAAAATGAAGGCGTCTCTGGGGTACGCGGAAGTCAACAAACCCTGTCCCCCTCCGCCGCTACACTCGCCGTCAGCCCCGTGGCGAACCGTCCTTTGTGTCCATCGCTCGCCGCGACCTTCGACGAGGCTAATCCTTTAAAAGTCGTCAATCGCGGAGGAAGCGGCTGGGGTCTGTGAAGAGAGGGCCCAAGGGGATACTACATGAACCCCCAGAGTACATCACTCGAAAGTCGGCGTGGAGAGTTGAGAGGCACTTCGACCTTGCGGTTTTCTGTTTTTCGTTTCATAGGTGACGAAGATTAATTTCCGCAGTTAATTGGCCAAAGTCTGAAAATCGTTGCACTGCCCCTTTAAGCAGTGCCACACGACAGTTCAAATGGCATGAGTTCCCCAAACTCATTTACGGCTCGCAAATCGTGCTCTCGTCGGCAGCGCTCGACACATGTTACGGGATTTCGGAAAAAAAAAAAAAAACATATACTTGGGGAAACAATTTTGCGTCGGTTTAATTACGAAAGTAATGTGTTTAACGTATATTTCGCACATACTTTGCGCTTCTAATTGTTTGCCTACTCACGACTCCAGCTATCCATTAGGCCTAATGGATTTGAACCTGCCGTCTGCTCGCATCGGTCAGCTCTCGGTTCGTTGGTTGCAGTTGCGCTCCACATTTACGCGCTTTTGCGATGTCGGAAGGAGAGTCTGCCGCGAACAAAATGCCACCTGCCAACTGTATACCACATAAGAGACGTCGGTACTCAAACCATGTGAGACGAGAACTTCGAATGTCTTCGGTAGCAGGAGCGGAACGGCGGTTTCTGTGCCGGCATACGGGCGTCTTTAGAAGCCCTCTGGTTTCTCAAGACATGTGCCGCAGTCCATCACAACACCGAAACCTCAAGGAACATTTGGGTAAGATACAACTTTAATGGTGGGCGTAACCTGCTAAGTCAACAAGAGCACGCTAAACAATTTGCAGGAGGGACGGCCTCCTAGTACTTGTTTTGCGTGTGTGGGCTGTCGCAGCACTGCGGACCTCGAAGGAGTTCATGGAACGACCGGCTTGGCCGTTGTTCATAGTAGCGGTCTTCGCCTTACAGCGCTTTAAATTTCGCGTTTCTTGGCTCAGGCAACAGCTCCCGAGGTTGGCTGAAATGCCTTGTGAAATGAAATACTTTTTTCCAGGTAGAGATTCTGACAAGAACGCAAGGCGACAAAAAGATATTACTTTTTTTTAAGTAGTACAAATTTTGTGAAGGGTCCGTTTTAATAAACTTAGTGGAGGTATTCGACACCATGACCTTTTAGCGGCTTTTACATTCCCCCTGACATCGTCCAAAAAAAATGATAAAAAGATCATGAATAAAGTCGGTCTCTCGACGTTTCAATTTGTAGCTTTCTTTAATGATGTTCGATAATCCCATACGGTTTCAAAGCAAAATATGCTACGTGTGTTTACAACTAAGCATCATATTACCAGGAATATAAACTGTGCACAATTTTATTTCACAATATCCTAAAAATGGTTTAATAAGGTATTGCATATTGCATATGTACATTGAATACAGTATTTGCACAGTTGCCACTTAAAATATCCACATGTTCCAGAAAACGTCTGCTGTTGGGGGTTACCCTAGAAGTAGGCAAAGTGAGCTGGCTACATTGCCAAGAAATCTACAAGTTACTGGGATCACTGCCACTGAATAACAAGCTACAGTTTCTTGCAGCCATGGCCACTTATGTGACATTCTCTTCACATGTCTTCAGACGTGCAGTGCAAAAGCACAGCAAAAAGCTGCCTGTGAGAGGAGCCTTCTCGAAAAGCAGCAATAAAATAATTGTGTGGGGCTGACGAGGACATTGCAATAGCCAACATGAGGGCTGCAACTGGTATTGACCCCAAGAGACTCCAGGCTGCAGTGGCAATGTCAGTGATGATGCCATGAGCTCCAGAACAGGCCGACGAAGCAGTGGTATAAGGGCCGGCGCAATCAGTAATGTGCAGCTGACAAGAGTGAAAAAGAAGGGGCCATATAGCCGTAGAAGCTGCTTCGGCTCCGTTTTGAAGCAGCCCGACATGCTCCAGTAGAGCACCTAGAAGATGCGAGAGTTACTTGCAGCAACAGTGAGGGCATTCCAAAATAAAATGTCTGAGCAAGGAGCTCCAGTCTATATAGTTGTATTTAACAGATCAAACGAATTTGCTTAATAGTTTGGCCAGTGCAGTATGACTGCTAGCCTGGTGATACCCAGGCGCACATGATGGCGATACAGATCGAAATGGGCAGGGGCAACACCACCTGCATAACAAAATAGTAATCAATTTACTACACCCACCACGATTGGCCGTAGTGTATACAAATTGCATATGACTGCTGCACCTGCTTTTGGCTGGGATCAATATTCAATCGGTGAAGCACCAATCGACCACGAATCCTAGCCGAATGCTGACTCGCCACTCCTGTCTAATCAATTTGCCGCAGTGCCGCGGTTGATCAAGGAAAGTAGTTGATATAGTTAATTAACTATGCATGTCTTGCTATCTAGGTGGTGTCGGCAAGGGTGGGCACAAACTCAAAATCCCCTGGGCTATGCAGCAAGGGTTTTCATCCCACGTGCTCTCAGTTGCAGTGCACTAACACATTCAGCCACCAATCTCTCATCACCATAAGGAAACTGTTCTTATAAAAGCTAGAAGCGGCATCTTACACCGATTTGTACAGTTACTGTTGAGCGAATTTTGTCCTGTAGTAATCCTTTCACCACCAAACACCGCAAGCACCAGATTTCATCGTCGTCTTGCAATACGCTTCGACCGTATGCACCAAGTCACTTGATAACCATTTGCCTTTCAACTCTTCCAAATTTTGTCATGCTGGTCAGCTCCAGAAAGACCACTGATAAGTAACCGACGCTGACTCAAGCTTCACCGCGGTCAACAAACCAGACTACCTAGAACTATGTTCAACAACTGACTCCAGTTTACTGCACGTGCCAGCGAAGTGCTATTCAATTTCAGGTGTATGCTGGGGTTTGGCACAAGTGCTAACACCCTCCAAACTATTCTAATCAGTGTTATTCAAGTGCGATTCAAGGTCTTCGAGGGCACAAGTGCCGACACCCCAAACAGCTTCCATTTTCAGTCAGGGATGTTGCAGGTTTGATTGGCCCTACTCTCACAAATTAAGTGCTAAAGAATGAGGTGCACTTTGATGTCTGACTTGGCAGTGGAATAGGCGTAAAGTAGTCCCCTCTGAAAAGCAGTCTACTGAAAGCTTACTACAGGCACGTAGCCAGGATTTTGTTTCGGGGGGGGGGGGGGGGGGGGGGGGGGCCCGCCCATGACAAAATGCTGTATGAGGGGGAGGGGGGAGAGGAGGTCCCAGCAAAATGCAAGATTTCGGGGGGGGGCCCGGGCCCCATGCCCCCCCCCCCCCCCCCTGGATACGTGCCTGGCTTACTATTTATCACTGTAGATTCTGAAATGTCATTGGTAGTTATCAAACCTGTCACGAAAGTCTTCATTTGTCTTCCTACTTTCTCGCGAGATGTCTGAGCACATTCGGAAACATGTCTAGCTGAAGGTTTCCATCCTGGAGCCATAATGCAGCCTTGAAATTCTCCGATATGGGGCGCTCATTTCCATCGACTTTCTTTCAGTCGACTGTTGGGTCCTGTCAGCTTGCGAAGAGCGACAGCGAAGACTGTTTTCATTGCTCTCACTGTTGTGTTTGTGCTCTGTCTGTGATAAAATTCTCAATGCAAAGCCCACAAGCCTTTCAATGCCGTCTTTTCCCAGTTGGCTCAGTACAGGTCCCAGCCCGGACGGAGAAACGTCGCAGGCAAGCACTGTGGTATATGACACAACGTAGTGGGCTAGAACAGCTGAGGATTCTTGCAGACCCTTGGCACGCTTGCACGCCTCTGCGTCCGTCTTCGTCCAGGCCCACGCCTTATCCTCGTCCAGGAGGCCATGAAGCGGTTCCAACACATGCGCGGTCTCCCTCAGAAAACGACAATAAAAGTTTAGAACTCTCAAGAACAGTTGTAGCGCTTTTTTGTTCGTCGGTTGCAGAGCTTTCTTGATGGCCTCCACCTTTTCGGCCAAAGGACTGACGCCTTCCTTGTTGATACGGTGCCCCAAGTACGATACTTATTTGACTCGGAAAGCGCACTTGTCAGCATTCAGACGCAGGCCGTCGTCCTGGATGCGCTGCAGCACCTTCTGCAGCCGATCGTCGTGTTCAGCTGCCGTTTGTCCGTCGATGACAATAAGTTAAAAAAATGAAAGCCGTTTACAACTCCCTGTAACGCCGGATTAGAGCGCAGCTCTTGAGGAGGAGGATGGAAGGGTACTGAGGGATAGGATGGTAGGGTACTGAGGGATAGGTGACTCCCTGAGGTCACGTGACCTCGGCGGGGGGGGGGGGGGTCACGTGACCTCAGGGGGGTAACTCTCATGACCCTCGTGAGGGTAACCCTCGTGACCATCGTGAGGGTAACCCTCGTGACCCTCGTGAGGGTAACTCTCATAACCCTAGTAACCCTTGTGAGGGTAACCCTCGTGACCCTCGTGAGGGTAACTCTCATAACCCTCGTGAGGATAACCCTCGTAACCCTCATGAGAGTAACCCTCGTAACCCTCGTTAGAGTTACGAGGGTTACTCTTACGCGAGGGTAACTCTCATAACCGTAGTAACCCTTGTGAGGGTAACTCTCATAACACTCGTGACCCTCGTGAGGGTAACCCTCGCAACCCTCGTGAGAGTAACCCTCGCAACTCTCGTAACCCTCGTAACCCTCACGAGGGTTACGAGGGTTACGCGCGGTTACGCCGACGGCGACGCCAACGGCGACGCCGCTCAAGCCGGAAACGGGCGCCTAATGGTACGTTTACACCTGAGAAGAAATCCGCTCCCGCAAGAGCGGATCCGCTCCCGGCGGCGGTGGCGACGGGCGGGTTGCGTTTACATCTATTTCCTTCGAGCGGCGGCGGCTGCGCCGGCTGCGGCAGCTGTTCTCGTAACATCCCGTCAAATATGACGAGAAGGCGCGAGAGTTCCCACCTCGACCACCTCGACTGTCTCTCCCGGGCGTTGCTGCTCCCGGAAGAACGCCTACTCATGACGTAGGCAGCGTCGCGCTGCGCAAGAATGTCACTTCCGGTCAGCGAAACGCCTCGTTCGGCGGCAGAAATAGGTCCCGGACGTCCCGGACCAATACGGCTCGCCGCCGCGTTTTCCGCCTAGCGTTTCGCCCCAGCGGCAGAAGCTGGGCGGATTCGCGGGCGGATTCGCTGGCGGATCCGCAAGTGTAAACGTACCATAAGAGCTGCGCTCTAAAAACACCGCACTCCTTCGAGTCCGTTCAAGAGTTCTTCTACACAATGCTGGAAGGTGACCACAGCCACTGCCACAACAAAATGTAAGTGGTGTTAAGAATCGAACCTTCGGCAACCTTTTCCGAGTTTCAACGCTGCGGAAACGAGTCCCGAAACGAGTCCCGACGTGTCAGGACTGCCGGCCACCTGTCGAAGCCTGCCCAAAACGAGTCTCAACGCGTCCGTGACGTCAACGGGACGTGTGTGTGTGTGCGTGTGGGTTCGTGCGCTCCGGAAGGGGAGAGAGGCCTGGCCTAACTGCGGAGAACCATGGCTATGACTCATTTCTGGCTACGACGCGGCGGGCTTTTCTGCTACGCACTTGGCGGTCGCACCTGCTGCCCTGGCGGAGAGTGAGGGAGGAAAACGGACCCCTATATAAGGCGGGGCGTGAGGCTGCTGAGTTGTTCTCTTGGATTTGACGACTTTATCGCTACCATGTAATTAAACCGTTCGTTACGTTACCAATTCTCCCACCTCCACTGGACCCCTGGGTTCTTCTCTTCGGGGAATGGTCGTCGTCACGAGCCAGGAAGCCTCCGGACGTGCGGCTTAAACCCCGCCTCGAACAACTGGTTGGCAGCGGTTGGGATCGGACCATGCGACATCGTGCTACATCTGTGGGTGAGCGTTTGGACTTTGCTTTGAGATTCGCCAGGCTTCAGATTATGGGTAATTAATTTTGAACTGCTGGGAATCCTTAGTGTTTGACTCGTGCGCTAGGTTTGTGTACAACCTCGCGACAAGTTTTAGAACAAAGCCAAAGCTAAAAAGCAGCGATCATGGATCTAATGAGGTTACTGAGAACAGATTTACTCTGTTTATGTGAAGAATTGGGTGTGGAGGTGGAGCAAAAGATGAAGAAATCTGAGATCAGTAAAGCGATTTCAGAGAGCGCGGAAGCAGAGGAAATTAAAATTGCGTGGGAACTGCTTCAGAACGCTAAGAGCGAAGCTGCAGCGAAAGAGGAACAGGCTGCAGCGAAAGAGGAACGAGAGCAAGCTGCAGCTAGAGAGGAACGAGCGCAGACTGCAGCGACAGAGGAGCGAGCGTTGAGAAGGCTAGAGCTCGAAATTGAACAACAGCGATTAAACTCGCAGACAGGAGTCCACCGGTAGTGGGGACGCCGACTGTCACGAGCCAGGGAATCACTAGCGTGGAGTCATCGCCGGTCGGACGAGCTCGCGCCGCGACTCGACCCGTTGCCCTGAGTCCAATCCAGGACTCCCCGACCACACGGCCGTCCACTCGGAGGGCAGGCCCGACTCTCTCTGGCGCGATCTCCCTGGTCCGCCCGAAACGGGAGACGCGCGGAGGAGTGCGAGAGAGTAGGTCAGCATGGTGACGTAGTCTCTCCGACACGATACGGAGCGACCAGGCTCGAAGTCAGACGGCTTCGCCTGGAACGTCCGCGGCTTACGCCTTCTCGGGGGAGAGGAACCAGTGTGGGAATAAATGGAGGGAAGGATTACGCACCTTTACGTCTGGGGACCGGTGCTCAAAGGGGAATCCGATGCCCGTCCCACCGCGCGGCCGACGGCTACCAGCGAGGGGCGGTCGCCGCGCCGGGTTCGGCCAACGCCATGCCAACAACGATGATCCCGGTATCCAACAGCGTTTATTGAGTACCAGGGGTCCCCAACAAGACACTGCGGTCAAGCGAGCCGTGGACACAGTGTGCCCGCAGCGCCCGCCGACCTGAGAGCCAAAGGGGTAATTGCGAGCGGAGTCATCGCCGGTCGGACGAGCTCACGCCGCTACCCGTCGTCGCAGGAGTTCGGGGCCAGGGCTCTCGGCAGACGGACGTCCACAGGTAGTGGGGACGCCGACTGTCAGAGCCAGGGGATTCACTAGCGTGGAGTCATCGCCGGTCGGACGAGCTCGCGCCGCGACTCGACCCGTTGCCCTGAGTCCAATCCAGGACTCCCCGACCACACGGCCGTCCACTCGGAGGGCAGGCCCGACTCTCTCTGGCGCAATCTCCCTGGTCCGCCCGAAACGGGAGACGCGCGGAGCAGTGCGAGAGAGTAGGTCAGCGTGGTGACGTAGTCTCTCCGACACGATACGGAGCGACCAGGCTCGAAGTCAGACGGCTTCGCCTGGAACGTCCGCGGCTTACGCCTTCTCGGGGGAGAGGAACCAGTGGCTCCCACAATCCCCCCCTCCTTAAAACATTTGGCACCCCTTTCAGAGAAAGGGGCGCCGGCTCTCAAACCCCCAAAACACAAAACCTGCACGCTGACAGCACGGGTGCCAGTCGCGCTTACAAATACAAGATCTTGATTCGGGGGCCCCGGCAGCCCCCGGAACCGCCACCGTAAATGTTCAACGCACCTGAGTTCACGACGAAGTGGGGCGATGAACTCCGGTGCCGTCGAACGAAGCCAAGCAAAGTTCCTCGATGTCGGACGAACGAACGGTTCGACGCGAAGTTCTTCCGCAACACATCGCCACTCACTGGGAACGCCGCTCGGCTCACGCTGCACGTCGTCGACTCGTTCGTTGTGGGCCGACCTCCGTCGAAGCGGTCACGGTGACGCGCGTAGAAGTCCGCCCATGGGTGCAGGAGACCAGCGGCAAGGGAAACGCCGGCCACCGGAGTCGAAGGCGCACCTCGGGGTCGGCATCAGGTGACGTTCGTGACCAGGCCCGCATCAGGAAGCCTGGTTCAGCTGGTCGCCTCGGTGAGGTCCGACGACAGAAGGACGACAGCGGCCATCTTGCCTCAGCCGGAAGTCAGCCTTCCCCGTCCGCCGCTCCTGGCCGCCGTCGGCTGCGCAAACTCCTGTCAGCGTCAGCGATGACGCACATCCGGCAGGTCCCGCCCAGCCGCTCGGGGTGTCTCCCGCCGTCGCACGTAGAAGGGATGGCAGGGAAAAGGGGGGCACGAGCATCTTCCTGAATGACGGAAAGAAGAGCCCACGCAGCACCCCGCAAACATCTCTTCGCCCTCTCCAGACCCGCAGTATGGCAAGGTCGAAGGGAGAGATCATTGTTCTCGGTCGACACACTTCCACCGAGGGGAAGCAATGGTCCCGGAAAACAGGTTTTGTCCGGGTCCTCATGGTATCTGGACTCGGCTGCCTGCGTACATTAACCGGCCCACCGCAGGGTGGGAGGCTCAAGTTGGAAGGCAGGCCACGCGGTGCTACTAACAGAATTAGATGGCACCCTGCGTACGCAAACTGAAGTCGCCGGGAACTGAGCCGGCGACTCTCCGCTGCCAGCGGTGGCTGCACCAGGAGCCGGGCCGGGGACTGCGAAAACAACTAACTCCGTAGAGTCTTCGAGCTGCACGCAACCCTAGCGAAGCGCACGGAACGGGGTAGCTAACAAGCCGCCCCGTCTCTAGTGCGTTGTGCCACTCTTATAACGCAAAGGCGTTACTCTCGGAAATCAGCAGAAGCTCAAAGGTGTCAGCAAAACAAATCTATCCCGAAGAAAACCCTCGCGCCAACCACAATACAAGTGGCGTACAGCGCGCGCGCCCACAGTATGAAAACTGCTTCTGGACGCCGGCGGATGCGTGGCCTACGGCTCCCGGAGCCCGTCGGTAGCATTACGAGCTACTTGGCGACGTTAATGGCAGACGCACCGCCCGACTCGCCCGGAGAGTCCGACAACTCAGTGTCAAAGAAACGCGCATATTTACAAACCCAGATTGTCCCGCTGACCCGCAAGAAGCTCTTCGCTGCTAACAACATTCGTCGCGAGGCCCACAGGTGTCAACGCAACGCGATTTCCGTGGCACGGAGGCTCTGAGGACGCCGCCAGAGGCGACAACCCTCTAACTAGGTGGGGGTTGGCAGCGGAGTCGGCAACGGTCAGGCAGTGGGGGGGGGGGGGGGGGGTCCATATCACATGAGCGAATGACATTTTAGCGAACAGCGACATTTGAGCGAATTGACGTTTTAGCGAATAACGGGGGCGCGCGTTAACCCATCCGCCGCGCTGCGCTTACACCGCTTCGCGGCGACAGTCTGCGTCGGCTCATTACAAAAATGTGAACCCATTTGGCCCACCCGAAAACGCCGCTTCGCGGCCTCCAACTATTCGCTAAAGTGTCATTCGGTGAAACGTGGGCGTTCGCTCAAACGTCATTCGATCAAGTGAGTGCCTCCCCAGTGGGGGACTGTTGCTAGCGACGCCCATCACCAGATGCGACAGGTACGATAAAGCGTCTCCTGCGGCAAGACACGAGAAGAGAATGAACAAATCGTGACTCACTCAGGTTTCCGGGCTGGCTTTTGGACCTGGTTCCCAAATCCGGGCACCGATGGGATTCGCATCATGGCGGCTCACAAAGGGAGCCGGCCTCCCCAATGAGGCTCCGCCATCTTCTCATGGCGCGGGGGAGCAGTGCCACGACAACAATAGGTGCCATGGCCCCACGTTGGGCGCCATTTTGTGGGAATAAATGGAGGGAAGGATTACGCACCTTTACGTCTGGGGACCGGTGCTCAAAGGGGAATCCGATGCCCGTCCCACCGCGCGGCCGACGGCTACCAGCGAGGGGCGGTCGCCGCGCCGGGTTCGGCCAACGCCATGCCAACAACGATGATCCCGGTATCCAACAGCGTTTATTGAATACCAGGGGTCCCCAACAAGACACTGCGGTCAAGCGAGCCGTGGACACAGTGTGCCCGCAGCGCCCGCCGACCTGAGAGCCAAAGGGGTAATTGCGAGCGGAGTCATCGCCGGTCGGACGAGCTCACGCCGCTACCCGTCGTCGCAGGAGTTCGGGGCCAGGGCTCTCGGCAGACGGACGTCCACAGGTAGTGGGGACGCCGACTGTCAGAGCCAGGGGAATCACTAGCGTGGAGTCGTCGCCGGTCGGACGAGCTCGCGCCGCGACTCGACCCGTTGCCCTGAGTCCAATCCAGGACTCCCCGACCACACGGCCGTCCACTCGGAGGGCCCGACTCTCTCTGGCGCGATCTCCCTGGTCCGCCCGAAACGGGAGACGCGCGGAGGAGTGCGAGAGAGTAGGTCAGCATGGTGACGTAGTCTCTCCGACACGATACGGAGCGACCAGGCTCGAAGTCAGACGGCTTCGCCTGGAACGTCCGCGGCTTACGCCTTCTCGGGGGAGAGGAACCAGTGGCTCCCACAGGGTAACCCTCGTGACCCTCGTGAGGGTAACTCTCATAACCCTCGTGAGGATAACCCTCGTAACCCTCATGAGAGTAACCCTCGTAACCCTCGTTAGAGTTACGAGGGTTACTCTCACGCGATTGCAACTCTCATAACCCTAGTAACCCTTGTGAGGGTAACTCTCATAACACTCGTGACCCTCGTGAGGTAACCCTCGCAACCCTCGTGAGAGTAACCGTCGCAACTCTCGTAACCCTCGTAACCCTCACGAGGGTTACGCGCGGTTACGCCGACGGCGACGCCACCGGCGACGCCGCTCAAGCCGGAAACGGGCGCCTAATGGTACGTTTACACCTGAGAAGAAATCCGCTCCCGCAAGAGCGGATCCGCTCCCGGCGGCGGTGGCGACGGGCGGGTTGCGTTTACATCTATTTCCTTCGAGCGGCGGCGGCTGCGCCGGCTGCGGCAGCTGTTCTCGTAACATCCCGTCAAATATGACGAGAAGGCGCGAGAGTTCCCACCTCGACCACCTCGACTGTCTCTCCCGGGCGTTGCTGCTCCCGGAAGAACGCCTACTCATGACGTAGGCAGCGTCGCGCTGCGCAAGAATGTCACTTCCGGTCAGCGAAACGCCTCGTGCGGCGGCAGAAATAGGTCCCGGACGTCCCGGACCAATACGGCTCGCCGCCGCGTTTTCCGCCTAGCGTTTCGCCCCAGCGGCAGAAGCTGGGCGGATTCGCGGGCGGATTCGCTGGCGGATCCGCAAGTGTAAACGTACCATAAGAGCTGCGCTCTAAAAACACCGCACTCCTTCGAGTCCGTTCAAGAGTTCTTCTACACAATGCTGGAAGGTGACCACAGCCACTGCCACACCAAACTGTAAGTGGGTAATCTTGAAAAGTCCCTTGTGCGTAGGGTGACCACCCCGTCCCGCGACTCGCGGGACTGTCCCGCATCGACGGCTTGTGTCCCGCGTCCCTCAAGATATACCAAAAATGTTCCAAATGTCCCGCCTTTCACGCTGTCGTAAAATTCACAATTTATCTCATGGCGCTTTCGAACAAAGGGGTGCGGGGAAGCGCGGAGGCCGCTGGTAATCGTGTGAATTGCGATGGTACGCTATTTACTATCCTAGCATTGCGGGAAGCGACCGTCGTTTTGCAGGAGATCGACGCGCATGTGCCGTTGGCCCCTCCCCCTGGTGAAAAAGTACTGCAAGTCAGAATTGCTAACCAAAATATGAAATACATTTTTTGTAATTATTTCCACATCAAACTGCGTCAATGCGAAAGGGTTGATGTGGAATGTTTTTTTTTTAGTGAAGAGTTAGCGTCTGTCCTGTCGTCTTTGTGTCTTTATTGTCCTCGTTTTGTTCGCGCTTTTAAACTTTTAATTCAGTATGGACCAACTCGCCCAAACCCAAGTTTTAATAAAAACATAGGGATCTAATTTTGAGTAAGCATGTTGGTAAAAAGTATATCGACAGGAAACAATAAGCCGAAAAATGTTTAGTTTCTTCTTTACTTTTGATGCCTTGAGCTCTGTTGCAGTCAATGTGTATGTTTTCAACTTAGACACATTTAATAACTTGTCAGTAAAATAAAAAAAAAATATACATCTCTGGGTGTGAAATTTATTTGAGCTTAATGGACGCAATACAGTGTGCAGGTATATAATATGCTTTTAGTAACATTTCGTGGTGTGCGCGGTCATACATTCCCTCTAATGTATCCTTCTTAGATGCCGCAGTTGTGATGACACTGTCTCCGTCCCCCCCCCCCCCCCCCCCCCCCCGGGTCACCCTACTTGTGCGTCATTACCACTGATCTCAATGACAATTGCTGGATCGCGTTTGCCCGCTCCGCGAATGCGGTCACTGGCGGCCATCTTTAGGTAGAGTTATATCACCTCTAGCCAAGATACAGCTGCTGAAGCCACTTGGCAGCCACCATTATCCATCCATGGCAGACGGCGTTTTGGCAGTTGCGGTGGCAGGCTACCATCAAAATAGCGTGGGTGATATTCCGTGATTGATTGAAATTGTTTGACGAAACACGTTTTTAAAACCCGGCGTGAACGGTAGCCCGGTCTTTGAGGACCCGGTGAAAGTTTCACGAAATCGCGCAGCACCGGGGAAAAGCAGCACAGCACGCATCGAAAGTCGCATCAAAAGAAGCATCGAAAGCAGACGCCGGTACGTATAGTCTGCTTTCGATGCGAGCTGCGCTGCTTTCCCCCGGTGCTGCGCTTTCGTAGAACTTTCGCCGGGTCCTCAAAGACGAGGCTAGCGTTCACGCCGGGTTTCAAGAATCTGCTTCGTTGAAAAACTTCAATCAAGCACGAAATATCACCCACGGTACAGTGTACTAGATCTACGGCTATTTTATGGCAGCCTGCCGCCATTGCGCTGTCCGCCATATTACTATGATGGCTAGAGATGATATAACTCTACCTAAAGATGGCCGACCGTGGCCGCATTCCGGTCCATAGGCAGAGCTGGTCAAACGCGATCCAGCAATTGTCATTGAGATCAGTGGTCATTACAGTCAACAACAGAGCAGTGTCCTTGTCGACGCCAAGTTGCTGATAAGCTTGATCCAAGTCAAGCCAGGAAAACACTGAGCAACCTCCCAGCCTTGCTAGTAGCTGTTCCGGAGTGGGGTGTGGATACGTCTCCCCCTTGACGACTGGGTTAAGTGCTCTCTGTTAGTCACCGCAGATTCTCATCTTCCCATTCTTCTTTAGAATAGAGGCGATAGGAGCCGCTCAACGAGAGTGCAAGATCGGAACGTTCCACCAACTTCTCGGTGGCTTCGTCCACTTTCGGCAGAAGCGCGAACGGTACTTGACGTGCCTTGTGGAATTTGGGTGCGGCTTGATCCTTCCCTTCAATTCGCACCGGGGGACTCTTGCTCTTCCCCAGCTCGAGCATGAACACTCCCGAGAAGATCTCGAGGAGAGTTGCCACCTCCGTCCCCAATGTGTGCTGCTGGCCTAAAGCTGGACGGCTCTCCCCGTTGCAGTTCCGGGAAACGGGAGCTTCATGAAGCTGATGAAGCCCTTCCAAGGAGATGCCTAACGGTTGGAACCGGTACCATCTCAAAATGCTGATTCGGGCCCTCTTTGTGAGGAGTAGCGGGAGCTGAGCTGCTCTGCCGCCATACTTAACGTGCACTTTCACCTCTCCCTCAAGATGCACAGGATGCTGAGTGTAAGTTTGCACTCCTCGCGTGCACGGTCGAAACGCTTTCTTGCAGATTCCTAGCTTTCAAATTGTCCTCAGGTTGACAATAAAGCACACGGAACCAGAGTTCACCTTCATAGGTACTCGGTTTCCTTTTACCGTGACGGTTACCATGAACTCTGGCAGGCCACTCGCGATGTGTTGAAGTCCGCACAGCCCGGCGCGTCCCTATTTGTCAGTACTTGACTTTCCTGGGCAGTTGTCGCTGCACTTGGCTCGGATCCTCGACGCTTCCTTTTGACGGCAGGCTCGGACGACGTGTCCCTTCCGCTTGCAGAAATGGCACTCCGCGTTGCCGAAGCCACAGTTTCTAGCGGCATGGTCGCCGTTGCAGGGAGAGCATTACCGTGTTAGCGACTCTCAAGGAGGCTTCGGTGTTCCGTCCTGCTTGCTGACACCCTTGGCCATTTGCTCAATGCGATGCAAGTCGGACGTCGACGGCACAGGTTGTGCTTTCCGGGTGGCATACTCCGAAACGACAGCAGTCTCAAACGCCTTTTTGAAGTCTAACATTTGTTAGGCAAGGAGACGACGCTGCACCCCTTTGTCCCGGACTCCGAACGTCAGACGGTGCCGTAGCATGTCAGGCAAGGTCTCATCAAAGTCGCAGTGTTCGGAGAGGCGGCCTAGGGAGGCGACGAAGTACGCGATGGTTTCTCCCGGCGGCTGGCTGCGTTTATGAAACGCAAAGCGCTAAACAACCATCGACGGGTGCGGTGCTTTGACACAATGTCTCCGAGGGGAGTCGCCACCGACGTCGCCGGCACACACAACGAGCGTATGATGGCGTAGGTTGCCGGTCCACAAATGCTACAGAGGATTGCGTGTTTTGAGGGCTCCTCGACGACGTCGCTCGCGGTGAAGAAAAAGTCGAGTCGCTTCAGGTACAGGGGCCAGGCTTCAGCCCTGTCCCGGTCGAACTCTTCGAGATGTCCCAGCCGCCCCATGACGAATGCGTTAGGCTTCTTCTTTTCCGGCCTGCTCTCGTCGTCGCCAGGTCGCCATGAGGCTGTCGTTGCTCCCAAAAGTGATGTGGCGTGCCCCGAAGGTTGAGGTTCTTCTTCCTCGTCGCCACTTGTTATGTATTACCGTAAGCGTTTATTCAGACGGCTGACTTGGCCGTACAGAAAAGAGGAGTGACACAAAAGGTACACATCGCGACACTGTTAGCGCGAACACGACATCGGCGCATTTTCGCATTTTACTTTTAAATAGTTTTAGCGAGCACGAAATGTTATCGCTTACATCATAGAACTAAATTAGCTCTTTCCGTAGCAATAATAACTTGAACGACATTTCTTGGTTTCAAAGAGAAAAACTGGAAAAACCGGCGATCGCTTGTTCGCGCTAACAGTGTCGCGCTTTGTACATGGCTCATGGCGAGTCCCCCGAATGGCAAACAGTTCGGTAAAAACAGCTTGGCTCGACTTTTGCCGACTCGCCGATGTTGCCAGGCGCACACACACACAACACTCAAAAATGCTAGATTCCGTTTCACTTAAACTGCGAGCTCCAGGCTGTCAATGCCCCTACCAAGCATGCACGCTCATCTAGTGGGAGCATCATTCAGGGCAACATGCTCATGCTTATAGCTTCGGTTTCTCTCGAGCATGAAGTAAATGAAACCATAGCCCCTGTGTCCACTCTCTAATTCTCTAAACCAGTAGTAAGCTGAAATTACTCCATCACTGAAAGAAGTTGGGAGTGATGCCGAGAAGTCTGGGAGGGTTGTCACGTGTACGGAAGTGACTGACCGAAGAGCAGTTCCTTGCAGGATCATGTCCTGGGGTGTGCGAAGTTCGAGCGTGTTGGATGTCAGCAGGAACACGTGGTTTCACAGGATTCGTGGGGACACGGCGATCCCCTTCACTGTGGCCATATGCGCCTGGAGCGTGCTGCTTCCTGAATACTAGCCAGTGCCAACCTCCGGAACATGGTCACGACACTGCCTCAGCATCCCAACGTTTAGGTACTGGAAATGGTAGCAGTGGTCTTGCAGAGCCAGAAGAATCACTGTAGTTGAATAGAAACATTGCAACAGATGCATCCGACCTCTAGGCATAAAATATCTTGCACTTTATACATATAATTCTCAAAATTGGAGATCCAATGGGGAAGCATGAGCAGTCAAAATTTCCCCACACTACTTTTTCCATGGGAAATTTTTTAAAATCCCAGAATGAAGAACTTCCTATAGCCTCTAAACATATATTTAAATTGCCAGAAGCCGGCACTCTCATCTCGTATTTAGAAACAGTTCTTTAGTCATTTTCACCTCGTCAAACATGCAGACCAATCCCCGTTTTATTACAATTGCGAAGACGATCAGTCTAGTGCTGTTTTATGCACATAAAAGTCCGTTAAAGAATACATTTACAATGTTGGTGGGAGCTACATCAGTCAGTTTCGGGTGTGAATCAGTAATAAAGCGACGAATGATGTGCTTTTTTTTGTTTTGTTTTTTGAGTTTGAAACAAGATCGCCTGAATTTTCTAAGGGCTAGAAAAACCATATAGGGATATTTATTCCAATAATCCAAACATCAGTATTTCCTAACAAATTGTATTTCGTTACAATAAACCTTTTTTTTTTTGCAAAAACTGATTTTTTTTATTTATGTAGTTTTGGTAGTCGCTGGCGCTGGAACCTGATGTCACAGGCGGCGGTCGTCCAGCGACTCTCTATGACCTGCCGGAATCCTGGGGCAGTTTGGTTATCCCGTGTGTGTTTAACCGTTCAGCGGTTTCGGTTGCGCTCACGATCTTCGGCCAGTCGCGTCCGAGGACGGAGGCGATCGCTTGGCAGTGGAGTACCCCACGACGAGCGAGTTGGCTATGGTTCTGTCCCACGCAGTGGAGTATGGCTTTGCAGCGGCGACTCGCTTTTTCACTTGTATGGTTAGGTGCACACAAGTCGCCTGGCCAACCAAGCACATTATGTAGGGCCGCCACACGTTCGCAGGACACCTGATCACGTCACCGGCATCGCCCAAACAGCTGCTTGAATACGTGGTGCGTTAATAGGTGCGGTAGCCTGTCTTCAAACCAGCGTTCATTTGCTGAGTATACCTGGACGCCGTGTGTGCCACTAGTTTCTGTAGCAACAGTACTCAACTGTTCGATCAGAAATCTCTACGAGGCGAAGCTCGCGGAATGCATCTGCTACGAAGATGACGGCCTTCTCAACAGCCAGAGACGCTTAAACCAAGATCAACTCATACCGCCGCGATAGCAACGGCGGAAGCGCAATACGGCATCCAGGATTCATCGCAGACGTAGGAGTGAACACATCAAACGAAGATCCAGCGTGAGGGGCAGCCAGAGCAACTAAGCACCACCGAAATCACCAAAAGAACCGATAGCGAGCAAGCTGTCAGCTGTAGTGGCGGAGCGCGGGAGGCTCGGATTACGGATTGGCTTATGACGACGTTACGTCGGCTAATGGACTTCGCCCGGCGCTTCGCCTTATGGTTGCCACCAAACACCTATTTTCATCGAAAACCGAACATATTTAAAATTACTGTGCGCAAATTTGTATCCCGGTTTTCTGTTACATTTTGTTGTCCCAGCAGACAACACAAAAATAGTGTTTGGCCGTGTTCAAATTGTTTATTGACGCAAACGTGCACTGTGTACCCGAGGCGACTTTGCAAACGCAATAGCAATAAACATCACCTAAATGTCATTTAGAGTTGTCTGTCGTCTGGCAGCTCCCATCTCAAATGTCATTTGAAAATCTAAATGTCATTGACGTAAATGGCATCTGAGGTGCCACCTGACAGGGGTATTAATGTACTTGAAAAGTGGTCTCTCTCAGTTTCCAGAAACCCAGGAGCGTTCGTTTGTGCTACGGCTTGCAAGTTCAGTGAAGACCGGCAAGCGTGCGCCGATTATTTAAGAAGACACAAGAAAATAATTCATTACGGTCGCTATTTCCGTAAAGTTTTAGAGCTTGGCCTCAGTTTAGTTAAGCAAGTTCTACCGGCTGGAAGGCGCCGAGCACGTAAACCCCAGTGATGTCGCGTGCAAGAACTGCTACACAATGCTCTGCAGTCACATCAAAGAACATCAGCGAGATCAGAAAACATCGTCGTTGAGCTCATCGTCACCATCCCTGACGCCAGCGGACACATCATTCAATGACGAGGAAACCATGGATAAAGTAGTAACTGTGACACCGCTGAAGCTCCCTAGCGTAAATCCGCGCAGACGCGCCGTCTAAGTTAAACGGAAACGACCCGAAGTGACCAAGCAGTTCCAAAGTAAAATTGGTTGTAAACTGAGCCACGTGTATGGAGCCCTTTAGATCTGGACAATGAAGATTCCTCATGCGCAGACTGGGTCAGCAATTTGCGTTTTGCTTATCTAAACGCACGTCGCAAATAAAACGCCACCGCCTGTTAAGTTTGTTGCCCTCCAATCTCAAAAAAAAAAGAAAGGTATTTTAAAAGAAATCCCTAAAACCACAAAGCACGCTGTTGACAGGTCAAGAAAACTCGGAAGAGAAAGGGGGATCTGGGGAATGGTTGACCCATAGAAAGGGCATCCTATTGACAAAATGATGTAGCTCTTGATCTAGCCTATTACACATCAGACGCTATGGATAGCTCAAGGCAAAGCCCGAATAAGAAAGATGTTGTGCGACTATTTATTGCCGGAAAGGAAGTCTAAATCACGAAGCGGTTCATGACAAGATCGATTAGGGAAGCCTACAAAGAATTCAAAGAGGTCCATTCCGAATCAAAAATAGCCCAAGGAAAGTTTACTCTCTTCGACTCAAGTGGGTCAAGAAATGCCCAGTTCGCGAAGAATGTCCGTGCATGTACTGTGCCAACTTCTCACTTTGCCTCACATCTCTGTCAAATGCCACAGGGTTAACCTTTCTTGACATTTGAAGATGCTCAGAATTTTTTTTTTTTTTCCTTTGTGACAATCCATTAGAAAACTGCTTCCTGCTAACATGCGCAGCCTGCTCGAAGGAGAGAAAAAAAAACCTTGATCTTTTGTGAAATTATGTATTGAACGTGAAGATGACCAAGAGTTGGGATTATGGAAGTCCGATGAGGAGTTAATAAGAAAGCATTTGGAGGCAACAGCTTTCCTTAACGAGTTCAAGAAGTGGACGACAAAATACATACCCTACGCTTACATCAAACGCGCTCAACGACATGCCATGCATACGCATCGAAAAAAGCGAATGTACAGCCACGTGCCATGATCCTACACTTGAATTTTGTCGAAAAACTGGAGTGTTGTCATCCAACGCGCGTGCGAATCTACCACTGGAAGAACAAGATGGTGACGATCTTGACCTGCGTCCACGACCACAAAGGGAACGCTAAGCTATGGAGTGGTGACTGATGACATTTGCCACGATTCTGCGCATGTGCTCTTTGCACTCGCATTTATCGAAAAACGACTCGAGGAGCTGCTTCCCGTGTTTTCTGATGTAATTTATATTTCTGACGGAGTTCCGGGACGCTTCAAAACTCGTTTCCAGTTATACCAATTCGAGAAGACAAACGTCACGTGTGGATCTACTCAGCATCAGGGCACGAAGAAAGCACGTGCGACGGAGTGGGCGGTATTCTCAAGCATCATCCATCGATGCATATTGGAGAGAAACAGAGTTGAATTCTATCACCGACTACCCCACCTTTGTCGAGAGACTGAGTTATAAAATCGAGAAAATAGTGCTTGTTTCAATCGCTCAAAAAAGGTTAACCCGGTTTCGGGAGTCGAAAAGAAGGGCATCCAGTCCTCCCACGTGTGGAGAAAATTAAAGGATCGAGGAGACGATACCGTCATATGAGAAAGAGTTTGTAAAACATCAAAGTAACAGCGAGCACAGATATGCTGGGACCATGAAGCGGACAGACAAGCATGCTTAAAAAATGAATTCACGTCGAACCTTTGAGAGCGGGCTCTCGGCAGTGAGACGGCTGTATTCAAGTCTTCAACAGTGAATTGGCCAAATTCTGAGCTGTGTGAAAGTTAGCTCAGTATCCTAAAAACATGCCCCCTTCTAATAATGTGCTCTCAATATTATTCGTGTTTATGACTGTTGCTTCACTGACCTTTTCGTGTTACAGAGAAGCGCCAGTACCGTGCTGTGTACGCGAACTTATACCCCTGTCAGACGGCGGTCTAAACCTCCTTTTCACTAAGCTCCGTTACGAAATCAGCCAGTCAGCTCGCGATGTTTAGTGCAGGCACGTAGCCAGGGGGAGGGGCCCATGGGGCCGCCCCCCCCCCCCCCCCGAAATCTTCCAATTTGCTTGGACCTCCTCTTCCCCTCCCCCTCATACAGCATTTTGTCATGGGCGCCCCCCCCCCCCCCCCCGCCCCCCAAACAAAATCCTGGCTACGTACCCTACGGCGTGCGCAGGTTCGGCGATTTTTTAAATGAGCTTGTTCTAAAGGCCTTTAAAATGCCCGTCTGACAGGAGTATTATACCCCTGTCAGACGGGCACCTCAAATGACATTTACCCCAAATGACATTCAGTGTAAATGTCATTTAGGCAGTGTCACACGGCAACTCAAATGACATTTGACTTAAAGGAATTCGAGCTCAACTGAGTTCTCCCAAACTCATTTACGGCTCGTAAATGTGTAGTCTCGTCAACAGCGGTCAGCACAAGTTCCGCGAATTGAAATAAAACATTATAAATAATATAAATACAATAGACTACTTCCATAAAGCCCTGCATGCAACACGGCGCGCGTTGCACTCTGGGAACTAGTTGGCCAGGGAGGAGAGTGGCATGGTTTCGGTTTCGATTGACACGTCGACACGAGATTATACACAGAGCGTGGTCCCGAGAGCGTCACTTGTGGTCCCTAAACTAACCTAAATGGCCAGACCTCGAAGCTTTAGCACAAGCCCGAGACGTATATCTAGTCTTAACGCATGCTTGTTGTATTTTTGTACTTGAGCCCTTCTGTTAGCGTTCCGATCTAGGTATGTGGACGAGCCAGTGCTGGGAATCTCGACGCTGCGAAGCTCGGGGATCTTGCTTGTGTACGAATCAACAAGCTGTAGCAACCAATAAGTATGCATACATCGAGCTCGCGCCTTTACATTAGTGTTGTTCATCAGGAAGTTTGTTTGTTTCGTGCGTCCATAGACGAAATATTACTTTTTGCAACTACTGTTTTTCTTAATACGCCTGAGTACGCGAGGTAAAACTCGGAGGCGCCATTGAAAAGCTCAATTTTAACACACTTCTTATCTCTTATCTGTACTGACCCGCAGCACTGCACAAAGTGAAGTTTCCACCCGCTTACATTTCACTAATACTCAACATCGCGTATGCGCATAAAGTTATCCTGCAATCATATAGGCACATTCGCACATACAAACCGTTTTAAGAAAGCAAATGTCGGACACTTGTGTGAAGAATGTCGCACCGTTCGCTGGAAGTGCGCCGGACGTGCATGAACCCTTATGCGGTGCGCCAAACGAACGAAATTATTCAAAGCGCGTTTGACGGTTGCTAATGACCATAATATTTGTTATATGTTTGCTTTCTTCCTGCCTGAGTATGCCGAGATAATTTCAGACACACCGTTCAGGCACAGATCTTGGGCGTCAGTAAAAGCTCGTCCAAAAAGGCTTAGCGAGGAGTAGGGGACGCTTGTTAGGGCCTCGGTCGTAGCTAGCCGCAGTGGCGTCACAAGGGGGGGGCGGACCGCCCCGGGTGCAGCGCTCAGGGGGGTGTCGCGGCCGGCCACGAGAGCGAGGGGGGGAGTCGCGGCGGGCCACGCGAGAGCAGGAGGGGGGAGTCGCGGCGAGCCACGCGAGAACGGGGGGGGGGTGTCTGGTCGGGCTACCGCCCCGGGTGCCGCTGACCCTCGTGACGCCACTGGCTAGCCGATCTTAGCGTTTGCGAAAACTTAATCTTCCATCAGCATAAAATTTGAGTGGGAGATATATGATGACACGAGGAAGACATCATAGTAACTTTTCTGCAGTAGTAAGGTCGAATTTATTGCGCTTCCATAAAAGTTCATGCGTCAACGCTGGGCTCAACTTTGATACTCCTCTGAGGATGCGCGGCTTGCTTTTCGCCCCATTAACTAACAAGAAGCGGACGTTTGGCGAACAAAATACGTGTAAGGCTCCAGGTGACCAAATTTCAGTTGTAGTTCACTGGTATTAGACGGGATTATTGAAATTGAACTCAAAGATGCACTCGTGGGGTGAGGTGACTAATTAGCCCCGTCTTACTACGTTTGCATACGCACCCATAATACCCGGTGTTTCGGGAACCAGGGAAAGTGCCCCGGTCTTTGTTTTGTATCGCTCGAGAATGAGTGGATTGTACGTTCGTGACAAGTCAGATAATCGAAAACGCAAGCAGCGCGCTCGGTCGCGGCGTGATAGCATGAGATGAAGCTGCTCAGTCGAAACCGAAACTGAGGGGCCAACTAGTTCCCAGAGTGCACTGCGTGGTAATTTGCCGCGATGGGGCGCGTCGGTTTTGGAACAAGTCCATTGAAAACAATGCTTGTAGCAATTATTTTTAGAAACAAATGCTTATAACGTGTATATCTCGCACACCTTTTGCGATATATTTGTTCAATATACTCGCGGCCTCAGTTGCGCGTCAGGAACGCGATCCGACGTTCCGGCAGTTCCGGATACATCGCACTACGATCATTGTCGTCAGCAGGCTCCACCGCTACAGGGTCATGCTCTTCGCTTGAATCGATCGCAGACGTAAACGTCAACGAGGTATACGAATCCGGCGAAGAACGAAAGAGCGCGAGGGAGAACGGCGAGCAAGATGCACGGAGTTCCGAATGCAGACGAGCCAAGCGGCGGAACGGCTACGGCTACGGATTACTTGGGATTGCTGACGTCGTGTCATCGTTGCCACACAACACCTTGTCTCCGTCAAAACGTGTACTTACTTTTCATCCCCGTGTTTGAATTTTATGTTCTGAGAATTCATTACATTTTATTTACTTAGTAAACAATAAAATAAACACTAGTTTGCCGGGTTAACACAGACCGCTATCGTGATAGACATCACCTAAATGACATTTGAGTTGCCCGTCTGACACAACACGACTTAAATGTCATTTGAAAATCCTAAAGGCCTTTAGCGTAAATGACATTCAAGGTGCCCGTCTGACAGGGGTATTAGATAGAGCTCTGACAACTTGAACGCGGACAGTAAAACATCTCTTGTGTCGATAAAACCACAGCGCAGGCTTCGAAAACATTTTGACACAGTTGTATAATTCTGTAGTAATTCTAGGATATGTCAAGCTTTTCAATTTGCTTGACAAAGATTCGCAGGCCTTAGTTTGTACAGGACAATTTTTGCGCTGATTTTCGTCAACTAAAAGACAAATATGTCTGCCGTGATCTCTTCCAATCAGTGACTTCTTCAACTTGACTGTGTATAAAATACTGCTGAAACAACTTTTTTTTTTGCTTTCCAGCTGTTTGTGTTTATTGGGTGTGTGCGAGACATTTGGTAACCATCTTTGATGTGTGTTTTACACTGAATAAGCAACATTGCTCCACTTCTCTGACAACGAGTCGAGCACAAGTTCTTAACATCTAGCTTGGTAACTAAATGTACCTACAGGTAAATAAAATCGGAGAACCTTGACTGTCTCAACGGCAGACTAGAGAGTGCAAACAATTACTTAGTAATTCGTAAGTTTTGGGACTTTTTCTAGAGTGTGACTTATAAAAATGTTTGTGTTATCTACTATAGTTGTGTTTTACTGCCACTGGTTCCTGCAGCATTATGTTTAATTTTACCCTTTGTTATGTATGCCCTTTAACATGACGAGCATTTCATATCTTATATTTGTTTTTGTGAGTTTTTACATCGTGTGTGACTCGGGATAGTATTGTAACAACCCCATGTTGTTGCGCAATACATGTTATTACAGACCTATTAAAGATTAAATTTTATGGTAAGTTTTAATATTAGATTTTTATTCATACCCATGCCACAATAATGACCATAATAGTGCCCATGCGAAGGTGCATTCAGAACGCGGAAAACAAGCTGGACAAAGCGCCAATCCTCTCTGCCTTTCAATCATCATCTGAGGGTGCGGTGGATTAGGTTACGTCGATGAACAGCAGTGGCCCGTTCGGCGGCCACGTGAGGCGAGCGCACGACATCGGCGGGCCGTGCCCCACCTGCTCCGCTGGCCCTTGGAGGGAGGGAGGGGGCACTCACGCGCTCCGAGGCGGCAGCAAGTGCGCCTCGGGTCCCGCACCTGGCGCCCGGTGTCACGGCACTCGCAGCGACCCTGGCCTTGGCTGGCCTTCCGTGCCAGGGTCGCGGAGCCGCCTCAAGTCCGCTGTTGTTTCCGGCGCGCCGCCGACGCCGCTCATCGGAACGACCCGGAACGAATGGACGCCACGCCGCGCACACGACCGGACGGATGAGTCACGACTCACGACGACGCAGATCGGCTCTCCACGCTCCGTTCGTATCGATGTCGGAAGAGTGTCGAAACTCCAGGTTTGGGGGGCGACCAACCCTCGCATTCTTCGCGACGCCATCTTCGCCTACCGTGCTGTGGAACCAGACTTGTGCCTATCTTAAATACTCTACTCAAGATACTGTATTTCGAATACTTTTGGTAGTGTTACGGTATCTTGCAAATACATTTCGTCTAGAGTATTTGCTATCTTAATTACATTTCTCACTATCTTGCACTCAGTATTTCAAATGCATTTTTCAACCTTCGAAAATATTTGTCGCCGGAACAATCAATGGAACGGATGGTCAGACTCCAGGGCAAGGCTGAACCGATTGCAGACTTGAAGGCAAGCGACCACACACAGGACAGGAAACAAGGCACGAGCAAAACGCAGTGTCCGAATGTTAACAAAAAAAAATTGACCGCATCTCCACGTGGTGAATGATGTTGATTAGGGCGAAGCTCTGGTGGTGCTTGTCTGCGTAGACGCTGAGCCGCAGCAGGCCGAGCCTTTCGTTCGTTTTCATCCATGTCAGAAAGAGAATGTGTGGTATGGAACGTGGTTATATACGCATTTGAGCATTTGACCTGCAGCGCCCTCTCGTCTATAAACGTTGAGCCAATGCATGCAAAGTTTAACGCGATTATATACGCATTTGACCGCAGCGCCCTCTCCTGTATAGACGTTGAGCGGCTACATGCAACGTTTCATCCATGACATCCCCAGCTCTTGAGTTACTACCACATCTCGGAGCCCCCTACTCGTCCCGTGGTCGTGGCCGAGTGGTTAAGGCGATGGACTAGAAATCCACTGGGGTCTCCCCGCACAGGTTCGAATCCTGTCGACTGCGCAAACATGTTTTTCATAATTTTTTTATCATTTTTTTATCATTTTTTCATCTTTTTTCATCATCATCATCATCATCATCATCACTTCATGATCATGAGAGCACCGGACGCCGGACGGACAGACGGACGGACGGACGGACATGGCTAGCCCCTAAGGAGCCTCACCTCTAAAATATCAAATGGATAGCCCCAAGTACGCCCGCCTTTATGTGTCCTCATTTTACACCTTTGTCTGAAACTAGAGTGGTTCAGTCAGCGGAAGATTGTGACGCGAACGCTTGGTAAAGGTCACAATGGACCATTTTCGGAAATCGCCGGTCCAGGGGGTTCTGGTATGAAAATGCGCGAGCACGTTTTCAAGTGAGCGCGAACACTCCCTCGGTCAAAAAAAGCTAGATCTTGGTGGTTTTAATGATCTGCAGTGACCAAGATTGGGCTTCCCCAAAGCCCCTTGTGTGCCTACTGTGGCATAACTTTGGGCTCGTTCAAAAGCGTTTCTTTTATCTCCTTCCGAATGCGCACACTGTTTCATTCTCAGAATCCTCCAACCTAGCTTTCCGCCAGGAGGGATACAAAGCGGTTTCGTGGACACTCTCTTGTGTACTTGTGTTTCCCTCTTGACTTTCCCTATATATTTTTGACCGTTTGAAGGTATAGTGGCGCTCCTCGCCCTTGGCTGGGGAGTGAAAACACTCGCTCTTGGTTGTTCATCAGCGACAGCGGACTGCTGTCCTCTAGCCTATGCGTGCACGTTTGTCATTCACACGCGTACGCATCAAATCTGGCTGCCTGATCAACTTCTGGTTCGGCTGTTAGGATGTGCAATGCCTGACTATTTGTCAAGTTCGCCGAATCGCGTCAAGGCATATTACAAACGTATTGCGGAATGCGTCAGGAGCCGAGCCTACCGCCAAGCTAAAGCACGCCAGCTGCCATGCCTAAAATACGTGAGTCCACCTTGTACCTAAAATATTTCGGTACCTATCATGTTGCATATCCCGAATTATTTCAAAGTAAACTTCGATTGCAGCAGCTAAGTCGTTTCTTGAAAGTCATAAAGATCACAGCAGAATGTGATTTTCAGCGAAGTCATCACAAGTAGAGCACCCTTTTCACTTTTTTTTTATTCTTATATTACTAGCTTGCAACTATACTTACCGAGTATCTTCGAATGTAATTCAATTACTTTTTGAAAGTATGTGTAGTCTACTCAAGATAGTTCGCAGTAAAAGTAATCTAAATACTACTCAAGATACATTTTCAAATGGGCATTTAGTATCTTAAGTACTTTTGTTGAGTATTTTGCGCAACACTGTGTGGAACGCGCTCGGGATCCAATAGACTTTTTCGGAATTTTCTGAAAAGGTCTATTGGGATCTGAGTTTCGCACCATGTGTTAATATTCTGTATATTTATTCGGACTACGCGAAGAGTTTTCTAGCAGTCTCCTCCAGTAGATAAGTTTGCAATGGCGTAGCACTAGCGTGAAAACGTGCGATGGTCCCATTTTGTTATGCGGTCTATCTGGAAAACGAGAGCGAGATGGAGTAAATACAATAAGAAAAGTTTATCACAACGAATGATAATAGGAATTAGCTTCTGTTTCTTTTCATTTTGTGCCAACGCATTCAATCCTTAACCCTGCTCGTTTCGATCTGCGTGCGCTCGCGCTGTTGTGCGTCAGAACTGCGTGACGCAAGTTAAAGACCCCTACTTAGCAGGGGTACTGCCATGGCTAGATTTCTCGTATATGGCGGAGACAGCCAACGCCCACTAAGGCTTACTCACTACCCGCTTGTGTCTTGCTTGCGTAGACACAAGCGCACACGGAAAAGCCGTTTACGTGAAAGCAAATCGTAAGTGTTTGGATGCTAGTGCAAACACCATTGCAATCCCGGTACAAAACAAAAACATATCTAAATGACAATATAGAAACCACTGGAGCCTAGCAATGATTGATTAGGCGGTTTTCGATGAAAAGGTTTCGATAAAACGCTATAAGATGAAACAGAGAAGCAACGAAAAACAAGATGTTCTATTCTCCTTGCTAAGAAGAATAGAATACGAGGTGTCCGATCAAAAAGTTCCGAGATTGATTTTATAGGGTGAAAAGAGAGGGCACCACAGTGATGCGCGCGCAGAAAGCAGGAATCTTCCTGCGTCATTATGCCAAAGGGCGTCGCTCTGTGACGCTTGGGAACTGCGCTACACGAGTTTGTTTGACCACATGCACGAGCATGATGGCGTTCCGTCCAGACTGCAAGCCAAAGCGAGAGCGAACGTCAATTTTACGTCAAACCCGGCAAATCTAAAACAGAGGCCTCTGGAATGATTCAAAAGGCCCATTTCAAAAAGCGGTGAGGTGTGCGAGGTGTTTTGAGCGGCGCTCGCGCCTCAAGAATGGCAGAACGTCACTGAAGTCAAGTAGAGGTCGGATAAGGTCGCCCTGCTGCTCTTCGTCTTCCAGCGATGTCCTGCCGTTCCTGAAGCGCGAGTGCCACTTAAAACGCTTCGCGAAATTCAGTGCTTTTTTGGCACAAGCCTGCTGATTCATTAATAAAGTCTCTGTTTAATATTTGCAGAGTTTGACGCTGAATTGATGTTCGCTCTCGCTCTGGTTTGCTGTCTATGGTGAAGCCACCATAGACAGCTGCTGCACGCGCATCACTGTGCTGCCCTTTCTTTTTACGCTATAAAATCAATCCCGAAACGTGTTGACCACACCGTATTCTCCTCAACTTTTTTTTTTTATGTTTGCGCTTTGGACTTTCAAGAGTGCTAAGAAACGAGGGCGTACGGCGTCATGTGAAGATCCTACACAGTTCTGGAGCATCATGACGCTCATACGTTACGACTTTGGGGTGGAGTAGGCTCGGGGGATGTTTCCGTGTCGATGATCTCGGCCGATATCGTTTCCCTCCCGAAATAGCATATCTGAAGGACGTCAGAATATGACGTCGACTCATTCGGCGGAGAACGAGCCGACGTCGCCACCGTGCGTGGTTGGCCACGCGACAAACACATGGACACACGAGACTAGAGCAGATGCGACATCCGAACGGGGTTTCCGAAGTCGGTCCCCGAACACACCGTGTCGGTTCCGAGCTGCCGCGGTGCCGCGAGGTCTATCCGCGTCGGCGCACCCATCCATCTCGGCAAAAGCAGCCGACTCTCACGCTTTGCGGAGCCGGCCCATCGGTCTTGGCCGCGTGGCAGAGACGCGTGCTGACATCGGAGCGACGCGAAAAAATTTCCGCCATTATTATACACCGCGTTTCGTCCTACGATGGACCACAGGTGACGGTACGCGAGCCATCGAAGCCAGTCTAATGCCGCGTGGGTGTACGGTGACCTTCGAAAGGGGCGAACAGCGACGTGCGGCGCGCAAAGTGACGTCATACGTTCGCGACGCCGAATATTGGCTAGGATGACTCTCGTGGCTTGACCCGCGGTTCATCGCGTAAGGCGAAACGGAGTATAGTGCCTTGCCTCATGGAACGGGTTTTCGTGGAACGGGATTTTCGGGGAAATACGCGTTTCTTTCAGAAGGGAACGAAGACATACGCCACTCTTAGGTTTGCATTGTTAGAACTGCGACGGAAATCCGTTATGCCTTTTTTTTCTTCGAAACGAAAAATAGAACAACCGTGAGGCTCTGTAGTAACTGTCAGCTAAAGAAACGAAAAGCACTGCCTAAACTCGTTTTCACCTAAAAAAAAACAAAAAGTACAGTGCTTAACGGAACAGAACTGAACCAGTGGAGCGTCTGGCCTCGCGAATATACAGTTACTTTAGAGATTCCTGGAGTAACTAAATGGCGGAGCCACATGATTACTTTAGAGTCGAGTAAATGTTTCTGGTAGCCGCATGTGCTGCAGTAACTGAATGTACTCGTAAAGCTGAGCATACGCAGGTACCCTATAGCGAGGCGACGCGCTCCGCTGACCCATTTCGTGTCGTTGGGCACTGTTCGGCTTCTCGCGGAGCATTACTAATTTGCACCTTTAAGTAGAAAATTAAAATATATGGGGTGCCTTTAAGATTACTGGGTGTATCAAGGGGCGGCCAGGCTCTCTAAATCGACCGCAAAATTCGGTTTCTTAACCTATTGCGTTCCGATTTTGTGTAGCGTTGGCCACAGGTGGTGCATTTTTTCTATAAAATTCGCAAAGAGCGAGCTTACCTGAGGAAAAAGTAAAAAAAGAAAAAGGCCTGAGGAAAAGGTGGAAAACGCAGCGAAGCCACCCGTCTTCAAACCATAGGGCGCCCTATGCTTTGAAGACCGGTGGCTTCGCTGCGTTTCCATAGGAGCTAAGCCTTTTTCTTTTTTTACTTTTTCCTCAGGTAAGCTCGCTCTTTGCGAATTTTATAGGAAAAATGCACCACCTGTGGCCAACGCTACACAAAATCGGAACGCAATAGGTTAAGAAACCGAATTTTGCGGTCGATTTAAAGAGCCTGGCCGCCCCTTGATACATAGAGTAGATATATGTTTTATTATCAAGACGTACATGTTTCAAACGCCAAAAACGTCGTTTCTTCCTCCAACAACCATATCTTGTAGGAACTACTTCGCGCCGCGTATGAACAATAAGCAAAACTTCATTTTTTCTTGAGGTGAATATATATATATATATATATATATATATATATATATATATATATATATATATATATATATATATTGGAGTGTGAGCATGCTTATACAGCCGGAAGTTCGTCTGTCTTAACAGGCGACGTGTCTCCCAGCTGTAGATGAGAAATTTAGCCAGTGCAGTACAAACCGCTAGCCATGGGGTCTTTAACGTGCATCACGCAGTAGCGACCACACCCCGCTACGATGCTCATCCAGATCGAAAAGGGCGGGGTGGGGATTGAACCCAGGATTCCTTTTGAGGTGAAAACGATATAGTAAGATCACGCTTCTTGCTTCCTGATTCGATAACTGTTGCGTGCCAGGCAGGTTCCGTTCAATGTCGGCTCGGGCGTTTTGCAGGGCACGTTCCTTCTCGGACCCAACGCCGTAACAAGTGTAGCGGCAGAGCTCCCCTGAAGAGGAAATTACCTTGAAACTTTGCGAAAAACAGTTTCTCGCGACTCATTATTTTGGAAGTTACTGCAGTCCCTGAGCGACGTTGTTACAGCTTTTTTTTTTCCCCCTCTGAGAACTCGTGTAAACGACGCAAGCAATTCCGGCCGCTCGTTATTTATTTATTTCTTTATTCTGTTCGAGAGTAAGCGCTAAACGCGATTACAGACTGACACACCTTCAGGGAATAAAACTACAACAGTCTGTGCAAAAACCGCGAACGGCGCCATAAAAAAAAAGTGTGTGCGTGTGTGTGTGTTGGCGGTGGGGGGAGAGGGAGAGAGAAGGAGGCTTCAGGAGACAAACAAAAAAGAAATTCACTTTTTTTCTGTTCTACGCACTACGAGAGTTTACTGCATACACGAGCCACTAAGCACGTCAGGAGAAAAGGGGAGGATGAAATGCTTAGGAGTCTCTCCACCAGACAATTCGTAAAGTAAAAAAACCTATTCGGAGAATAAAAAAAAAAAAAAAAGTGGCGAACGATCTTTTTTTTTGTGCGAGTGTGTGTGTGTTTGTGTGTGTGCGTGTCCGTGGTGTGCGCGTGTGTTCGTTTATCATTCACTTTTACGAGTTTTGTCGTAACAGATTCTAGGCTGGACGCTGGCTTTACAGCCGCCCGCTGCGAATCTCGTAAATTCTCATTTCGTCTGATTGCACAGGCTACAACATATCGGCCTCGTAAACGCAGAGCCAGCACGCTGCGGGTTTTACACCAAGTACAAAACGCGGCTGAAAAGATGGGCCGAAAGGGTTACGAAAAGAGGATGAGGAGGAGGATGGAAAGGAGAATTAAACATCCCACTTCTACATTGTCCTCTTCTTTTTCTTTTTTTTTTTTTTTTTTTTTTTGGGGGGGGGGGGGGGGGGGGGTTGCTTATCTGTTTTGGTTGAGTTTTGTATTTGGGGTCGGATGTTAAACAATGGAGGGCACTCTTTGGATTTATAAGTTTTACAAGGTTGCTTTCCCAAAATATGAGCTTGTCTGCTTTTTTTTTTGTACTTTTTTGCGTGGTGAGTAGTAGAATTTACGATTTCGATTTAATTAATTTTGGAGAACCCAACGTGGTGCGCGGTCGCAGTATATAGGGCAGCCTGCTTCCTCCCCGTTTTTTTTTTTTTTCCTTAAAGGGGCCCACCAACAATTTTTTGACTGGTTTGAAGTTCGCGCTGAAACGGAGCTCCATGAAAGCAGGAACACCGAGGAAAAAAAATATTACAGAAATTCGCAATATTTTGTGAGTTAGTAGCAAATTCAATATTGCAGAAAACAACTTTAAATAAGCAAAACATTGCGCTTCATGACGTAAAATGAAACAGTTTAGCGATTGGAGCAAAGCGGTTGGCCAATTGGACGCGAGTTTGGTTGATAGCCCGTCGGCCCGGTCGGCCATTAGGCCTCGCTGCAACCATCGTAGCTTTGGAATCGGGTTGCCATCATCGATGAATTTACCGGGCTTATCGGATTTTGAGCGCCGAATTCTTAAAAAGGAGTGCGGAGCTGGGCGTCGCGCCGTACGAGGACACACCACGCAAGCGCCGCGACGCGTCTCTGCCTCAGTCCGCTTCGACAGCTGCGGAAGCCTCGTCTCCCGCAACTCCGCCACCGGAGCCACCTCGGCGAGTAGGAGGTACTCCGCCGCTGGGAGGCGCGCATGAGCGACGAGGCGTTGTTTTCGCCCTTTTTTAACTTTAATTTGCAACTTTATTAGCTCTATAAAAACGACTTTTTAGAGAAATAATGACGGTTAACGTGTGATATACTTTATTCCGCTTCAAAATTTCTGGGACGGCTCTCGCCAATCACGAAACCCAGTTAATGTGACGTATAGTGAAAGGGAGCGCCGTTATACGCGCGCATTCGGCACCTCGCGGCGCCACCGTCGGAGGAGGTGTTTCCGAGTTACCAAATTAAAATATGATGCGCTAATATTTTTAAACTTTTTCGTTGTCCACTGGGTTTCCGGGACCACTAGCGTGGAGAAACCGCAAAAAAAAGTAGACGCTCAAATACTGTTGGAGGGCCCCTTTAATATTTGCTTTGTGAAGGACAGAGAAGGAAAGGGTTTAAGGAAAGGCTTTATATACCTACATGGCTGAGGAGAAACTGAAATGAGTTTAAGGTTTTAGTTTCACTAATGTGAAACGCAGCAGGAGTATCAGAGACAAAGTTGACCGAAAACACCACTTGCGAAAATCCCCAAAAGCCCCCGCGAGGCGCGCAATGAATTGTGGGAACGGTCTGTACGTTCCTCCTTCAGACGCATTTAACAGGCGACACCGGAGAGAGAGAGAGAGAGAGAAAGAGAGGGTAGCCGCAAACGCCGGTTCCACTACCGATTCTCAGAATTTATTTCGGCAATAGTGGAAGGCGTTGTAGGTTCCTAAAGTGGCTAAGAGAGCTAAAGGGGGATATGTGGGAAGTAGACATGCAGGCTGAATCTGCCTTAAAATGTAGAGTTCGTTCAAGGCAAGCATTTTTAGAGAAAGTTCTTTGACAATTCCAAGGGGAACCCTGTCGTTCGAAGCGGAAGTGTTGGGGACAATGATTTACAGAGCTAGAATCGGTAACAAATAAAAACAAATACTCAGGTGTCTTTTTTTTTTTTCTTTTGTGGTCCCCGAATTGCTTTAATATTTACCAAACACACTAACAAATATTATTGAACTAAGCGCCCAAATGTTAAGCTAAAATATTTTTTGGTTGCGAAGTTATTGAAATTACAATTTTGGTCCTCGACGTTTCTTTCTTCTCTTTTTTCTTTTTTTTTTTTTTTACTGGAAGTATTTGTTGGTTACAATGAAAAAGTGACGTCAGCGGCAGACACGGGTTTACTCATTTGGCAGTTGAATTTATCCTCAAGTGACTATGGGGGTATTCACCTAGATCAACACTTGACGACTCTGCGATGCCCGTGATGGCCCGGGTCCAGATGTGACTGAATGTGCGATGAACGACAACCAGGTGGAAGATCTGACGGCCTTATCGAGCGCCGCTTCATCCTGCGAAGAAGTTTCTTGTGAACATGGTTGAAATTGCGCAAAAATAGAAAGGAACCGTGAAGAGGGAAGAGAGAAAAGACCCAAGCGCTTGTCTCTTCTCTCTTCCCTCTTCACTGTTCCTTTCTATTTGTGCGCAATTTTAACCATGTTCAATCATTACCAACTCACCCAACTAACCACTTTACTGAAGCTTCTGGTGAGCTTGACGACTCATCGGAAGCCTTCCAACTTCCAAAGTGCCGCAAGAGGCCAAGTGCCGCCATCAGTTCCGTATCATCTCGCATGACCGTAATCACATCAGCACCACTTCAGATGGCGTCATTCTTGTTAAGCCAAATTGAGGACTGAACCTTCTCGCAATTGATTGCAGAAACACAGAATCAACGAAAGCTCTACTTAGACTTGAAAGCATCGGAGGAATACCTGTGAAAACCTACGCACCGCACTCACGTGACGCGGCCAAGGGAGTCATCTACGGAGTGCAGGAAGACATGAGTGACGTCCAGCTAGAATCTTCAGTTCGTGCTACAGCTCCCGTTTTCTGCATCCGGCGTCTTGGGAAGACAGAGGTTGTGAAACTAGTATTCAGAACTAGCACCCTACCGGCCTGCGTCACCATCGGGTACACGAAGTACAATTGTGAGATCTTCATTGAAAAGCCTAGACAGTGCCCGAACTGCAGTTCGTATGGTCATATCCGCGGCCCCTGCTTGAAAACAAGTCGCTGCAGTCGCTGCGGGGGAGCTCACGACCGGAGCAAGTGCGACACAGAAGACACTAGATGTATAAACTGCGGAAAAAAATACGAATCATCATCTCGTCAGTGCCCCAAATTCAAACTTGAACAAAATATAAACAAGTACAAAAACTACGCTGGAGTGGACTACAAGTCCGCAAGATCAGTCATTCTCTCGTCCAAAGAAAAAGTGGAGGCCAACCCTCCTGAAACAACCGAACGTAGGCAACATCAAAACCCCGTTGCAAATAACTCAACAGAAGTGGCCGGCACGTCCTCTGTTCAGGATAAATACCAATCGAGAAAGGATAACACACAAGCAGCACGTCATACTACTTCAGATGAAAATCAAACACGTCTAACACACCAACATATTAGCTAAATGACGCAAAGAAGTTTCCAATCCTTCCCCGTCGCGAGCCTCCCGCTAATATAAATTTTACAGACCAAGCTAGAATATTGCCGCGCGCGCAACTGGCGAAGTAGGAAGCGCGGCCGTGGCCTAGCGGTTATCGTGTTTTCTTCCCACGCGGAGAGTAAGGGCTCGATTCCTGGGAGCGAGGAGTCTTTTATTTACTCTTGCGATTTCGTGTTCTGGTAAATTCGAGAATTCTGTTGCTTGTTCGAGGTCCGAATGTTCTCCGCGTCGAACCTTCTACGCCGATTGTTCCAGAATTCCACGAGCGTACATAAGGGGCTCCGCGTGCCGATGCGGAGTCAGTCTCGCCCCAGCGTACGATCCTGCTGTTACGCCGCCATCGACGCCCTCTACGCTGTACTGTTATCTTCAGTTCCCTTTTTTTTAACACAAGTTCGCCCCATTAAACGTTTAGTTTCTTCAGTTATCATCGCCTCATCAATTGTCATTCGTGACATTCTGGTGGACGTGCGGGGTATAGCTTTCTATGCCCGTTGAGCGCACACCTCCGAAGACATCCCGGCCAAGTGAGGTGCTCAGCCCCGGAAGGCTACCCCTCGCAGAAGACGCCGTCGCCCGAGCAAGCCGTCGTACCAGAGGCCAATCCTCGGAACTGGGACCCGGCAGAAACAGAAGAAGACCGCGAGGATGACCACTCCACCCGTCGTTGTCCTACCCGTTGCTGCCCGTACGCCTGTGTCCTTTCATGGCGAGCCTTATGAAGACGTCGAGGACTGGCTACAGCGGTACGAGCGAGTGGCCCAGCACAACCGATGGACGGATGAACAGCGGAGTCTTTACTTCGCGCCCGAAGGAACGGCCAGGCACTGGTTCGAGAATCGCGAAACTTCTCTGACCTCGTGGACCGCCTGCAACGATGCTCTGAGGCGGACTTTCACCAACCAATGTCGACGGGAGAGAGCCGAGGACCTTCTACGAATGAGGACCCAGGGCGCAAGCGAGACGATCACCAGTTTTGTCGAAGGTGTTCTGCGCCTGGTCGCTCGCGCCGACCCTCAAGCCACCGACGAAAAGAAGCTTCGGATAAAGGATGACACCTTCGGTGGCCTTGTCCGCAACCCCACAGCCACCGTCGAAGATTTTGTTAAGGAAGGCACAAACATCGAACGTGCCTTGAAGCACGGGCCTCCCATTACCAGCGACTTCCCGGCGTCGCTGCCCTCTCGACTTCCAGCTGCAACGGCCGGGACCTCCGCGAGATCATCCGGGACGTCGTGCGGGAGGAAATCGGGAAGCTTCTTCCTGCTGCCGCAAGCCAGGATTCGCCCTCAATCGCCGAGATTGTCCGGGAAGAAGTAAAGCAGCCGCTGCAGTCACAAGTTCTTGTCAGCGCCACTCCCGGACCACCGACGCTGAGCTACACCGCAGCTACCCGACGACCCCCGCCCCCTGCTCACCCGTATACGGCGCCACCCCGACGTGAACCTTCAGCGCCGCAGTTTCCCCGACGCCAGGAAGATCGGGCGCACGCCCACCCAGAACAAGCAGCGCCACGAAAGACCGACGTGTGGAGGATGACCGATCGACGCCCGTTGTGCTATCACTGCGGTGAAGCCGGCCACATTTACCGTCGATGCCCCTACAGACAACTGGGGCTGCACGGGTTCCACCCAAACGACCCGCGCCCAAGGTACGACGAACGCCCTCGCGACATCGAGGAGTACCTCCGACGCTCTCCCTCCCCAGTGTCGTCTCTCCGCCGTGAAGCCCGCTCCCCATCGCCACGACGTTCAGCGTCCCCAGCGCCACGGCCCCGCCGAGAGAGCCTGTCTCCCCTGCTTCGCCGGGAAAACTAAGCGCGGCAACGCCTGGAGGTGACGTTGCCGAAAACGACGGAAGCAAAGAGCCTCCAAGAACGCCAGAGCACTCCCACTCTCCCCCCATCGCACCGACGCAACGGTGTCCAACAACCTAAACGTTGTTATCGACGGCCTCGACGCATCGGCACTCGTGGACACCGGAGCAGACTACTCAGTCTTGAGTGGGAGGCTCTCTCGCCGCCTGCGAAAAGTGACAACGCCGTGGGATGGACCTCAAATGCGAACCACCGGAGGGCATCTCATCACACCAGTCGGAAGATTCACCACTCGCGTCGAGATCCACGGTGAGACGTGCCCTGTGAAATTCGTCATTCTACAAGACTGTTCCAGAGACGTCATTCTCGGCATGGACTTTCTGTGTGAATACGGCGCCGTCATCGAACTTGGTGAAAACAGATTGACGCTGCGGACGCCTGTTCCACCTTCAGAGAAACCCCAAACAGCGTCAGCCGTCGTCCGAGTCGCTGCCGACCACGTGAACCTGCCGCCGCGGTCAAGTGTTGTCGTACCTGTCGTGACCGATGCAGCTACCTGCGGCGAAGTTGTTTTGGAAGGCAACCTTCAATTGCTCCCGGGATTAGGAATAGACGACGCAAGAGGAGTGACTAAACTTCAAGATGGGCGCACCGTGGTCCTCGTGACAAACTTCCAATAAGAAACGCAACACCTCACAAAAGGTGCCGCTGTGGGCCACGTCGAGGAACTTCGGAACTCCGTCGAAATCGTTGCGATTGCTGAAGAATCATCGCCACCTCAGCAAGACATTACGCCGCCAGCGCAGCTTGACATTGACCCCAAGCTTCCAGGCCCGAAACAACGGCAGCTGAGTGACCTGGGCCGGTTTGCTCATCTTGCAGACGCGGCTGCGGCTGCGGCCAAGAGGGATTTTTCTGTCACGTGACCAGCTCGATGGGGACAAAGAAGTACCTAGCGTTCCTGCCTAATGGCGGAGAAATCCGTATCGCTTCAAGCACAAAAGCCTAATTTCACTCGCAGAAACTGACTGCAGGGACTTTCAACTGGGGTCCAATTGACCGCCCCTTCATACAGTAGGAGCGGCAGGTAAAGTTACAGCCAGGGAGGGTAAATATGAGTAAAAATAAAGAAAAAACCACGCGAGATAAAAGCGGTGGCAGTATATTTATATACTTGCGCCAGCACCGGTGGCTCGCGCCTTTTGCCGTGGTTGAGAGGTTAGAGCGCCGTTACTTGACGTCGCGACGTGAAAGTCCCGGGTTCAAATCGCGCCAGAATCTCTCAGTTTTTTTTTTTTTTTTTTTTTTTGTATTTAGCTGCACTTCCACTAAGAATGAAGCTATGAGCTATATAAAATCATTGGGCGGGTGGTTCTGACTCTCCAGTTCGTTGTTCATGACCTCGGAAGAGCGCATACATGTCTCTGGCTTTGTTTACCAATTTCCGCCACGCCTCCTGCATCTGCCGTACACTCCGCCGAAAGTTGACCAAATCTTCTCATGCCCGTTTCTTCGTTCGCCAGGTAACTGTGCTGCTGAATTTCTCCAGAATTTGTCGTTTCCTTTTTCCAACTGCTCTAATTAATTTCATTTGTTGATCCAAATTCATTTTAGGTGTTTGCGTTAGAGAGATGGTTTGCGATGTCGACGCCTGATTCATTTTTGAATTCGGTTGTGATCGTCTGCTATTCTAACTAAAATTCAACAAGTAATGTGTTAATATTACAAAACGACTGCCACAGCAAAATGTAAAAAGTAAAAATATACCTTTTATCACATTCCATGCAAGTAAAAGTATGATCTCTTTTATTTCGGTTTTACTACTTTCTCAGACGTTTGACTTGCTGTCTTGCCTGTAGGATTTTGCTCAATCAATGCATCCAGAGCTGCTAGTCTTTTTTTCTTTTTGCTCATTTTGTGGAAGTTTTTTTTTGTTTTTTTTTAATTGCCACAACTGCAGTTTTTATTAGTACTAAATAGGCGTCTCCTGTTATTGAAAGGAGTCGTAGCAAGAGCGTTGTATATTTAAAAACACAAAATTGTAGTTGCTGGGGAAAGGACGCTTGTTTCGGCTCCGTTTGTGTGAAAGCCATACCGATGTTTTTACCTTGGTTTCCTTTTAATAAACATTATGAAACGATTGGATTAACGCGTTAACTTGCCTTGAGGTTTTTCTTCTTTCCGGTGTTTCAATTGAACAGGCGGGACTAACAGTAAAAACAGTGTAAGTCGCAGTAGTGCAAGTGGATGATTCGTAAAAGGATCAAAATTAAAAAGTGAGACACGCGCAAAATACATACACCGAAAGAAATAAGTTCCTAGCGCAATTTGAACCCGGAACTTTTACGCCGCGACGAGAAGTGCCGACGCTCTAACCTCTCGACCACAGCAGAAGGCGCGAGCCGCCGGCGCTGGCGGAGGTATATAAATATACTGCCACCGCTTTTATCTCGCGTGGTTTTATCTTCATTTTGCCTCATATTTACCCTCCCTGACCGTAACTTTACCTGCCGCTCCTACTGTATAAAGGGGCGGTCAATTGCACTCCAATTGAAAGTCCCTGCAGTCAGTTTCTGCGAGCGACATTAGGCTTTTGTGCTTGAAGCGATACGGATTTCTCCGCCATTAGGCAGGGAAGCTAGGTACTTCCTTGTCCCCATGGACCTGGTCACAAGATGAGCAAACCGGCCCTGGCCGAATACAGCAACTGCTGCTTCGCGACGTCGTCGAAGGTGCGCCAAACCACCGTGGCGAAGCATCGCATCGTCACCGAGGACGACGCGCTCGTATCCAGCGAGCCCCTCTCCCACGGGCTTGAGACCCAGGCTGAACACAGTGGCCACGTTTATTCGTAGCATACTCCTTACTTGGGACTCTCCTATAGCAGAAGCTCCAATAACACTACTTGATTACATCCTTCTACTCATCCAGCTATGGTGTCAATAAGTACACGTCGATTCCACGCCTCCGCCGCCAATTTCACAAAGTAGGCCCATGCAGTTCATTGAAAGATTACGTAGCCGAGCAGCTATCTTTCAGTGGAATGCAAGAGGTCTACGTAGTCACTTATCAAATTTTCGCCAGTTTGTATTCTAATATCGTTTTCCCGTTATAGCAATATCAGAATCACGAATTGGCTCAGACATAAGACTAGTATCAGGTTATTAGCTATTTTATTCACAGAGAAGATCGGGTTTAAGCAGGCTACTTCTTAGAATTAGGGAAGATCTAACCTTCTTTCTCCATACTGTTTCCCCGTACCAAACAAACGTATACATTGCTGCAAAGGTCCGCGAAGAGCGATCACTTTCACGATAATTGCGGCATACATTCCACCAGGAAAAGCATTTGACAAGCTAAGACTAGAGGAAATAATTAAGGACACACCAAGCCCACATATTCTGACAGTCGACTTTAATAGCCATCATCCCGTGTGGGGCGGTAAAAAAGCTAATACTCCAGGAACAGCATTAGTCGATCTGGTCGACAAATATAATCTTAAGGTTCTCAATGAGGGAAGTCCCACGTATTTCAAAGGGGTGACGATAAGTAGCCCACTAGACATTTCAATGGCATCTGCCGATCTGGCCAATAAGACATCATGGTTTGCCGATATCGAAACCCACGGAAGTGATCACGTCTATATCACAATAAAAACTTTTGTTGCACAAAACTGGATACAAGTTTATCCTACACTAACTGGGAAAAATTCCAAGAAAAACTAAAAACAACGTGTTATGAAATAGCTACTACTGAAGACCTTGCGCAAGTCATTGCGTCCGCAAAATCGGTAGCTACGAAGTCGTACAAAGTGAATTCGCAGGCTGCTGTTGATAGCGAATATGAACGGCTTCGCGCAATTCGCCGCATTGCAGAACGTAGAGCCTGAAAAGCAGGCACTTTTGAAGACTTGAGAACAGCACGGCGAGCGCGAAAGCACGTTCAACGGCATTCAGACAAGCTCTCAAAGAAACGATGGAGATATAAGAGCGCAAGCCTAGATCCCAGAAAGCCTCTGACTCGCATATGGCCAATGATGAAAAGCCTTTGTAACCAACCGCAGCAATTGCATCCCTTCCGATCCATTGCCTTGAGATGAAAACTCTCAGAAACTTCCGTTGCAGATGAGCATTGTGCAAAGCTCACCTGTTACTCGTCAAGCTCTAAATTAAATATCAGCATCACAGAGCAAATAACATATGCTTGCCTTGTAGGCTAATTAATGTCCCCTTTACACTGAAAGTGTTAGAGATCGCGCTTGCATCATGCAACACTAAGTCATCCCCAGGTCCAGACGGAGTTGCTTAGTGTACTAAAGGGCCCTGCAATCATAATTAAGCGTCTACCTTTTTTTTGCGGTTTCCACGTCTCTTGGGATTCGGGCAAGCCAGCGGGCACGGAGAGAGTAGCTAAATATCAGTGCGTCATATTTTAACCGGACGACGCGGGAACCTCCTCCACCTACGAGGGCGGCCCAAGGTGTTGAAAGCGCGCGATATGGGACGTCTTTGGCCTTGGCCATTACTACTGGTCAGAGCCGCTAAAAGCTTATTTTTAGTCGAAATACAAAATATAAGTGGCGCGAACCGTTTCAATTATCTATAAAAGTAGTTTTTGTTTCTTATTTTAGATCAGAAAAGAAACAAAGGCAGTTTATAAAGTACGGAAGCAAGAAATGATCCGCCGACATACCCGCCACCAAGCGATGGGAAAGGCGGCGCATACTAGAAAGGTGTGGTGGGATCAAGCACCGACGCTGAGCTCACTACCCCTCCACTAGTTCACGGCCCCTCAAGCAACCAAGGACGTCATGAAGGAGGTTATTTTTGGCTTGCTTTTGCAATTTTAATTTGCCTATAACTTTTAAAATAAAGCGAAATTCGAGAAAGGAAAAGTTTCATTAAGTTACTACGTTCAGTGCACTCAGGTTCGGTGCAAATTAAAAACCAGTAAAAAAGTCCTTGCAGGGTCCCTTTAACTCATCTTGGTGAAAGAGCACGATGTCTTTTACTGGACTTATATAACACATCATGGGAATCTGGCACTATACCAAATGAATGGAAGGTAGCCCGTGTCCTGCCTATTCTCAAGCCTGGAAAGTCGCCTCATGATATCAAGTCCTATCGACCAATGCGCACTATCAAGCTGCATTGGTAAGATAATTAAAAAAAAAGGGGGCTTACGCAAATTGAATGGGACCTTGAGAGCAGGGGCCTATATATCCACCCCAAATGTCCGGATTCCGCCGCGGATAAAGCAGCATAGACAATGTACTATCTTTGGTTTCTTGTATCGAAGAGATTAAAATACACAAAAAAAAAAGAAAACAACCGCTCTTTTTATTGACATCAAAGCGGAATTTGATGCAGTGGAAGACAGTGCGATACTTCTTGACATGAAAAACATGGGCGTTGAAGGAACTGTAGTCACGTGGATATCAAACTACCTTAAGGGAAGAAAATTTTACAATTCAACACAAGACGGTGACACTGGACACCATGAAGTAAAACAGAAGGTGCCCCAAGGGGGCGTTCTTAGTCCAGTGCTTTTTTATACATCGCTCATTGGTCTTCTCAAACTTCTTCCAGACACAGCACATATATCTTTATATGCCGATGACATTTGTTTTTGGGTATCAAGGAAGTCCTTGTACATAAATCGGGCACGGCTACAGAAAGCGATTAATATTGTCATAATATATCTCAAGTCTTGTGGGCTACATATATCTCCCATAAAGTCAGCCACTGTTACTTTTACAAAAAAAAAAGGGATACCAGCAAATATCCCATATATGTAGAAGAAATACCAATACCCTTTGTTCCTGAACACAGCTTTTTAGATGGAACTGTTGACGGATTTCTCACTTGGGGCTCTCACATTAAACGACTAAAAAATAAGTTAAGCTATCTCACCCAAATAATCTAAATGATAAGCGGAACAAGGTGGGGCTGTTCCGTCTTAGCAACAATGATCCTCTATAACTCTCTTTTTGTAGGTATCTTACGATACACCCTACCAGTTATGAACGAAGCCTCAAAGACAGTTATGAAAGATCTTGAAAGTGCCCAGCCAAAGGCACTGCGCTCTTGTTTGGGCCTGCCCAAATGCCCATCGAAGAACGGCACACTCGCTGAGGCTAGGGCACTTCCACTTTCAGCCTTAAGAACTCAAAAAACAATCAAAACTCATTTTCGGCATATCACTCGTAATACAAATCACCTCCTTAAGGACATTTGTGAATCTAAAGTTTCCTCTAGCTTCTCCAAAATCATTGCGCTACTGAAAGACTATCTCCCCAACCTATTTGAGGCTGCTCAGAATCCGACGCTTCCGCCTTGGATGTATCCCTCATTAGAAGTAATAGCGAACATTCCAGGTATGGGAAAGAAAGCTGAGACATCAATAGCCGTGGTTACACAAACAGCCCGAGAATATATATATATCGAACCTATTCACTATCTGTGCATATTTATACGGACGGGTCTACCACTCTAAACTCCTCATCTATCGGTATATATATTCCATGAACCAAAACAACTATTAAAGCAAATCTAAGTCATATGACGTCCTCGACTGGTGCAGAACGCGCGGCTATTAGAACAGCTATGCAGCATATTATTCTCCAAAATCGACACCAATGGGTGATATTCGTCGACTCGAAGTCTGCTCTCCTAGCTCTTTCTTCACTCAGTAAACAAAGTCCAAACGTTCAACTTATTCACGCAATCCTGGAGATCCACCAAAATGTTTTGGTTAAGGGGCACAAAATTGTTCTCCAGTGGGTGCCAGGACATTGCAGGATTACAGGAAATATTTGTGCAGACAACGCAGCCAACGAAGCTCACAAAGAGGCTGATACTTTCCTCATTCCATTTTCAAGAACTGGTTTCAATCCAGACACTCGTGACATCAAGATAAAAATCATTTGGCTGCCAGACCATCTTGAAGACCGACGTGTCGCTGAGGCCCTGCAGGCCTATGGAACCGTGCGGAACATAAGCCGGGAGAAATGGAGATGCCCCGGCATGGAACATATGGACACTTTAAACAGAGAAGTGAGCATCACACTTCACGACGACATCACGATTGAGAAGGTGCCACATCTTTTGAAGATTTTTGGATGCCAGTGCCTCCCACTCATGCCAGGACGTCCACCTCTATGCCTCAGGTGTAACAGAGTGGGGCATGTACGCCGCCAGTGCAAGACCCCCCGCTGCTTCAAATGTGGAAGGTACGGGCACACGACTGATACGTGTGTCACAACGTACGCAAGTAAGCTCCTTGGACCGAGAACCCAAGAGGCCGAAGAGAAAGTGAGCTGCTTATGGATGTCACGGAGGTCCTTGACGCCTCGGGGCACACACCACTGGCATCAATGATCGAAAAGCTCGTGGAACAGGAGCACCCAAGAGCAGCACCTGCCATCAACGAATGTAAGGATGACCCTGGGAGCCTCTCGGAGCCACCACCGCATGACGAGGACGGCGCGTCATCCTCATCATCAGAGTCAACGATTGTCGGCGAAGGGGTTATAGAGTGCGACGAAGAGCATGACGAGGTGGACGTGGAACCCACAATCATCACACCGGCCTTTGAGACGTCGAGACCATCTGATGAATCAGAAGAAACTTCAACGCCCTGCCCGACCAAAAGTTCCTCTTCCGACGAGCTCCCGTTGAAGAGGTCCAAGAAAGACCGCCAGCCGGCAGGGGTGCGGCACAAGCCGTACTCCAAGCTACTGTAGAACCTCAAGGGTACCGAGAATAGCCACTTAAAATATCGTGATGTATCCCGCCCTTCCATTACATATTCTAACGCTAAACGTTAGAGGTTTAGGGTCTAGAAGGAAACAATTTCAGCTGTTGCGTCTTTTTGAAAAAGAGAAAGTTGACGTTGCGGCAGTACAGGAAACAAAATTATCTACAGATGCAGGCATCGCGGAAGCATTAGAACCTTTTCTTAAGGATTACGAAATCTGCGTTAGCCAAGCCAAAGGAGCCTCTGCCCGATGGTTTCCTTTTTTTCGTAAACAGCTTGAGCTATCATCAGTTTCCATTCTTAATGACCTGGAAGGGCGTCTTATGTCCTGCGACATTTGTTTTAGGCAGATAGATTGGCGCTTTATTTGCCTGTATGCTCCAAATACGCCTAGAGAGAGAACATCATTTTTTGAACTTATTTCGCCGCTTTTCAACACAAATAGAACAATAGTTGCAATGGGAGATTTTAACTGTGTTTGCAGTGCAGACGACCGATCGGTGTCACAAACTAGGTATGACGGAAGTGCCGCTGCTCTACGGAGCACGCTTCAAAACCATAACCTTGTTGATGTTGCTTATAAAAAATGTGAATCGATACGCTACACCCATTTCCAAGGAACGACTCACGCACGATTGGACAGAATATATGTCTCAGGTGATATAATCGACTCAATGAGTAATTATCAAGTCAAACCAGTTTTTTTTTCTTCTGATCATTGCCTGGTATCAGTCTGCTTTGGGCCGCGCAGACTCCGAGGTGTTCATCAGCAGTGGGAACACTGGAAGCTCAACCTGAGGCTTCTAAAAGATGAGCAATTTTCAACTAACATCTGCTTACTTTTGTCGAATACATTGCAAAACATTGACATGCACATCTTTGCAAAATGGGATAGTTTCAAGCAAGAAGTAAAAAACATCGCAGTCGAACGCTCTACAATTGCATCGTACATGAACAAACAACAGCAGCGTGACCTTTTTAAAAATTTAGTAACCCTGCACGAACTTGAATGCTTAAATCCAGGCGCGTACAGCGACGATGTTAACATAGTACGAGCCCAGCTTCAAAGATATGAAACCGAAAGGTACCGCGGAGCATTAATCCGCTCGCGGAAGAAACGATTTCTCCTCGGCGAACAACCTACAAAAAGATCTCTGGGTGACGAAAGGCGTAACGCACTGTCAAAGGAAATAGTAGAAATCAACAAAGATAGATTGATACTCACCGACGCCACTGAAATAATTAAATCTTTTCACCACTTCTACACAAATATTTTTGGAACAGTAATACCCACAAAAGAGAAAACTGAAATAGAACAGCTACTAGCACAGATGCCAAAACTTGACGAGGAAGATCGCAATCTAATTGAAGGCCCCATAACATTAAACGAAATTAAGGCCGCCATTAAATCTCTCCCAAATGGTTCTTTTGCGGGGATAGCGTGGAACCAGGGGCCAATCACATACCTTGGAGTACCGCTCTCACAAATTTGTAGCAGCTCGACGTACTGGTCCTCCCTTGTGACCACACTGAAAAGGAAGGCTGATGCGTGGAAAGGTAGAGACATTTCCATTTTTACAAGAGCAAGTGTCTGTAATATATTCCTTGCTTCAAAGCTTATGTACGTCCTTCAAGTGTTTCATTGCGCTCGAACAGACATCCAAAAATTCCATAGAGTATTTGCGACTTTGATATGGTGCTCAACGTGGGAACGTGTAAAAAGAGACAACCTTTTCCTCCCTCTCGAATCTGGTGGTTTAGGACTATGTCACATTTTTGTCCGCCAGTTAGTATCAAGATTCTTTTTCTTTAAAAATGCCAATCACAACTTCCTTAGAGTCATACTCCAAGCACGCCTTGCTGAGAGTTTAAGCTACCTTGTTGTTTCAACGGGCGAAGCTTCGAAAAATAGGCCCTGGGGATTTTTAAAGGAAGTTGTCGATACCTTCAATTTTCTAAAAACACGGTTTTCATTGGAATATTTGTTTAGCGTGTCAAGGAAGACACTGTAGAGGAGTATTACGAAAAACTTATTTTCTCTACCACTTTATCGTACCCGTTTCACGTTAGAACCCATCAATGATGTTTTCAAAAGAGTAAAAAAATGGGCGTGCCTCCCGCAACCAAAACGTTCTTCTTCAAATTGCATACATCAACCTTACCAGTAAAAACCTACCTCCAGGAAAAAGGAATATTTGTACCGTGGACTGTTAATTGCAGACTCTGTAACAAGCCAGAACCATAGAGCACTGTTTTATTTATTGCAACGACGCATTTTTATTTTGGGACTTTCTGCAACGCACGCTGAAAAAAGATCTAATTCTTAACGACTACAGTCTCCGCTTCCTCCCGTTCGCTGAGAACGAAACCGTCCCGTACGACATGTTCGCTCTGTTGGGACTACATAGCCCATGGAAATGTCGAATGATCGATAGACATGCGGAGAAACCCCGTACAACGAAATCGCATTTTCTGGAACTAGTAGCGCAAGTGAGGAGCGTATACGCTTCTCCTCTCAGTCAACCAGAGTGGTTGGCCTTGTTTTATGCATGTCTTGGTCTCCCAGATTTCTGAAAAACTCTATTGACAATATATTCCTTTGTAACCATTGCATTACTCCTGTCGAGATTTTTGTGTTTAAATTAATCACACCTACTGGCCACATGTACAAGATGCCAAATATAAGGTGCGTGTGCGACATTAGTATGTAAATACGGTGTGAAAGTGAATGTTTCGTAAGTGTACATACCCATAAGTATCAACATGTTATGTCACTTGTAAAAATCTTCCATGCATTAAAGAAAAAAAAATCCTTCAATAGCTCAGTGGAAAGACGTCCGCTTCACACGCAGAGGGCACGGGTTCGATTCCTGGTGTGGGTGTGCCTTTTATTTATTTTGTTTTTCTTGTCGAGCATTCTGCGATGTTTACATTTCTTTTTTTACAATTATCACAGAAAAAAAAATGTTGTGGACGATAGTCGCTGAACTAAATGGTATGGATTCCATTTTTGACACCTGCGAAATCAATGTAATATCACTTTCCACAAAATGCAAGGAGCATATGAATCGGATAGCGTCCGCTTTCCGAGCATCGCGTGATGGTTCTACAGGAATTGCAGCCAGCCATTGATCCCGACCCGTTGATCTTTCGGAAACTTGTGCACTCTGCCACACAATGCCACTTTCAGATGCAAGACATGTGAGGCAACTCTTCACGCAACATCTTGGGAGTATTCTTTTCGGAGCTCATCACGGGAATTCACCACGGCACTCGGGCACTCACTACTAATTGCCAACACTTAAATGTACAAAACATTTCATCTTGAAGTACAGAACAGCGAGCGGAACAAACATAACAGCAAAGGAATCCCACGGCGAACGAACGCATTTCGTCTACTACGTGCGGAGAGAGGAGAAAACAAAAAAACAAAAAAACCCGCACGGTCGGGTGTAGTCACGTGACTTCCGCCACTCACGCTTTCCTCTCCACTTCTCCGTTTCGGTTTCGGTTTCGCGCAGTTGCGTTTTTCGGCTTTATTAAAAAAATACGGGACTCTGTAGCAGAATATTAATTGGGTAGTATTCCGACACCATAATAAATCTCCTGACAAAAAAGGAAAAAAAAAATTGGGGTGTGTCAGTGTCCCTTTATGGACATTGTTGAATCTAAACCTTCCTCTAGCTTCTCCAAAATCATTGCGCTACTGAAAGACTATCTCCCCAACCTATTTGAGGCTGCTCAGAATCCGACGCTCCCGCCTTGGATGTATTCCCCATTAGAAGTAATAACGAACATTCCAGGTATGGGAAAGAAAGCAGAGACATCATAGCCGTGGTTACACAAACAGCCCGAGAATATATATATATCGAACCTATTCACTTTCTGTGCATATTTATACGGACGGGTCTACCACTCTAAACTCCTCATCTATCGGTATATATATTCTATCAACCAAAACAACTATTAAAGCAAAACTAAGTCATATGACGTCCTCGACTGCTGCAGAACTCGCGGCTATTAGAACAGCTATGCAGCATATTATTCTCCAAAATCGACACCAATGGGTGGTATTCGTCGACTCTAAGTCTGCTCTCCTAGCTCTTTCTTCACTCAGTAAACAAAGTCCTAACGTTCAACTTCTTCACGCAATCCTGGAGATCCACCAAAATGTTTTGGTTAAGGGGCACAATATTGTTCTCCAGTGGGTGCCAGGACATTGCAGGATCACAGGAAATATTTGTGCAGACAACGCAGCCAACGAAGCTCACAAAGAGGCTGATACTTTCTGTGATGTACCGGTAATTTTAGGGTAATGCAGGATACATATTTATTTAACTGGTAGATTACATTCGGTTGACAACGTCTTCTTCGGTCTGCGACCGCACCCAGTCTGTTCTTTCGCGCAGGCGTCACGTTCTTCACCGCCGGCTCGCTCTCACTTCGCCGGCGTCTCCGGTTGCATCAGCCCGCGCGCCGTTGCCTGGACCAAAGGTCGTGTTCGCTGTGCGTGGCGAACACGCACACACTACGCGGCACGCACACAATACACGGCACTTTCCTCATTCCATTTTCAAGAACTGGTTTCAATACCGTCACTCGAGCAATTGGCAGTGAAATAACATCGTCGTTATAGACAAACCCACATTATTAACACAAATACCTAAAACACAAAGACCCCAAATTAGAATTTTGCGTCCCGCGAGGCCTCTCAAGAGCTCAAGAGACAACACTTCATCGACTGCGTCCCAACGTCGCATATACGAAGAAATACCTACATCTTATTGGCAAAGAAGAATCACCCATGTGCTCTTCATGTTCTTCACCCGAAGATAGTGATCATGTATTGTGTATATGCAAGAAATATGATTCTGAAAGAAAGGCATTAAAAATACAGCTAGGAATAGGACCAAATGAAAAACTTGAACTGCACCACCTTCTCGGGCCTTGGTCAACTTCTGGAGACGCACATAAGGCCACGAAAGCACTAATTTATTTTCTCTCTCGTACTCAATTATTCAAGCTGCTATTGAAGTTTGATGTATATAATATAAATATTATTATTTTATATAATGTTTTAGCTCTTTTTTCTTCTCTCCTTTCTTGTCCCCAACCCTAGTCCCCTCTCCTTTGCGAAGTAGCAAATCAGCTTTTAAGCAGGTTGACCTCTTCGTGACTGTAAATAAATAACTATTCTCTCTCCTCCAGAACTAGCTCCCATTTACTGTCTTCCGAGAACAACGATTCTGATTGTGTGGAATGGACGTTGTGCGCGGATCCTCTTGCATTCCTCCTAGTCCGTGACAGGAAAGCTACGGGTATAGTCGTGCGCTCGCAGACCTTGAGCGCCGATCAAAGTTTTGCTCGTGTGGTGCTCGCTTCACGTGAAATGCCAGAGAAAGTTGCCCTCAAGCATCTTTCTGGGCATGCGCTGCGAACAACGTCCAACAAAATGGCGTCCCGTGAATACCCACCCAAAAGAAGTTTGATGGCGTCAAATGAAATGGTTTCGAAGCTCGCTCCAGCACCCGCGCAGCAGCACGAAACAAATGCGCGGCATACTAGACATTTTTTAGAATACGTGACATTGCTCAAGCGCAGTGCTGCACCCAAAGTTGCTCGGGAGACCCAAAGCGTTTCGGCCACTTATTCTAAAACTCTCATCTCTGTTTTCTAGACTGCCTGCTCGGTCTGCAAGCCCGCCTGTCAGTGACGTCATGGCTCTTAAGAGAGCCGGTATATTTGAATGCCGGCTTTGGTATCACATCCATTGGCTGCTTTCACAACAACTATTCTGCATTTCGCGATACTAAAGATCATACTGGAAAGGGTAAACGTCGGAGATTCCGAAAATAGGGTTAGTTGGGGTAGCTCAGAAAAATCACCGGAGTGCAGCACAAGCTCTTCCCACGAAGCCCTCGACACTTTCCACTTTAGCAAAGCGAAGGGCTGGAGAGGAGGCGAGTCCCTCCTCGCCTCCTCTACAGCGTTGGCTCTGCTAAGGTGGAAAGGGTGGAAGGCTTCGTGGGAGGAGCTTGTGCTGCACTCTGAAAGGCCGACAACCAGACTCGAGATTCTGCAAGGCAGAAGATTCTTCTCACCATCGGGGAGGAGGAAACAGGCAACGGTGAACAGGGTAGAAGGGGAAGAGGAGGAAGCGGGGGAAAAGTGGAAAGCGCGAACTGGTCGTCGGTCTTCAACCTCTCACTGCACTCTTGAGAGACTCCAGCCAAATCGACGCCGAGTAGCGACAACGCCGAGAACCCCCGTGAGACGTTTCGCATCTGTCGTCTGCTTTCGGTGCTGGGTTCTCGTAGGGAGCGCTGTTCATCGGTGCCGCAACCAAATAATGGATGATCAGGAGACGTGAAAACATCTTGGTGGTGTGCAGTTTGCCCTCATCTACGAGTTGAAAAGTAACGCCATCGCACAAAGCATGTTTCCAGTGCGAAACGTGAGACCGCCCCGAACTGGAGTAGATTTAGAGAATAAATGTTACCGCAAAAGTCACCTCGGCAAAATAAAAAAAAGCTCAAAGATTGACTTTTATAAAAAAAAAGAAAATTGGCATTTTATGCATTTACAACATTAGCAAATCCGAATGTCATAGCACACGTTATAAAATTTGGTTATCATGTCGTGTTGATGGGCTCCAAAACCCATTCTCACGCCTCCCAGATCCTAATTTACGCGAAAACATAATTTTCGCAAATCACCTGACTCGGAAAAGTTTGGTCGTGCTAGCAAGTCGTCAAAACATCAAGATTACGCAAACAATATTGAAGTTTCATTCAGCATCACTTTAAATTCGCACAATCACACACCCATAGAATTCCGTGTAGGTTCCTTAAAAATAATATCTTAACAACATAATAAGCCGTAGGTCACAAGGCACCCCTGCCTGTACAACATTATTCCAAGCCTTCACCGACATTTTTTGCTCAAGTGTAGTCGGGTCGTATTTTGCCTTGACGCGTTGGAGACTTCTCGACATAATTGTTAGAAAGCTAGAAACGTCATTCTCACTTTGACAACCTTCCGGAGAGCGATACTTAGTTGTTTTACAATAGCGTGTCACCCTTCGAAGAAACTTGGGGATTTTCGATATTGTTCACCTCGCAAAGTTTAGTTCTCCCAAAATGAACCAGAAGTCTACCTTCGGCCAGATACGCGAATCGAGCTGGTGAAAGAAAACAACATCGGCTTTAGTAATTATTTTTATGTTTAGACCCTGTGACTCATACACTTTTACTAGAAGGGGTTTCTTACCGACCATAAAAGCACTTTTCTTTCATATGTATCATCGAATATACGATGTAACGCAAGAAAGCAAGGTGTTTCGCGTGCTGAAAGACAAAACGTACCTCTTTTCATGCGCCATTTTTCATGACCAGCGCGCCCGCCATAGTTCGCTGGAGTCACCGTCAGAAGCAGTGTGTGGAGTCGGTGAATGCGAGATTGAGACGGCTGAGCACTTCATGCTTCGCTGTAGAGTGCTTCACCCTTCAGCTGCCTGGGGTGAAAAGGATTTTGAAAATGCACCTTAAAGGCAGTTAGGAAAGTACACAATTTTCTTAATCCCTTCCTTGCGCGTGCACCCAGTCGCGAAGCGGCGCTTCCGTTACAGGGACTGAAGGTTTCTTATACCGGGCGTTCGTGAGAAAAGAGATCCGTGTTTTTTGGCCCGCCCGCGTAAATGAACTATGCAGCGCAAGAAGCCCAAACTCCTTGAGAATGTGACGCTGGCGGTTGCGATAGAACGCGAAATTTTGTGAACGATGTTACCTGTATCAAAAAATAATTGAGGGCGAAGAAATTTCTGTATGAGCCGACGTCCACCTAAGCCTATTGTCGAAGCAAGAAATGAGAGTGTGGACCCGTGTGGCATATTGGCGCGTGCGAACTGAGTCGCAGCGTTCAACGGTGGCTGGGGTTTGATCCCCGCCAGTGCTTGTCTTGTTTAACTTTCTTTTGTTTGCTTGACTGGAATGTTCCAGATGACTCGAGAACCTTGTTGTTTATGAGCTCGGAAACTTGTAGACACCCACGCGCTTACAAAAGGAGTTTCGCATGGCTGCTTGTGGCTGTCGTCCTTCCGTCGCCATCAAAGTACGGTCTTTGTTACTTTGTGTTTGTCGGCACAAGTTAGCCGCATTAAACGTTCATTTTAAGTTTTATTAATCAAGTTTATGTTTTTATTCTTGAAAATACATATCAGTGAAAAACACTTGCCGGAAAGATGGAGAATATTGTTTTCTTTTTTGCGGACAAGAGAGAAGTTGAAATGATGGTGGTGTTTTTAACCAGCTCACTCGAGTACTTTAGTAACTGAAACTGTTGTTTTTTTTTTTTTTTTACGAAGTTTTAGTGGGCACTTTTCACTGCATCACCGTTTTTATCTTTCGTTCGGCCCATCCGTTTGCGTAATCCATCTTTCAGATCAATTATTGAAATTGCTTCAGGGTCGATATCATTTAATACTTCATGTGTTCTCGATGCGGAGAAGAAATTGGTCTCCTTGAAGGAGTGGCTACTTCAAAACCGATATGGAGGCACGATGGAACGCACGACAAACCCGTTGATTCTCAGCCTGTTCCACTTCGAACCTAGCAGGACATTTTCTTTTTTGTTCGGAACAATCGAACGTGGGCGTAAACAGGGTTTCCAAACAAAATATAACTGGCAGACTTTTGTTGTTGTTTTTTAGACAATCGTCACGTCTTTTCCTCCCCTTTTCGTCCGCAGTTTTATATGGTTCTATCCGCGTTATGAAATGGATGCGCGCAAGCGCATCTTCCCCCGAAAATTCCAATCAGAGTTGGGAAGGGGGTGGAGGTTTTATGACGCCACCCTTCTGTGCATGTTTACTTGAGCGTCAGGGCGCTGGGCCCGCAAGTTTAGCCCGGCCATATAGCTACGTCCCTCGGCTCGCCGGGCATCTTTACGAGGGCGATCCGTCGGTCTTATAACCGGGCCGACCTACACTGCCTGTGTCGGCCATCTTGGGCCTCATGGCGATGCCGAATGCATTTATGGCCCTTTCCAACCCTTTCGCCGAAGGGGGCCCGCGCGCCATTTCTCTAAGTGCGCCGACTCTTTTTCTTCACTCACGTTCGATAAACATTTCTCGTCGTTGTTTCTGGAGCGACACGGAGCACACTGGGGGACGAGACAATGAAAGAAGGAACGGAGTAATAGTTACGGAGGGCAATCCCGTTGCACAACGACAATCAAATCGTAAACGCTGCTCTCGGAAGAAGGCTTCGCGAGATCGCTTCCGGCTTCGTGACTTGGTAAGATTGTGCCGTCCCTGGATAGTAGTGTCAAGTACAGCACCGAGAAAGAAACGAAACGAAACAATTATCCGACTGGTTATGCTGCTGGATTTTAATTCGTACTGCTTCCTTAAAAATAGGAGGTGAGAGTTAGGCGAGTTCTGGTCTTCATCGTGTATTTATCACGTTCGGCTGACATTAGATGAGGGGATAATCGTCGCGGTAAGTTGTCTAATTAACTAAAAGATCTTAACTTTTTTTTTAATTTTTGGTTTTAGGCGTCATGTTGGAAGGGCAGTATCGACGGCATTTATAATTATAGGTCAGAGCAGCTTAGAGATTTTGTGAAAAGATAATGGTTTTCGAAATATTAATTCCATCAATGTTCGCGTTTTTTTTTTTTTTCGCCCAATTAAAAAAAAAGAAAAAAAATCCTCTAGAGAAGAGCGTTGCAAGCCCTGCCGCAATGAATCCGGAAGAGTTACGTCGTTGTTTCAATGATACGTCGTCACTATCTGAGCACCGTGTCTTTGTTGGGTGTGTAGACGGAACAAGTGGCCACGTGGCCTAAACAACTACGCCACTCTTCTAAGCGTCATTGTGGGCAGGAATTGTTGCGCTCTTTTTGCGCGCAAATTTTAAATCGGGCGAGAAGACGAAAACAATTATCGATTAATACCTCAGAAACCATTACCTTTTCGCAAATGAATATGTCTGAGCTCTAATATAAATTAGTATACTTCTATAAATGACACCCTGGTTTTTTGGTGTTTTTTTTTTTTTTTTTTTTTCAAAACGACATGAGCCCTATCTTCTCATGGTGCAGTAAGTAGTAAATGCCTATTGACATCAACAAAACCAAATTTATGACTCTATCAACGACTAAAACCGCAATGTCTTGCAATTACACGATCAACGGTGCCCCCCCCCCCCCTTGAAAACTTTCAGAAATATAAATATCTGGGAGTTTTTTTTTTTTTTTTTTCTTCTGATAACCTAAGTTGGCATAAACACATTGATTACATTGTAAATAAGGCAAGTCGGTCATTGGGGTTCATTAGACGAAAATTGTTTTTAGCATACAGCGAGGCTCGTCTTCTATACCTTTCAAATCATTTGTCAAGTCTCAGCTTGAGTATGCTACTATTATGTGGTTTTCTTATCAGGATTATCTCATTAATAAATAGAAAGAGCACAAAACACGGGAGCGCACGTTTTATATTTAAAGACTATTCCCCATCCACGAGCGTAGCGGCCCTAAAACATAGAGAAAATTTAACTTCATATAACGCCAGACGTGAGGTTTCCCGTCTCGGGTTCATTCGCAACATTTATTATTTTAATGTTCTCGTGAAGGAGCGGTTATTACACACCCCTTGTCGCAATTTTTTTCTGGACACCATCATCCTCATAAAATTCGCTTACAAAAACGTCGTATACGAACCCATTTCTCAACTCCCCGTTGCAGGCTAGCAGCTTGCAATTTCCGACTGGAGCTCTCTGCCCCCGAATATTCTGGAAATTAAAGATAAATCAAAATTCAAAACATCATGCGAATTATTACTTTACGGTACTAAGGCACGTGTGCGTGTGAATTTCTTTGTATCGTATTTATTATTATGGCTACTGTTCGTAATTTTATTTTTAGATTGCTATGATATCTTTTGCGCAATAAGTGCATTATTGCATGTTGTACTTTGTGCCATCAAATTTTGTTTTCTCCACTCATATAATGCACAAACCAGGCTACTTGAGGTATATTAAAGGAATAATAGTAATTGCCAACAATACTGCAATGAAAACATTACCCCTAAAACCAATGATTAAAAAGATAAGTAACAAACTTTAGATAAGTAGTCAACTTAATGTGCCGATTCTGCCCTCGTCTAATGTCCGCCGAGGCTTAAAAATACATGGGGGAGACATCACTTATATAACACTCACCCCTTAAAAAAAAAAAAAAGACAAGTTCGAATTAAAATTAAACAATATAAAAAATACAAATTCCAAATTGCTTCAAAATTTCTAGCTAGGTGTAGATTCCACTGCATGAAGTTTCGCTTGTTTTCGGGTTAGATGGTTCGAAATCATCCGACGAGTCATCAAAAGTTGGCACAAAAAAGGGGTCTGTTTCACTTTCCTCTCGGCAGATACAGACAAAGAGGGAAATATTTTCGGTTCAGACACATCTTGTGCGAAAATTGTCGATTCATTTTTTTTTTCCTAGAAGACGATCCTCCATAACTTTCTTCAATTTAAAAGAGAAAGTTGCAATCAACGTGTTCTTATTTAAAAAAAAAGTTATTGAGGTTCGGTTAGTTGCTGGAACAGGATTTAAAACGGCGAGTATGCCAGCAGAAGACGACCTCGACCGAAAGGAGCGCACACACATCGCGCTGACTTACTACTCTTAAAGCTTTATACGTTATTGAGTTTTGAATATTAGCTCTAAATTAAAAATTTGATTGTTTGGAATTTTTTTATTTATTTGGAAGAAAACTTTTTGTTTTCACATTTATGGTGTTCCTTAAAAAGCTCGCCCGTATAGCTTCTGTTCTTGCAATCCGTAACACTTCAGGCTTCATTTTTTAAATGAAAACGCTATTCTGACGTTATCATCCGAACTCCTTTTCGTGGACGGAGACTCTCATACCCCTGTCAGACGGGAAAGTAAATGTCATTTTGATCGAATGTCATTCACCGCTCGGCGAATCAGCTCGTGATCCTGGTTCTTCACGTGATCCTGGTTCTTCATTGTTCACGCTCATTGGCCGAGCTGTAATGTCATTTTGCTTAAATGTCATTTAACGTGCCCGTCTGACAGGGGTATCAATCATTGAGAAAGAATGAGCATTTATTTTAAAAAAAAACGGCGAGGTCAGCCAGCGCTTTGTGCCGGTTTGCTAATCTGTGCTCTGGGGAAAAGCGAACCCTCAAGCATTTTTAAAAAGCAATGATAGGCATTTTACAGGTCTTTGCAAACAAGGGTACTTTTCGTCGTCGTCGTCGTCCTGGCGACCGAAGAAATACGACACCCCAGAGGCCGTTGTTCGAGCGGCCGCTGACGTCACATGGTCGCATGACGTCACCGTCCTCCTCACCCCTGCCTTTTTGGGGAGCCGTCGCGCTCTTCCCGAACTGGGTCGCGTCCTTGGAGAGGCCAGTGCCGGCCGGTGGCGCCCCCGCGGGGTCCTGGCCGCGGTCCGAACTTCGTCGGCGTTGCTCCCGCGCTTCGCGAGCCCCTCGCAGCGCCCGGGACGTTCGCCCCGGGAGCAGGAAAGAGCCCGGGGTCCGCCCATCGATCGACGCGGATCGGGCTCCTGGTTGTCGCACACCCTTTCCGGTGGAAGCGGCCCTCCCTCCCTTGCGGCTTCTTCGCCCTGGGACGCCGCTGCTGCCTGTTTCGGTGGGGCTTAATTGGGGACAAAAACACAGAAATGAAAGCTATTTTTCGTGAGTTCGTGTGCGACAGAACAAATAAAAACACAACTGGAATGTTTGTTTCATTTTATGCAGATTTTGCCCGACGCCATACACTCAACCGTGTCAATCTACAAAGGCCTTAACTGTCGAAAATGTTTGGCCACAAAAGATAGCCGAAAGGCTTGGGTACTCATCGCTTACGTGAATTAAGCAGGTCTCATCAATCGAACAAAATACGTATTGTACGTACCCGACGTTTCCGTATTATCCGAACCGGGTTTATTTGAGAAAGATATCAAAATAACACAGCATATTTAATATACAGTGTCGACGACAGTCACTTCACGACGATCGAACTGAACCCGGACTTGTGTTTGGATTTAGAGGAGATATCGTCGAACGGCCCAAATTGAAACCGTACAGTTATTTTTTTTTCTTTTTTTTTTTTTTTTTGCAAAGGTTTAGCAGGTTACCAGCATCGATATGCCCTGGTTCTTACATTGGAAGATAACACAAAGAAGATAAGCACCTTGAATAGGCAAGTCAAGGGCAAACTTTCAGCGTAGCCCGACGAACTCCGATTACAACGCAGCGGAAGAATTGCGCTGGTCGGGCTTCCATAGACCAGGCGGGTGGCAGAAATTTCTGGCTGATAAAGGGCGGTCCAAACCAAGCCGCAAGATGGGTCCGCAAAATGAAGGAGGCAGAACCCTTTTTTTTTATATATATATATAGCTTCGGTTTGCCGTTTTATCCCAGAAGCGTGCGGGTGTGTTTGGCCGGGACAGCCGGACAGTCCACGCGTCGAAGCGCGGACGGCAAATTTGAGTGGGAAAGGGGAAAACGCACATCACTGGCGGGAGAGCGTTGAAAGCTCCTTTGTCTTTTTGTAAGCTTGAGCGGGAGGGGAGAGCCCCTCCCCTCCCGCTCAAGGTTGGTGAGGGGAACGAGGAGGAAAGACCGCCTTCCTCCGAAAAGCTCTCCCGGGGCTCTCCGGGAACGGAAAAAGTTCAATATTTTCAACTTTGGACCCGGAAAGCTGGAGCCGCAAAACGTCGCGTTCACGTGACCGTCGACGTCACTCCTCTCTCGCGGATTGTTCCGGGACCCCTTTTTTGCCCGTTTTGCGGGTTAGTTTCGCAAAATGACGGCGGCCGTAGAGCGTTTTGTTGTTGTTGTTGTTCTTGTTGTTGTTCGAAAGGTCTACATTAGGGGTCTCACTCTTTGGCTAAGGGACCGATCGGAGATCTGTCGCTGTCCCGAGGGCCAGAAAACAAAACAGCTAATATGAATGAGGAAAACCAAGATAAATATTCCTATATATAAACCTTCAAGTACAAAATTGAATGTTAGAGTAAACATCATAAGAGAAGAATATAAGGTGGGTGAATATACCTACTTTATTTATAAATCCAATATTTAGTTACTTGTGACATTGCACAATAATTGGGACCCAGAAACCTTACCAGGCATAAATCAAAGAGCATAGAAACTTTGGCGTGTTCCGACGCGGCAGGAGACTAATACGAAAAGGCTCGAGGTACACCTAAGCACTTCTTATGAGTTGTGAATGCGAAAGCACACACGCCGCTCTTCGCTCCCTTCTTTAATCTGCGGGGTACAACGCGCTGACCTTCGGCGTGAAACGGTGGAGCCGCTGCCCCGCGGACCCGCAGCACCATAGGGTGAGCGATCGTTCAAACTGTCGTGTGCCTTGCGGCGCGAGGAAGGAACAGACAACAACCTATAGTCGGTTACAAGTTAAGAAGGTAGGAGAAGCTCCTCCCACAAGCGTGGTGCGCCGGTTTGAAATCCCTCCGCAATCGAAAGAAGAGTTCACTGGAAACGCTCCTTGTTCCGCTTCAATGGATAGATAATGGCCACAGAGTAGTGCCAACTTGTCTCCGACCCCCACTTTTTAAGAAAGCGACCTTTGTATTCATCGGAGAAGGAACCGAGCCCCTGAAAGCAGCCTTTGTATCAATCGGAGGGGGAAGCTAATCCCCGAAAGTCGTTTTTGTTTCCATCGGAGGGGAAAGACTCTAATCTCCCTCTCGTGGCTTCCACAATGCTAAGTCAAAGTCGAAAGATAAAGCAAATATGTCCAGAAAGGCAAGAACCTCCACGAGCGTTGGCCGCAACGTCACGGAAACGATGGGACGCTATTGGACGCGGAGGTGGCGGAGGGATATATGATTCCCTTTGAGGAGCATTTGCCGCTACCTTCTTGACTTGTAACCTACTATAGTTCCCAGCAGAACGAACTCCTTGGTTTATTCCATGCGCCGTATATATTGCCACGCGCCGTACAACCGATAAGAGGCGAGCGAACGCGGTGATCAGTGATAACACAGTCAGGATGACACCACACAAACTGACCCGCAGCGGCCAATGGGAGCCTCGTCGACGCGCGCCAGCCAATGGGACTGAAGTGTAAAAGGTGCCGCTGGCTAGCTTAGCGCGTGATTTCATTAAGGTGCCGTTTTGTATGGTTTCAAAGCTGATGACGCCGGCTCGCTCCTTGAGACAGTTAATGCTTTCGCATTAATAGAGCTGATGCTAACAATACGCAAAAGACACGACTCCGGGCACTAAGCATAATGTATATATAGGAACGCAACGGAATTTTAACATACGTACTTATAAATAAAAGAGAGAACTAAGAATATTTCATATTATTATTTATTATTCCGTGCTTCAGAACGACCGAGGTCTTGCTATGGTGATGCTGGGGATGACGATGTTAAATTCATAACATGACGAGAGCACGCACCTTACGATAGGCAGTTTTCTCTCCAAGGTTGAAGCTTGGGCTAGTTGCTGCGACATTTTGAAAAGGTTAAAACAGCGCAAACGACGAGGGACACTGCTTCTCGTCCCTCATCGTTTGCGCTGTTTTAATTTTTTTTTAACGGTTTTTCTCGTTTTCTCTGGTATCTTCTTTTACGCGGCTGGTTCGGGTTGCGGCGCCGTTCCTTTAAGCGCGGTTATTTTAGAGCCGGGCGGGCCTGCTGGAAGCTGGCTGCGGGCCGGGCTTCGTTGGAAGAATCTTGGCCAGCCGCGGGCCGGTCGGAAGACCTCCCCGGGCCGGATGTGGCCCACGGGCCGGGGTTTCGAGACCCCTAGTCTATAGTTAAGAAGCAGTAGAGCTGCTTCTGATCCTGATCACCGTTTGTTTGGGGAACGCTGTGTCACAAGTTGCGTGCAGTGCAGGCAAAAACACCACCTTGCGAAGAGAAAAAGGGCGAGCACTAGGAAGGCGAGACGGGAGTGAAGGGCGATGGAGGGCGAGGGGAGAAAGGGAGAGCACTAGGAACGTTTGAGAGGAGAGTAGGTTTCTCTCCTCCTCCCCAGCCTTCCTAGTGCTTGGCCTTTCTCCCCTCGCGTGGCAGTGCCTTCATCTGTACTGCACGCAACTATACCTCGTTTCACCTTATGTTGTACCGCACAGAAGGCTAGAAGCGCGAGCTCATAGCGTTGGGAGCTGCTCTTGACGCACGAGAGCTTGTGCCGCCGAGTTGTGCCCTAGAGCAAGGAGCTCGCGCTTGTAGCCTTTCCTGCGGTACCTCATAAGGTGAAACAGAGTATATACTTCGTTTCACTTTATCTGCGAGCGAAGCCAAAGCTAGAAGCGCGAGACCAGCGCTTTTTGCATTTCTCCCCAGCTCGCGCGCTCGAGCAAAGCCTGAACGCACGGAGCTTCCGTGCTCGCGCTTCCAGTTTTGCCTTCGCTCGCACATAAGGTGAAACGAAGTATAGTGACATGGAGTAGAAGTGGAAAATAACGAAAGAAGAAAAAAACTAAGAGCCTGGACAAAATACCCGCGCGCATATACACACTATACTTCGTCTCACCCTAGCATGGACTAACCGCGAAGGCTGTGCTAGCGCGAGCGGCCAGCCTTGACTGCCTTGACTAGAGCACTTGCTGCATGAGCGCTCGTGCAGCCGCCGCGGCTTCATTCAAAGCGACTAGCTCGCGCTTTTAGCACGCGCGGCTAACAATAGTCCATACTAAGGTGAGACGAAGTATAATATAAACTTAGACCGCGGGTTTCCGGGGGCACTCACGGCTGTATCAATAGACGGGAGCAGGTGGAGATCGCTCGATGCCAATGACGTTCTTCCAAATACCTTCCCCGTACCCAAGAGCGGTGGTTTGTTCTTGCCTCTTTGCGTAGCCGGAGAGAAGGGGCAGTCTTGCAACAGCTTTGCTCACCGCCACATTGCGATACAATGGATTCGATGCGCGTTTGTTTTTGTGCCACGGACTTGGTACCTGATAAGTGATTTCTTTATAAGGATCTAGAACAGTGGACTGAGGGTGACAGACAAGGTGTTTCATTGGAGGGAACCCCAATGTTGCAGTCAAGTGAATGGGAAGGTTCGATAGCTGCTTTTCTTGTGTTTGGTTGTGTTCGAATAGCTTCAAGTTTGAGCCACCCATGCCGTCGGTGCGTTGGCTTTTCATCTTGGCTGCTTTTCGCCGAAAAAGCCTCTGCATCACTCTGAAGGAGTTGGGCTTATTTCGCAATTACTTGATTCAGGAAAACCTGCTCCCTGCGTGTGATTAATGAGGGAAATTATCTGCTCACAAAAGGTGGGGGACGCGTCTCGCACAGTTAGAAGCTATCACGGCATTATGATCTATCGCGCCTCCAATATTTATATTATACCCCCGTCGGAACCAGCAGCAATATACCCATTGCTCAGGTTGACCGGCCACAAAAAATGCTTATTTTCTTCGTTCAAGATTTTAAGTCAAGTTCACTGCAGAGAGTCTCTGAGTGAATCTCCGGTGCAGACTCTCTTCAGTTTGTCCGTATTTGTCTTCGTGCTACCGGCTAGAGCCATTTGGCTAAGTTTAACTAGTATCTCTCTGTCTGTCAAATATACATTTATTCAGCAGTTCACCTAATAGCTAGTCAGCTAAGCTCATATTTCAACCCGAGGAATATACAATATCGCTTTAATGGGACATAGTACGTAATATCATACATAACCCGCATATTCGTCAAAATGACCTCTCGATTGCTGCTCGAACCTGAATTTAAATACGAGTATCAGCTGCTTAGTGGGGCGCCAGTCGGTTAACATGCTTCTTGGCTCAAGAACCGCTTGCTTAATTTTTGCAATTTTCCTGCAGCCTGTGTTGTTGACCGAGCAGACGACTGGTGCTGGACCAAAGCTCGATTTCGCGGACAGATAAGTTGCATGGTCGAGGCATGCGAGTTTGGTGAAAATTACTCTCGGTGGAACAATTCGGTCGTCATCGCAGCATTCCTTAGCTCATCAAAACTGTTTAGAGCCTGTTACCGTCTCTCCGGAGCCCATAGTTTCGGTTTTGAAGGAAATCTCCGAAACAAAAGTTTGACATGGAAAGAACGAAAAGCCCCAGGAAAACAAAAATATGCTCTGCAAGTTTATGTGCACCGGCTACACTTAACCGTCGCAGTTCAAACACCTATAAAATAGGGCATTAAACAAAACAAATCTGTTAAATTGAATGCGCCACTCGTTCAGGCGGACTGGCCGAGCCGACGACGACCCGTTCCCAGCCGCCACGTTTGTTTGGTGGTGGCGCCCCCTATAGGTCGCTGGAGTCGTGGATAGTCGGTGACAGGTCAAGAACGAAGTGGAAGCTCCTCCCCCCTCTTTGCACTTTAGTAGAGCGAACGCTGGAGAGGAGGCGACCTCCTCTCCACCGTTCGCTCAGCTGAAGTGGAGAGGGGTGGGAGGAGCTTCCATTTCGTTCTTGACCTGTCGCCGGCAGTAGTGTTTCCAGATTGTCTTTTGTGTGATGTATGAAGAGTGTGACCTGGGCTCACTCTTGACTAATTATGGAGATCCTAGTTTTTATCCATTCTCGTCAACATACAACCAAAACAATCCCTGTCTAAAGAAAATAACGTTTGGGAGAAGATTTGAGGGCAGAAACTTTGCTTCTCAGGCGCTATTGACGTTTTGGGTATACACCAACTCATGTTTACAAACAAATCGGAGCGCCCGGTGCGCCCCTAGCGGACGCCACCGGCGCCGCGCATGCGCGATAGGGGTGTGGGCAAGAAGCTCGCCGTCGCCCATAAACACACCATTGAAATGCGATGTTGTCGGCGTCAGTGTGAGTCCCCCTGCCCTTTTTCGCGTTCAAATTGTTGGTTCTACGTCTTCCTGGCGATGTCTGACTATCTTGAGCGGTGTCAGCGAAATTGCCGAGGCTCGTTACACCGCAAAACTTCGCGTGAATAATGTGACATGTGGCGATTCATTCCGCGTGGACGCCGCAGAATGTACGCTAAAACCTGATTCGCATGATGAGATTTCGCTCGGAATTTTCAGTCGCGACGCCGCTCGTGCTGCAAAAGCGTGAACCGTAGCTGAGATGGTCGACGTCGATACTGACAATCGCAAGCTGAATCGGACCAACTGAATTAGGCATAACAAGTCGGTGATGGTCACTGGTAACAATGATCAACATCTCCTTGTATCTACTGTTTACATCGAGCCTGCTTACCAACCTTCAAATTTAAGTCTTTTGAGGCCTGCACTTACTTCTTATCGCAAGTACCGGGCCAAAATTTGGTCTACGGACCGGCGTCGTCTAAGAGAGCAGACGACAAGCAGAAACGTTTGAAAGAGCAGACGACAGTTCGAACAATGAGGCGGCCGTTCTAACTTGAAGACGCACTGAACGTAGTCCGCAGGTGGTCCGCACAACTTGACGGTTTTTTGGCGTTCATGTTGGAACAAAACAAATAAATCTGATGACCACAAGTATCCGTGAATTCAACCCAAAGTGCTTCCCGCCCAAGCAATCGTTGTCCGACGGCGTCTGCTTTTCCCTTTTCACGGCACATATCCAAATTCTCGGACGATCCGAGCACGTGAAAACTGACCTTCAAACCTTTCTCGACACTTTTGGTACGGTCCCAGTCGCGGCGTTTTGACGAGAAGGCAGGTTTTCGTCTGGTTTCTTTCAAAACAACGCAGGAATACACGTCTGGCATGGGGACTTCTGCCCACAGCCCCAGACCGGAAGTGCGACCGACGCGCCACCACCGCGCCGTGACGTCACAGAGATGAGTTCGTGTATATTCAGAAGGCGGATCTTTTCTCAGAAGGGAGGATTAAACGTCATGGCGTTTTTAGGTCCCGTGCACCGCGTCACGGGTGTTCGTCGTCCCGTCGGAGCGTCCGGCCCCTCTGTCTGGGGAAGGATTACGGTCAGCAGCATTGAGCTGTAGGGTCTTCCTTTTTTCTGCCTTTTGTTTGATGAGCCCACGAAGGTCACAAACACGTTCATTAAAATAAAAACTCCGCCGACTGGTCACGGGGATTTTCTGAGCCACCCCCTCATTCTCGCGTTTTTTTTTTTTCCTCACAGCCCCGAAGCCAGAGGTACCCAGCTTTCTCCCCAGATCTATATAGACCCCTTTCGAAATACTGCCCTCTTTTGGTAGCTGTGGAATCCCTGCACAATGGCGGACTAAAGCCGCAACGTCACGGCACACTTTATGCGTTTGGTTGGAGCAGAAGAAAAAAGAAACCCACAGAACAAGGTAATTAGCGCAGTGACGTTGCACTTTCGACGTTGTTTGATTGGGTGGTCTGATATTAGCGTTGGCCGCGCTCCGACGTTCGCTATCATATGGAATGACTGGCACGTTTCACGACGTCAGCTGTTCCGCCATTGTGCAGTGGTTCTGACCTTCTAATAATCGCAACGTGAATTTCGAAAGGGGTCTATATGTCGTGTGAATGCACCGTTATTTATGAACCACCTCCTCATTCTCGTGGTTTTTTTATTTCTTTATTGCCCAATGTGAAAGCCTTAACTGTCCCATGGAGCGAAGCTGGCGTTGTCTGTAGCAGCGAAACGGCAGTTAAATTCCCATTGCCTGCGACGCGTCATGTGGCTCCATAGCAACGGCGTCATCGTTGCTAAGGAGCCAGCCGAACTGCTGGCGGCGCAGCGAGAGGGGGAGACGCGGGTATGCGCTGGCCTGACGTTAGCACGCGCCGCTCAGTCGTATGCTCAAGAAAAACGCCGTCCTTGGCGTCGCTCTTGACGTCGTCCTAGAAATCGTCTTAGACGTCATCCTAGAAATCGTTCTAGACGTCGTCCTCTAGGCGTTGTTCTCGACGTCGTCCTAGATATCGCTCTAGACGCCGTGCTTGGCGTTGATCTCTAGGACGTCGTCCTCGACGTCGTCCTATACGTCGTCCTAGAGGTCGTTCCTGACGTCGTTCTTGACGTCTTACTCGACGTCCTCCTAGACGCCGTCCTTGACGTTGTCCTCGATATGTGCACGGCAACAGAGATGCTTCGTCAGGGAAGCCGTGAAGCCTTTAATACCTGTAGAAACATCACTCGAAAACATTTCACCCGCATGACTATAATGCTTTCGCAGTCCTACAAGTGAACAGTCGTAAGTGTCCTCCTGTAATCTTTTTATTTATTTTTACATACTGATGGTGATGGCCCGTGGGCCGTGGCAGGAACGAACGTACATTTGACAAAACAATAAGGTTCATACCTCCAACAAAGGATTAAACAATATCATATTTACAAAATTAGATACAAAACGCGCCCAGAGCGCAAATGAAAATAAAGGAGGATTAAATGCTCGTAAAAAAAGAAAAAGAGAGGTGTCCAGCTTTTTCCACAGATAAATATCTGCCGTGTGAATACACCATTAGGACAGCGGAGACAATTTTAACGGGGAAAATCTCACCGTAAAACCATCGGATACGGAGAAAAGCTCACCGGACTTTTTTTCTACGGATGCGGAAAGAAGCTGACCTACGAATCTCTGAAGTATATACCTCATATGCGCCACGGGTTGTACGACAAAAATAAAATAAGAAATTTTTATATAACGGTAATTAAAGGATAGCCAGGAAAAAACGGAACCTGTGTCGTGGGCTGCAGCTTGAGCAGTTCCTGCACTCTTATGTGGGCATCGTAGTACTTTTTATGCACTACACGGCACTGCACTGGTACGCTTACATTTTTAAGCGGCGAAAACTAAAATTTATATATTTTTTTCCATCCCGGCTGGACGTGAGAAAATGATCGGCATGAGGAGGAACGACAACTGCAGCAGAGCGCCCTGCTTTCAAATGTGTACCGCGTGCGCCGGAGGCGCCTGTGACTTTGGTTGCACTACTGCTCAAAAATGATAACAAAGAAGCTTGCATAAAAATTAAATTCAAGCTGAGCTTGTAGATGGTTGAGCCTGTTGGTTTCTAATTTACGATAAGGAAAGACGGACATTGAAGACAAACAGACAAGACAGGCTTTCGACTTTAAAGGGACCATGAAACGATTCTGAAATCGAATTTCATCCACCGGACGCCGTAAAAGGTGTGAAAAGAAACACAGAAACAGAAAAATAGGAAGCCAAAAAAATTCTTTGCTATAGAAGCTTTTAAAAGAAAACTGGACTCTTTTGCGCCTTCTTTCCTTCGAAAGCTCTCTGACTTTTCACTGCTATGCATCCGCGGAACTGCAGCACGTCAGCCGAATCCACGTCGCCTATTGGGTAAGCGCCTACCTCACCAGCACCGCGATCATAAACAATAAATAGCCGGCAAATGTTTCCTAAAATGTTTTGTTAAATAATATTCAGATCCACATTTTGTAGCATAATTAGAGATGTAGTGGCGAAAATTGCAAAATTTGATAATGCTGAGAGTCAAGCGCCATCTATCGTGTGGTAAAACGAAGCTGAGAGCCAGCTCCGGAGGAACTCCATGGAACGAATAAGGAGTATTCACTGGGCGCCATATTTGTGGGTGTTGTCTACAGCGCATGCTCAAAACGAGCCCACATTAATAGGCTGCTAAGACCGGCCATTTTGACGGGGTGGAATGCACGTTCCAAAAGAACCCTGGAAGCTAGCCATCAGCACGCGCTCAGCAGTCGCGCACACAGCTATGGCCGCCAGTGAATACTTCTTATAGGCCCGTAGCTCTCAAGTTTTGAGCAGCGCTCCAGGCGAGCAAAATAGAATATTTGGCTCGCGTTTCAAACGTCTGTTATCACGCTTCCCCACTACAGTTTTTTATACTCCGTTCCATTCGAAGTGCCAGCGTAGCAGAGGCTACAAGAGCGAGCTCCGAGCTTGCAGTGTCCCTTCCAAGCACGCGCGCTCGTGCAGTGCGAACATCGTTCGGGGGAACATGTTTTTGCAAGTAGCACGGCCGCTTGATAAGGGCAAGTAGCTTCAGCTTGGCTATCACGTAAAGTGAAACATACGGGCTCGCGGAAGCTGTGAAAGAACGAAATAAAATAATAAAGCTGAATGGGACGCTGAGGCCACGAGCTGCATAATTTTTTTTATATTAGTTTTTTTTCTTTTCTTAGATGTTTTTTTTTTTTTATCGCGCGTCTACAGATGCTGACAGATGCTTGCATTCGAACGTGGCACGTGCAAAATCGAACGTTACAGCGCCGCCTGTATAGTGCTGCCAGCATAACATGGTCGTGTCTTGCGGACGCGCTCGCGCCCCTGCCCGAGAGCAACCGGTCTATATGTTGCGAATAACCGACGAATTTTGTCCGGCGGCTTTTGCTCTGCGCGTGGAATCAGCACAGTGCCTGCTACGTCGCGCGCAAAGCGAGCGTGCCGTCGGGCGGCGTTCGCCAGTTATTCGTCACATAATTCGTTCCATGGAGTTCAGCCTTTACGCACTTTTTACGATCAAATCAGCATCGCCGACAGCGTCGCTTGGTCGCGACGACCAACGAACGTTTATTTTTCTACGTGTTCTTCTCGCGCGTCCCGACTTCAAGCAGCAAGAAAAAAGTACTTGAAACAGACCACGACGAACAAGAACGCTGAATCCACGAACACCCGAGAAAAGCTACGACGGTCACGAATCGACCGACTCCGACCAAGCGAGCTGCGCAGAATATAGGCCTAGCAGGCACTCCGACTCGGCGCAGCGTTGCTTCGACTGTACTTGGCCAAGACAGTCTGCCCACGACCGGCTGGCGTGCTGAATGGAATATGCCCGCGCGACCCTTGTGGACCCTTCCCGTATTATAGTTTGATCGCTGACCTCAATTTTAGATTAACAGGTGAGGTCAATCTCTTCCCCTTGTCATCTCCTTGTTTTCCGAGGCAGTGTTGACGAACACTGTCTGCGAAAAAAAAAATTACACCATCTTCCCTAGGGGAACCATGGGGTGAGGCGGAGCATCGGGGGGGTGCTGACGCTTGCTTGCGCCAACCCACTAACTGACGGGACTGTTGCTTCCATCACACTTCATCGGAAGAACGGAGTGAAGTGGAGTCAACAGCGGTGAACTGATGTAGCACGAGTAACTTTGAAAGTCTAATCAGACCGCACGGTAAGGCGGCGCAAAATGCCCTAACAGCGCTTGCAGGTTTCCTCGTCGAGACCGGGCTGGCCGGCGAGATCTAGGCTGCAACGGACGCGGGCGGTCGGGATGCTAGCAGACGACAGCCGCGGAGTTGCGGGGAAAGCTCACCCCACTAGAAAGGCCTGGCCTGGCGCGCTGCGACCCGCGCGCCGAAAACTTTCCTCCTTTCCCTCCTCCGGGGAAACACGGTTTCGCCTCAGACCCCGCCCCGGTCACGTGATGGGGAACGCGCGCAGCGCGCTACCGCTCACACTTGAAGGAGAGGAGACTAGAGGAGGAGAGTTGCGCATGCGTAGTGTGAGTGCGGACTACGACGCCGACGCCGCGGGACATAGACCCGAGCAAGAGATGCTCCGCATCTAAAAGGAACACTCGTCGATTCTATCTTCTTGTTTTGTGTGATATAGAGCTCGAATAAACGCCGTATGGATTACCTTCGTAACACGGTATGTACACTTTGTTATTAGTATGCCATTTTTATTCTGACACGACTGCACGTCACTGTCGAGCTAAAAAAGTTCGTGGGAGCTACGTGCAATGCCGGGCCAACCTTCCTTTGCCGAGTGCCGCGACAGTATCGAGTTGCAATCGTAAAAGATCGGTCCCGAAGCGCTCACCAACAGCGCGAATACAGCACTTCCATCAAACGCGCGCGTCCGCTCAGAGTGTGAACAGGTATTTACGTGGCTCTCGCTGACACTGTCGTAGTTCAAACGTATCTTTTTAGCGTGGGCTCGCTCCTGCATCTCCGAGGCCATGAAATACGCCGCGGCGATTTGTTTCCATCTACGTCGCTTTGCAAACGACTGACACGGGCCGCCTTTTACCAACAATGACATCTGGGTTGACTTCTGGAGTCTTCACCGGAAGACTCGCCGCACTTCCCAACAGGCATACCGGCGTATGAGACTAGTCCCATGCTGTCGCTGGAGCGCAACATATCTCATTGAATTTCGCACAGCTGCGATGTGTCCATGGCTATCGCGGCGATGAGAGGCGTCGATTCAGAAAATACGTCGGTGACATCAGCGCAGTCAAACCTACCGGCGCACCCCCAACTCGCCGCCGCTAACGCTCCCACTCTCCTACTGCCGAGAGAACTTCCGGTTCCTGTCCCAGCGTACGTCACGACCGTCAAAATTACGCCGCAACTTGTTTTGCGGTCCGTTGGAGAGAAAGAAAAAGTCGCTATTTCATTTTTTTTTTTTTTTTGTAGAAATTAATGAACCGAGACGAAAACGGATGCCGGTTCGGCATTCAGTGAACGTTGAAGGTTTAATGTAAAAGTTATCTGGCAAAAGTAAAAAGGTCATTTCATGGTCCCTTTAAACAAAACGTTTTGTTGAAAGTCCAAAGTCCGTCTTGTCTGTTTGTCTTCGATGTCCCTCTTTCCTTATCGTAAAAAATGTGAGCTTTTCTCCGGTTTTGTCAAGAGACTGGTGAGCTTTTCTCCGGACCCTCACAAAATGGGCAACCTTTTCTACCGTCAGCTTTTTCCCGGCAAACCTTTCTCCAGTAATCTTTTTTTTTTCCCGGGGCTTAATAGCATTGTGCATTTGTTTAAATCGCTTGTGCGTGATGCACCAGCCATACCTCCCATTAGCAGCGGAGGCATAAGATGCTGTACAAAGTTAGGCACCCTCCAACAAACACGATGTTTTGTGAGCTCGATCGCCCTACACTCTTGAAAAATGTAAAAGGGTCGATTTAAAATCTTTCCTATTTCCAGTTTACGCTGAACAAGAATTCTTTATCCTGGAGAAAACGTTCACGAGGGTGGAAGTATAAACTGTAAATTCGACTCTACGGACTAAGAGGTAGACCATGCGGCAGCCAAATTTCTTTAAAAAGGAGATTAAATTATGCTTTTCTTACGTTTGCCAAATACTACAAAGAATTGTAGCTTGACGTTCAAAATATTTTAACATTTTAGACTTGCTTTAGTATTTACTTTTGCCAGGGGCGTATCTGTCGGTCAGACTTGGGAGGAGGGGGGGGGGGGGGGGCTATGCAGAGAGATCTGACGTCACGGACGTATATGACGTCATGGGCAAAGCGTTGCCATTAATCCATTTTGTTGACCCAATAATTTTTATTCCACCAAAAACTAAGGTTTTCTTTTTTTTAATAGTTTGCGTATGTTGTTTGTTCATAAAAAAAGTTGCCCTAGCGAGCTTAGGGAGGAGGAAAAAACTCCCCCCCCCCCTCCCCATTTCGAATCCGCACTTCGCCCCTGCTCTCTGCGCGCTAAAAGTTCTGGAGACCATTCCAGAAAACCCTCAGCCCGCGGCCTGAACAAGCTGGCGCAAGTTTTGATTGACGCGTGCCGTCAGTTTCTTCGCAGCCTTCGAACTCGCAATCTCATTAATTAAACGACGACGAGATGCAGCAGCAGGAGCAGCAAAAGTGTGCCGTTAAAAAGAACTGCAGCTGTGTTTCCATCTGTCGATCAAACTGTCCTGCAGAATTGCACCTCCCGATTAACGCAGCCTTCGCAAGATATCAATATCCGTCATCCTGGCACGGGCCGCCGCGCTTCTTTTCCAAACGTCGCCTCGCCGCCCCTTCTTCCCTCTCCTTGCAAGAACACGGCGAAAGTATAGATGGAGAATAGGAGGGAGCATCCTGCGGTATGGCTCGTAACGTGTCAGTGCTCTATGCGTTCAAACACGCGCAGTTGGTTCGCGGCGCAGAAGGAGTTTTGCAACTGGCGATGCAACTCACGACTACGTCATCAAGTTTCGCGAAGGAGAGACTGAAAAATTTAAAGACGTTTACAATTCCCTGTAATGCCGGATTAGAGCGCAGCTCTTGAGGAGGAGGAGGGGAAGGTATGGAGGGGATGATATGCCCCTCCCCTTCCCTTCCTCCTCCCCTCCTCCCTCGTGACGTCACTCGTGAACCTCGTGACGCCAGGAGTGACGTCACGCGCGGCGAATTATGGGACGTTTCCCATAATGACGTCACAACCTTCGTGACGTCACTCGTGACGTCACGGGTGGTGCATTATGGGACGTTCCCCATAATGACGTCACAACCTTCATGACGTCACTCGTGACGTCAATCATCACGTCACTCGTGACCCTAGTGACTCTCGTAAAGTCACTCGTGACCCTAGTGGCGTCGGGACGTCACGTGTGACGTAATTATGGAAAACGTCCCATAATGCACCGCGCGGTTACGCCGACGGCGACACCGCTCAAGCCGGAAACGGGCGCCTAGGAGCTGCGCTCTAGGCGCCCGTTTGGCATCTACCCCTGACAAGCGACAAGCCCGTGGCCTCCGTGACTGCGCTCTTCAAACCAACCTGCCATTGGACGCCGCCACCGGACGTCAGCTGCTCTTCCCTACAAAAGAAGAGTGCATCTGGTCCCCTAGTCAGTTGGCAGCAGCGACGGCGCAGGGCTACGACGCTGAAAACTGCTCATCTTTACAGGTGTGCCTTTATTTATTTTGTTACTTACCTCAAATAGGTGTTACCGTCGCTGCTGCCACAGCTACTATTGTTACAGTTCAGACTGTCGATTCTTTATTTTATTTTGTTGACCAGTGGTTTAACATGTAGAAGGAAATTTCTAAACTACTGAAAGACCTGAGGAAGGAACTTCAGCAGGAGTGGAAGGCCTTTAGGGTGGCATTGGAGAGAGACTATAGAGGTGACATTCGGCAATTGCGGACAGATATTAAAGAAGCCAAAGAGAGTATGGACTTCATGAACCATGAATTTGAAGACATGAAAAAAAAAAGATTAAGGAAGTTCTAGACGAACATGTTGCACTTAAAAAAGAAAATGCTGAACTGTCACAACGGTGCGACGAAATGAAACGACAGTTGCAGAACTGCCAGGAACGACTGACCGAAACAGAACAATACTCAAGAAATGCAAACTTGGAAATCAAAGGGATCGTGAAACATGACAATGAGGGGCTTCTAGATTTGATCGGAAAGCTAGGCCAGTTCATCGGTGAACCGATCGTTCAAGCGGACATTGCGGCGTGTCACCGGGTGCCGAACCGCGATGCTGGAAAGTCGAACATCGTACTGCAGTTCATAAACCGCGCCAAACGCGACGCCGTTCTTTATAAAGCTAAAAAGAAGCGTCTCTCAAACTCCGATATAGGCCTTGACACAGACGCACCTGTATTTGTAAATGAACATCTTTGCCCCACTTTGAAGCGTGTGCTTAGAAAAGCGATCGAAAAAAAAAACGTCAGTGCAACTGGAGGTATGTCTGGGTACGAAACGGCAAGATTTTTGCTCGTCAAACGGAAAGCTCTCCACTTGTGCAAATTATCAACGAGGATGACGTCGAGAAGATTCGATAGGTTATCTTTGCTACTTTATTTTTTTTTATCTTGATATTTTAATGGAATACATAGAGCTTGTTTTGCCCGATAACGTAAATCAGTGTCTACTATCTAGAGATGCCATTCATGTCTTTCACTTAAACGCTCGTTCTGTAAAAAATAAGCACGATTCAATCATATCATTTTTGGATTGTTGCCGCGTATCGTTTGATATTTTAATGTTCACGGAAACCTGGTATCAGCAGGACGCTGACATGCTTATCCTACCGGGTTACAAGCATTTCTTTCTGAACCGCAAAGATAGGCGCGGTGGTGGTGTCTCAATTCATGTGAAAAGTACTATTGCGTGTGAATTACTCGAGGGTTTTTCTTTAATTACAAGCGAGTATGAAGTGTTAAGCATAAAATGTGGAAGTAACATTGTGACTGTTTTGTACCGCCCACCTTCGGCGGATTTCGGCACTTTTATTTTGTTTCTTGAAATTTTTTTGGAATACATATCAGTAAATAACTACCGCCTGATCCTCGGGGGCTATTTCAATGTAAATATATTAGATGATTCTCTTGAAACAAGAACGCTCAGTAATACGTTAAATGCTATGGGATTTCATAACGTTATTTCATCCGCGACCATAATTACGTTATCTACGTCAAACGCCATTGACCTATTCATAACAAATGTTTCAACCAAAGTCATAGTTGCCGGTACCATTAGCTGCGACATCAGTGATCACGTTCCAATTTTTTGTCGTTATTTAAACATGAATCTTCAAAAGATAATACGAAGTCCACGGTCACTTTTAGACAAATGTCAGATAAATGTTTATTGGCATTTAGGAACGCAATCTTAAACTATGATTGGGTGCCTGTCTTCTCTGAGTTAGATGTAAATAATGCATACAATAAATTTCTAAACATTTTCAAAGAGCTCTATAACACAAATTTTCCGTACAGAACTATTACCGTAAAGAAGAAAATACGAAAACCTTGGGTTACCCCAGTGCATATTAAAATAATGCAAAAGAAAGATCGCTAATACAAGGCATTTTTAAGATCAAGAGACCAAAGCAAGTTATCGCGTTTAAAAAAACTTAGGAATGAATTAACGTCTGAGCTCAGGAAAACAAAATCGTCGTACTATAAGCAAATATTCAAAGATGTCCCTAAACAACGCCCAGATGTTGTTTCGAAAAATATTAATGAAGTCTTAAATTGCAATCAGGTTTTTTCTAGTATAGTTGAATTAACTATAGATGGTAAAGCTATGTCGGGTACGACCTTGGCGGAATATTTTAATAACTACTTTTCAAGTACACACGAGACTGCCTACAATGATGACGCCATTTCGTTTGCCAAACGTGTCGACGATAGTTTTTTTCTAAATCCCACCGACGAACAAGAGGTATTTAACATGTTTTTGGGGCTTAAGAACAGCAAGAGTAGTGATATAAATGAGATACAGATAAAACCAGTTAAATTTGTAATGGACATCATCGCGCCATGTCTCGTACACATATATAATTTATATTTATCGTCCGGACATTTTCCTGTGAGTATGAAGTTGGCGAAGTCGCAGTTATATATAAAGGTGGCAATAAGCATATCATAAGTAATTACAGGCCTATTTCTGTGCTGCCTGTTTTTTCCAAGGTACTTGAAAAAATTATTTTTACGCGCCTTGACAACTTTTTTGCGAAACACTGTGTGTTTACAGACTCCCAGTTCGGTTTTCGTAAAGGTAGATCTACAGAAGCAGCATTGTTATTTCAAAAAGAAATTATTTTACAAAACATAGAAAGAAGGCTCATTACTTTAGGCATTTTTATTGACTTTAGCAAAGCGTTTGATGCCCTAAACCACACAATTTTACTTCAGAAATTAAATCGTTACGGTGTCCGCGGCACGCCACTTGCTTTACTTGAATCCTACTTAAATAATCGTAAGCAGTGTGTTGTTATCGATGGTCAATGCTCTTCTTTTCGAAATATTCGCACTGGTGTACCACAAGGAAGTATATTGGGACCCCTTTTATTTAATGTCCATATTAATGATATTGTAAACATCGATGACGAAGCGCAGTTCATTATCTACGCGGATGACACCAGCTTGTTTCTCTCGGGGGAAGAAGCTGATGTATTAGTATGTAAAGCAAATTCTATTTTAAGTAAGTTTTTTATGTGGTCTGAAACAAATGGACTCAAGGTAAACACAACAAAAACCAAAGCAATTTTATTTAGGTCAACAAATAAACCTGTATCTATAAATAATACAATCAATCTTGGTACTTCCTCAATTGAACTTGTAAACCAACATAAAACCTTGGGTGTAATTTTTTCAGAGCACATGACGTGAGATAACCATATTAATTATATACTTGTTAAACTTTCACGGGTAGTTGGTATTATGGCTCGCTGCCGTAATATTTTGCCACCCAACATTAAGCTCAATATTTATCATGCATTATTCCAGTCCCGCCTAAACTATTGCCATCTTGTGTGGGCCACTACGACCAAAACAAACCTAAATAACATATTATTGCTCCAAAAGAAAGATTTACGTTATAACGGTGATGTTTCTTATTATGACCACACAGAACCTTTATTTTTCAGATTTCACATACTGCATATAGAATCCATGTACGAGTACCGTTTGCTTTATACAGTTTGATTCCTCCCCAGCTCTTGTAGAATTTTTGTATGCAATTTCACATCTTAGAAGACATGAATGTGTTGTTAACACGCGTCACACAGTTTCATGGGTCCTCCCTCGGTCTCGCACAAATTATAATTTTCAGTCCTTACATTATAATATACCGCTTCTGTTAAACAAATGTATTAATAACAACATAAATATAAACACAATAAGTAAAAGAGTCCTTCGTTTGTGGTTTTCTAGCATTGTATAATTTTAATGTGTTTTTCATTTGTTGCTGCTGCCAATGTAAAGGGATCCCATACCTAGTCAAGCTGTTTTTTAACAGCTTTTTGTATGGGTTTTCCCCCCAGAGTTTCTGGAAATAAACTTGATTTGATTTGATTTGATTTGAAAAGAAATTCCGCTTTTATCCTCGAAATGACACCGCGACCGAGAAGCTTCCCGGTCAATGAGCAACGAGCGTACTTGGTTCAAACTAGTGTCAGTAAGGTAGTGTAAGGTGAGAGTTGTTCTATCCCAATATTGCTGCCCATTTAAAGGGGCCATGAAACGAATTTTGGGCTGGGATAAAGTATTTTAAAAGGGGACTTTACTAATCGCATATCGTTTAGTGGACCAAAATAAAGAGGGTAGAAAGTCAAAAGCCAGCTTTTCGGTACGAAAATTTGAAAATATAGAGGACTATTTCGTACGTCGCTTCCTTCGAAAGGTGTCCGCCTTTTCACTATGATACATCCGCGGTACCCAAAGCACGTCAGCGGTGCCAAAATGACGTCAGCCGACCCCAGCTCACGCACTGAACTCGGGAACTGCGTCACTCGGACGTATGCGCTCGTCAACAATCAATCTGTCGATGAATATTGTTGGGATTCGCGTTCGTGGCCAATGAGTGCCCTGACGGAACTTATCGTCACTTGCGAATGACAACTTCTATGGTGTGCTTAAAAAGTACATTGGAAGCTTGGAGTCATCGCACCGGTGCCCAAGCATGTTTAGACGACGTGATTTTTCAATTCGTCTTTGATTTGAGGATTAAAGCTAAGGAGGAAGAAGTTGAAAAATCGTTTCATGACCCCTTTAACCTCCCAATGAGAAGAGCCCTCACTGAGCTACAGCCCCCGACAGCTTAAGAAACGCAGAGCGAGGCGAATCCCGAGCATCTCATTATCGCGGCCAATCCGATTACGGCGTTGGCTAACTAAACGCGCAAACATTTTTTTTTTTTTTTTTATTTAGGCGGCTAAGTCGGTGCTATAGAAGGTATTCACTGGCCGCCATATTTGAGGTCACTGTTTAGAGCGCATGCTCAGAACTTGCTCGCATTAATAGGCTGCCAAGACCGGCAATCTTGGTGGTGCGGAATGCACGTGGCGAAAGAACTATGGAAGCTCGCCGTCAACACGCGCTCCGCAGCCGAGCACACAGCTATGGCCGCCAGTGAATACTCCCTATACTCTGTTTCACCTTATGATGTACCGCAAGAAAGGCTACAAGCGCGAGCTCCTTGCTCTAGGGCACATCTCGGCGGCACAAGCTCTCGTGCGTTAAGAGTAGCTCCCAACGCTATGAGCTCGCGCTTCTAGCCTTGTCTGCGGTACAACATAAGGTGAAACGGAGTATAGGAGACTACAGAATTAATATTTTACTACAGAGTCACGTATATTTTTAATGAAACCAAAAAAAAAGAAACTCAACTGCTCGAAACCGAAACCAAAACACGAGCACGGAAACTCATGGCCGGAAGTCACGTGACTACACCCGACCGCGTTTTTTTTTTTTTAGAGCGCAGCTTTTAGGCACCCGTTTCCGGCTTGAGCGGCGCCGCCGTCGCCGTAGGCAACGCCGCTCAAGCCGTCCCATAATGCCCCGAGCGGCGTAACCGCGCGGTACATTATGGGACGCGTGACGTCACTGATGACGTCATCAGTGACGTCATCAGGTCACGTGACCGCGGTGACGTCACGTGACGTCGTCGTGATGACGTCATCGTTATTGTCATTATCACTGATGACGTCATCAGTAACGTCATCAGGTCACGTGACCCCTAAGGGGGTCACGTTATCCCATGAGGGGGGTCAGGTCACGTTATCCCATGAGGTCACGTGACCAACGTGAGGTCACTGACCTCCTGAGGTCATTACCCCCTGAGGTCACGTGCCCCCTGAAGTCACGTGACCCCTGAGGTCACGTGACCCCTGAGGTCACGTGACCCCCGATGTGACGTGACCCCCGTGGCGGAGTAGCAGGCAGGATGACGAGGTGAGGAGGAGGGAAAAGGGGTATACCCTCCCCTTCGTACCCTTCCATCCTTCTCCTCAAGAGCTGCGCTCTAATTCGGTGTTACAGGGGGTTGTAAGCGACTTTGCCATTGTTTTTTATCTGTTTTTCTGGCGTGTGAAGCAGGCGACCAAGTTTCGTACACCGTTTGTCCTGCTATCATATTCCGAACTTATATTCCTTCCGTTCGATGTTCTGCAAAGATCGATTGGACGGTACTACAAACGACAGTTCCGAAGTAGCGGCCCCACGTCCGTCGTAACGTTTGTCCGTCGTGCACCGCCGTCGCGTCGTCCAGCCCGCGGTACGTCGCCATCATTGAGATTGACGTGTATATGTACTTCCTGTAATCTATGCAACATTTCTTTTTATCAACATATTTGCAGCTTTTTGGAAGCCACAAAAATGCCGTTCGTATTTCTATTTTTAATACTGAACGTGTGCCTTAGATGACCCACGACTTTTAACATATTTGGTATACACAGTGTGAGCACCACGTGATCATGGAAAAGAGAGTGAGTGCAACTGAAACCGGCCAGTTCTCTACCGGCGGTTGTCGGGCGGAACAAAAACGAATTTCAAGCCGCAAGTTGTGTTCTGGGTAATTAAGCTCTTAGAGGTCAAGTTCAATTAAAAGTTACAGGCGGACGCTTAAGCTTCGCGTTTAAGAGTGAAACTCGATGGCTACACAAATAAACCCCCGCTAGTTCCCAAGCCGTTCAAGCATGTCTGTGTGGCCTGGAGAGAAACGCGTGATGCCGTTGGAAACAATCACATAGAAAATGGGCTCCCGTGGAGCGTCTTCAGTGGCCGTGGTTCATCTCCTCAAATGTCCCAGGATACGTCTGGTTCTGCCATCTCTGCCTGCGGGTACTGAAGTTTTGAATTCTGTATCTTCGCTCATTGCGACATCACCGGACGCCTGTACATGATTCACGATTTTCAAAGGAGAAATAGAACGCACCGGAGTTCCAAACGACCTCATTGGAGCCGGCACGTACCCAAATGAACCATGTCTGGCTCTTCACTTTCAACTTCCTGACAGCGAAGCGAAAACTTCTGGAAGCTAAGGAACTTATGGTGAAAGAAAAAATATGCCTGCTCCTCGATCCCGATGAGTGCCAGGTATACGAATACGGCTCCATATTCACATCAGCGACGACCCAGTGCGGAGGGTCCTCAAGCCTTACGGAAAGAACAGCGAAGTAGCCCGAGATACTTGGAGGGCGGAAGGCTTTCAGAATGTTCAGACGACGACACGACTGGTGAGAATGAACCTCAAGGAAGGCGTCACCAAGGAAAAGCTCCCTAACCAGCTGCGTCTGTTCGGCCACAACGTTCTCGTTCTTGTTCCCCGCAGAGCGCTGCTCTGCCTTCAATGTAAGAGAACAGGCCACATTAGCAGAGAATGTCGCGTCCTTCGCTGAGATAAGTGCCATCGCTTTGGTCACGAGCAAGATGATTGCATCCGAGCGTACGCCACTGCAATTCGGCCTACCCCTCGAAATCCTTCATCGACGAAGAAGAAGCCTCGAAAATCGAAGACGCCGTACTGGGAACCCAACCGCCACCCATACCCGAAAGTCTTCAGCCGCTGACAAACGAGGCGCATCACAAGACGAAGACACCACCGCATCAATTCTGGAAGCTGACAAGTGAGCCACCTGCGGTAGAAATGGCGCAGACATCGATAGTGCCGCTCCAGGCTCCTCAAAAAGCCAGCAACAGAAGACAGTCGACTAAAACGACCTCTCTTCAGACGATGCCTCCGAAGTTGACTCGGAAATGGACGAAAGCTCCGAACCCTTCAAGCGACCGCTAAACCGCGTCGAGGAGGAAGACCCCGACCTCGAGGGGACTGACTGAAGCAAGCCGTAAGAAAAAAGAAAAAAAAAGAAACGCAATCCCCGAGCTCCGTCGGAATGCCGACGAGAGCAAACCTTGCGCTCACATGGAGAACAGAGGCCAGATTCACGAAGAGCTTCTTAGCTTACGACAAATTAGCTAAGGACTTCGTAAGTTAAGAACATCGTAAGAAGAGGAGAAATCGGTATTCACGAACGCGTTCTTAGGTGAGAAGAGGAAAGCGACGTACTCGTACGGAAAAACTAGAACTTACCGGTGCGGTTGCTATGGCGACGGCGTCTTCGGCAGCACGAAGAACCAATCGGAGAGCTCGGCATGGTTCGAAACAGTTCGGAGCACGTGGACTTTTAACAACAAACACAGGCGGCCTTTCCGCCACCGCTTGTCTGGGGTTCGTGTCCGTGCAGTGATATGTCGACGCTAAAAGAATTTAAACGCGCCCGAATGCCGAGGCCGGGATGCGTACCCGCCTCCATTGACTGCTACGAACTCGATCGCTACGAAGTCAACATAACTGTCATCGTTGGTAAAAGACGGCCCGTGCCAGTCGTTTGCAAAGCGGCGTAGATGGAAACAAATCGCCGCGGCGTTTTTCGCGGCTTCGAAGATGCAGGAGCGATCCGACGTTAAAAAAATATACGTTTGAACTACGAGTGTCAGCAAGAGCCACGTAAATACCTGTTCACACTCGGAGCGGACGCGCGCGTTTGATCGAGGTTGCGCTGTTGGACCGCGAATGGTAAGCGCTTTGGGACCGATCTTTTACGATTGCAACTCGACACTGACGTGACACTCGGCAAAGAAAGGTTGGACCGGTATTGCGTAGCTCCAACTGTTATAGCTCGACAGTGACGTGCAGTCGTGTCAGAATAAAAACGGCATACTAATAACAAAGTGTACATACCGTGTTGCGAAGGTAATCCATACGGCGTTTATTTGAGCTCTGCATCACACAAAACAAGGAGATAGAATCGATGAGAGTCCCTTTTCGACGACAGCGTTCGTCACCACTGCCTCGGAAAACAAGATGACAAGGGCAGGAGATTGACCTCTTAGTCTAAAATTGAAGTCAGCGATGAAACTATAATACGGAAAGGGTCCACAAGGGTCGCACGGGCATATTCTATTCAGCTCGCCAGCCGGTTGTGGGCAGACGGTCTTGACCAAAAACCGTCGGAGCAACGCTGCGCCGAGTCGGAGTGCCTGCTAGGCCTATATTCTGCCGAGCTCGCTTGGTCGGGGTCGGTGGAATCGTGGCCGTTGGAGCTTTTCCCGGGTGTTCGTGGATTCAGCGTTCTTGTTCGTCGTGGTCTGTTTCAAGCACTTTTTATCTTTTTTTTCTGCTTGAAGTCTGGACGCGCGAGAAGAGCACGTAGAAAAATAAACGTCCGTCGGTCGTCGCGACCAAGTAACTGAGCGACGCTGTCGGCCATGTGGATTTCATCGTAAAAAGTGCGTAAGACAGCTTCGGAGCTGTCGTAGGATTCCGTCGTAACCTGCGCAAAACTTACGATAATTTCGTTTTGTGAGTATGAATTTGTTCTTACGTTTTGTCTTATGCACATTTCTGGCGTATGATCGTTTCGTGAATCTGGCCTCAGTTTACAACAATTGTTTCCTTGCGTTTGAATATTTGTTCGTGCCTGTTGCCACAGCTTTGAATTATTTAAGTTGTGCATGAAGTTGTTGTAAACCGCTTTTCATTGCAAACTTCCTCCTTTTCCCCAATAATGTTTGCACCCAAAGTTCCAACTTACTTTACTATTGGCTTAACGCTGGGTACACTCAATATTAGAAGTTTAAATTGTACTCGTAAACAGTACCAGCCATCAAGTGTGCTTTATGAAAGCCGAGGAGAGTTTTTAGCCATACAAGAAACAAAAATGTCGGAGGAAGAGCATATTACGAAGGCGCCTTCCTTACGAGGTACGTGTAACGCATGCAGTTGGCAAGACTGCTCTTTGTTTCTTAACAAATCTGTTCCTCTTTCTCATGTGGGTGTCACCACTGCTCTTCATGGCTGTTTTATAATGTGTGTCTTTAATTTGTCTGATATCCAGTGGCGAATAATTTGCGTCTATGCCCAGCTTGTAAAGCCTGTGAGCGAACACTGTTTTTCCACGCAATGTCACATTACATCAGATCAAATCGGACCACTATATTTCCAGGTGACTATAACTGTGCATGCAATGCAGGTGATAGATTTTCAGTCACACGTAATAGCGATGTTAGTGCAAATCCGATGTGTGAAATAAAAGCAAAAAGCAATATGAAAGATCTTTTTTTTTTTAGATTTTAGCGGAACTAAAAGGATCAGTTTACAAACTTTCAAAAATCTTCGCACCCACGCCTTGATATGTTTTATGTTTATGCTGACATTGTACATACAATCAGCTCTTATTGCGTAAAAGGAGTGTTTTTTTTTTTAATGACCACTGCCTCGTAAGGGTCGCAATTGAAAAAAAAATTGCCAAGGCAAAGTTTAGTTCGCTGTTGTGGAAGCTGAACACCAGTCTGCCTAAAGACGAAACATTTGTAGCTACAGTAGATGACCTGTTGAGGAAAAATGTCAGAGCAGAATAAGACATGTCCATGGGACCGATGGGAGCGGTTCAAGGGGCAAGTAAAAATGTCAGCAATCGAAAGATCGAGCACGCTTAAAGGGGCGATGCAACGATTTTTGTATTTTGCGCAAATACCGGTTAGAACGGATCCCTGACGTTAATGACCTGTGAAATACTCGTTCGTTTTTCACCCCACGCAATAGGAGTCCTAGTAAAAAATTAAAGAAAAACGAGCAGCGTTCACCCCCTCAACTCGCAGCCAGAGCAAGCGGCCACGTGATCTGGAGCCGAATATATGCCGCCAATGTTGATCATAGCCATGCGCTGGGGTTGGCAAGGCACAGGACACGCGCTGAGTTTCAGACATTGTTATGGTTCGGCTGTTGTCGTCATTGCAGCGATTGGACACGGGCCACTACCCGAATGCTTCTCGAGCGATCGATTATCACGAGCCCAAATCGAGTGTCCACGCCATGCTCGGGTCCAATCTATGAGCTGCATTCAAATATCGTCACTGGGCGGTACTGCTACCGCCCAGCTACGTCATCAGGTTTCGCGAAGGAGAGATTGAATGAAAACACTCGGTTTTGTCCTCGAAATTACAGCGCAACAAATGAGTTTCTTGGTCAGTGGCGTTGCGTGCGAGTATCCTTGAGTCCCACTAGTGCCAGTAAGCTCGTGTAAAGTGAAAAACATCCGAATTTAATATCGTTGCACCGCCCCTTTAAGTTTTACGCTCGGGTAGAAGAGCGAAAGCTGCATCAGGACTTACGTGTGAGGCTGAATGTGAAAATGCCCTGGTGGAGGAGCAAAGGACATCGCGAATGTCAAATCACGCCTCAATAAATTCCAAAGAGAGCGATACGAAAGCGCTGTGGTACGTGCAAGTGCACAGCGATTTCTGTGTGGTGAGCAACGTACCAAACACGCCTTGATGGCGGAAAGAAAGTACGCTTAGTACAAAGAAATCCTCGAAATAGAGAGGGATGGTACCATTGTCTACAGACAAAGCAAACATTGGTGATGCCTTTGCGGAGTATTATCATCGACGTTTTGAACTTACACCAGAACGATAAAAGGATAGGATTGACGAACTCCTGTCTTTTATGTTGAGAGTAGATGACGAAACAAAGGAATGGCTGGAGGAACCCATCAGCCTGGGCGAAGTCTAAAAGGCAATAGGCGACCTGCCCGGTGGTAAAACGTAAGGCCCAGACGGGCGAGGTTCAAGATCAAAATACTCTGGCGGGCTAGTTGGTTAGACATACTAAATTACAAATAGCGCTAAGACTAAGACAGACGAAGAAGTGGACAGGACAGGCGCTAACTCACAACTGACCTTTTTATATACAACGATAAAGAAGAAGGTGAAGGAAGTGCCTGGTGTTAAAAAAAAAAAAATAATTATATTTCTAGCCGGGGCGCTCTAAGAAGGTTGTTAGACTAAAAAGACTAAAGCACAGTAGACCAAAACGAAAATATTAAAAATTAAACAAAGGTAATGAATTTTTTCAACACCAGACACTTCCTTCACCTTCTTCTTTATCGTTGTATATACAACCGTCAGTTGTGAGTTAGCGCCTGTCCTGTCCACTTCTTCGTCTGTCCTAATCTTAGCGCTATTTGTAATTTAGTAGGTTCAAGATATTACAGAAAATTCAGAAAAGTACTCACTCCCATTCTGCTCGCTGTCATAGAGGGATCCAATAAACGAAATTCGTTACAGCTATCCTTTTCTAGGACCCACACTGTGTTAATCACCAAATCAGTGGACGCCGCTAAGTTACGACGTGTAGAAAGTTATCGACCAATAAATCTATGTAATGAGTATAATATATTAGCAAAAATCCACAACGGCACGTAATTTGCCACATGGTAATGAGTATAATATATTAGCAAAAATCCACAACGGCACGTAATTTGCCACATGGCCAGAAATGTGTTACAGGCGCTTCTAGTCGACTTATCTGGCCCCACGTGGCGTATTCACTTTTAACTTATATGCCGTGTGCAAACTTCCCGCAAAGCGGAAAGTGTGCCGAGTGAAAAAAAAAAAACAAAAAAACAGTAACTTCAAAGGTAAAGAAAAGATGAGATAATGAGTGTCTGGCAGTTGCCACATAGTGATAACTTTATCATTCTCCTTCGCTATTTCATGGTTATACTGCGACCAAAGAAAAACATCGCGACTTCGAAACAATTTCGCAGAAATCATCGCACGCATGTCTATAGACCTTTTTCGTCTCAGTAGTTACCTGACCGGTGGACAGGGGAAGCTGCTCTAGGCTGTGTTGGTGTGTTATGTCGTTCTCGCTTAATTTTTTTTTATATAAATGTATCTCTTGTGGTGAGTGAATAAACTTTTATTGTAGCGACGTGTGACAAACTCTCGGGTGGAGCCTCTAGTCCGGGGCCCCATACGTGGCGGCGACCGCCTTGGAGCGGTCCACCAGCGATTGCTGGCCAGTGGCCGTGTCATCGGTCAGCCGCTCCTCCCAGCAGAGGGGGGGGGGGGGGGGGGTGGGATTGGGATTGGGTGGGACGGCGGGAATAAGCTGGCACTGCCAGACCATGTGAATAAAGGCCGGTTCAGACACTTGCGTTTGAGTGCGGTTGACTGCGTTGCGTCGAGAACCGAAAGCGAGTCACCGGCACATATGTGCTTCGTATGAAGCGTGGAATCCAATTCAAGGAATCATCTTGGCACGCGATAGAAGCACCAGGGATGTCCTGGTTTCTTGCCGCCGCAACGTAGTCAAACGCAGTCAAACGCAACTCTCTGAACCAGGCTTTAGGTTGGGACGGTCGCCGCAGTGCGGGCACTGAGGCGGGCTGAGTGACGGGTGGAGGTAAGAGTAGAAGAGGGGGGTCGGGAAAGTGTTAGTTTGCAGTTGTCGCCACAGGACGGCGTCTCTGCGAGTAAGGGAAGGGTGAGGAGGAGGATAATGTTGCCGAGCGAGGCGTAGCTCTGCAAGGTGAGTGCTGTAGGATAAGGGGCTGATTGGATGCTGACAAAGTCTTCCCCAGGCGCCCGGTGTGAGAGATCTCGGGCGAGCGCATGAGTGCGCTCATTACCGGGGACGGCTGCGTGCCCAGGCACCCAGACCAGCCGGAAATTGTGGGAGGTGGAGGATAGGAACGGGTCGAGTAAAGATGCAGTGGAAGGATGTAAGGTGTTATATAGGAAGTGCCGACAGGCCGTCTGCGAATCGGTGAGAATGTGAATGGGGATGGAGGAGGAGAGAAAAGAGGTAGAAAGGATTGCCCTGGCGACCGCTCGTTCTTCCAGGATGGACACATCGGTAAGACCACGCTCAGTGGCCGCGTGGACTGTCCTGAGATCAGAGTCCACGACGACCGTAATACCCCCTCGCACACCCTGTGGGCTGGCGTCCGTAAAGAAGGCACGAACGGTATCGCAACCTACCAGATACGCGCGTCAGAGGTAGCGCGAGCGATGGTCGCGCCGAGCCGAGTGACGGGTAGGATTCATATGACGGGGGATGGGAGCCACAGTGAGTCTGGCACGCGCAGCGGGGGAGAGACCCTCAGCTGCGAGGGAAGCGGGACAGGATGGAAAACCAAGGGTGGCAAGGAGTGCCCGCCCTTGAGCCGTGCAGCGCAAGCGCGTCAACTGGGCAGCCCGATGAGCTGCAATGAACTCCTCCAGAGTGTTAGTCACCCCAAGCATCTCGAGGCAAACGGTGGCTGTGCGAACAGGGAGGCCGAGCGCAAGTTTCTGCGCCTTCCGCAGCAATACAGACATACGAGTGTGTTCGGTCTGGGTGAGGTTGTGATAAGGAAGGTGGTAGGTTAAGCGAGTGTGTATCAAGGCCTGGACAAGTCGTAGGGCATCTGCCTCTTTAAGGCCATGTCGACGATTTGAGACGCGGCCAAGCATGTGCATAATTTGGTTCCACTGGGTGGTGAGTTGGTGAAGGGCTTGTGTTGCCTTAGCGTTGGATTGCAACGTGAAGCCAAGCACCCGTATGGCCGATTTCCGCGGGACGGGTTTGTCGTCTAATGTGATGGTAATGGGGAGGTCGGTCTGTCCGCGAGCGTGTTTGGTCACGATTAGTAATTCTGACTTCGTAGGGGAACCGGTGAGGCCTCCACACCGGGCGTAGTGCTCGATGGTAGTAGCGGCTTCCTGTAGCTGAGCCTCTATGTGTCCGAGGGAGCCTCTCGTTACCCAGACAGTAATGTCATCTGCAGAAATTGCATGTCTGACATCCGAGATCTGATCCAGAAGGGGAGGAAGACCTCGCATGGCAAGGTTAAAGGGGCGATGCAACGATTTTTGTATTTTGCTAAAATACCGCTTAGAACGGATCCCTGACGTTAATGACCTGTGAAATACCCGTTCGTTTTTCACCACACGCAATCAAAGTCGCAGAAAAAAATAAAAAAACGAGCAGAGTTCACCCCCCTCAACTCGCAGCCAGAACAAGCGGCCACGTGATCTGAAGCCGATTATATGCCGCCAATGTTGACCATAGCCATGCGCTGGGGTTGGCAAGGCACAGGACACGCGCTGAGTTCCAGACATTGTTATGGTTCGGCTATTGTCGTCATTGCAGTGATTGGACACAGGACACTACCCGAATGCTTCTCGAGCTATCGGTTATCACGAGCCCAAATCGAGTGTCCACGCCATGCTCGGGTCCAATCTATGAGCTGCATTTAAATATCGTCACTGGGCGGTACTGCTACCGCCCAGCTACGTCATCAGGTTTTGCGAAGGAGAGATTGAATGAAAACACTCGGTTTTGTCCTCGAAGTTACAGCGCAACGAAGGAGTTTCTTGGTCAGTTGCGTTGCGTGTGAGTATCCTTGAGTCCCACTAGTGCCAGTAAGCTCGTGTAAAGTGAAAAACATTCCAATTGAATATCGTTGCACCGCCCCTTTAAAGAGGAGCGGAGAAATTACAGAGCCTTCCGGTGTGCCACGGTTTGCCACTGGCGCGGAAGGAGAGCGAAGATGACCAAGGACGAGGTTGGCAGATCGGTCACGGAGGAAATTGCGGACGTAATTGTACACTTTCACTCCGCAGCCAGTGGCTGCCAACTGCTCAAGGACCAGGTCGTGGGAGAGGTTGTCAAAAGCCCCCTTAAGGTCTGCGGCAAGGACGGCGCGATATTGGGCAGTGCTCGGCGAGTCTAGAACATCATGTTGGAGACGGAGCAGTACGTCCTGGGTAGAAACGCCACTACGATAGCCATAAAGGGTGTCAGGAAGAGCGGATGTGTCCGTAAGATATTTGTGGAGGCGAAGCTGTACAACCTTCTGAAGCAGTTTGCCTAGACACGAGGTAAGGGAAATCGGGCGCAAGTTCTCCAAGGAGAGGGGTTTGCCAGGCTTGGGAGTCAGAACCACTGTTGCTTCCTTCCACTCTTTGGGAAGGGAACCCGACTCCCACACCACGTTCAAGTAGGTAATAAGCTGCGTGGTGTCCGAATCAGAGAGGTTGTAGAGAAGAGAGTAGCGGATCTGGTCAGGACCATAGGATGTGTTGCGGCGTATGTCGGTGAGTGCAGCGCGAATCTCAATGGCTGCGATCGGCGCGTTAAGATAAGAGAGCGTGTTGGGGGAACCCATGTAGTCCGCGTAGCGTGGAGTGTCAGGAGGGGGAAGGTGACGTTGTCGTAGCTGTGTGAGGCATTGGGTGTCTGTTAGGTTAGTGGCGCGTAGAAGTTTATGAATGCCCTTGGCCCTGTCCGATTTGGCTTGGCCAGGCTGTATGAGATGACGGAGTAGGGACCACGTTCGTGCGGTACCGAGCGTGCCATTGAGATTGTCACATAGCGCGTGCCGGTTTTCACCAGCAAGGTTGGCAGCATAGTCTGCAGCATCAACAGCAAGTTGGGCAATACGTAGTTTTAGCTTCTTGTTGTGGCGTTGACGTCGCCACCGTTTGGTTAGGCTACGACGTGCTTCCCATAGATGGAAAAGGTGAGAGTCTATATCCGGTGCATCTGGAGTGGTAGTAAGGGTGCGCGTGTGTCGGTTTAGCCGGGTTTACAGTGTCTGCACCCAATCGGTGAGTGTGTCGGAGGAGGTATAAGAGAAGGACGATGCGCGAAAAGCAGGTCAGTCTGTGATACTTATGTGACGTGCTTCCCCTGTGAAGTCTTTAGTGTGGATACGTGTTTCAAGAATCGAATGGTCATTGCCGAGCTGTTCCTCAAGGTACTGCCAGGTGCAGGGTTTAGTGCCACGGTACATGGTAAGGTCTGGGCACGTGTCTCGTGCAACGCTGGTGCCAAGACGTGTGGGTGTCGATGGATCAGTAAGTAAAGTGAAATTGTGTTGTTGAATCAGAGTGTGGAGCTTTCGGCCTTTAGGTGTGTCGCGACTTAAAATCGCCTCCAATGAATGTGGCGCAACCCTTGCAGCGTGCGGCTTCAAACAACTTGTCGAACCGTGCATGGCGATCTTGAGGGAGGCTGTAGATATGAGTAGACTTAGGGATTGGGTGTTACGCGTGCGTGCATTTGCAGGAAGGAGCTCAAGTAATACATATTGAACGGCCTGGCTGTCGAAGGTTAAGTCGACAGTGGTATGAACGCGCTTGACTAGGGTTGCCACAAGGTGTTCCTGATCAGGATCATTATGCGCCACATATGTGACATATCCAGGAAGATTAGGAAGGGTACGAGGCTCTTGTAAAAAGATGATGTCGGGTGGGGGAGTGTGCGATTGGATATACTGGCTGAGACTGCAGCGTTTTTTTTTCGGAAACTTCGGCAATTCCACTGCCATAACGTAAGGTCTGAAGAAGACCGTGGTGTAGTGGATGCAGGGGGACTACAGCTCGCCATTTACAAGGATCGAATAAGGGGAAGGGCCAGTTGAAGAAGTGTAAGGATGCTACTGGCCCATTCTGCATCAACAGATTCCAAGAACCTGCAGGCGAAGTTTGCTGCTGCTTGAAGGTTCAGGACCCACCCCTTGCTTGGAGCTGTGTCTGTTGAAACGGACAGAGTCCTCCGTTTTGTTGTTCTGCGCCGTCTTGGATCGGTGGGCGCGCTCCCTGTAGTTTTCGGATCCTCGAGTGGATTTACTCCGCTTGAAATGGGCCCTTCTTTGGTCAGGGGTGCCTTTGGTTTGTCCTTTCTGGGAAGCTTGATTAATGTAGCATAGGCCTGTCTCATAGGCAGCTGGTTTTCAGTTTTGCTAGTCAAGGTGTCTTGCGTTGTTGAAGGAGACTCTTCACTTTTTCTGGGCAACTCGGGCCAGTCGGATGCTTGAACTGCAGCTTTGGCACTATAATAACCGACTGCATGTTCCTTGGCATAGTTCCTCGTCTTTTTTTCTTGCTGCCATTTAGAACAGGATGTTGATGTAGCCGAGTGAGCGGCTCCGCAGTTTACGCACCTCTCTTGAGCAGTACGGGGGTATCTATCCTCGTGCGTGTTACCGCAGCGCTTGCACACAGGACTTTGCTTGCAGGAGACCTCACGGTGTTAATAGCGGCAGCACTTGCGGCATTGGACAGGTTTCTCTTGGAATGAAGTAACTGGATGCCGAACAAGACCAAGGTAGACGAAGCTTGGCAGCGAAGATCCGCAGAAAGAGATCTTAATTGTCGACCTTTTACCAATCCGTCGCAAACGTGCAACTCTGTTTTCAGGAGACCTTAAGTTGTTGGTGATCTCCTCGTCAGTCAGCGTAGTGTCCACATCTTTGATTACACCTGTGGCGCAGTGTCTGGGGAGAGGCTCGTATGCTCTGACTTTGATTCCGCAGAGCTCTGTGCAGCGTAGCAGTCCTCGCGTTGTCTGTACGTTTCTCACGTCCACGGCAACAAGATTGAGGCGGCTGTTGTACCTGATCTGCAGGATGAATTCCGGGAACGTCTTTGCCAGAATATTGGAGAGTCTCAGGCTGCTCAGTGACGTAATAACTTGGTCCTGTTCGACTGTCGTAAATATAACAGTAAGTCCTTCAGGTACTATTGCAGTACTGCGGACTGTCTCAGCGCTTGGGCTGGAATTAGGGCTACTCTTTTTTCGTTTTTTTCCTGGCGACATCAGTCCAAGCTAAGTCGTCAAAATCGGACAGTTCTATGTCACTGGATGGCACAATGACTCGCCGCGAAGAGGTTGTGGCGCATTGCTGACCTGGAGTGATGTCCTCAGCGCTATTCATGGGCGTGTCCTTGTCTTCTGATTCATCGATTGAGCTGACACAGACGGACGAAGGCAGGCTGTACTGATCAGTGGAGGCGGGATGACTGGAATGTGGCGAAGGTGGCGTTTTCCCAGTAGGCATGGCCATGGTCGATTCACGGGCACCAGGGCAAGCCCCAGTGCGGCAGACCACACCGTGGACAGGAGTAGGCAACGTACGAATGAAGTTCGAATGTTTAAGATCGTCTTACAATATTAAAATGTTAATCCAGAAGCGCGAGGCTCAAAAACGCAACCGACTTCGAATCACTTCTTCTTCGTCCTCTCCCTTGTGGTGCACAACCAATGATACAGTGGTAACAGGTCACCTTGAGAACTATGACGTGGTTACGAACCTTAATTGCGGACGTTTTAACGAACACCTTCGTCTGATCATGTCACTCGGTTCCCCTTCGTGCAATAGAAACAGAAGTTAAAAGCACGAGCACATCACCCCGAACGATGCTTGCACGAACGTTGGCTTGCACTGCGCAAGCGCGCCTGCTCGACAGGGACGTTGAAAGCCCGGAGCACGTTCTTGTAGCTCCTACACCCGCACTAGCTCGCACTCATAGTGAAACAGAAAGTAGGGTGTGTCGAGTAATACCGCAGTTAATCTAATTACGTGACTTCCGCTATCTGCTACGTAGGTCGGACGTGGTCATACGTCATTTTGTCGTCACGGTCCGAACTCGGAGAGCGACAGTTACGGCAAATGGTTGCTTTCGTGTTTCGCGAACGTTACCATGGGAACCGCGTGGAATTATCACGCGGGCTGTGGCCAATAGGAGCGCGCGGTTCATAGGGGGGAGGAGTTTTCGAGAAACACGAACGTGACCGTTTGTGACCAGAATAGCACCCCAGGGGTGCTATGTTGCGCTTTTTGGACTCCCAGGAGACTTAGAAGAGGGAAGTGACGTCAACGACTAGAGAAACGCAGATTGGATGTTGACAGAAGAAAACAAAATCAACATCCAATCTGCATTTGCTGCGTTGTTGACGTCACTTCCCTCTCCCTATACTTCGTTTCAACTTATGTGCGAGCGAAGGCAAAGCTGGAAGCGCGAGTACGAAAGCTCCGTGCGTTCAGGCTTTGCTCGAGCGCGCGAGCTGGGGAGAAACGCAAAAAGCGCTGGTCTCGCGCTTCTAGCTTTGGCTTCGCTCGCAGATAAGGTGAAACGAAGTATAGTCTCCTGGGAGTCCAAAAAGCGCAACATAGCCCCCCAGCATACATGTCGAGCTAACACTTCTTGTCTAAGGTCTAGGAATCTTAATGATCCTGCAACCGGGAGTTCATAAGTGATTTCCAACGGTTCCATACAATTTCTAAAACTGGCAATAACTTGGGTCCGGGCACGTAGCCAGGATTTTGTTTCAGGGGGGGCCTGCCCATGACAAAATGCTGTATGAGGGGGAGGGGGGAGAGGAGGTCCCAGCAAAATGGAAGATATCGGGGAGGGGGCGGGCCCCATGCCCCCCCCCCCCGCTCCCCCATGGCTACGTGCCTGCTTTAGACACTAAGGTGTTAAAGCTGTTGCGGTCTGGGTCTAGGAATATTAAGAAATCATCCACATACCTACACACCTTCACCACTTTTGACGTATCTGACGTTCCCTGTAGAATCCTGTCATAGTGTGCTAAATAGAGGTCACTTAGGACCGGGGCAATGCTAGATCCTATGCATATCCCTTTCTTTTGAAGATATGTATGTCCCTCCAAGGTAGTGAAGGTGGACTTAAGATACATGCTGACCAAGTTCAAAAACTGGCTTTGGGGAAGACCCGACGCTGTCTGAAAGGAAACAGCACCAACAGCATCAAAGGCATCGATCTGTTCTTCAATAAACCTTAAGAGAATTTCCTGGGGCAAAAATAATAAAGGTCCTTGATGTCTATAGAAAATACTTCAGATTGATTTAGAAAAAGCATTCGACCGCGTACGTCATAACTTTTTTGGGCCATTTTGCATCACTTCAACATTGGAGATGTCATGTTATTTTTGAAGGCGTACAAATGGCATATGGTGGCTGGTCAACGCGACTAATTGTAAATCGTAGCGTAACTTTCAGCATCCCTGTACTGTCCTCAGTACGTCAGAGTTGTCTGCTCCCGCTTTTATTATTTGCGCTTTATCTTTAGCCTTTCTGTTTAAGCTTCGCAAACAATAGAAACATTCATCGGTTTACGCTTAACTCCCTAGAAGTCAAGGTATATGCGTATGCTGATGATGTCGCAGTTTTTTGCAGAGACAAATAAAGTCTGACCAGCGTTATTGACTTAGTTTAAAAAAAAAGTTTCGCGATAATACTGGTGCGGCTGTAAATTTAGAAAAATGATCAGGATTTTGGCACGGTACATCGGCCACGAAGCCCTCCGAGTTTGGAGAGGTCAAGTTGGTCTCGACCCCTACGAAATACTTCGGCGTACCACTCCACCAAATGCGTAATCCAAGTGATTACTTGTCCGAAGCCAGAGCTGAATTGAAGAAGCGGATACCACGGTGGCCGAACCGCGACTTATCAATATTTGCAGGGGCAACGGCAATTGTAACGTATTTCTTGTTGCTAGGCTCATGTATGTGCCTCAAGTGTTACATTGTGCTCAAAGTGTTATGAGGAAATTTCACAGGATACGTGCTACATTCATCTGAAAATCAAACTGGGAACGATTGAAAAGAAACAGCCTCTTCCGTTGTATTCCTTTGGGCGAATTCGGCTTATCGCATACGCTTGTCCGGAAGCTCGTGTCGCGATTCATTTTTCTACGTGATACTAAACAGCTTTCATGCGCGCGGTAGTTCCGACAAAACTGGCGGGGCACTTTCCTTTGTTCCTGGTCTCGAGTCATGGCGAGCAGCCAACAAGAATTGTTGAACTTCTAAAAGAGGTCGTTGAAGCATACCGTTTTTTGGCAGTACGGTATTTCAGATAATATTTGTCTTGCATAACTAGAAAATCTTTCTCCAACTCCCTGTATGACACTCTTTTCCCGGAACCTTTGTATCGTACATTGTACAACCAGAAAACCGGTCAGGATATTCTTTGTCGTGTCAAGAGAATAACAATCAAGCCACGTGTAAAAGTTTTTCTTTTTTTTAACTTTATACTTTGGCGTTTTTCTTGGGGTTATGGCTTTACGAGAAAGGTTTTTTTTTTTTTTTTCTTGGACCACCAATTACTTGCTGTGTAAATCCCCCGAAACTATAGAGGACGTGTTTATTTTATGTTGGGATACCCAGTTGTTTTGGGATGTGTTGCAGATAACCTTGAAAAAAGACCTCAAAAATTACAGCAAAATCCATCCGTTTTCTTCCGACCACTTCCGAAGAACTTGTACCGTATGGACTTATGACGTTAATTGGCCTACACAGCATCTGGTGTCCGCGGATGGCGGTGGGACATGCGGATCTTAACCCGCGTCCGGTTGGAGCATACTTTCTTGAATTTGTGTCTCAAATACGTAGTACTTATGTACTACGTATTTGAAATCCCGGGAGAGTGGAAACACTCAACAGTGATTCCCATCCCGAAGCCGGGAAAACCGCTCGATTCTCTGCAAAACTTAAGACCGATATCCCTCACTTCAAATATGTGCAAGATTATGGAGAGGATGGTGCTAGCTAGGATCACCTGGATGTTGGAGGACAAGGGCAAGAACGAATCTCCCGCCTACTCTCCATTTCAGACCGGATTCAGACCTGGCCTTAGCACCACGGACAGCATAGCCCTCATTTACAAAGACGTGCTGTCCAAACAACCTTCTAGCAGACCAAGGACAGTGGTGGCAATTGATGTAAAAAAGGCCTTCGACTCGGTACCTCACTGGGCAGTGATTCGAGGAGCCATCAACAGAGGCCTCAAGGGAAAATGCCTACAGTTCATGAGGTTATTCTTAACTGAGCGAACATTTTCTGTGCAAGTCGGCAGAACAGAAGGGAAGACGACTGTCCTTACCAGAGGCGTACCACAAGGCGCAGTGATATCCCCCACGCTTTCCAACATGGTGATGGCGGACCTTGCATTCGAACTGGACAAGCATGAATGCTTAAATTATACCATCTACGCCGATGACATTACGTTGTGGTTAGTTGCCCCAACCATCTTACTGCAGCAACACTACCTAAACGGCGGTTTGGACGCAATAGCCTGCTTTTTGGAGAACATTAATATGGAAATATCTGCCGAAAAGACACAGTATGTAATAGTAGCCAACAAAACGGGAAGAGAAAGATTCAGCTCAATGCGGTTGGAGGTAAACGGAACGACCATTCAAAGGGTCCCGGAAGTCAAAATTCTTGGCGTGATAATCCAAGAAGACGGCCGAGCGACCAAATGGTACGATAACATTAGAAGGACATGGAAGAGCACCATTGGAACAATCAGCAAGGTCACAAGCAAATCATGGGGGGCACAAGAACATACCCTCCGAAGGCTTGTACGCGCCCTGCTGGTCTCAAAAACAATGTACGGGTGGAACTACCTTCGCCTTTCTAGGGCTCAGAAGGACGGACTAGAGCGTTTGAACAACAACGCCAGAAGGCTCATCACTGGGCTCCCTAAGTGTACCAAACTTGAAGATTTGATTGAAATCGCCGATATCAACAGGCTGAACGAAATTGCGGCCGAGGACAAACTAAGCCAAGTATTGAGACTACAGAAGACACCGGCGGGGAGAAAGATTCTTAACAAGCTAGGATATCAATACGCCACCCACCTGTATGAAACTGCATCCCCGCCATGGGAAGACACCTTCATTACAGAGACAAAGCCCGTCCCTCAAAATATGGGCAAAAAACAAGAGAATAGAAGATGTACTATGGCAAGGGGCCATCTCAAACAAACGCAACCCGAAGTAGAATCGGCAAAGACTGTTTATTACTCGGATGCGGCCGTCTCCAAAGACGTCGTAGCTTTGGCGACAGTTAACAGCAAGGGAGACTTGGCCCTCTTAAAGGGGTCATGAAACGATTTTCCTACTTCTTCCTCCTTAGCTTTAATCCTCAACTCAAATGCGAATTGTGAAATCACGTCGCCGTGACATTCTTCGGCACCGGTGCGATGACTCCTAGCTTCCACCGTGCTTTTTATGCACACCATAGAACTTGTCATTCCCCAGTGACGATAAGTTCCGTCAGGCCACTCATTGGCCACGAACGCGAATCCGAACATTCGTCGACGGATTTATCGTTGACGAGCGCATACGTCCGAGTCACGCAGTTCTCGTGTCCAATGCGTGAGCTGGGCTCGGCTGACGTCAGGTTGGCACCGCTGACGCGCTTTGGGAACCGCGGATGTATCATAGTGAAAAGGCGGAGAGCTTTCGAAAGAAAGAAGGTACAAAATAGTCCGCTATATTTTCAAATGTTCGTACCGAAAAGCTGGCTGTTGACTTTCTAACCTCTTCCTTTTGGCCAACTAAACGATATGCGATTAGTAAAGTCCCAATTTAAAATCATTTATCCCAGCCCAAAATTCGTTTCATGGCCCCTTTAAAGCTAAACGAGTCCATTGCTTCTCGAGATGCCGAACTCAAGGCTATTCTTATGGCAGTTGAAAACTCGGACCCTCAACAAGAATGCCTCGTCTACACGGACTCTAAGGCCGCATACGAAGAATGCAGGAACCCATCCACTTCCAACAAGACTGCAAAGGCCATCAAAGCACGCGTCATGAACCGACAAACAAAGCTTAGTGCGAGGTGGATCCCAGGCCACCAAAACATTCCTGGGAACGAGGCAGCACATGCCGCAGCACGGGTCATGCTCTCTTCTCCTTCTTCTGATCCCGGCTATGGTGGCCTCACCTGCTCCTCGGAAAGACAAGACCCTACAGCCCTCAAGGACGATGAGCGGACAGAGCGCCGAGAGAGGCTCCATGCCCTCAGAAAACAGGACGCACACCCTTTGCCGGATGGACCCTACTCCCGATGGGACAGAGTCTGCTTCAGGCGACTACGCACGGGAACCGCCATGGTACCTAAACGTACTGCAATGTACGCTTGGAACAAGCAACGACTGAAAAGGTACAACGAAGAAAACTCAGACCACGGAGACGACATGGACGAAAGTCTCTGCCGACACTGCAAGGTCGTGGCCTCAGAAAAGCACGTTTTCTAGGACTGCATAAACATTTTTGAGAAAAAAGAAGAAATTTTACAGACCATTCCCGAGGATCAAAGACCCAAGAGCTTGGCGGAATGGACCAGACCATCCGGCTCACCCAAGCATCGAAAAGAACTTTTCGACTCCCTCCTTCGGTTCATTAAGGAGGCTCACCTGACTCACTTCATTTAATCCCCATCCCCCACCCCAGGACAGCACCGACGGCTTAAGCCCAGCTGACCTGGCCCTGATGTTTCTTTCATCTTACTATTATTAAAGACATTTTCAAACAAACTGGATACTGTTCCTGAGTGAGTTGTGGAGTGTGAAAGCCTCCTAAAAAGCCCCCAACGTATTAATTGAGGTGTGCTAATCAAAACACTGGACGCTTAGTCTGTAATAAAGTGTCTTTTTTTTTTTTTTTCTAAGTGTCTGCGTGGCCTAGTCAGTAGCATGTCTTGAACCCACGACCGAAGGGTCGTGGGTTCAAGTTGTGCCTCCGCCTAAACTTTTTTAATTATTTTTCTTTAGGCAAATGAATTCCTTTATAAAGTGAAACCATCTGAAACATGCAGCGACATTTTATTCGCATTGCAGGACAGGTTTTAAGCGTTTTCATTCCACGCGTGACGTCACGTTTCCCGTGAGCGTTGTGGGTTGTTCGAAATTCCCGCGAGAGGTCATGTGGCTGTGACGTCATGACCCTATCGACCAATCAGGACTTTACGTCCTATGCCACCGTAGCCGACGCCAGCTTTTCCGCGACACGAGCTCCTTAAACTCTCGCTTTAAAACCTCGGCGAGCATAGATACCCTGTCAGTGTCCCTTCAAGAAACGTCATGGTGTACAACGGACGCTCGCGAAGGCTGGTTTAGCTTTGGTACGAATTCAATCCTACGTTCAAAAGACGGAGGTATGCCCACCCCTCCTCACATTTCCGACTAAGCAATCGGAACTCCGACGACCGCAAAATTCGACTGACTGCACTGGCGGGGACTGCGCGGGAACTTCAAATTCGGCATTTGGAAATTATTTTTTAATTCACAAATACTGAATTCCCAAGTTTCAAATTTTGAGGGTAATGTCCCGGCACCGTTTTCAATCGTTTCGGATAATAAAAAAAAATATGATTTTGATGTGTCAGTGCCCCTTTAAACTCTCGCTTTAAAGGGAAGCTGAAGAGCTTTTCGAAAAAAATGAGTTAAGGGTTGATCCTGACGTGTTTGTGCCTGCTGAGTCCAAATGTCACAACCGTTCGACCCAAAATAATCCCTCAACGCGAAAAAAAGCGAAGAAATCAGAAGCGATCGCCGCAGCGGCACGCCATTGGCTAGTGACGCGTGACGCTCCACTACGTCATAAAAGGACCATCTCGATTCTCGCTTGCTCCGTCGCTTGCGGAAGTAGCCGGGCGCCGGGTCTTCTGCTCTTGTATATCGGGTTCGGCTTCTGATTTTTCGAAATCTTTCGGTGAATCCGAAAGAGGAATGTGTCCAAACGACCCTAGACGTGACAAAGTACGCGTTCCAGCCGTTGGCAAAGTAGGAAAATGACCCCCCGCAGTAATAAACGCAGACTCGAGGAACCGCTTGCGCGGGCGCCGACATAGCCGGCTTCATACCATCAGGAACGTACTGACTGCTACTTATTGTAACCTAAAACGTTGACAATAAACGGAGTGCTTTTGACGGGACGCCTCAAGCCGGATTAGCGTGACCCTCCCCAAAACGGTCGTCCGAGGACAAGAATTCTGCACACATCGGCCTTCGTGCTTGCCAGCTGCTGGACGCGTAAGCGTGCAGGCTGCATTGTTCTGAAGTGGTTTCAACTTTGAAGGGATAGTATAATCGGCTTCGAGCGACGGGGAGAGCTTCCGCTGAGATGAGACGGGTGATAAAACAGGGTCACCGTTCTGCCACCTCCATGTCCTTGCGCACTATGCGAATAACTGCGCAGAAGGTCCATCCCTGTGATAGCGGTACCCTCCGCTGCGTTTAGTTTGTTTGCCACAAACTATTACGCCATTATAGCTTTAGAAAAATCGGAGATGTGTGCCCGGCAGCCCTTAATTTGATGCCAAAATGATGTCAAAATCGTGAAAGCTTCCTGGGCCTCTATATTTGCATAATTCTACCAAGATTTGTTGCCTGCATCACACCACCACCAAGCATTATCCTCGTCCGATCGCATTTCTATGGCACAAAGAATAATTGCATAACACAATCTTTATACGAAAAACACTGCGTAACTTGTAAAAAAAGAACTCAATTCAGAAGAGAAGGTCACATGCTTTGTATTTCCAAAAAGCTCTCCTGAAGAGAATATGAACCTTTGGAAGGAAAATTTAACAAAATTTATGTTTACGTTTAAAAAATATGTGACCTCAAATAATGTCAGCAACTGTAAAAAAAATGTTTATGCTAAAACAAGTTGCACCGTGAAAGTCGCATTATGAATTGCATGACCACTTATTAGAGCAAGCCCTCCTCTCCCAAGTGACTGGATAGCCGAGTAGATAAAAGGCAAAAGAAAAAAAATCTTGGGCTACCCAAGATTGTTTTCTTTTGTTTCCCAGATTTCCCGGACCGGAGTCGGTCCGGAAAATATGGTCACTTCAGCAATATAAGAAACCAACTCCAAAACACTAATATAAGGCGGTTAACACAAGAGAGCCAGTAGAAACCCGCTACTCGGCTAAATGATCGCGGCTTTTCTAGCACACTGCACAATTCTAACTCCGTTTCACCTTATGTTGTACCGCAGCGAAGGCAAGAAGCGCGAGCTCATAGCGTTGGCAGCTGCCCTTAGTGCACGAGAGCTTGTGCCGCCGAGATGTGCCCTAGAGCAAGGAGCTCGCGCTTGTAGCCTTCCCTGCGGTACAACACAAGGTGAAACAGAGTATAATAACATAATAGCTTTTTTCTAGAACAGTCGACCTACAATTCCTACCTAGTTACGTTTCCCCCTTTGCTTGTGACTTTTAATGCGCTGAATTGCCTTCTTACCTTCAAAGATGGTCGACAGAGAGTCGGGTTCAGGCGAGACTTCTTCAGACCCAAACCCATACGTATGTAGTTTTCATATGCGCCGTCCGAAACACGTTTCGAACAATAAACGGTGTACTGCTCAAACCCACCCACCCCTTTAAAAGCTCGGTGACGAAGTGGAAAAGACGGTAAGCGGGAAGAACAACTGCGACGAACGCTGTTCGTGAAAGCTGGCGGCTACACATGAGTACGGCATCCTGCAACAGCACTAGTCAGTTGGTTCGGTGCCACGAGAATTCTGCAAACACGTGAACAAACAAGAGAACAATCAACACGTCATGCGATTGAGTGAATAGCATGACCGGTCAACGGATCAAAGCAAGCGCTATGCAGCGGCAGAATGACGACGGCTCGAAAAGACACTAGAGCAGCCTACGAGGAAAGCGCGGCCAGCCGCGGCGGGGTCCCCCAGTCGGTCCTTTTGTGACGCCGGCTGACGGGCTTCCTCCTCTCTCCCCTTTCCCTCTGCTTCGGAGAGGCGTGGCTTCGGTGCTACTTTGAAGGCGCTTTTCCGGTTAATCCGCGCAGAAAATAACCAAACGAATACGCTATTCGTGATTGCTGAGGCCTCATTAACTAGGCTTAGGTGTTTTTATTCATATTTAAAACCGCTTCAGCTTCCCTTTAAAACCTCGGCGAGCATAGATACCCTGTCAGTGTCCCTTCAAGAAACGTCATGGTGTACAACGGACGCTCGCGAAGGCTGGTTTAGCTTTGGTACGAATTCAATCCTACGTTCAAAAGACGGAGGTATGCCCACCCCTCCTCACATTTCCGACTAAGCAATCGGAACTCCGACGACCGCCCGTCCTTACTGCCCCGACGGTTATCACAACACCTCGAGTACCGCACGCATGCATATCTCGCTCTTTCTCGATGGCGAACGATTGATCCACGAAAGGAGATAATCCCCAAACGCGAATCGCCCAAACAGGCGTCCCCCATTAGCGGGCCCGCGTAATCCCCGACGACTTAGAAAGGACTGTCCTTTGATTTCGGCTCCTTTTCCGTACCACGGTGTTGACGTTGGCGAAGACGAAGGCGGTTATGCGACGAAGTAGAGGCCGTCTCGCATGCGTGATGCTCTCAGTCGGGGCTTGGCGAAGTCGATGAATTATACGCTTTCCCACAATCTGTTTTTGTGTGCAAGGCACGTGGTCCCCACGGGATCTGGATTATTTGTTTTGTTTTGTCTTTGTTTGTTGTTTTTTGATGATGCATGTGAAATCGGCCAGAAAAGAAAAAAAAATTGCTCAACGATGAATTGTTTTTTTAGCGATGATTCATTGGGGATCGGAGACGGAGGATGATATTGCCCATCCGGACTGCGCAATTTCCGATCGCCATTGAAGCAATTGTTCGTGTCTTTATGAGAAGTCTATTCGTGAAAAAGTGATCCATTGTCAGGATCTATAGGTATGTGTACGTGCGTGCACGTTTGTGTGTGCCTGCTAAGAAAGGGGGCGTGGGCATTTTTCTGACCTATTCGAGTTCAGATTGACTATTTCCTGCATAACTTTGTTTCACTCCAATGTTTGCAGATGTTTCTTTGTGTGTAGGAAATAGTCAGCCACTACATTACAGCTCATTCCTTTTAGTTGTTTTATTTCCGCGCGAAATAGAGGCTATCTAAGTGAACATGTTAAATATAAGTGGAGCAAGATTTTCAGTCAGCTACAAAACAACCAGATATCGCATATTACCGTAAGCTCCAGCAAATTAAGCGATCATTCTCGGTTGTTTGTATTCTCCCCATGAGCAGCTTGCGCAACACACAGAGACATAAACATTTTCGAGAGCATAACTTTGAATTACTGCTATTGTTCTCGCCTGGTTGCTAAGGGTTGAAACGCTCTCGAACAAATTTTCCACCCGACGTGACGTCACACGATGGCGCCTTCTTTCATTGGCTGCTCGGCCTCCCCACCAGAGGTCCGGGAGTGCTGACGTTACCGGTGCAGCTCTGCAGCAAGCTCTGCGAGTCCCAAGCTGACAGTGCGGCGGAAGCTCCGTGCTCGTTGGCCCAATCATACGTCTAGCATTCGTCACGTGATCATGCTCCCGCGCGGACAGCGGGGTCAGGGTACGAAAGGGCGGCGGCTGTTTGATTCGACTAGCACGTACCTCCTACTGAAACGCCAGTTTAGGGGTGTATCCCTTACAAAAATCTCTACTTAAATTCTTTTGAATTTCTGTTGAAAATATTCTGGAATCGTATTGAATTTCTTTTTAAACTTTATTGATGTTTTTTAGACTTTATTTTGACAACCTATTTAACTCCTAGTTAAAATTGGCCACTTAATTTTTTTAGAATTCCTTCTTACATACATTTTTTAGAATTCCTTCTTACATAAATTTTGTTGAATTCCTTTTGACTTTTCCGCAGATTGCCGTTAAAAATTTTTTTTTATATATATTTCGAGTTTTGTTAGGCAATAGTGTCCCTTTGATACGTACACATCCCACAAATAAGCACTGAAAACAAACACAAACACCATAAAGCACTCAACACCAGAATCACAGTCTCGTTCCCTGCTCCAGAGCCTTATATAGCCTACATATTGAAGGTAATCATTTGGCCGGTGACCACCTCAGCACTTACTAAGGTTCCAAGTGTCCGATCTCCTTCTCGAAAGTCTTTCAAAGGGAAGACAGTGTTTCGAAGGTCGTGGACTCTATCTCGTACTAAAAAGCATTGGTACAACTAATATTAATTCCGCGTAGTCGCTAAAACAACATCCACAAAAACGGCTCATAGAACAAATGTTATCGCTTCTCTGCACAGCACCACTAAGGACGAAGCGAGTCAAGGCGTTTGCTCCACTTTAAAATAGTTATTTTGCTTTACTTTACTAGTTGACTAGTTGAATAAAGTCAATAAAGTCGCGATAGTCATTACAAAGTGAGAACGGCAGAGCGTGTTTTCCGAACGTCTGGCTTCCAGCACGCGCCCCATGCCTTCTGTCGTGCTTTGACTGCGCGCTTGAGCTCGAGGGGCGCGAGACGTCGAAGCGCTGTCAATGATAGAAGGCTCGCACTGGAGGCAGGAGAACTGAAGCACCTTCCTGCGGTTCTCAACTTGTCAGAGAGTATTGAGAAACTTAGTGACTTTTGACATTTAGTCAAGATGTACCGTGGTCAATAAAAAGTCAACAGAAAGTCTGTAGCGTTTCTGTTGACACTGGCTACAGAAAGTCAACCGAATATTTTCAACACGAAGTAAACAGAACGTCTGCAGTATTTCTGAAGACACTTTCAACAGGAAGTCAACAGAAAAAGATCAACGCAGAGTTAATAGAAAGTCAACAGCTTTTCTTTTGACTCAGGCGGAAGAAAATCATCAAAAAAGTTTAAACACAAAATCAGCAAACTTTCTGTTGACCATGTCAACAGGAAGTCAATGTCAAAAGGAAGTAATCAGGGTGAACAAGTCAACACATTTTCAATAAAAGTGAAAAAACATCTTTATAGGGGTTTGCAGAACCATGTCTCCATCGCCGTCATGCCGGACCCTGCACACAACCGCAAACCATATAAAATTTAATTTTTTTTTTCTTTTTATAAAATAATAAAAAAGAAATAATGTCAATAAGATTTTTTTAGAAAATAATCTACAAAAAAAGTTGTTAGAACTTCTTTTTAATTTTTTTATAAATAAGTCTATAAAACAAAATCTTGTTTTTCCTTTTGAATTTTTTTAGAAAATAACCTACAGAAAAACGTAATTAAAACTGCTTTTTAATTTTTTTATAAATAAGTCTACAAAAAAATTCAGTATTTCTTCTTTTGAAATTTTTTTGACAATAATCAAAACAAAGTGCTTTAAAAAGGAATTCAATAGGATCCCGGAAAGTCAATAAAAAGTCTAAAGAAAGACCTGTTTTTGTAAGGGAAAGAAATAGTTCAGACGAACCTTCTTGTGTGTGTGCGCGTGCGTGCGCGCATGCGTGCGTACTTGTGTGTGTGCGTGTGTCTGTGCGTGCGTGCGTGCGTGCGTGCGTGAGGGTGTGTGTGTGTGTTTGTGTGTGTGTGTGTGTGGGGGGGGGGGGGGGGGGGGGGGGGGAGTCCGGGATCGAAACGGAATGTTGCTTTCTCCCTCGTGATATCTGACGTCACTCGCGTTGCCATGGCGACGATGCGTCCCAAAACCACGTGGAGGCGAACTGGGTCGGAGTTGCGATCTCTCGGCGAGTCTTAGCAGTGCAGTGTGATCATGAAGTTCCCGGAATTCGGCACGTCCTTCCTTTCTTAAGCACACTGTTGACCACATCCTGACAATCTGCAGACACTGTCTGCGTAGGAACGGGTTCTGCGTAGTAAAGTAGGAGTTGCATATCAGTGCTATCGAACCTTCATCGGATTTGATAGAACGTGTCTAAGCCAGGTGATTTTTTTTTTCTTTTGCAGATTTGAACAGTTGGCAATCAAGTTATTTAGCTGAAGATGCGTAATGGCACATGGAACTGTAGCTCTTAACTGCCACTCGCAGATCATTGTGTTGAGTTTTGCATATTTTATCAAATAAATCGTGTTTATTAACGTATAATTGGAAGTCCCTTTTTTATCGTTTTTTTTTTTTAACACTATGATGGCACGTCAAGTATCGTAGACTATACATTGATAAGCACCGTAATCAAGCGCTATTTCCAACTATCGGTATAAACAGTGTAAGAGAGCAACCGTCCTGCGGCTCTCAGATGGGTTATCGAGTCGTATTAATAACGCCTCCGTGGCTGCGAGACTTTTCTCGGACGTGCCACGGACGCAGTAATAATGTTGGCAAAAAGCAACAGTTCCGCAATTATACCCGTGCACATAACGTGTGCGTCCTCAATTGACTGTTACGAGCGACTGAAGGTGATGCGAACAGTTGGTAATACCGCCCGAACGTATATTTGTGTTTTGCTTATAGCTTCTTTTTTTTTATTCTTATTGTGTCTCGCGCCACGCGATGTTTAGTAATTGGGGTAAGAGCAATTAACTTCACGGAGAAACGCTCCACAGCCTTATCAGTTTGATCTTAGTGGCGCAGCTAGTTACGTCTTTTTTTTTTTCCCCTTCAGGTTTTGTTTGACTAACAGCTAGAGGATAGCTAACTCGTGCAGCGGTCTCGTTATATTCGGTTCTCATAGCCCCTGATCTGTTTATTGCTGTCTGCAATCGTGATTCACGCGCATTCGTAAAGCTTTTATAATCGCGTGTGAGCAGCGAAAAATAATGTATGTATGTATATATGCATGTATCGCAGAGATGGGAAAATTAATTTCAAATGTGATTAATTAAGTTGCATTACTAATTACTTTCTTAAAAATTGCTAAAATGTAATTGAAATACATCACAAATTACCACAGACTAAAAGTAATGACACTACATAACAATTACTTTTCAAAAGTAATGAAATTACTTTGAAATTACTTTTCAATATTCTGAGGCAGTAATTCGTGCTCATTTTATTTACAGTATATGTACCGAACCCAGATCTTTCTGTTTATACCACAACAGCCTCATGTGCCTCAAAGTGAACCATACCAAACGGTCGTTCTACTGGCGCACACGACGGAAGTGCACGATGAATATGTACACATAGCTTTTTCTTTAGATGTAGCTCTAACAGGGGTATTACACGGGCACACTTAACCGCGGTTAACTCAGCTTAACTGCTGTTACGCGGCACCACTGATACCGCACTATACTCTCGGACAGCTATTTTAGAAGAAGTGAAGAGCGCGCGTGCACTGCTTTGATGGGTGCTCAAAGTGCTCAAGCACACGTTCGCCCATAGCTTTGACTGCATAGCCGCAGAATGTCCTCCGCAAGTCTTGTGCACTAACTGTGGCTTAGCGTAACCGCAGTTAAGTGTGCCCGTGTAACAGGGGTATAAGACAGTCGACTCGGCGGTTTCGCTTTTCATTCGACGGCGAGGGTCTATAGTTAAAGGGTGATATGACTCCGTCTTCCTGATTTTGGAGTGTTATAGTCCGTGGCAGTAACTTAAGTCGGGCCCTGGGAGCTTGTTTTTACAAGAAGTCGTCACGTGAATCGTTTCCCTTCCAACACGGACGCAGTCTAATTATCTTTTCCCAATCTCACTATAGACGCTTTACAGCAGCTGTGCATGGGCACCGCCATAACCGACCTTCAGTTTTTGTTTCCTCTTATTTTTATCACTTGCCTCCATCATTACCTCGGCAGGGCAGGTTATTGCCATTTCAGATTCGACTGTGTACTTCTCCCCAGCGTTTGCCTTTGTGGAGGCTCGCCAAAGCCCTCTTCAGTGGCTTGGTATCTCGGTAAGACAGAAAAAGGTCGGCAATGGCGGCTGTAATTTGGCGCGTGTGTAAAGCGTCTATAGGGTGTATTCACTGGTGGCCATATCTGTGTGCGCTAATGCTGAGCACGTGCTGATGGCGAGCTTCCACAGTTAATTTGCAACGTGCACCCCGCACCATCTAGATTGCCGGTCTTGGGAGCCTATTCATGCGAGCTCGTTCTGAGCATGCGCTCTAAACCAGTGACCTCAAATATGGCGGCCAGTGAATACCCCCTATACTCCATTTCGCCTTATGACGTACCGCAGGAATGCCTACAAGCGCGAGCTCCTTGCTCTGGGACAGATATCGGCGGCACAAGCTCTCGTGCATTAAGGGTAGCTGCCAATGCTATAAGCTCGCGCCTCTAGCCTTCGCTGCGGTACAACATAAGGTGAAACGGAGTATAGTTTACGCGTTCCAGGACATTCCTCTTGAGGAGTATTGTTCCAAAACAGCCGAGCTTGCATATAACGTCCTTCACGGCTATGCCAACAATAGGTCTGTTCGATTCGCCTGAACTGGCTGAACTAGTCCAGCAGTGCAAGAACTGGTGCATTCGATTCAACCGGAAGTTGCACGGCCGCTGCACTGGCGCGTTCGATTCATCCCAGTTCTGAACGAGTTCAGACCCAGTTCCTCAGAATCTTGCACCGGCTCCGGAGTCAGTTCAGCGTCCGTGCAGAAGCAGACGACAAGAGCAGACGGGGATAGCAGACGACACTCCTCGTCCGTCTCTGCTCGCGGTGCCATTTTTCGCAGCTCTTGCTCAAATGTCTCCGATGTTTAACAATAACGCTGATACAGAGGTTGCATTTCCTCTCATTTATGGTAATAACGTACCCGCGGTGGACGCGGAATTGAGATGATAACCGAGGGTAGGAATTTGATTGATTATGATATTTTGAAAGCGTTTTAGGCACCTGCTTGAGTAGGTTTGGCTCCCTGTGGTAAGTGTTGAAATATTGGCTCACGTAAATTGTTTTTTTTTTTTTTATGCTATGTGGGGTTCCACAGTGTTGATATTCTTCCTTACAGACATGGGAAAGGTATTGCACTCTTGATAGTCCCCGCCTTCAGTCGCTTTTGGATGCATACTGACGACTCCGATACATTGCAGAGGTCTGGGATTTAGTACATTGGCCCTCGCATGCCCCGTAGCTGAGCATAATACTGCATGCTTTGTCCGCTCGTATCTGTGGACGCCCACTAACGGGCCTGGGAATAACGCCGAGAATCGGCATTCGCTTGGTAGTTCCTCGCAGGTCTTTCTTGAGAATCAGAATAAACGCTTCAGCTTGACACCGAAATTAGTGTCGATAACTGTATTGGCCAAAACGATCGTCAGGCCTTCATCTTCGAGGTGACCGCTACCGCGCGTAACGACCGCTGGGCGCTGCCGCCAGTGACTCCCGACGCAAAATTATCCTGATGCCGCGAATCTATCGACGAAATGCGAAACTCGACAGATTTGGAATGAATCTTCTATAGCTATATGAATGTGAAGGACACGAACGCTTATGGAAACGACAGGAACCGAACGTGAAAATATGTGAAAATATTCACAAAAAAGATTCCGTTATTGTACTTTAAAACTAAGGAAACACGAATGGTCTCATCAAACCGCGACTAATTAAATTTAGCATACAACCATACAACGATGCGTGGAGCAACGAGGTAGAGGGGTTGGCGTGGAGAAACAAGAGCCAACAGATGTAGACGACACCCTGCGCTTCCGCTCGAAAAGCCGATCACAGCGCCAGTCCTAGCGCGGCGGCTGCACTGGTTCTGCGCCGCCGCTGCACGACTCCTGCACTCTTCTGAACTCGGACAGAACTAGTTCAGAACTTTCTGGCCGAATCGAAGAGACCTATTATTTTATGTTTCGCGAGCGTTCGGTTCGCCGTGTTGGTTTCACACCGCAGAAGTTATAGGTCGAATAGACCAGCAAGTACAAATAACCGTCAGTATCCAGAAATGGCGACACTTGCAAGCAATGTATTGCGCGTTGTCACAGAACGGGGTTGGCTAAATGTTTCATAAACAGAAACGTCGCCCGTTGTGGAAAGGAATGACGCGGGCTTCTTAATATGTGTATAATAAAGATATACGCAAAAAAACGAGGACAGGAAGATGAGTAGCGCACAGGACACGCCATAATTTTCAACTGAAATGTATTAGAATACATATATAAAACTTGTAAAATTGCAAATGCGCAAAGAGGATACATTGTATCCTCTTTCCGCATGTGCAGTTTTACAATGTTTGTGTATCTTCTTTGCGCATGTGCAATTATATAATTCTTATATGGGTATTCTAATCAAGTTCAGTTACAAGTTACGGCCTGTCCCGTGTGCCCGCTTTTTATTGTCCTCGTTTTTTCTTGGCGTATATCCCAATGATGAATGAGAACCAACTAGGCCGACTCACAGTCTCAAATAAAATGTGTACTTTTCCAATAAACGGCTGGCGATAACTGCTCGTTTGTTCACTCCCGAAAGAACTCTCTAAAAAACGGTAGACACGCGTACCGCGAGCGGCACCTGCTGTTCTTGCTTCCCGTTATTTCTGACTTCAAAACCCATATTTTTATTTATTTATTTATTCATTTATTTATTTGTTTATTTATTTATTTACAAATACCCTCAGGGTTCCGAGGGACATTACAGAGGGGAATGGTGGTTTAGTGCGAGGTGAAACTTGGTGTTATCTGTGATGGTGACGATGTGATCGGGAAGGCCATTCCAGTCCACAATAGTTTCGAGTAGAAGTGAATGCTGGTGTGCTGTAGATTTGGTCTTGGGTCGGGCAATCTTGCATGTGTGGTCCAGTCTTGAAGAAACATAGTTGGGTGGGCTAAGGAGAGACTGATTTAAATATGGAGATTAATACACTTTATGCAGGAGGGAAAGCCTGGAAATTTTGCGGCACAGAGAAAGGTCAGGGAAGGTTAATTGAGATTTCATTGCAGTGAAACTGGAAAAACGGGAGTAATCGGAAAGAATGAAACAAGCTGCGCGGTTTTGGACTGCTTCTATTGCATTGGTGAGAAATGAAAAATGAGGATGAGAGATAGATGAGGCGTATTCTAGTTTAGGGCGAACAAGAGTAATATAGAGACGTCGTTTGAGGTTAGAAGGAGCAGACTGGAAATTACGCCGAATATAACCAAGAGAGCGATTAGCTGAGGATATGATCTTATCAACATGAATATTCCAGGATAAATTATTAGTTAAATAAACACCATGAATATTTATATTCGGTAGTGGTCCGGAGGACGGTGTCATTTAGTGCTAATGCTGTTAAGTGGGGGGAGGACGAGCGCGTGAAACATACTTGCATGCATTTATTAATATTTAGAGACATTTGCCAAGTACGGCACCAGTCGGCAATTTTGTTAATGTCGCTCTGGAGTAGCAGGTTGTCGTCGGGAGATTTTATGAGTCTATATATTGTCACGAAGGAACAGCCAAGGAAACAAAGAATAACTGGGGGAAACTGAAACGTTTAATGGGGCGAAATTGTGCTCAAAAATGAAAGGAAACTGAAGATAACAGGAGAGCGTCGCGGGCGTCGAAGTCGGCGTAACAGCAGAGTTGAACGCTGGGGCGAGACTGACTCCGCTCGCCTTGTGGAATCCCTTATGTACCCTCGTGTGTTTCTGGATCGTTCGGCGTAGAATTTTCGGTGCGTAGAACATTCGGAACTCGACCAGACGAAAATATTCTCGAACTTACGAGAAGGTCAAGTTGAAAGAAAAAATAAAAGGGCAGTCTACTAACTGGAATCGAACCTACACCTTCCGTGTGACAGCCATGCACGATAACCACTCGGCCACGCACGCGCTTGCTCGCCAACGCGCGTGGCAATATAAAGCAGTCATCTGCAAAAAGGCGAATTGAAGATGAAAGTTGAAGTGGGAGGCTTACTAAGTCCAAGGCTACGCACGAAACATTTTGGGGCCTCGACGAGGCATTTTGAATTAACCTTAACTAGGGACCTTCAGCGTTGAATGAACAGCGGAACCGGTGAGTCAACTGTCTTTGAGTCACGACTAAAAAAGAAGCTATTCATCGTGTTTAACACCTAGGTCGTGTGCGCCAGCAAAACGACTGTTCCGTATGGTTCACTTTGAGGCGCATAAGGCTGTTGCGGTGTAAACAGGAAGATCCGAGTTTCGGTACATATAGACGCTTTAAACATGCGCCCGGCACGCGCTAGAGTGAGCCGCCATTGCCGACCTTCTCCTGTCTTACCGAGATTCCTAGCCACTGAAGCGGGCGTTGACGTGCCTCCACAAAGGCGTATGCTAGGGAGAAGGACGCAGTAGCAGCTAAAGTGGCAATAACCTGTCCTACTGTGGTAATGATGATGTGAAGCGAACGGAATAAGAGGAAACAAAAACTGAAGGTCGGTTATGGCGGCGCCCATGCACAGCTGCCTGAAAGCGTCTATACTGTACATAAAATGAGCCCGAATTACTGCCTCGAGGTATTCAGAAGTAATGTCAAAGTAATTTCATTACTTCTGGAAATAAGTGTAATGTAAGGTCGTCACTTTTAGTTTCCGGTAATTTGTAATGTAATTTTATTACATTTTTTAGAAAGGTAATTTAATTACTTTTTGAATGTAATTTTTCCATCTCTATTAGAAAGGGGAGAAGAAATAGTAATGGCTGCAAGTAATTTGAGTACTTCCAAAAGTACCCATCAGATCTCTCGTGCGATTACGTTCCAATAAATGTATTCACATTATTACAAGATTATCCTAAGGAGAAATCGGATTATAAGTAATTTAATTACTCGTAACGAGTGGCGTACAAGTCTGGCCGTAATCCAAGGATGAAATACGGCTCTGACAGTGTCCGCAGTCTGTGTTTTGTACGCCTTGGGGTGGCCGCGTGTCCGCGCCTGTAAGGGGCAGAAAGGCCGGCGAAAGGTTAGAGGCCAACTATGCATAGCACGCGAGATATAGCCGCTGCCACGGCCTGCAACACTATACGCTGGAATCATGCTGAAAATGCAACGAGCGTTATTTTGTGTCATTTTGTTTTTTTATTTCTTTGGGAAAGTGCGAGGCCTTGGTTTCCAAAGTGTAATCTGCATGCGCACCAGTCCCTAGTGTTGCGGCGATGGCTTTTGCTTTCCCGGTCGTGACGTTTATGAGCCCCGAAATTTATGGGGAACTCGAGAGAAGGAAAAACACCGTTAGCAGAAAGTGGCTTTTCTTTTTTTTTTTTTTTTTTTGCCGCCCGCGCGCTCGGGAGAATGTGGTTAGGCTTTATTATATATAAGCGAATCGCATTTCATTTTCAAACTGAGAAACAAAATTCTGACGCGTGCGATGTATTCTGCTTTAGCGAGTTCTTTTTTTTTTTAATTTATCTCTGTCGCAGCGTTGGTCGAGTTTGGATATAGAATATTGTTCGGCTTTATAAGCTGACTGCAAGCGCGGGGTATGGCTTTTTTGTTTTTTAATTCGGTGATACAGATACAGGCTGACGAGTTTTCTTAACTTTGTCTTTTGGGGATAATTTACTCGGAGTTCCCTGATATGAGATATACTTTTCTTCCAGGCGTATAGACTTTACTTATTAATTTATTGATATTGTTCAATTAACCTTCGGGACCCCCCATCAGGCACGTATTTACAAAATCTGTAGACGCTAATATGAGCTCTGCATTAAAACAAAAACGTAAAGGTTATACACAAAACAACATTAGTGTTAAATTTGAATCAAACGTCAACAAACAAAAACAAAATATAAAACTCGGCATTTTTATGACACAAGTTGTAAGGCAACAACTGTCAGCATATCTTCGCTCAGCTTCTGTAAGTGGATAAGACATAGAAACCTAGAGTTACTGCCAGCTAGCAGGGAGTGGCGAGTGGATCTAATTATCGCTTTAATGGCCTATCAGACTGCGTCATTGTTCAATAAAAACTACGAAGAAACAATAACGAAGCAAGCGGGAACACAATTTTTAATAAGCCACGCCCCATCTTTCATAAACTGTCCACGACTATAGGGGAAAAAAACATCCATACGATGTGTTCAATAAAGATAAAATATGAGATTGTCTAAGGACTTACATTTTACTTATATAATTTTATAACTTATATGGTATGTTTATTGGACAAGTCGTCTAACATCCTTCTTTTTTTTTTTTAGTAGGACGTCAATGTTGTTCGCCTTTTTATTTATATATATATGATGCGAATGAATCACGAAAGCCAGGTTCGAACAATGAGTGGGCCATTTTAAATGTTTCGATAGTCACCGACAAGACGAGAATGCCAGGGAGGAATTTCAGTGGTCCCCGCCTCCAGCGTGAGCGATACTCTGTCGAGGTCTCGAGGGCATCGAGCATGCGCGCGCAGTCAAAGCACGGCGGAAGGCACAGAGCGCGCGTACTGCGGGCCGGGGTTCCGAAAGATACGCCCTGCCGTCCTCATCCGGTCGGTGACTGTAAATTGAATCGCGGCCAACGATTAGAACACGACGCAAAAACCCTTAATCCCGCGTCGTAAAAAAAAACTAACTTCTTTTTTTTTTCTTTTTTTTTTTAAGCACACAATGTGTTACTTATATTGCTGACACCTAACGATATCTGGTGGAAGGCCAGCAATAGAAGTCGCCAGGCCGACTGTCATCCGAACGCTGACGCGGCGCTCGCTATACCTTGCTGATTGGGCACCGGAGCCAGCCGAACCTCTTCCTCGAGTGCCTCCGTCTTAAGGCCGGTTCAGACACTTGCGTTTCAGTGCGTTTGACTGCGTTGCGTCGAGAACCGAAAGCGAGTCACCGGCACATCTGTGCTTCGTAGGAAGCGTGGAATCCAATTCAAGGAATCATCTTGGCACGTGATATAAGCAGCAGGGATGTCCTGGTTTCTCGCTGCCGCAACGCAGTCAAACGCAGTCAAACGCAACTGTGTGAACCGGGCTTTACTCCTGGCAAATCGGAGTCTCCCGGTAAATCGGAGCAGAGCGCGAGTTTCAGCGGCGCTCTGCTCTGTGAAACTCGCGCGCTCCGGGCTTCGCCAGAGAAAGAGCTCAAGAGAGAGTGACAGAATAGCAGAGAAGAAAAATGAGCGGTCCTGCGTTAATCCCACAGTGCGACAAGTCATGGCGAAGTCGCTGGGCATCGGCGTCGCGTTCATGCACCATGGGGTGCGAGAACAAAAGCGTTCGGAACTAAATGGACATCTGACCATTTTGTTCCAAAAGCTTTTGTTTCTTTTTTTGTTCCGAAGGGTGTAAAAGCGCGTCTCATACCACGAGCTCTTGGCATTTTTTTATCGGCTATTTCTTTGTATCTTTTCCAGAGTCGGCATGGGGATACTGCAAAGAAGGGCATCTCCCTATAAACAGAACGACGGCCACGTGCGCGATTGAAAGCGTCGCGGTGGTCGGTCTTCCACGATTGGCCGAATGCTGACTATGACGTCAGCAAAGGAGTTATCATGGACGGAAATAAGAGGAACGTAAGGACTTCAATTTTGACGGTGTTGACAGTGTTGGTTCAAGAACGCTATGATTTGAAGCTTCCGCCATGCTAATTACAAACACCATCGAACTTGTTGTTCGGAAGGTAATGACGTCACGAAAGGTAACCATAGGAGGACGCCACAGAAACACCTCGCCGCTAATAGTCGAAGCTGTGGCGTATAGCTCAGTGGTAGCGCACCCGTTTCACACGCAGCGGATCCTGGATCGGATCCCGCGGGTGGCGGGCGATCTTTTTCGAGGATTCGGCAACATCGACGAAGGACATCCTATCGTACGCCAACGACAACAACTACAACGGACGTCATTTCGAGTGGTGGGAAGAGCCTAAAAACAGATATATAGCTGTAAAAGAGCAGACTCCTGTGCAGCAATGGGTTGACGTATAATGCCGAGTGTTTGGTTCTCTTTGGCCACGCGCATGGAGAGCTTTGCACTGCGCTGCCGCGTTCCAATGGACCGATCTCACCAAGCGTTCGGCGCATGCGCGACGCCGCCATAATTTTAGTTCATGAGAGGCAGACAGCAGCGCGCGGGAGGTATCCTGTCGTCTCGCTCTTTGCACGAGTATAGACATAGCCTCCTCTATACTCACAAAGCCTGGCAGTCAGACGACGCAGCCATGGAATGCCCGGTCGCAGATTTGGAGCGCAAGGATCTGGTATCAGAGAGCATCAAAAAGTCCTGGACGTCAGCGCACACCTTCTGCAGTGGAGAGGACCCGAAACACACTTGTTCGCTCGGGAGAGGTGTGTTTTGGCGTCTCACCGCAGCGGGGCGCCAGTCACGTGGCTCTCCTCTCATTCGTTGTCTGACGCTCTACCTTCTCCATTTCGGCGGCCGCGGCGATCTGTCAGGCTTTTTCAGTATATAGGAGGCTATGGTATAGAGTTCCAGCGAGGTTGTCGCACGTGCAGAAAGACTAAAGTCCCCTCGATGCATTGCGGCAGCGGTGGCCTAGTCAAACTGGCTGTTGAGATTGGTCTACTCCTTCTACTGCGTCTCACACTTCAACGGGATCTGAGAGAGTCGCATTTACGCTACAACCGCGGAAGATGGCAATCACAAGTAAGACATGCACGGAGCGCTCTCGCGCTTACGTTCCACGACACAGGGCCGCTCCGCGCCATTCAGTCTCCACATGGAAACACAGTTTCTCCACACAAACACGTCACTCGCTTGTACGGCGAAGGGGCGACTTTATTTTTCCTCTACACTCGAGCATCCCCTTTCATGTTACTGGAAGCTCAGGATGAGAAAGAAGGGGACGGATCGATGATGACGTAGACCAGATGCCATGACGTCATTGCACCGTGAAATAAAATTCGCCGCGTAGAAAGGGAAACCGAAAAAAAAAGTTAAAAGACAAAAAGAAACGAAAAGAGGAGCTCTTCCTTGATATCTGAACTAGAGTCTTTGTTGGGTGGTCGCGTCTCCTTAAGATGGACCGCAGCGGAGTGTACGAACCGTCAGAGCCAATGGAAACGCTGAAACAGTTCCACGTGACCTTTTGGGTGAGTCCGAGCGACTCGCGGAGCTCGACGTCATGCGATGCGGCTCGAAGGTGCTGGAGTTGTTCGAGATGGCTCGTATAGCATCGGCTGCGTTCCACCTTCTTCGGGCAAGACCGAGTATAATTTCTGGCGGACGTCGCGCATTGTTCCGGCAGACAATGAAGGGCTGTGCCGCTTCCATTCTTTGGGGGGAGGGGGCCAGTATCGCAGCGAGGACTGCCGTGCTCTTGGTTTGTCGTTCTTGTTGGTCGCGCGCTCGCGCGCGTTTTCGGGCGATCAAAAACTGCGTCGTCCTTCTCCCCTTCGAATACCAAAAGTCGTCTCGGGTAATAGATGCGTGCCCCTTTCACTTCGAGCGTTGAATGGAGGTCCGTTCATTCACGTGCGTCGTGGTCGTTTTTTTCTCCTTCTTTCTTCGTCTCGACTGCTTCTATCTTTCTACTTTTTTTTCATTTTTTTTTTCGGGGGGCTCAGGTTGAAGTACCATTTCGAGGTAACAGTTAAGCCGCAATCCCACTGGCTAACACTTTGTACAAAAATACAGTGCGCAGACACTGTCTGGTGCTTGTACGACGGTCACGTAGGTCTTATAAAACTGTCTTCAGACATGTTGGAAGCACGCATGAAGCGCTTGGACCATGTTCCAGGCGCAGTGAATTCTCTCATTGTGTCTGCAGAGTCTCCGTGCCTTTTGTACGATGGACGAGAGTATGACTGGAGCTTTTGTGGAACGACTAAAAGCAGTATTCGTCTAAAGTCCCCAAAGGGTCGTCCCCTTGTGTCGGAAGTTCCCTCTTGGAAACAGGCTCGATCAACGCCTCCTCCTAGTCTAAGAGCGCCGTAGTGCTGGACGATTTTCGGCGTCACCTAAAGAAGGCCAACGCGTCACGGACATTGGACGCGACGTCTGCCTCAGCGCTCGTGTTGCCGCTGATTAGTCCCCGAGTCCGAGCCGAACGATGACGCGGCACTCGCGCCCGCTCGATTAGCCTTCTCGGGGTGACGCCGAAAATCATCCAGGCCAATACGGCGCTCTTAGCTAGGAGGAGGCGTTAATCGAGCCTGCAGATCGGAATTTCCTCGCGAAGTCGCGAGGGACTCGGCAATTGGTTCAATGGCGCAGTCCGGTCTCGATTAGTCTCACGTAGAAAAGATGGAACAATCACGATCGATCCAATTCCGCCGCTTCCCTCCGTGGAAAGGCCGCGACCTTGACGTCCCAATCTATAGCGTTCTTCCTCGGCACTGCCAGTGAGTCTCCGTTTCTTCTCGCAGAGTTCTCAGCGGTCCATTTTATAAGGTGAAACGTCATTTAGGCAATTGTGCCTCTCTCAATGAGAGGTGTACGAATATTCGAAAAAAAAAAACGAATAATTCGCAAATACTGCGTACTATCCGACTCGATTCGCGGCACACTTGTACCGTTCGAAGTATTCGATTTTATCAAAATCTCGAAAATGACAACATTTTCACCGATTCCTGGCGTCGAGCTCTCCTGACGTGATGTTTCACCGCTTCTCGTGGCGCGCGCGCGCGCTCCAAGCTTCGCTGCTGTACACCCGCGTGTTAGGAGAAACTGCAGACGTGTTCCCGGCACCGTTGGTGGCTCGGAGTCGATACTCTCGGAACGTTTGGACGCTATTGTAGGTCAGCCTTTTCTGTCTATGATTATAGTTCGATAACCCCCCCTTCCCCTCCACCTTCTTTTAATGAACGCTGCTGGAAAAGATCCTCGAGCTGGCGGCATTCAAATAAATACGGCAGTCGTTGCTCTGATTGCAATGTTGCGATGTTTTACCAAACTCGTCTTATCAAAGCCCCCTTTTTTATATATATACATCTATGGTAAATGTCTTATGTAATGAAACTGTTACTTTCATAGCTATGTTTTCTATAGTGTTTTTTAAGAAACGCCGGGTATAGACTGGCAATCTGTTTACAAACAAGCCCGTGTTTGCCCACACAAGGTGTGGGCACTGCGCATGCGCAGAAGCCGAATTCCCGTGAAGTGAAGCGTCTGCGCATTCGCAGGGCCGTCGACAGCGCCACCGCATCTGCGTGACGTCAGGGCCGCGTGTTGGTCTATAACGAGTATCGCGCATCTTATTGTCGTTCCACACCCAATCAGATTACGGGATCAGTCGATAAGAGCGTCGAACAACGAATCATGAGGCCTGATCATGATAACCTCCGCCCTTCGTTTCTTAAGCGTTAAGTGACCATAGAAACCACTTGCTCCGACTTCGGAAAGTATTCATGCTCAATTCACAATAAATGTCAAACGTTTGTATTCGTTAATATTCCAATTCGATTCGCAGTCAACAATTTGATATTCGTACACCTCTACTCGCAATCTGTCGCGTCCTTCGTCTGACGGTAGTCTGTGCAGTGTGTGGACACGCGCTCTCGTAACCTTATCCACGTTTCCCCCCTGCTTGAAGATGGCGGGAGCGTACGCAGAAATCTCGTCGATTATGATGAACGAGCGTGTCCCACAGGAGCTGTTTGGTCGGTGCATGAACATTTCCAATACTCAGCCGCAAAAACATTGCCGTCTGCACTCCTTGGACGTTTTCATCTCAAAGATTCTCCCTCGTGAAACTTGTTAAGGCGTTGTTTTGTTTCAAAAATATATTTTAAAAAAAAATTAGAAACTTGCAGGAGCCAGATGCAAAAGGTCGACATTGGTGCGTGCCCCTATTCAGAGGTGGCGCCACAAGTCATGCTGAAAAAATATCGCGACTTTGGGAGTGGAAGCAGGGGCGGATTCAGAACTCCATTTTGGAGGGGGGGGGGGGGGCGGAAAATGTGTAGGGATACTATTCTCCCATTCTTTGTTGTGCACCGGCGGGTCCACCCTTGTCAAAATTGCCCTCCGAGAAGGGGGGAGGGGACGGGGGTAGTCGTCTTCATTTGAGGGGGGGGGGGGGGGGGCCGCTTCGTCGCCCCCCCCCCCCTTGGATCCGAACCTGAGTGGAAGGGGGGACTCTCTGACGTCACGCCGCTCCGGTGGTGCTGACGTCAGCAAGTCACGTGCTCAGACGCTCACGTTAATATCGTTTGTTCGCACGAGCAGTGCCTACACCTGTTGCGGGAAAACGCGGATTGCTTTCTAAGCGGCATGTTGGTTTTCCCGGTTTGTGCGTGCGTGTGTGTGTGTGAAAACGGGGGGGGGGGGAGTCTTCATCTTCATAAGCTTTGAAACATACTTGAGAAATAATTCAAATCACCGAATTACTGTAATGTAATATGCCTTATCTAGTATTCTATAATTGTAACTCACTAATGTTCACTAAAAGTAACTGTATCGTAATTTTTATTTACTTTTTAGCCTCGGTACTTGCATAATGACGACTATTTTTCTAGTAATCTGGTCATCTTGAAAATTTATTCGTTAAATAATTTTATTCATAAACTTGATTACAGACGCAAATATGAGGGCGTTGGAAACTAGGGCAGAAATTAATAGCTGAAAACTTCTGTATCTTTTTATCCGCGGCAAGTTTATATTCGCATCTAGCAATATATCACCTTTTCATCGACTGGATCGGCAATAATCAACAACACCATATCAATTCAGCAATACAAATTAAAACATAATGTTTTCAAATATTAATTTTTCCGCGAGGCTATTCAAGATAGGAATTCACTGTCAAATGAAATTGCCACGCTTTCATCACTCACCAGTATCGATAACGCACTTCATCAGATATATCATTGATCGCATTTCGAGTGTGTAATCACTACAGTCTTGTACGCGTTACTAAAAAAAAAAAGTAATCGATTACAATTACTATTACCCGTGGGTAAAAAGTATTCGATTAGATTACTTGATTACTCGACAGCAAAAGTAGTTGGACATTACTTTAAGAAGTAACCGTTACTTTTCCAATTACTTTATTGTGTGAAGACTTACATCTTTAGCGCTCATAACAATGAACTACTTCAAACCTCGAAACCTTGCTTGTCAAAAAAACCACGTAGGGGAAATACGGGATCTTGACGTGTATTTGAACTGGCTTTGTTATATTTTGCATCCGCTTTAGTCATTCTTTGGTTCTGGTTCTCCTATGGGCTCCGAATAGGTACCTTAAGCAGGATTTTTTTTTTTAATTTCTGTGTGTGTGTGCGTGAGGGGGCTAGTATGAACGAAGGACTTACAAAGCCTACATTCTGCTCCCTCAAACTTCGCCCTGAATGGGCTTTGTCACGCACTGGGGCTTTCCTGGGGCTTCCCAATCCCAGTCCCAGCTCGGAAGAAAAAACAGACATTCTACAGATTTTATACATACAAAGGGGTTGACCTCGTTTCCTACAAATCCGCAATTTTTTTTTCTGCTCCAAAAAAGAAGCAAATTTCATTTTTTTATTACTTTTGCGATTACTGCCGAATAAAAGTAATCAACTGGAATCACGGCTTGCGGAGTGGCGACTATCGCCCTTTCAATCGGACAGGACCGCGTCGCACTGAAGCGAGCAATTGGGCAAGCCGGCAGATAAGAAATTGCTGCAGAAAACGCTATTGTCTATGAAATTCGATAGCATTCGTCTAGGACAACCTCAAGGACGAACGTCTAAGACGACGTCGAGGACGACATCAAAGACGACGTCTAGGACGACCTCTAGGACGCTCTAGGACGATGTCTACGAAGACATCGAGGACGACCTCAAAGACGACATGGAGGATGACGTCCTTGAGGACGACGACAAAAACGACGTCTAGGACGATCTCTAGGCCGACCTCAAGGACGACGTCAAAGACGGTCTAGGACGACCTCAACAACGACGTCAAGGTCGCCAAGTCCTTCCGAGGGTGCGAATATGAAGGAGTGTGAGAATGTGTGCTGAAGTTGTCTATTGCGCATACCTACTGCCCATTAGGAGGCTGGTGTCATCTCTGTGTGACGTCACTTCTGTGACCAAGTTTTCGTGACATCGATCTCCCAACTTTACACCCCCTTTCAAGCGCAGGAAAAAACGTAATTCTACGTCAAAAAAGAAATGAAAGACGTTTACAATTCTCTGTAAAGCGAAATTAGAGCGTAGCTTTTCAGGAGAAGGAGGGGAGAGTACGGAGGGGAGGGTATGCCCCTCCTTTCCCTCCGTAGCCTCCACCTCCCCTCCCGTTTAGCGGGAAATTTTCCGCTAAATTTATCGAAAATTTTCTCGCTAAATTGAAAGGGGAAATTCAGCGAAATGTTCCCTCTAAATTTAGCGAAAAGTTTATCGAAAATTTCCCCGCTAAATCTAGCGGGTCAAGTTTACCCGCTAAATTTAGCGGGGAAATTGACGTCACGTGGCCTCTACACTAATCCAGTTTCCCCGCTAAATTTAACGGAGAAACTGTGACGTCTCATAATGCAACGCGCGTGGTTACGCCGACGCCGATGGCGACGGCGACGCCGCTCAACCCGGAAACGGGCGCCTAAGAGCTGCGCTCTAAAAGACCGGGTGGCAGCCTCATTGCCCATCTACCGAATCGCTGGGCTTTGAAAGCGCCGAGACTGGGTCAGGGTGCCGTCCGTGGGCAGAGCGCAACTATCAAAACCCCATCAAGCAACATTGGCGGACGTCGTTTCTTGGCGACCGCCAATGAACGGACGGAAGAGAAAAGAATTACAGTGACAAAGAGACGATTAGAAGATTGGTGGAAGTTATCTAGGGAAAATTGAAGGATGCACAACTAACTAGCACAGTTGGGGACAGGCGGGACAGAGGAAAATTAGGACTCACTCCCGTGTGGCTCCCGTCCAAAGTCTCAACTCCGTCCCCCAGTGGGTCCGGTGCTGGGATAACGCCGACAAGGTTTGACTAGAGTTCCTGTATAGGCTCCCTACGGGAGCCAGTGTTGCGCATTTGATTCCACATGCCGCGTGCCGCCCTCGCCGCTATTCGCCGAGATCCGATCACGTGAGGAGCCGTATCAAGTGTCGTGCAGCAAAGTAGACGTTGCACGCGCCCCGGCGTACGTTCCCAGGCTTTTGAGCCCGCCGCGTGCCTCGAACGCGCGGCGCTGCTATTCGCCGAATTCAGTCACGTGAGGAGCTGTATCCACATGCCATTCGTGAACGCGCAACTCTGGCTCCCGTAGGGAGCCTATACAGGAACTCTAGGTTTGACCACAGGAAAATCGGCAACTCCCTCGCCGGGGGGAAGAGGCGGGGCCCGGGGGAGTGATGTTTTTTTGTTGTTGTTTTTTTTTCCCGATCCCCCGAAGGTCATCCTGGTGATATCCCACACTGCCTGGTGATAGTTAAAGGAGCGATGCAACAATTTTTGTACTTTGCGCAAATACCGCTTAGAACGGATCCCTGACGTTAATGACCTATAAAACGCGCGTTCGTTATTCACCCCACGCAATAGAAGTCCCGGAAAAAAAATTAAAGAAAACCGAGTAGCGTTCACCCCCTCAACTCGCAGCCAGAACAAGCGGCCACGCGATCTGGAGCCGATCATATGCCGCCAATGTTGATCCTAGCCACGCGCTGGGGTTGGCAAAGCACAGGACACGCGCTGAGTTCCAGACATTGTTATGGCTCGGCTATTGTCGTCGTTGCAGCGATTGGACACGGGCCACTACCCGAATGCTTCTCGAGCTAGTAATTATCACGAGCCCAAATCGAGTGCCCACGCAATACTCGGGTCCAATCTATGAACCGCATTCAAATATCGTCATATGGGTGTACTGCGATCCCCACGTTACGTCATCAAATTTTGCAAAGGAGAGATTGAATGAAAATGATCGCTTTTGTCTCTGAAATTACACCGCAACAAAGGAGTTTCTTGGCCAGTGGCGTTGCGTGTGAGTATCCTTGAGTCCCACTAGTGCCAGTAAGCTCGCGTAAAGTGAAAAACATTCCAATTGAATATCGTTGCACCGCTCCTTTAAGGGGAGAAAATCGGTCTTAGAAGGGCGGGGGGAATCATATAAAGTTTTTGTCTTTTTAGACTTAGGCTAGCCATTAACATCCATCCATCCATCCATTGGTCATGAAGCGTCTGATTGGATCCGAGTCCTCGCCGAACGCTGACGCATCACTCGTGTCCAATGCGTGTTCCGAGTAGGTGGCTGAACAATGGCAGACTCGAATAATTGGCCCAGCAGCTACTAGATGGCGTGCGCTTTTGAAAAGGGTCAATTTGGATGTGTACATTGAATATCTTATCAAAACTCATGCCGGTAATTTCCAGAATGATTAACGGTCCGAGCCTCTATTAGGTTTCTTTCAGTGCCTACACACAATTGCAAGCTCGGCATCTGGCCGCTGCCATGTCTCTGCTCGTGCTGGCAAGTGCGTGCATTTACAAGCTTCCCAATTCTACGTCCACGCGCACGCTGCACATGCTTGCACGCATGCGGCACCATGTGAGGCGCAATGCTTGTAATAGACCATACGCAAAAAGAAGCGCCTTCTCGTGTGCTCAATTATCAATCATCAAATTTCCCCCATACTGGAGGGTTCCCGTACCGATAGTTTCGCCCGAGATCTTACAATGGTCCCGGCAAGGTGGGAGTCGTGGAACTAAAATATGATCACCTACTCCGAGCCCAGTACGAACCCTTTACAGTACATCGTTGATAAAGACCGTTCACTGACCTGGATGGCCCAGTTCACTGATTGAGTGAGAAGTCTTCCGACCTCGTTGCTGACAATACTTTTTTCAGAATTTCGCGACCGTCTTTCTTTTCTTTTTTGAACCGAAACTAAACAGCAACCCGTTGATGGCACAAATAAATTGTCATAATATCATGAAACCCGAGCTAAGTGCACATGCGCCTCATCCACAACTGAAAGGTAAGAACCCCGAAAAGCAAATTGTTGTGTGTATGTTTATACAGCCGGAAGGTAGTCTGCCTCAGTGGACGTCTGGTGTCTCAGCTGTAGATGAGCAATTTAGCCAGTGCGGTACAACCGCTAGCCTGGGGTCTTTAACGTGTACCACGCAGTAGCGATACACGACCGCACGCCGGTACGGTGCTCATCCAGATCAAAACGGGCAGGGGTGGGGATTAGACCCAGGATGCCTGGGTTGTGCAGCGCGAGCCTTCGCTCCACGTGCTCCGAGCTAATGTGCGCTAGCCCACTCGGCAACCGATCCCTCGATGCGAACCCCCCTCCCCCCCCCCCCCCCTATTATGACTGCTCCTGATGGCGTGATGATGATAGATGGCAAGAATTTTGCATATGGCCTCTAGTCTATATTGCATATCGAGCGCTTATTTTGAACAGCCATGATAAAAATAACACAAACAATCTTGGTGGTGTTGAAAACTAATAAAACATTCGACCCATGTCATATTCAGAATGCAGCTACTATATCACATTCTTAATGAAGTCAGTGAAAGAATGCCACAATGTTGTACCCTAAACAGTCAAATGATGAATGAAAAAAATGGTTAACTTCGGAGAAATCCTATCACATCAACTTCATTGAAGTCGAACACCTTTAACAGCTAAAGTAATTGCAGAGCAATTACATTACTTTCTTAAATCAATGCATAAAATGATGCACTTCTTGAAGAAGGTAATGTAATTATTTACCAATTACAATTAATCATTTGTGCGCTAGTAATTATAATTGTAATCTAACTACTTTTGAGTCGAGGTGGTTGTAGTTTTAATGAAATTACATTTTTAAAATAATTTACCCGAGCACGCTTTGAAATCACTATTTATTTATCGCAATTGAAATCACTTATTCGGTACTATTAACGTTACAACAAAAAAGGTTCAAACTCTCATCCAGTTTTGGCGATTGCAAAGTTATTGCCAAGCAACTGAAAAACACAGTCTATCCGAGCTCGCTTCCTGTTACTTATCTTTGAACAGCATTTGTCTTGTTATCAGCTTCCTACAGATTGGAAAGTTGACCGAGTTATTATCCCTAATCTACAAAACAGGCTGTCCAACTTTACCCTCTATCTATTGTCCCATTTCTCTCACCAGTGTCCGACGCAAACCTCTTGAGGAAATAACTCACTCAGAACGTCATAAATCATCGAAAATAATTACTTCCTTTGTTTTTCAATCAGCACGGTTTTTGACTTTCATATTCCGATGAAACACAACTGGTTTGTTCAAGAAAAGCACCGTAACTGAGGTTATATATAGGCTATCAGTTAAGTTACTGAGCATTTCACAAACAAGCCAGTTGCATTTCAATCCAGGATGTTACCGATGGTTCAAGGAGAAGTTCGTTTAGCTTAAGCATGAGTAATAAATATGGCAACAAGCCAATCATTGAATTTTGCCGTTTGTGTGACGGAGCAAAACTGTTTTGCTTCTTTTTTTTTGTAATGTTAATTTGCTTATAACTCCCAACATCATTCGAATTTCCGGAAGAAAAAAAAGTTTCGTCCATGTTTCTACGCTCGATGAGGTTCGTTCAAACCAGTTCAAAAATTATTGGACTGGTTTAAGCTTTTAAGCTTTAAGCTAAATCTACATCGGCTGGAGAATTTTTAGCAATCGTCCTCAGTACACTGGAATTACCTATTAGCCATCCTCAGGTGTCGAGTCTCATCCGGAGTTCCCCAAGGTATACTGTTCTTGGGTCAATACTTCCTTTTTTTTTTTTTTTTTTTTTGTAATGAATGTGTTTAAAGAGATGACGAAATTAAATTCAAGAAGTGGCGAAGATACCAATTGACCGATCTCACCAGCCAGTTTGACTACGCCACCGCTGCCGCAATGCATCGAGGGAACTTTAGTCTTTTTGCACGTGTCCGAGCCTTGCTAGAACTGCGCGTGAAGAACACGGGGCGGCACGAGCCGTCTCGGGCACTGCCGCCTGCCTCTAGTGATCTAAAGTTATGGCGGCTTCACGCATGCGCCGAACACTTGGTGAGATCGGTCTATTAAAGGGCAACTCCGCTCAATTCCGAAAAATGTAGGTTTACATGTGATTCCATTTCACAAAGCACTACTAAACAGCTCTACGTCTTCGGATTCGCGAAATGTGGAGTATTATTCGTGTAATCTTAATTTAAACATCTGCTGATACCGAAACCGAAACTTCGGTTGCGTCAGGCAACATTGGCCTCGTGTCGACAGAGTCATGGCCACGTCACGTCGAAACCACGTGGTCTTGTGAAGTTCGTGGGGGCGAGGGACAGGATACGCGACGCGGGCAGGTCGCTTCGCATGGCGTGGACGGTGATGGCCCGGGGGAGAGGAGAAGGGGAGAAGACGAAGGAGAGGGGGAGCGGAGAAACGGACCGATAAGCGCGCAGGGCAGCGCAAACTAGCGCATCCGCGTTACAGTGATCACGTGGACACTGTTGAGCCAACACCGGGAGGAGAAACTCATGACGTCATCGTTCAATTTCGCTCTAAGAAGTAAAAACAGACAAAACGTGAGAATGACGTAGTCATGCCTCTGACGTATACACCAACTCATGTTTACAAACAAACCGGAGCGCCCCTAGCGGACACCACCGGCGCCGCGCATGCGCGATGGGGGTGTGGGCAAGAAGTTCGCCGTCGCCCATAAACAAACCATTGAAATGCGATGTTGTCGGCGTCTGTGTGAGTCTCCCTGCAATTTTTCGCGTTCGAATTGTTGATTCTACGTCGTCCTGGCAATGTCTGACTACTTGAGCGGCGTCAGCGAAATTACCGGGGCTCGTTACACCGCAAAACATCGCGTGAATAACGTGACATGCGGCGATTCATTCCGCGTGTACGCCGCAGAATGTACGCTAAAGCCTGATTCGCATGATGAGATTTCGCTCGCAATTTTCAGTCGCGACGTTGCTGGAGCTGCAAAAGCGTGAACCGTAGCTGAGATGGTCGACGTCGGTACTGAAAATCGAAAGCAGAATCGGACCAAGTGAATCAGGCATAACAAGTCAAGTCGGTGATGGCCACTGGTAACAATGATCAACGTCTCCTTGTATCTACTGTTTACATCGAGCCTGCTTACCACCCTTCAAGCATAAGCCTTTTGAGGCCTGCACTTACTTCTTATCGCAAGTACCGGGCGAACATTTGGCGTACGGGCCGGTGTCGTCTAAAAGAGCAGACGACAAGGAGAAACTTTTGAAAGAGCAGACGACAGTTCGAACGATCAGGCGGCCGTTTGAACTTGAACTTGAAGACGCACTGAACGTAGTCCGCTGCTGGTGCTGGTCCGTACAACTTGACGGTTTCCCGGCGTTCATGTTGGAACAAAACAAATAAATGTGTTGGCCACAAATATCCGTGAATTCAACTCAAAGTGCTTCCGCGGCCAAGCAATCGTGGTCCGACGGCGTCTGGTTTTCTCTTTTCACGACACATATCCACGTTCTTGGACGAACCGAACACATGAAAACTGTCCTGCAAACCTTTCTCGACTCTTTTGGTACAGTCCCAGTCGCGGCTTTTTACGGTAAGGCAGGTTTTTGTCTGGTTCCTTTCAAAACAACGCAGGAATACACGTCTCAAATGGGGCCTTCCGCCCACAGCCCCAGACCGGAAGTGCGACCGACGCGCCACCACCGCGCCGTGACGTAACGGAGATGAGTTCGTGTATACTGGGTCAACGTTGGCCGCTCCAACTCCGCCGCATTGACTGCGCTGACGATTGCGCCTCACGTCGCACGCTAAAGTTGGCAGATTTCGGCGAATTGGCTCATTTGAAAGTTTGCTGGCCGGTTTATTAAATATATAGACGGAATTAGATTGTAATATTTGACATGGGGTCTTCCTACATGATACTGAAGAGGGCTGCATAGTTTTCTAAATATCAAAAATGAAGCGGAGTTGCCCTTTAAAGGGGCAGTGCAACGATTTTCAGACTTTGGCCAATTAACTGCGGAAATTAATCTGCGTCACATATAGAACGAAAAACCGAAAGCCGCATTTTCTTGCGAGCGCTAGTTCTTATTTAAAAAAAAAAAAATGAAACAAATTGAAGGTCGAAGTGCCTCAACTCTCCACGCCGACTTTTGAGTGACGTACTCTGGGGGTTCACGTGGCTTCCCCTTGGGCACTCTCTTCAGAGACCCCAGCCGCTTCCTCCGCGATTGTCGACTTTCAAAGGATTAGCCTCGTCGAAGGTCGCGGCGCGCGATGGACACAAAGGACGGATCGCCACGGGGCTGACTGCGAGTGTAGCAGCGGAGGAGGACAGGGTTTGTTGACTTCCGCGTACCCCCAGAGACGCTGTCATTTTAGTTCCCGTAGCCACCACAGGCGGCTGCAGATCGGCAAATAATTCGTTTTTTGCCTTGCGATTTCGCAGCAGAATAGCAGTTTTTCGGGGAAAGGTGACGCGTTTTTGGTCACTTGGGCTTGGATAAACAATATAAAAAATGCAAACTGGCAATTCTTTCAACATTGAAACCGTTGCACCGCCCCTTTAACTCCTTTCAAACACAACCCGTTTCATCCACACGCGCGCATAGATTCTTCTTTTTTCACTTACACCCTGTGCAGCCACCCGATCACGACGTGTTTACCTTATAAATAGTTTGCCATTCATTTATCTAGCGGCCTGATGAAACAGCCATGTAGCACGTTATGATTATGTTCAATGCTCTCTCAGATATCTTCGACGCAATCCAAGGCTGGGACCTTCATCAGTAAAACTGCTAGCATATGTATAATACACTTGGCAGACAACAACTCGAGTATGCAACGTCCCGTGTGATCCCCCTGAGATCCATTGGTATCAAGCAGTGGCGTCACAAGGGTCACCGGCACCCGGGGCGGTCGCACGCCGCGACACCCCCCACCCGCTCTCGCGTGGCCCGCCGCGCCCCCCCCCCCCCCTCCCCCCCACAACTCGCTCTCGCCTGGCCCGCCGCGACTCCCTCCCCCCCCCCCCCCCCCCCGCTCTCGTGGCTCGCCAGTCGCCACGACACCCCCCTGAGCGCTGCACCCGGGGTGGTTCGCCCCCCCCCCCCCCCCCCTTTGTGACGCCACTGGTATCAAGCATTGCTTAGATATGCAATACAAACTCGCGCACTCAGATTAATTTTGTACCGATTACTTTCGAGAATCCAGCATTACTTCGCTAAGAATACAGGCTACATCGATTTACTCTCATTCGGGAGGAAATTATCACGACTGTCTGTCTTTCATGAAGTTTACAATCATAACCGTGACGTCACCAAGGTTTTATTGCTATTTCCACCCGATCGTATTTTCCCCCGCACTGATAACGTGCCTAAAGTTCTGCCCATTGTCGCGTCATCTGTGTTATTGCTGTAATCAATCTTGCAACGATAGCATATTGGAACAACTTGCGTAACAGCATCCTGACCCAGATTGATCATACAAGATTTAAGGCGGAACTAACCGAATATTTTCATTTCCACTTATACCGTAATTTTCTTTAAGTTTTTTTTTTTGTGTAAATATTCCTTTTTGTTTACCTTTTGTAAAACTTGTTTTCTTGATGGATGTAGGAAGGTTCTAGGGCTTTTTCGTTCTTCTTCGTTGTTGACTTCCATATAACGATATACTAATTTTCTCATACCTTGTGTAACTCCGGTACGAGTTGTTATGTTAAAATAATAATAACACTGACATCCCCCCCCCCCCCCCCAATATGGCTTTGCCACCGAAGCCTTGGGAGCCAATCAATCAGCACTAAATGCGCAGCGCTAGTTTCATCATATTTTTGTCGGTGTGTTACTGCCTTGTAATTCAAAACAAACGCAAAAAACTTCCCCATGGCAATGCGGTATAAGTATGCCTGCTGTGTTTGCGTGTCTGCTAGCCTTGAAAGTGAAAGGAAGTACAGGAAAGTATTTGCAGTCAATGTCGAAAACGGCAGCAGCACCCCGGGGGGTGGATGATCGAAAGCGCTACTCAAAGAACCGCGGAACAACGAGAAAAAGATAAACGCAGAAAGCGCGAAAAAGTGCCACCGCCACTCGCGCGGCCGCAGCAGCAAGCAAGCAACCTTGATTCCCCGCCTGGTTACGACATTCCAAAATGGCTGCCGATCCTCTCTCCTCCTCCTTGACTTCCTCGCTCTCGTACCCCGCGTATCTGGTCGTGCCATTCCAGCTGCAGCAGCGACGAAGCGATCGATTGCAGTGGCACGACGACGACGACGGCGGCGACTCCGCTCCATCTTCATCCTTGTGTGCCGGCCGCCCGCGCTACCATGTAGCCGGCAGATCGACGAACGAGCAACAAGAGCCCGTCGCCCCGCCGACCTTGAAAACGAGAGCGACCACAGCCGCGCCGCGGCGCGGCGCGGCGCGCGGCCAGAATATTTCAGGGGCGTCACGTGCCCTCCGCTTTCGTCCAATTGGGATCCTCCTTCCCTGTGACGTCTTGGCGTCTTCTCCGTTTTTTACTCCTTGCTCTCCTCTTCCGTTCGACCGGCGGCTATCTTTGTTTTTCCTCCGCTGACCCACGGAGGTCGGAGCCCGGCGAGGAGTCGGCGCGGATAGATGGGAAGACGGAGCGGAAGGAGAAATGACGTCACGGTGATTGTGCTGCGGCGTTTGCGGCGTCTCTGTTGAGGCTGTGCGAGACGCTGAGCAAATACTCTTCCGTCACCGCTGTCGCAGGCAGGGATTTCCCCAGACCCCCCCTAGGGGGGGTTTAGACCCCCCTCGTTTTTCCGAAGGCACCCCCTTAATTCACAACGACTCCTATATTCGCAATGCCCCCCCCCCCCTTTAACCCCCCCAAAAAAATTTAGACACCCCCCCCCCCCCCCCTGATTTCAATTCCTGGGGAAACCCCTGGTCGCAGCCTCAGCGGTGCTGCGACAGAATACGCGTTACTTTTTTTTTTTTTTTTTTGTCAGTATGGGGCATAGCGCATTCTACAAAAATTACCATTCGAATCAGGAAAAATATATATATATAAGTATATATATGTCGAAGTACGTTACTGCACGTAAGGTGGGGACATGAAGTTGTCAGAGTGTTGACACTTCACGGACCACAACAGTGAGTGACTTCTGGCATCAGAGTTAGGCTGGCTGGTCTGGTCTAACTTCTCCTACTTCTTTCGTGTTTGCACGAAGGTTTCGTTGAACAATTTGCGTGAAAAGTAAAATGTATGTACGCCAGTGACGAGCTGTGCTACGAAATTTCTAGGTGACTCGCGCATTTTTGAAGAATTAGAAGAAACTCGGAACATCACGCTACGCGAGGCAAGATTCGTGGACAGTCGAGTCACCTGATATTGCATTTCTGAGCTTAAAAAGAAAAATATGATGCGATTTATTTGTATTTTCTACGAAGCAGAACAATAAACAATTTCCATTAAGCTTCCAATTGCTAATAATAAAAAAATAACGAAGATTTTGAAATCGTCTATGGAGATAAAATAAAATAAAATAAACACGACTCATGGTTGTACCCTAGCAGACGTGTTCAATTATCGGCGTAACTGGTTTTTAATGGCAGGTGATTTTTTTTTTTTTTCGTATGTTACCGTGTGCACATCGTCCAAAAAAGGATTAAGTATAAACTGATTCATTAAGTTTACACGTAAGTCTTATGGCCCAGAAACAGTATTCGCCAATTAATGTAAAAATTTATTCAGACTCGCTATTTCCCTTTCCTCCCAACATAATTTTATACGATGTATTATTTTTCTATCGGGCTGTTGTTAGGGGCAACGCCATTGGTTCTATTTTTGGCGCGAACCGGATCAATGTTTGAGCTCCTGACCTTGAAAAACATACTACACCACTCTCTAAAAAAAAAGGGGGGGGGGAAGAGGGGAGGGGGGGGGGTTGACTGAAAGCTCGTCGTGCAGATGAGATGCTTCGCACCATCTTTACTCGTTTTTTTTTTTATAGTTTTGCCGATTGAGATAGCAGTGAGCGATGCCTAGATGACTTGGTTCGTCATCATAACCAAAACGCTTCGTAGAAATTAAAAAAAGAAAACAGAAATAGGCAGCGTTATACACAGCATCTATTGCGTGTTGCTTCGCGGTGATGTTACAGCTTGGTATCATTTCGAGCAGGGGTGTGCGAATACCGGTTCGAAATGCGAATAGCACTGCGTCATTCGTAACCTTCACAGTGGAAGAGAAAGCCGACGCTAACCAGTTTACCGAACAACGTCAATGCAAGGGATGACACCGCGCTATTCGATTTGAACTGGCATTCGCACATCTCTAATTAGGGGGCGGGGGGGGAGGGGGGGGGGGGGTCTGCATACAGTTGACGTCACGGGCGAAGCGGAAGCGTTGCCCAGGTATGTTTTGGTGGCCTAATATTTGCCCATGCTAGCAAAAACTAGACATTTCTTCCTAAAAAAAAAAAGCTGATGTACTCGTTTTCTTTTTTTTTTATTAAAAAAAGTTGGCTTTGGGGAGCTTAAAAGGGGGGGAGGGGGTCCCCCCCCCCCTTTTTTTTTCGTTCTAGATCCTCCCAAGAGCGTGAGTGGAACGCTAAGTTGGCCTTTCTTGCGGTCGGCCACACGCAGCCAAAGCTACGTGTGGCCGGAGCCAATCACATGCCGGCAATAGGTCGCGCGATCTCGCCTGCACTTTTGTATCACTCCGCTGCGCCGCTGGTCGTCCGCGCCGCCCGCGCTCGCCGAGTACAGTATTTCGTCTGCTACGGGTATATCAACGGTATCGTCTGCTACAGGTTTAAAAAGTGCCCTTTCACGTTCTGAAATTTAGTCACAGGGGATGTCAGTACGTAGGCTGGCCGCTGCCGTCTGTGTCCAAGCTTTCCACCGGTTCGGCATTTCGGCATAGTTTCGAGATATAAGTGCACATCGCAAGCTGCCCGATGACCCGGCCGTTGATGTTGTTTTTCTTTTTTTTTTTTGTATTGTCTGGATATACCAGGGTTCGAGGCGCAGTCAGCCCAGTCCTTTCCACCAGCTTCTCGGCGTTCAATGTGATCGGCAGGTAAAGTGGAGCCCTGATTTCGTCGCGTATCAGTGAATTGTAGTGGCCCGGACGCTTTTCTTGTTTACAACGCATTCGCGGTACGACGCTGCCGGAGTCTTCTGCCGAATTTCAAAGTACACATTCATCACGACCTCTCGCGTCTGACGCCCAAACGTGCCTTTGCGAAAGGACGTTTTGAAGCGACTCAGTGAGGAAAGCAGCGAAGCACATGATTCGGCCATTACGGGAACGAAATCACACAGAAAAACCGAGGGCTGCAGCCGTGTTGCCAGCGGATGTACGTGTTTTCACCAAACCACATGCATTTACATTTAATAACAAAAACATAAACTTCAGATAATATTCCTTTAGTTGCCAATCATTCTCAACAGTACACATCCGGAATATTGTGCAATATTTACGCACAAAACTGTTATTTTAAAAATATTACTTTTGCGGACTACTTTGTAGTGCGTAGGAATGCTCTTCTCGAAGTTGCGAACCGTCCCTCAGCCTTTGGCTGCGCTCGGACGGAAGCTGAAACGAAGAATAATACGCAAAAAAAGAGTCATAGTACAGGCTAGCTGGTGGAAGTCAACCATTTCGTCGTTTACCCTGAGACTGGGGGTTTTTTTTAGAAGAGCAAAAGTAACAGAAAAACGCGTCTCCCCGTTGCCTGCTCAAGGCCAGTGTGCTGGAGTTTATACGTCACCGATCGGAGGCCCGAGAGGGGCAGACACGGGTACCGCCTCAATGTTCGGCGGGGAGTCGGGTTTGATCAGTGGGGGCAAGAGTTCCAGATGAACGTTGACACAGCCTCGTGAGTCGTGCGACGATCTTCCCTTACAGAAGTGCGTTATAAAAAGGGGTTAGGCGCCAGCCACCGTATCATAAAGTCTGCCTTTTTACGAGCCACACCATTTTACACAGATACGCTTTCCAAGATGGCGTCTGTCGTGCTCGCAGCAGCCGCCAAAAAGGCCGAGAAATGCGTCGTGACGACTCGTGACAACGAGCCGTCGGGGTGCTCTCCTTTTTGAGTGAAGCCGTCGTGTGCGTCGCTCTGTCTCCCCGATTGGCTTACGAGGGCTAAGAGCCTTCGCCCGTTGCTGGGTTAGAGCCCAGTTACGCCGAAACGGAGCAAAGATGGCCGCCACAAAACAACTCGTTCGCTTCGTGGCTTCGATCATCGTAAAGGTAGCAGCACGGTTAACCAACCCTGCCCCACAATGAGCCTGCCCTCGTTTCCCCTACCACAGTGACGGTGACTACATACGGGGTGCAATCAGTGTACGTTGCGAACCTGCCCAGGTTCGAGTTCGATCAGGTTCGACTTCTTCGAACTTCGACAAGATTTCGACTGAAGTTAGATATTACTGCGTATGCGTGAACATTGAAAGACGGCCTGGCGCCACTTGGCGGAGAAAAGTAGCAATATAGTATTTTATATAATATCTTGTTTCAAAGCTATATTCAGTATATTGTTTGATTTATACACATTATTGAACGTACCAAAGCATTAAAAGTACGCACGTCTACTTCTATATTGTACAAACAATAGGGAGTTTTAGTGGATCGTTCTGGTTACTCTTATAACGACACCTAGAATTCCGCCGACGCCTTTGCGCGTGCATCCCATCGTTAACGGGTGTTGTTATCGGAGTATCGGAAAGATCTACTGAGGACTTTTGCTAGATCTTCCCGATAACTCCGATAACGATGCTCGCTCTTTCACCTACGCCTCTTAGCGGTATCGGAACGATCTATTAACACTTTCTATTAATAGTTACTGAATAATCATGTGTCTTTTTGTCGCCCTCCTTTTATCTCTGTAAAATAAAATATAGTACGTTATAAATGCCCAAAATTCGAAATGTTTGCGTAGAAGTAGCGCAACGATGTGAGGAAGCTGAGCTTGGTCGAATTTCGTTGGAGTTCGCAGTTTCGCCGAAGTAGTCGCACCTCGACGTTCGTCGTCGAACCTCACGTTCGCTAAAAGTTCGCGACGGTCGACAGACGAGTGACGAAGACTGACGGTAGAAGTTTTGTGGCGCTGCGAGCGTCAGCGGCGGGGCTCTTTTGGCGCCGTTCCAACTCGCCAACGGTTCTGGTTCATCAACATTTCCGGCGGTTGTCCTTGAGCCTCACGGTGCGTGCATCTGTGTGTGTGTGTGCGCTCTGGGCTACCGCTGGAGACGAGGGAAAGGAAGCCTCTCGTTCTTACGGGGTGGAAAGGAGTCCCTTCCTTGACATTCCGGGCGCCTACCGTGGTCGCCCGCAGCCAGCGTCGCTGGGAATGGCTGCGTTTGCCTTGGCCGCCTGCCTCGAAGAGTTGCGAGCTCTGCGCGGTGGCGCCTTTTTCCTCAGATTGCGTGGCGGCTTCCTCTTTCTTTCGTTGAACCTGGCCGCCGGTCGCGTTGACCCTGCCCCTTATTACCATGGCCACTTTCGTTGTTACGCTCCCGAAGCCGCGCTCTCTCTGCTCCCGCAGCAACACAAGGCGCGGACGGCTTCGTGGCGGGAAAACGAAGACGCGGCGGCGCGAAAGACGCGTCCACCCGGGCAGGCAGTACCGTGCTCTTCGCAATCTCTGCCGCTGTGGTCTATACAGTGCAGGAAAAGGCCCCGCAGCTCGGCAGAACGCTTTGTTTGGACATGACGTAAATCAAGAAGGCACTTCATTTGCTCGATGGTGCACTTGAACAGCTTTTGTCGTCTACTTCGACGGCGAAACCACTTTGCACAACCTCGTAACAGGATTTTATCATCGCGTTATGAAAGTGTTCGCGACTATATTTCGAAAACGAGTTCTTACCTTGTGTCGTGTCCCCATGCACTTGTACATAACAATGTACGGGTCCATATCACATGAGCGAATGACATTTTAGCGAACAGCGACATTTGAGCGAATTGACGTTTTAGCGAATAACGGGGGCGCGCGTTAACCCATCCGCCACGCTGCGCTTACGCCGCTTCGCGGCGACAGTCTGCGTCGGCTCATTACAAAAATGTGAACCCATTAGGCCCACCCGAAAACGCCGCTTCGCGGCGTCCAACTATTCGCTAAAGTGTCATTCGGTGAAACGTGGGCGTTCGCTCAAACGTCATTCGATCAAGTGAGTGCCTCCCGTCTTCAGCACAGTTTGAGCACGATTTCATCTTATGACGTCATCACTCACGCCGGGGTTCATTGTGCTTGGAACGCGACTCCGATTTGTTTGTCCTGTACCGTCCACGCATCGCAAGGATCCTCGAAATGACGAAAGGACTCACCGGGAAATACTATGACACGAGCAGTCTCGATCCTTGCTCGTGGGTTGTAAAAACGCCGGCGAAAGCGGTCGCGGCCGTCGCGGAATTCCGTCCGTTTGAGCGCAGAAGTTTGCGTCGGCCAGACTTGTGCCTATCTCAAATACTCTACTCAAGATACTGTATCTTAAATACTTTTTGAAGTATCTTGGTATCTTGCAAATACTTTTAATCGAGAGTATTTAATACTCTATCTTAAATACATTTCTGAGTATCTTATACTCATTATCTCAAATACATTTTTGACATTCCGCCATTTTCCGAGTTTTTCGGTATGAAGTGGCGTGGGCGTGGCACGAGGAAACGTGAACATTCTTTCGAGCAACCAAATCCTGTTGCTAGCTCCGATAAGCTACGGTGACTTATATTGAGCTCTTGAAAAGATCGCTTTTGTGACGATTGTGACTCATATTTCACCCCGAAGTTCGTGCAATGAAGTTTTTCCCCTCGCCTTCCCAAAGGCGCTTTTTGTTTCCAGAGATTCTCCTAAAAAATCCTCAAACAAAAGGGGTGGTTTCACGGAAGTTAGGATTGGACACTGAGGCGCGGCGCAGACCGGGAAACGAGCTACGACAACAATGCAGACTTGACTGTCAAGAAAATAACTAATAAAAAAACAAAAAAGAAGAGAAGTGGATAGGAAAAGAAGAAGACATTTTTGTTTTACTTGTTGTATTTTTGACCCCCCTACCGCAAAACGTCTAGGCTTCCTTTTGTTTATTTTATTTTTGTCGTCAGTCCGTCTCTTATTGCTTTCGCGAACATTGATAAGCGGAGAACAGGACAGGAAACGAACTAAAAGTGTGATGATCTCTCGAAATCCCAACAAAAGTGCCCCCCAACGCTGAGTGCCTTTCTGAACGCAACCAACTTGAAGAAGGTGCGACCACTGCCGATGGCTTTTATGTGGGTTCTCTTCGTTATCCGTTCACTCATATCCGTATCCCAAGTTCGTTTATAGTAAACTCCCCATATAGGGAATATGGATTGTAGTTAAACGCTGCGTCTAAGGTGCGCCGCAGGACGTGATATTCAGCGATGTCACTATAGCTAAAGCGACCTCTTTATTTATGTCCCAGAAATGTTTTGTAACGTGTATCAGTGATATTGCCACGCGCGTCGCCGAGCGAGCGCGAGGCCGAATGGTTCGCGCGGAGCTTCCGGGTTCGATTCCAGGGAGCGGACTCCTCTTTTATTTATTCTTTCAACTTGACATTCTCGTAAGTTCGAGAACCTTGTCGTGTGATCGAGTTACGAATATTCTACGCCAGGAACGTTCTACGCCGAATTTTCGAGAAACCCACGCGGGTACAAAAGGTGCTCCGCGTGGCGGTAGCGAAAGCTTGCGCTGGGAACCTCTTTGGTTCGATCCCTACTGCCCCCGCCCCTTTTGATCTGGATAAGTTTCGCACCGGCACGCGTTCGTGTAATCACTACTGCGTGATGCACGTTAAAACCCCCAGGTTAGCGGTTGTACTGCACTGGCTAAATTTCTCATCTACAGCTAAGCGACCGGTCACCTGTTGAGAAAGCAAGCCAATTTTTTCTTTTTTTGGTTCGGTGCCAGTCTCGTCCAGCGCTCGATCCTGCTGTTCCGCCGACATCGACGCCTGCGACGCTAACTTACTTCTATTTTGTTTTGGGCATAAGTTCGCCACATTATAGGTTTAGTTTCTTCAGTTATTCGCCGCCTCATCATTTTGTCATTCGTGACAATATCCTGATCCTTATAGTTGGACTGCATTAAATAGCCTTACGATGTTCTTTTTTTTTGTTTTGTGTTGGTTCGCGCAAATAAACCACTGTGGTAAACCGGATTTGCGCAACCGTATAATTGTGTTTGTCACTGACGTCGATTTAAATTACGCAATGCGGAAGTATCTTCAAAAGTAACTGAATTACATTTCTAAGTATTTGTACTCTACTCAAGATACTTTACAGGGAAAGTAACTTGAGTAGTATTTTAAATACTTTATGAAGCAGGTATTTAGTAACTTAACTTAATTACTTTTATCGAGTATTTTGTCCAACACTGGCGTCGGCTGACCAGCTGCAGAGCGAGGCACAGCAGAAGAGGCGCCTGCCGTATCGCAGTCTCCGAGATTTCTGTAGGCTCTGAGGGTGGAGAATAACAATCACGGTGATTTAAATCAAACACTTTTCCCCAAGACCGTGATTTATATCCCACCGATTTGGCTATGATGATTTAAATAAACACTTTTCCGTGACACAATACTGAAAATATTTTCAGTTTGCCGTTTGTCTATCAGTGTTGGCTTCCCAATGGCATTTATTTTTTCTAGTTGAAGTAATTTAAATTATGTAAGTGTTATTTAAGTATAATAAATATAATTTTTATTATGATTGTTTTCTTCTTTTTTTAGACCTCGGCTGTGGTTCCGATCTGTGCGCACCAGTGCACCTATTTATATTGCTGCGCCTCCACCAGGATCGCAGCGAGCGGTCCGCGGCAGTGCACACTTGTGACGTCACAAGGCGATATTCTAAGAGTAGACGTATCCAGTAATATGTCCCCCTTGTAAACGCACACACGCGGAGACACGCTCCAGGCACCTCCGACCTAAAGTGGGATCCTCATGTAAATTATGTAACGTCGAAAGCTTTTAAAAGTCTAATGTGCCTAAAACGAACGCTGAAACTAGCCACCACTGCTACAAAGCTCCTAGCTTACATCAGTCTTGTTAGACCGTCGCTCGAATCCGCTAACATCGTAAGGTTCGCTTATACAAAGACATTAATAAGGTTGAAAGTATACGGCCAAAAGCAATACGTTTTTATCTTCAATAAATACAGTCGTATGGAGTCCCCAACGGAAATTCTCCAGAAAGCAGGTCTTTTAACTCTAGCTAGCAGAGCCAAACTAATATTTAACTTTCTGTATCTGGTAGTAAGCGATTCTCTTAAAATTAACAAATCCGAGTGTGTTTCTTTTTTTTCTTTTTTTTGTATACTAGGCCGACTACACAAGCTCAACAAAACATTGTCTCAATACTCTTTTAAGATCGGTGGTTTCCGGTACTCTTTCTTCCCTTTATCCATCAGAGAATGGAATCAACTTGGTCATAGCATTACTGTCAGCACTACCATCGCATCATTTCAAACGCAGATAGATGATTTATTGCTTAGAGATGTGTGCTTAGCATTACTCGATTGCCATGTACACGTATAAGTGTGTGTGTGTGTGTGTGTGTGTGTGTGTGTGTGTGTGTGTGTGTGTGTGTGTGTGTGTGTGTGTGTGTGTGTGTGTGTGTGTGTGTTTGTGTGTGTTTGTGTGTGTGTGTGTGTGTGTGTGTGTGTGTGTGTGTGTGTGTGTGTGTGTGTGTGCGCGTGTGTGTGTGTGTGTGTGTGTGTTTCTTTTTCTTTATGCAAATTGCATATTATGGGCATTTTGAAATATAATGTTATTACGTATTTTCTTATTCTGTAATTTTTTTTTCTTGCATTTGTTTTATGCACGATGATCGGACGAGAATTTTAATGAATGTATCTTGTATCCCGTATCACGGTTCCGACAAAGAAGTTTGCCTTTCGGCGCCTTCGTAGACTTTGATTCATTCGATCAAGTTCGGTATTAATCTGCATATTTTCGTTCGTTCGTTCTATTTAATATTTTTTTTTTTTTTGCTATTTGATGTAGTATTACTAGCAGATTTTCGTGCTTGTTGCGATGATGAGGTGTGAATTATGATATATTTTAGTGCTTTTCCTGCTATAATCCCTCCCTGAGATTGGCAGTATTTCTAAATGAATGACATAAATAAATAGTGCAGTGTGACACTGAGGTGGTTCCGGTGATTCCTCGAAAAGGATCCACCTTTGATGTCTCCGAATGATAGCCGACATTTTTCCAAGTTGCGAGACACTCTTATCCTTCCAGGATGTCAGAATTTCCAAACATGTCAACATGCCCAAAGAGAAAAAATGCTGAATGGTTCAGGAGCCACAAAGAGGTCAAATAGTCAGACCAGACTTTACTCTTATCAGTGTCCACTCGTGTCAAAACGACAAGCGACAAAACGTTCATGAAGTCGAAACGTGTCCCGCATTCGACGTTTTGATCCTTTAAACATTTTAAAGTGATAGCGTACGGTGAACTACACGAACCTTGCTTGCTCGTGTTGGTGTTGGTCTCACTGCGCAGCGAAGCCATGGGACCTAGTGTGCAGCTCTTGGTTTGGCGTCATAGCGCGAGCGACCAATAACATTTCGTCGTGTGGAAAAGCCCTCCCCCCCCCCCCCCCCCCCTTCTAATAAATTGACTGCGTATTACACACCGTTCATTCATAAGCTATCGACAGGGGTGAACGGAGTATAGCGCTCTCGAACCTTCCTTGCATTTGAAAGAACGCAACTAAGCCAGGCAATTTTTTTTCTTCTTTCTTTTTTGTTTTGTTGGACTTTTTGTCACGGGTGGACTTTCGGACTCGATAGACGTCTAGTCGCTTTGTAAGATTTGAGCTCTGCATGACGAACCGTTGAACATCTTGTCTCGTTGGACATCTTAAAGGGCAATCCGTCCGCGCTTCGCGTGTGCGGTCTTTCCCTTCCGAGACGCGGGGGTTTTCCGCATCTGGAGGGTGTGTGTACAACACGCACTCGCACTCCACGCACACAAGTAAGGAAGACTTGCATCACCCCGGAGGCGAGAGACTTCGTGCCCCGAGAAAGCCGACGGACTCGGCGAAACGCCGCGTGAGCCCAGAGGGCTCCGCTCATCCGCGTAACTTCCACGCGATGACGCCAGCGTACAAAAACGAACAGACGCCGACAGCGAGGGCGGCTGTCTCTTATTTCCAGCAAATCGTGTCGTAACGGCGAGGCGCGCTCACGACGTTTAATTATCCGCGCTGTATACATGTATATTTTTTATGTCTTCTTTTTTTTTTTTTTCATCGTCTCTAATGAGCTCGCCGCCTCCTCCTATAGAGGGTGTCCTCACACAACCAACCCCATGCCTCGAATAACTGGCGACATAGCTAAAGCAAGAGCGGCGACGGGCTTGCCAGCGAGCGCAGACGAAAGGCAGAGGCCAAGTCCAAGGATGCGTGCTTTCCCGCGCAGAGCGCCCACGTGTTGCACGCGCGGCCTGCCGATGCCGGATTCTCAAGCCTTTCACCAGACTGCGCGCCTCGCCGCACTCCCCCGCGCTTGCGCTTTTCCGCTTTTCACTCGGTCAACGTTGCACCGTTTCCTCCTCCTCTCTCTCTCTCTCCCCCCTCCCCATTTTCAATTTTTCTTACCCCCTCTCTCTCTTTCCCCCTCTTACGACACCAACTCATCTCTCCAACGTCACGACGCCAAACCAGTCCAGAAAAGGGCTTTTGGCCGGTGCCATTTTCAGCCGCCTACATACACACGAGTGTGTTTGTGTGTGTTGGCGATGTAGAAGAGGAAATAGAGGCAATCACGAGCCCACACCCACGATTGCCTCTATTTCCTCTTCTACGTCGCCAATACACGCACACACACTCGTGTGTATTTAGGCGGTGTTAGTACAAGGCGCTGGAACGAGCCCCTGATGCAGCGGCGCGCCTACAGCACCAAATCCCCCCCTTTTCGGCGTGGACAGCCCGCTTCCGAGGGGACGCATATCATGCGCATCGCTTTGTCCCCTCTGTCGCGCTTTCGTGCTGCGCAGAGGGAGAGAGCTGCCGCCGACACACCGAGATACCGAATTCGCCAAGACAGCAGAGAGGCTGTCTCCATCGAAGGCTATCCACGACGATAGATGGCGGCAGTAACCCCTCCCAATTAAGAGGGGAAAACTGCACGACTGCGCGCGTCTGGCTGTTCTAACTACGCAAAAGCTGTCGGCTCCAAGGCCATCGGATTTTCGCGGGCAACGCTGTTTCCGGCTCGACGTCTCCGCCAGTTTCCATGTCGGTTACATTCGCCTGCTTTCGTCCTTTGTCCGCCATGCCTCTCCATGCGCGGAAGCAGCGTTTTCTTTTCCAGGTCATTTATCTACAAAACACTCTGACTGGCGCGTATTCATGAACGCCACGTCATCTTGTTTACGGGGAGAAAAAGTGGTTGAGAGAAGGGGGGGAGGGAGGGGGGGTAAAGTAAACATGGTTTAGTGAATAACTCGCTAGCCTTTAGTCGGCTCCCAGATTTGCTTACGCCGTAAGAAAAGCTCGTGAATTACTGAAACGAGTTTACCTGAGCCTCACCAGTCCCCCCTCCCCCCCCCCCCCCCTTTTCTCCTTTTTCTCCTCCTGTAAACCAGGCGATATGTACGGCCATGAAAACGGGCCAATCAGCGTCGAAATGGGCTCGTTGACTTCCTTACAAGCTTTTCCGGATATGCGCCCAGGCCGAACGCTGGCGCTCGTGTGTAATTGTGTAATCCGTGCCCCGCATCGGCCTCCTGCAGGTGACGTCAACATTCCTGCACTACGGCCTTGTGGTATAGAAGGTGTTGGACAGGAGCGCGTTGTGGAACTTGGCCCGCGCAGATTCTTCGCTTTTCGAAAAAAAAGGGCTCGTCCGCACGCGTGCTACTGCACGCAGCGGCTTGTTTGTTTGTGAGCGATGGCTCGGTGTATGCAATGTGACAGTCGAGCGACAGAACCACTCCATCTAAATTCACGCGTGCGAGGTTATATGGAAATATATCAATCGACTCGACGGTCACGGCCGACTGAATAAGCGAGCGAGAGTGCCGACCTGTTCGCAGTTTTCAATGACTCCGGTGATGCGGTGTGACAATCGCATTTCCCACGCCGTGGGTAGACGACTTTATCAGACAGGGACGTTCGCTCGCGCCTTTCACAAATCGAATAAAACGATAGTAATAAGACACAAGCTGCTGGGTGGGCGGATCCAACCGCGTACCCATTCTGCCCCAGCTCGATCGTCAGGATGCCTCATCTGGATATTTTGGACCTATGGATGCAGGAATGAATACATACATGCATGCAGGGTGTTTTCCTTTTAGGTTATGCCGGGAAAGCTACAGTAATGCGGATCTTGCGGGTGGGTTATATGACTTACGCGGCCAGGGGGACATAATATAGGGGCTCATATCGTCATGGTAAAGCGGGTAATTAACTAAAATTTCTTAACTAACGTTTTAGTTAGTAAAGATAAACGTATGATTCAATTAGCAACTTGTTGAGCGTCATCCAAAAACCACACGATCAGTAAACATTAGAAAGACTCGCGCAACAGGCACAAGGCTGGGAATGCGAAAACGCACCCGCTCGGATTTTCCGTCTCTCATCCTCCGTGTTTTCGCTCTGGCCGCCTTGAGCTTGTTGCACGAGTGTTAACTTTGCTAGTTAATGCCAGTTTATTATTCAACTTATCGTGACTATCACACTCCTATATTATGATCTGGGTAAACTTGTATGCGCAAACACAGAGGACGAACACGAAGGAGTGGGCAAGGACAAGCGCATGCATATACCCGTGGACCAAACTGCACAAACCACATTAATGTAACTTTCGTGGTACAGTGATGTCTCCTCGTTAATATGGACGCCTCCGTTCCCCCAAAAATCGTCCATAACGCGAGTTGTCCATATTAACGAGACAAAAATGCATGTATTTTCCCAGTTTGTCCCCGAAACTGGTGTACATATAGCGGGGTATCCATATTAATGGGGTCCATATTAACGAGACATGACTGTATACTTTGTTTTTGTGTGTAAAGTTTAAAGAAAAACATTTTGTACGTGGCTTGAAACTTTTGAATCGGGTGCCGACTTGCGAAAGCCATTGGACAGGCACCTTGTGCAGAACTTTAAAAGAAAGGATCGCCGAAGCGCACCTTCTGCAGAACTTGATGTGTGAAGTATCTATTGGTGAGGAGATCGAACTATAAGCGGCACGTTGACTAGCTTTTTTTCCTCGAAATTCGCTGTTTGCCCAAAACAAGGCTTATGGATGGACTCTTTACGTCATCGTCCTCGATCGGGCCCGGGGCTTATATTGGACACCAATGCTTTACGTCAGTATTCGGCTGGAACTGGCCCTCGATTAGGCGTTACCGAAAAAACAACGTTACTCGTTACTTGCAAATACAAGTAACGCGCTACCGAGCTACGTTACTTCAAAATAAAAGGAACGCGTTACCGTTACTGATAAAAAAGTAACGCACGCTACTTTCGCGTTACTTTTTGTTAATTATTAATTAACACGATTTACTGTTGTGATGGTACCGGTATGCAAAAGCGCCATATTTCTAGAAAAAATATGTTCATGGAGAACCTGAACGTAATTACTTTATCTTCTTTTTTACGGTTTCCACCTAAATACTCACGACAAAAAACGCAAACTAAAACACAAAAACAAAAAAAAAAGAAATTTACGTGGCTTTCCGCCTAAAAGCACAAAAAACAGTGAAGTGTAATTTTTGTTAAGTATTTTGAATACGTTACACATTACTTGAAGTAAGCAACCGTAAGTACGTTACCCGTTACTGCTTTGAAAAAGTAACGAGCGCGTTACTACGTTACCGAAAAAAGTACCGCGTTAACAGTAACGCCGTTACTTGTAACGCGATACCGCCAACACCGCGCTCAATCGGCGTCTTTTCAGACGTAGGCTAGGTGGCGCAAGCTACCGCCTGTTACAAAGGGTATAGCCATTAATATCTATCCATCCATTCATCCATCCTCACTGTTTCAACACGATCCCCTGCTAGCCCCGGCCGAACACTGGCGCAGAGTTCGGCTACACCAGCCGACCGCTGCGTCAGAAACACAAACAAATATTTCGCCTCGTTATTGACCCCACGGGTTTATAGTTCCTAACTTAGCCGCTAGGCGCGCCGCGATCGGATCTTTTTTTTTTTTTTTTTAGAGAGAGCCCAGATAGTAGAGTGGTTCCATCACAAACAACGGGGAGCGTTTGGACGCCTTCCGCGCCGATCGGTAGCAAGAGCGCGTGGAGGAAAGCAGCAAGAGAGACGAGGACGCTTACAGACGATCGGCGCGTTCGCCTGCTGCTGCTTCCCGAAACTGCGTTGCAAACGCAGCTCGTAAATCACGTGATCCCGATCTTTCAGTTTAAGGCACTCTGAAATTTATAGACCGTCTGCTCGTCCCCGATACTCCTGTTTGGGGCAGTTCAAAGGCCTTCAGAGGGAAAGGCAAAATACAATCTGCAGGGACTGTTTAAAGCCTGATTCTATTGGCGGTCCTGTGACATCGGTCATACAGACATGTTCTGCAGACATGCTCAAGGTACATGCACCAAGCCAGCATGCTTCGAAAATGCCTGAGGCCCGTCATCATTTATGTGCAACGAATACCGCGTCTTTTGTGTCATATCTACGACTGCCATTTAAAGGGACGCTGAACCGAAATTCGGATTTCGCAAAATAAGGCCGCAGGATCACTTTGAACGGGACGCTACGCACTCCAACACATCACTCATATATCTCAAACGGATGACCGTATTTTTGGATAGACTAGGGCGCGATCGAGCGAAGACTATTACGTTATGATATTGCTGTATGAGTGATGTTCTGGGTTTTGCAGCGTCCCCGCCTTGTTTCATCGGAAATGACTTTTTTTATATTCAATGTAAGCTTTGAAATTGTACCCGACCCCCCCCCCCCCCCCCCCACACACACACACACACAAACACACACAAACACACAGGGACAAAAAGACGCGAGTAGCTTTTTCTATTTTATGCCCACTTCTGAAATCATTGCAAAGATGGGTTTTCGAAACCCTCGGAGATCTCGTCCTCGATAAATCTTTTCGAGGCCACAATCTTTGTAAATTAGGTCAGCCACTGGTAAATGCTACCCCATGACGTCACACGAGGGAACAATCTCCCGTCACAAATTATTGATTTACTCGAATATGTGCATTGCTATTGTTTGTAACAATCTTTTTTTTTTAAATATTTTAAAGGGTTTTGAGAAGGACCGACAGCGTGCGATATAAATGCTATAAATAAACGAACCACCGCCGCAATGCACGCTATTTGTAAACCCGTAGAGCCGAGAGCCTTTCAGCACCGCTATTTTGAGGCCGCGAGTCGTGAGTTGATGCAATTAAGAGTTTCCGAGACCGCGGTCGACTCGCGAGGAATTATTGCGCCATCAGAAAAGTTACCGCAACAACCCCAACTGTTTCTTCTTCCTAAAGTTTTCTTTTTTTGCCGATGGAAGATTTGTGAGTTTTTTTTTTTTTTTCGATTTTGATTTCGAATAATTGATGTAGTACACGTGTCACGCAGTTGGCAGCGATTCAATTGGTGTGTTGCGAAATCGACGACCGTTTCATACTGAATTGCAGGGATTTGGAATAAGGACGTTTCTTATAGAGAAACTAAATAAGAGTATCGCCCTCCTCTTCCTTTCGCCACCAACTCCTCCCTGGCGGAGAAGGGCTAGCGTGCGCCAAATTTGACTTCAGCGCCTGTGGGAAGCGACCTACGCGGAGAGCTGCAGGTTCGGGGCGTGGCATATTTTTCGCACTGTGCTCGCGAAATGCAGATCTTGCACCGAAGTATGGACGCGAGCAGGTAGCTTTCTGAACGTCGGACACTGCGTGTGCCATTGGAGCCGACACCACCTGGCGAGAGAGAAGTGCAATATTTGTTACATATATATATTTTTTTTCACGATAATAAACTAACTAAAGCACTTTTAACTAACGTTTCACATTGATAAACTAACTAAAAGCAACCACATGTTTAGAATCCTGCATTTCCGCGGATATTCGTTGTAAACTGGCAGATTCGAATAAAAATGAATCAGATTTGGTGGATTGCCGATCGGATGCGGACACCAGGGGCTGCGGATGCGGATCGGATGCGGACATCCACGGGTCTAGATCCATTTTTGCCGATGCGGCCCATAAACGTGTGCGACTGTACAGTGTATAGAGTGAATAACTGAGTGATACTATGCAGTGCATCATCCAACGTATTGAGGGGGCAAACTACTCTTTTAGATAAAAGATGCCAATCATCGAGAAAATGGTTATTTACGTCAATTAAGATTTGATTCTCAGTGAAGATCGTTTTACAACGTTCTATCTCACCAAACCTACTGTCCTTAGAAAAAGTAAGGAACGCAGAACTATCAGTCGTCCCGCGAAGCGTGTTCTTGTTTGGCAAGGAAAGAGCGTAAAACGTTATTTGGGCAAAGAAAACCCAAAACATACAAGCCACTAGGAAGTAGAAGAAGCCTGCAAGTGGCTTCTTTGCCTATACAAATAGATTGAGGAGAGTGAATTCGATCCTCTGGAGTGCTGGAACTTGCGCCAGCACAAGTTTCCGGACCTCATCCTTGTAGCGCAGTTCGTGCGTGCGACCCCATGGCATCAAGTGCACCAAGGGAGAGAGACTTCTCATTAGCGGGTATTCATTTAAGAGAGGCGAACCAGCCTGAATCCGTCCATGTTGAAGATATTCTGTTTCTTCTAACAGCAACCTCGTCAAGTGAAACGTCGCGTGTGTGTGCGTTTTCTTTTTCTCGACAGTTGGCACTGAGTGGTTTTTAAGTAGATGGCTCCGAGCATGCAGTTGAGGGTTCGTGTTTAAAACTGAAATCAATATGAGGTGTTGCCATTATTGAATATCGTGATATTTTCCCAGTGATGTACTCGCGCCTTACCACATATTCACGAGTATTTTGCAGTGGCGAGTGAGCGCCGCTCCTCTCCCACTTTTTATTGTTTGGCCTAAATAAAAGGACGCAATGTTAGTAGTGTGTCCTTTTTCAATTTTCATGTTTATAAATTTGTGCGTCTGCTTGAAGTAGGTTTTAAAAAGCGAAAATTAAAAAAAAAAATATATAAATTTCTTTCCTTTTGAGCGCATATATTGGACAAAGTGTCAGTGTCACAGAGTCCCATGGCGATCTAATAACTGCGATCATCTTGCGAGCGATGCGAAGTGTTTCTAAGGACGATCGCCTTATTTTATAAATACGATAAAACAGAATACGATCAAATGACTTGCGCCGTATTCTTACACGAAGAGTTCCTTGTAGAAAGTAAGCGCGGCTTATAGGATACCATCCAGCTGCTTTTTTATGTTTATTTATTGTTGATTTTATGATGTAAAATGAATGCGCGGATTGAGAGCCGGATGCAGGTCCCGAATTTTGCGGAAGTGGTTCGGATGCGGATACAATTATATAAGAACATCGTGGATGCGGATCGGATGGGGAAGATCAAACTGTTACCCGCGCAGGGCTCTACGCATGTTTGCTTTTATATTTGGTAATTATTGGCAATCACTTTATAAAATTTTAAACTAACAACTTTATAAATTACTTTTTCCAGAACGTTCGAAATCCTTGTGAAGGACGGGCAACACTGTCCACAAGGAGAACTCCGTCGAATTCTTCTAAGAGCATGGAGGTTCACTGAAACAGTCGAACCACAAGGTTCAATAAATGTTCGCGGCATCCGTAATTGAGACCATATTACCAGTACGCGGAGCCACTGGTCGCATATAATTTCATTTCGTTCCATTCGTTTTCTCAAGGCCCGAAGGCATTGCAGAGAAAAATGAGGCACAGCGCACGAATCCTATAAAAGTAAAAGAAGGAAAGAGGCAAAAATACAAAATCGCTGTACTACGAAGTATCATTTAACATATTAGTGATTACAAATTTACGATCAGCGGTGTTAGCAATTAGGACTATTAGCGCCGAGATGTTTCGGTGGCGCCCTCTTATGGTTTCCGTTCGTGGCACCACGATCAGGATCGGCCTCGCTGTGATTGGCAGGATTTACCGCGCCGTGGAACCGGCGATTGGGCAGGCCAGTATAGAGGAAGCTATGGTTCGGCCAATCGCGAATGCCGACCACGGCGACGCTCTTGGTCGCGCACGATGCGATTTAAATCGGTAGGTCATAAGAGAGGCGTTCAAAGTAGGCTTGCCGCAACGAGTGAACCTACCTTTTAGGTTCACGGTTGGTTGGTTAATGGCGCTCGGCGAACAGTTGAGTTGGATAGAAATAGCTCTAGTTCAACCCCCAGTGTATAAATCCGCGGTCGCAGACACTGTCGGAGGCGTGTTTCTCCTTGTGTAACGGAATTTTGTCACATTAGTCGTACATAAACTGTCGGCAGACATGTTTGTAGCATGGATACGTATGACGCAAACATGGTTCGAAAATGCGTGTCCGTTCAGTCATAATGTCCGCAGAGAAACCTCCGTGACTTTTGTGGGATGTGAATGCGGCTGAAGGGTCGGCGGCAGATATGGCCTTCACGTTTGCGTTAATATGACTGCAGCGTTGTTGGTGCTTCCGTGCCAATGAACACTGCCGTATCCGAATCACATTCGAGTGTGGATTCTTCCTCGTCCTTGCGCTTGGCGTGCGACGGGGGGCGCGAGCGAATCCGGCGTGGTTGACCATCCCCGTGGTTGCCGCACAGCGGGGCGTCTCTCGGGCCTACCCTGGGTATGGGTTAGAACTCCGGCACGTGTGAAGCTATACGTCGTTTCATTATAAGTCATAGCGCAGTCAAAGGCTTTACAATACACACACACACACACACACACACACACACAGACAGACAGATATGCTAAAAGCTCAAGGTCACAGTGCGTTCAAAGCGCTTGGTTGGTCTCGTCGTTCAGCAGGCGCGCAGTATGATTAGGAATGTCGTGACCTTGAGCTTTTAGAGCTGGTTGATCGGCCTTATCGTCTCGTCATCGGCTCCCCTCGAACGAAACGAAGTATAGTGTGCTTCCCAGTCACGGCGAAGTCCCCTGCCAGAGGCGATTTTGCCACTGTGCGAATATGCTATATAGCGCTGAAGCTCAGAACACTCAGAACGAAACATCTTGCAGCAGAGCACCCAGGTAGTTCAATCCTTACCCCTGCCCGTTTCGATCTGGATGAGCATCATAGAAGCGGCGTGTGGCCGTGTGTCTCCACTGCACGATGCACGTTGAAGACCCCAGGCTCCATTTCGTTTTACCGGTCAGAGCGCAGCCGACAGACACTACGAGCCGGCCAATTTATGGCGCCAATAAGGGCATCGCTCGTCGTCTTTGCACGTATCTTATCACTGGCTAATCCAATGGAGCGCAGTGAATGCGATGTGACTTTTCGTTTTTAGCCTGTAGTACGTCACTGCTCGAACTTCTGTCGGCCTATCTGCGCTCGGGTTTACAGCGAAACTAAGTAGAGCACTGCCGTCCTACTGCATCACTTAATTGTCTTAGCGTGCACTGTCGGCAGGCCAATCCCACACTGCCTACAACGTACATTTCGCTTTGCTTCTCGATTCGTCAGTTCACTACGCGCGCTAACCCGGAGCGGAGCGTACATCCTTCAGCCCGCATGCTGCAGCGCTTCCTCCAATAAAGAGACGGGTCGTTTTCTTGCCACGTGTGATTGAGTAATCCGCGCTTCTTTTGGCCGAAGCTCACTTTATCGACGCCGGTGTGGCAATAACCGACGGGAGCGACCACCGTGGAACGCGAGATCAGTTGTTTGAACAGCGTGATCCGCAGGCAACGGCGAAGGTGATTTTGCAAACCCGGGAATCGCCAGCAGCAGGCGATCAGCTCACACGTCATCTGAAAGTCAAATGGCTTCGGGAAGTTCGTTTTATTCCGCCGCGTTCACTGGGAGCCTGGCATTTCTTTTATTACTCTTCTTTTTTCCTTTTATTTCTCATTCTTGATTCGGCTCTGAAGGTCGCAAGGACGTTCTGAACGTGCCTCGAAGCCTGGAGCTATAGGACTTCCCAGTGGCTTTGCTTTTTTCAGACACAAATCAAGCAACACTTTTTCTAGTCTCTCCGAGCCTGAGGCATTAGCAGTCGCCGCGCGCTGTTGCCTGCTTCCTTTTTATTATTATTATTTATTTGGTCCGCGTCTGCCCGTCTATTTCGAATAAAGAAACGTGTTGATTGGACGGGACAGACTCCTTCGAAGACTGGGAAAAAGGCAACGCGTCTCGGCGGCGTCAATAGCATTTGTCTCTCGTTTGAACGTTTTGTAGTTCCTTTTACTTTATTTCGCGTGCACCTTTATTTGGTTCGATCCTTTAGATCGGAATGCAACCCCATTATAGACGCTTGGGGAATTAAATCAATTATTACAGTAATAAAAGAATTAACAAAGTGGTGCGGTTCGGATGTTCCTTTCACCCAAACCTCCGGGCTACGCCGCGACACTTGGCACTACACTTGACGGTCCCTTTTGCCTCGGTGTAGCACACAATGATACTGGCGCGGTTTTGTGATCATCCATCCTTGACAGATGTGGCGGAGTTGTTGTGGCTACAGCCCCACCTACCCACTTTCGAAGATTTTAAACTCGCGCCAAAGTTCCTTCTCGATCACTGGTCGTCGCGGCCCAACCAATCGCCGAATTACTGGCAATCGCTCAGAATTCTTTTGGCCCCGTGGTGACGTTTAATTATAGCTTGAGGAGTACCTGGACGTCCAAATGAACCGAGCAATAAAAAAAAAATGAATCGAACCGTGACATTTAGTGCCAGTGTCCCAGCATCTGTCGAATTTCTGAGTTGACGAAGTTATCTCGTTCTTCTTTACCATGTCGCGCACAGCGGATGCGTCGAGATCCCGCACTCTTCTCTGATTGGTTTAGCCGGTGACAGCAAACCTGCAAAGCCAAGGCGCGCCGTGACAATGTACTTTTTGCCGCTGCTCGATTCCCTCCATCTGGGGCCCTAATCGGGACACTTGGCGAAAAAGTCGGATCCGCGCCCGTGCAGGCCTCCGGGACGTGACGTCATGTAACTGGACGCGCAGCCTTGAAAGCTATCCAGGAGGTGTTGGTACTATTCAGTTCAGTGCAAATGCACATTTTTCCAATGATCTTCGTTTGTGTACACAAGCCCAGTTCTTCATTTTTAAACAAAACCGCAGCATGCCGAGTATAGTAGTATAGAAAAGTGCCCCGAACAGACGTCTGTGCGCGAACACGGACGTTTGGGAGGTAATATTCTTTGTTACGTTTATTTTTATAAATTGTATTATGTATTATTTTTTTTTTTTCGATTTCGCCCACTCGGTTAGCATTCATTTCGCAACTATGCACGCACGTTCCCACGAAAACGGGGCGCGAGGCTTTACTGAGAAAAAAAAAAACGATGACGGGACGGCAGAAATGCACCTCTAAAACGGGACGGCCCAACACGGGGCGGGGCGTCTGGTCCCCTACCAAGAAGACAAAGTTCTTTCCCCCTAAACGTCATCACAAATGGATAAAAAATGGCGGACGAAAGGAGGTCGTTTTCGTCGTTCAGCACGCGGACCACCATAAATTTCTTGCACTGCAGCGTAAAATCCGTGTTACATATGAAATCAAAGCGATTTTTCGAAGGTAGAAGCCTTCTAGTCAGTGCGTAGGAATGACACGGCGGAAGCATAAAATAAATTACTGGGAACGATGTTTGTTTTTATGCTGCCTACGAGAACCAAGCAGCGATAGCAAACGACAGAGTCGAAACAACTTCCTCTCTTGAGCTTCTCGGCGTTGCCGCTACGCGGCGTCGATTTCGCTGGAGTCGCTGATAGCTCGCGTGAGCGTTGCCGCCAGATGGCGACACCAAGACGTACGCTGCTTTTTTGTGGCGTACTCTCGTCGAGCTTCGACGTGTTCGCCGCTTGGGGCGCGTCGGGATTCCACGGGCGATGACGTAATAAAAGGCCTCGTCTTAACCGGTATTGACCTGCAGCCCCGCGAGCGACCGGCCGCCGCGAAGCCCGAGCTCTTTAACGAGAAGGGCCGCTCGTGCCGAGGGAAGCCGGCGCGTTCTTGAGCGGCTTTCCCTGCCGGCACCTGACACCGGCTGCGAGCGCGTCCCGTATCGATCGGCCGCTTCTCGTGCTTCCCCGAAGCGCGAGACGAACGCGGGTCGGGCCGGGGTCAAGGCCAGGGGCCTTGCGCAACGTCTGGCCACTCGGCGCCTCCGCTCTCGCCGGATCGCGTCCGCCCACGAGACCGCCGGGCGAAAACGGACACCAACGCCACTCGCTCTCGACGCGGGGTTGGGACGGAAAGTCGAGGCTGTTCCAGCTTCTTTGCACGAAACGCGATACGAATGGATCGCGAGACAGAATTGGCAACTCCAAACCGCGGTCACGGCGTTAATACATCGCACAAAAGACGGTGCGCAGACAGTGTCTGGGGCTTGTTTCTTGCTTGTCACGTCGGGCATAAAGACTGTCTTGATAGGCACGCTCCTAGCATATGAGGCAAACGTGCCTACGACAAAACGTAAGAACAAAAACGTACTCACGAAACGAAATTATCGTAAGTTTTGCGCAGGTTACGATAGAATCCTACAACAGCTCCGGAGCTGTCTTACGTACTTTATGTATTTTTTGTTTTTTTTTTTACGATCAGATCAACATGGCCGACAGCGTCGCTCAGTTACTTGGTCGCGACGACCAACGGACATTTATTTTTCTACGTGCTCTTCTCGCGCGTTTCGACTTCAAGCAGCAAGAAAAAAAAAAGTAGTTGAAACGTGAAACCGACTACAACGGACTGTGAAAGCTGGATCCACAAGCATCCGGGAAAAGCTACAACGGCAACGATCCCACCGACCAAGCGGCCGCCGAAGGCTAGCTCGGCGAGCTCGACAGAATAAAAGCCTAGCAAGGCACTCCCTCGGACCTGCTTCGACGTAGCGTTGCCGCGTTGCTACGATGGTCCCTTGGCGAAGACCGTCCGCCCACGGCCGGCGGGCTTCGTGAATGGAATATGCCCGCGCAACCCTCGTGGACCCTTTCCCTATGAATAATTTGATTCGCTGACCTCAATTTTAGATTAAGGGGTTCTTCCCCTTGTCATCCCCTTATTTTTTGAGGCAGCAGTGACGAACACTGCCGTCGAAAAGGGACTCTCTTCGATTCTATCTCCTTCTTTTGTGTGATATCGAGCTCAAATAAACGCCGTATGGATTACCATTTTTATTCCAACACGACGGTACGTCAACATGAGCTAGAACAGTATGGGAGCTACGCGGTGAAGGTCCTACCTTCCTTTGCCGAGGGTCACGTCAGCATTGAGTTGCAATCGAAAAAGATCGGTCCCGAAGCCCTTGTCAACACGCGAATCCAGCACTTCGACCAAACGCGCGCCTCCGCTCCGAATGGGAGCAGGTATTTACGTGGCTCTTATTGACACTCTCGCAGTTCAAACGTATTTGATTGGACGTCGACTCGCTCCGGCATCTCCGGGGCCGCGAAAAACGCCGCGATGATTTGTTTCTTTCCTACGCCGCTTTACAAACGTGCGGCGCGAGCCGTCTTCATTTAGCGACGCTGACAGTTGTGTTGACTTTGTAGCAGAGCTCGTTACTTTAAAGGGACACTGACACCCCCCAAATTTTTTTTTTCCTTTTTCGTCAGGCGATTCATTATGGTGTCGGAAGACTACCCAATTAATATTTTGCTACAGAGTCACGTATTTTTTTAATAAAGCCAAAAAACGCAACTGCGCGAAACCGAAACCGAAACGGAGAAGTGGAGAGGATAGCGGGAGTGGCGGAAGTCACGTGGCTACACCCGACCGTGCGTTTTTTTTTTTTTTTTGTTTTTTTTTTCTCCTCTTTCCGCACGTAGCAGACGAAATGCGTCTGTTCGCCGTGGTATTCCTTTGCAGTTATGTTTGTCCCGCTCGCTGTTTTGTACTTCAAGATGAGTTGTTTTGTACATTTAAGTGTTGGCAATTAGTAGTGAGTGCCCGAGTGCCGTGGTGAATTCCCGTGATCAGCTCCGAAAAGAATACTCCAAACTCCAAGGTGCTGCGTGAAGAGTTGCCTCACATGTCCTGCATCTGAAAGTGGCCAGAGTGCACAAGTTTCCGAAAGATCAACGCGTCGGAATCAATGGCTGGCTGCAATTCCTGGAGAACCATTACCGAAGCTCGGAAAGCGGACGCTACCCGATTCATATGCTCCTTGCATTTTGTGGAACGTGATATACACTGAGTTCGCAGGTGTCAAAAATGGAATCCATACCATTTAGTTCAGCGACGTATCGTCCACAACAATTTTTTTTTTCCTGTGATAATTGTAAAAAAAGAAATGTAAACATCGCAGAATGCTTGACAAAAAATAAAATAAAAAATGAAAGGTACACCCACGCCAGCATTCGAACCCGTGCCCTCTGCGTGTGAACCGGACGTCTTTCCACTGAGCTATTGAAGGAATACTCCCGTGCGTAATTATGCAGCTGGTAGACTGTATGTCGGAAGTTTGCTGCCGATTTTCCTTCAATACATACACTCCCGGCTTGAAGTCGGGCAGCACCACGCATAGGGCACATTCGCACCTCGTAAAGTAACCGTACGCGTGCGTATTCAACTCGAAGTACGCACTTCGTGCTTGACGTTTGAGCGAGCGATGTCTTCAGCCAGGAGAAGGGACGACGGCTCGGCGACGTCTACGTGCAATCGGCTTGCTGGTCGGCATGTCGTACGGGATGAGTGTCAGTTCTTTTGATTGGTCCGAAATTTCTCTTTCGAAGAAAGACAGAATTCGCCAGTACCGTGAACGACAGTTCAGAAGTAGAGGTCCAACGCCCGTCGTCCGCTGCCATCCGCTAGTGCTAGTCCCACGATACGCGAAACGACGCCATGTTGAGTGAACGCACAGAAAGCTTCCGGTTGTTTGTGCTACTTTTTTTTTTCAATCAACGTATTTGCAGCTTTTTTGAAGCCACAGAAAATGGGTTTCATATTTTTTTTCTATTTTTAATATTGACTGTGTGACTTCAATGACCCACGACTTCGATTAAATTTGGTGGTCGCATCGATACCTTACAAAAACGGCCCGTGACCACGGAAAAGAGAGTGAGCGAGACTCGAACCGGCCAGTTCTTGATCGGCGGTTTTCGGGCGGAAAGAAACCGAATTTCGAGCCGCAAATTTTGTTCTGGGTAGTTGGGCTCTCATATATCACGTACAACTGAAAACCTCGGCGAGCATAAATACCCTGTCAGTATCCCTTTAAGAATGTAATGAATTACAATTATAAATTATCGAGCCTAAAATGTAACGGATTACCGTTACAAATTACTTTCGCTGAAAAGTAACTGATTAGTTACTCGTCACAATACAAGTCACTTTTACGTTACTTTTTCCGTACACTTATTCGGAAAACAATAGAAACAATTTTGATATTTTTCAAAAATGTTTGGCAAAACTACTTTTCATTTCTCATACGCCCATATTATGGTAGTCTTTGTAAAAATAAAATATTGTATTTAAGAGAAAGAGTGTAGGTGCAGCTCCGTTCACCTGTAAGCTGACTAAGGCACCGAAAGCTGCAACCACATCCGCCATCCCGCTAGCTTCCGGCTTCCGGAAATGATCCCTAAAATTGTGCAGACAAAGCTAGCGGTGCGCATGCTCAGTAGCAGCGTCCACCTCCGCTACGAGATTCGGAGCTAAAGAAGCGATACCAAAGCTGCTTTTTGAATCGGGTGGTTTGCCTGTTATTGACAAGAAAATAAAAACTTGGTTCTAACGTTACAATGTATAGCCAATGCAAAATACTAGGGTGCCTTCATGTCCCGCTTCTCTGAAGGCACTCTACTGTGTCCATCTCCCTTGCAAAGGTCTTTGTGGAGGCTCGTCAACGTCCGCTTCACTGGCTCGGCATCAAGACAAGAGAAGGTCGGCAATGGCGGCTCAATCTGGCGCGCGTTTAAAGCGTCTAGAGACCAGTGTCTGCTCTGTTCCATGGGCGCCTCCATGTTTGTTTCTGCTGACGCCATGACACAGTAGGAGGCTGCGCTTTTTGCAAGACTCCGTGTTTTTCTGTGTTTTTTTTCCTCCTAGAAATCTTTGCGCAAATTTTAGTGCAAGAACGTCAGGAATGCATAGTCACAAAGCTCCAAGAACAACACCGATGCCAAAAAGATGCTGTAAAAAGCAAAAAAAAAAATCTTATTTTATGCGCAGCCCCTCTCTTGACAAGAACCCAAGTTTGAAATTATTATTTCCCATTTTGGTCGCTGGGGGCTAGGATTTCGGACGCTGGTCTGTACAGGAGAACGCAGAATGAAAGAGAGAGAGAGAGAGAGGGGGGTGGGGAGAGATCAAATAAGCATACGTCAGCTCCGCCACGGCTACTTCCAGAGGGTCTCGCTCGCACCCTCTGGAGGGTCTCGCTCGCACCCTCGCCCCCCCCCCCCCCCCCCCCCCCCTGGATACGTGCCTGGGCCCTATCAGAGAACTTCGTTCAAAGAAATTCAATAATCCGATCATCATCGATCCGTATGAATCACATATTTGGGTTTTGTACCCTGGCACCGGGGAAACTCGTTCGGGCATTATTCTTGAAACTTCACATTTCGGTGGCAAGTACATATCATGCCTCACCCCAATTCTGTACAGCCGCCATTGCTGACTTTCTCTCGCCTTACCGAGAGACAGAGACACTGACACGGGCCTCGACGAGCCCCCACAAAGTCCAATGCTGGGGAGAAAGGGAGAAGTTTAAATGGCGAAAACCTGCCCTGCTTTTTTAATGATGAAGCGCAGAAGACGGAATAAGAGGAAACAACATCTGGAGGTCGATTATGGCAGTGCATGCACAGCTGCTGCAAAACACAATTTTTTTTTTTTTAATACTATTAAAGCGAGCAACCAGAGCTGGTGCAGTCTGGAAGCCAAAATGGGGAACAAAGGGGATCAATGAAATCCATTTGAGTTTCGATAAGGAAGCTTTCGATATTCTTTCCGCCGTCGCGCGGCGCTCTACGAGACCCGGCCGGAACACTGCGCGAACAACACTCGCATATTCGCAGTAGCGGCGTCTTGGTTGCTGAAATCGCAGCGGAGGGGGGAAAATTGTTTCCGAAAGACTCTCTCGATACCATATACGAAAGAAAAGTTTACCTCACCGCTTTGAAGACACACGCCCGGGTGTCCAACGGGTAGTGCGACGCGTCGAAGAGATGGTCGAACTCGACGTCGGGACTCGGATTAAACTGTCTCGTCGACGACGTCATTGGCCGGCGCTTGGTAGGATTGGGCCACCTCTCCGACACTTCGCACGAGCCATCTGTGGTTTTTGACACGCGTGTGCCTGGTGCCATAACGCTCTGTCGTTGTCACGCCTACCCAGCGATATCGCTCGACTCCCTTATCCGTCGTCTCAAATTCCAAGTAATAAACATCCGAGAGCTTATTTCTTACCGCGTACCACAAATAAATCTTCGTGTTGTAAGAGCCTTTTCGAATTTGTGAAATGATGCGTGATGCGCCACTGTTACAGCCTAAGAAGTGCCTGTGCGTTTACTTTCCCTCAAAACACTCAAAGAGCCCATCTCTGAGTTCTACGAAATCAGCTCAGCGAACGATGAGGCGGAACATAGACCTAAAAGTAGAGTCTGCGCTGTTGCATTACGCAATGCGAACCGTCATGCTTGCATTGCGTAATGCTACAACGCAGGCTTAATTTTGAGGTCTAAACAGATGTTCCGCCTCATCATTCGCTAAGCTGATTTCGTAGATCGCAGAGATTGGCTCTTCGAGTGTTTTGTGGCTAAGTAGACGCGCAGGCATTTCTTAGAGTGTACGTACCTGAGGGGGGCTGAGGACTAGAGCTGGGCAATTGATCGATTAACCTTCCGATTAATCGATTAAGGCTTTAATTGCGATCAACTTTTTTAACCGGTTAATCGGGTTTTTAATTTGTACTCAAAAGAAGTTCGTTCCCAGCCAGGTGCTATGAGCAAGGTTCAATTCTCGCGCTCGCGAAGCGTCACGTGTTCGAGAATATACATTACAGTTGTGCCGAGGCCAGACGAACAAGCCGGCCCGCAATTGATCCCCGCGCGACCGCGAAACTTCACGTGTTGAGGATCTATTACACATCCTGCCCAGGCAAGACGAACAAGCAGAAAAACAAGCTGGGAAGCTAACAACGCCATGGTTACTTGTTCCAGTATTCGTCACGTAAAAATGGACGAGTTCACGAGTATGAAAGGCAATCTCGCTGAAAAGTTTGGGTTTAAAGTGAACTTCAGCGGTGAAGTTTTTAACTCAAAGGAAGTCCACTGCATCATCTACAAAAAGCCGTTTCCGTACAGTGTAAGCGTAAGTTCGCTTCAGTATCGCCTACAAGCGAAACACCCATGTAGCTGCAGCAAGGACCATCCGCCAAAACGCATAAAACAATCAACGCCTTCTCACCGAGGTTCCTTTCTCTGAAAAAAGAAGAAAGCATCACCCAAGCTCTGACTTCTTGTCTTCCTGTCGAAGAATATGGACTAACGTCTGTGTCTCCGGAGCTGGAGCAAAAATATGGGAGTCTTTGAATTGTAGAACTATACTTATCCTCAATTTTAGATGTCCTTTGCGTCGTGTAACATAGAGTAAAATAAGTCTTCAAAGGCAAGACGAGTTGTTGCATTCTTTTAATATATTATTTATAAAAGTTAACGCAACCGATTAATTGTTTAATTAATCGATTAAAAGGTGGCGATTAATCGGGCTAAAATTTTTAATCGACGCCCAGCCCTACTGAGGACCAGTCAAGCTGTCTGGACAGCTTTTTTACTCAGCCCCACCATGCTCATGGTAAATAAAGCTATTGATTAAAAAAGAAATATGGGAAGCCGTTATTAATTGGTTTCACCGCTTCCGGCATGAGGCCCGTGATTGTTTCCGAGTTGGCGCCGGGTACTAACGTGCACTCGTGTAGAATGCGTTTTGATCCGAGTACGCTCCTAACGCTGAAGAAGCGCTCTTCTCCAATGCGTGCTCACGGTGCATGACCAACTGATGGCGGCCGCACATAACCTATTTATCACTTTCGAAATTTCGAAACAAGTATATTAGGAATATCGTAAACGTTTGTCGAACCTGAGGTTCGCACCTAAGCTCGAGGTCCGACGTCAAAACTCGAGGCTCGACAGGTGCAGCAAACCTTCGAACTTTTGGCGAAATTTGAAGACGTTTGACTTCTTGAACAGCGTTGCTCAACTTCGACAGAAAACTTTCAAAATTTGGGAAATATAAGTTTCCGGTCTGGTCAATCTACTTTCCCGCAAAACACTTGGGACAGCCAATATACCCTTTTCGAAAGTAAATCGGGCAACATTGGTGGTCGCCATTGCCCAATGCTATAGTTAATGCACAAGTAAAATGCGACGGGAAAATAACGTGGGAACGAAACTACTCACATTGAACAAGAGATGCCTCATGTCCAACGAAATTTATGGTAGGTTAAGAACTATGCGTATAGATGAGGAAGGTACAAAAAGCTTAGGGAGTGAACATAAAAGAATTAAGATTAAATCTGCTGCATCCGAACCCGAACAGCAACCTCGGGAACGAGCGGGTAAGCCGAAACTAAGTGAAGCTCAAATACTACAAGTATCGAAAATCATTGAAAACATAGTATCGGAACGACTAGAAAGAGAATGGACATATAAGGCTTTAATAGAAATCTTGAAAAAAAATTAAAGAAGCATCAAATTAAACAAAGAGGACAGGAAAAACGAAGATGCACACCAAGAAGCTGGTGGGACAAGGACGTCAAAGCAGCCATCCTGCGGCGTCAAGAGGCATCTAGGGAGCACAGGTAGGCAAAGAAAAGGGGAGCGTTGTCTAAGTAAAATTGGAAGTGTAGGAGTGCAGTGGTTGATGGAAATAAATAAAAAAGATAGGAAGGCGGCGAAAAGGCTTCGAGAGTTTCGAACACTTACTGACCACCAGGCACGTAGCCAGGGGGGGCGCCCATGACGAAATGCTGTATGAGGGGGAGGGAAGAGAGGAGGCCCCAGCAAAATGGAAGATTTTTTTTTTTTTGGGGGGGGCGGCCCCATGGGTTCCCCCCCCCCCCCCCCTGTCTACATGCCTGCTGACCACACAGGAGGGGAGAAGAGTAGAGGGGTAAGATGCACGTGACGTGAATATATTAGGCAGACTATCGAAGAGGCTTTCTCCCAGCTTGAGCAGAGGGAGACAGTGAATAGCACGGTCAGCAGCAATGTAGAGGAGGAGCAGAGTTACGTAACAATGAAGATGGCCACAAAAGAATGGGACAAGGCAGAAAGTAAGGTTCCAGGAGGTGCAGCGACAGGCCCAGACAACATTCCCATGTAACTGATAAAGACACTAGGAAAAACAAGCAAATTGTACTTACGGCATGTGATTAATCAAGTAATTATCAGAGGAGAGGTACCTAATGATTGGAAACTAAGTAAAATGAGACTAATATATAAAGGCAGAGGAAACAAAGACAACAGTAAGTCATATCGCCCGATAACGGCAACTTCAGTTCTATACAGATTAGCTATGCAGATAGTAAAGCGGACAATGGAAGAATGGGCAGAAGAAATGCAAATACTGGGTGAGCTCCAAAACGGATTCTGATGAGATAGAAGACTGGAAGATAACTTATTCGTCGCCACACAATATATAGAAATATCACTGAAAACCCAAACTTTTTTATGGTTGGCTTTTTGGACATCAAGCGAGCGTACGATAATGTGAGCCAGGAAAAACTCTGGGGTGAGCTGAGGGAGTTTAGATGCAAATTTGGTTAGGTTTCTTCAGTAGGTGTACACAGTCAATAAGGTAGATATATCATGGGAAGCAGAAACAACAAAACCCGCAGCAGTAAAAAGAGGGCTCAGGCAGGGCTGTCCACTGTCACCTCTGCTCTTCATCATTTTTTTTTCCATTTTACTGAGATATTTCAATATCTCAGTAAAATGGAAAAGAAATTAGAGCAGTTCAACTTAGGTTTTGATGTGATTTATATGGAAGGAGGGAGAAATGTAGTACAGGTAATACCAGGTCTGATGTAAGCAGATGACATAGTACTCATGGCAGATAACCAGGATACATTACAGGAACTAGCTGGAATATGTGGAGAGGAAGGGTACACCTTGGGCATGAGTTTTAGTAGTGAAACGTCTGGAGTGATGGTGTTTAACGATGAAAGGAGGGAAGCCCTGAGGACACACGACATTGTAATAGTCCGTGCAGGAAAATACACATATCTGGTAGTCTGGCTCAGTGAGAGAAGGAAATGTATAGAGGAACAGGAGGAGAATATAATTCGCAAAGGAAAAGTAATTAATCTATTATGAAGCTCAATGCACTATGGAACTATGATAGATATGAAGTGGTCAGCGGCAGCGTTGTACACGTTCCTCAAAAAAAGGGACGAAAGCTCGTTCCTCGTTCCTTCTGATTTTTGGAACGCGTTCCCATTACAAGTTCTATGTGGGAAAAAGGGACTCGTTCCCATTACAGTTTAAAAAATGGAACATATCGTTACATATACTTTCCATTTGTATTTTGCTAATTATCATATTAAGCTAAATCAAGCAGAGTTTTTTTTTTATTTTTTTTTTATCTATCGCATTAATCGTCAACGTACTATTTTTAATCCTGTGATGGAAGGGCAACAGGAGAAGAAAACAAGTGGAAGCAGGGTTTCATTTGTTGATATCTTCAAGTTAAAAATCTCAGCTTTTCACCATATCCATGTTTGTAGTGGACGATTCAGACGAGCCGAATGTACTTTTACCCAAGACTGCACGAGCGTTTTACAACAACCTCACACGTTTCAATTTAACAAAGTCCCTCGTTAGAACTTAATAACAGTTACTTCTCGATCTTGCTGTCCGCAAGACGAGCAAGTGAAGGAGAGGGTAGGGCTTCGGGAAGGTCAGTCAAGAAAACTACAAATAGCTTTTTGTGAAGGTTGGATTTGTTGTTCAGTTCAAAGGTGGGGGGCAAGAGAAGCAATAAAGATTATTCTTTTGTGTATCTTTTAAGTGACCAATGTTCGGGATACAAGGGTGCGTTCGATGTCTGGCAATCTGCGATCTTGTTGTAACTGTAGGTCTCCTTATGGAAGTTCACAAATGGCTGTAGTCGGAACAAGATTTCTGGGTGTATGAGGCTTCGTAGAACCAAAGAATGTAGCTGAATTTGAAACAACCCTCATTCTTTGTCTTTTTCTACGACTAAACGTTTTGCTTTTGGTACCGCAGTTTCGGGCACTCAAAAAAGAATCAATCTCCACCAACTCTCCTGCACCCAAAACTGTTAGCAAGCGAGGACCACACAAAATAATCCATAAGATTAGTAGCCAAAAAGGTCACGAGATCCTGCACTTCGTAAAGATATCGTTTTTGTACTTTCAAAAGTTCCCTGTTAGAAATATAATAAGAATGGACCTTTTCCGAGAAGCGTTCTGCGCACGCGTGAGCGCCCGATGCCAAGCGGCGAAAGTCGGCACTAAAAATCGAGGAAATTCGGAAGGAGGCTGTGGATTAGCGAATAGAGCACGTAATTTCCGCATATATATAATTGTGTTACACAAAAAAAAGAAAGTGGACGGAAAGGAAAACACGACATTTGGGTCGAGTTTTTCTTTCCCCTCTTTAAAGTCGCTTTAGGCACGCGCCGCAGCTCAGAGAGCGAAGAATCTGGTAGCGTAGCTCCCATTATCGATTGGTAGCGCAGGTAGGTCACTTCCTCGATTTTTAGTTCGTGCAGCCACCGCCTGGTGCCGTCGGTATGTGGAAAAGGTCCATTACCCCACTGGACGAAAAAAAGGAACGCCGTTACTCTTTCCGTTCAAGTAAAAATGTAACGCGTTCCCGTTTCAGTTCCAGCGATGCAAAATTGAACGGCGGCATTTCTTCGTTCCTCCTAAAATGAACGCGTTCCAGGAACGCCGTTCCTTGGAACGCCGTTCCGTAGAACACTGGTCAGCGGTATATGGAAAGGAGTGGTGGTACCAAGCATGTCTTTTGGCTATGGGGTACTGTGCATGAAATAAGACATTCAATCAGGATTAGAGATTCGAGAAAGAAGCTTAGGCAGATCGGCACTGGGAGCACTTGGAAAGACGCCAAATGAGGGAGTACATGGGGATATGGGCTGGTCGTCTTTTGAGAGCAGGGAGGAGATTACTAAGTTGAAATTTGAACATAGGTTGACCGAAATGGATGATACGCGGTGGGCACGGAAGGTATTCAAGTATCTATACATGAAAAGTTACAACAGAAAATGGACAAATCGAACCCTAAGCTTAATCATCACTACGGTGATGGGTCTGAGCAGACTACTTCAGTAGAGAAGGAAGTGAAAGAGGCAGAAAAAAAATGTGGGAAAAAAGAATGCAGGAAAATCAGCTCTAACAGTGTACAGGACACAAAAACAGGACATAAGGAAAGAAAATGTGTTTGACAATTCACTGGGAAGTTCTTTGCTGTTTGAGGCGAGAACGGGAGTTTTGAGGACGAGGACGTATATGTCTAAATTTCAGGAGACAGACTCATTATGTGCCGACTGCCATAATGAGAGCGAGACACTAGAGCACTTGGTTTTGAAGTGCACGTAGGTTTGCCCTGCCCTCCTTGAAGGAGTAACGTATTTGGCCGGGGCCCTGGGTTCTGCTAGCGACTATGGAAGGACGGAAGATAAAACTATTACAGTCACAAAGAAACGATTAGAAGATTGGTGGAAATTATCAAGGGGAAATTGTATGATGCACAACTAACTAGCACAGCTGGGGAAACGCGGGACAGAGGAAATTTGGACTCCCTCCCACGTGGCTCCGGCCCGAAGTCTCTACCCTTCCTCCCAGTGGGTCTGGTGCTGGTGTAACACCGAAAAGGTTTGACCCTGGAGAAGAAAATTGTCGACTCCCACGCCGGGGGGAAGAGGGGGGGGGGGATGTTTTTAGTTTTTTTTGCCTATCCCCCAAGGTCATCCTGGTGATATCCCACACTGCCTTGTGATAGTTAGGGGGCTAAACATTTGTCTTAGAAGGGCGGGAGGAGTCATCTGTTGGTCTTTTTAGACTTAGGCTAGGTGGCACAAGCTACCGCCCGTTACAAGGGGTATTCGCGACTCCAACTAACTATAGGTGGCGCCACTCATTTTTCAAAATGGCGGTTATAGTGAGGGTCGGAAATGCGTGCCGCTGTTGAGCCTGTCTAGTGTGCTGTCTTCACCGAGCTACACAAATTATTTCTGGTAATACGAGGAAGCTATAGGGTGTTATGAGCACAGGTCACCTCTTTACCCTGAAAACAAGAACGGTGTTTAGCATAATTCGCGACTCCAGCAAAACGAACGGCACCTAGCGGGAAAACACTGAACTGGCCGGAACAGGTCCTTTCGCGATTTCTGCTCGTCTCTTCTGGCTTCCGTGATTACATGTTGTCGTTGGTTTGCGCGACAGAACAGTTCTACCGGTGACTGTGTCGTAACCGTAGTATCGCCTTGTGACCCAGGTTGCTCTGCACGCGACCTATGGAACCGCGTGAGCCAGACATTCTGCGTTTATCAACGTTCATCAGCACCGTGGAAGGACAGTGGGCAGTCCTTTCCTCGTTTCCTCGAAAAAAGTCAAACCTCTGGAAGTTCGCTTACCGCAACACATCGCCGCACGTTCGAAACGTGGAAGATAAAACGCGGGGGGAGCAATTTGGAGTCCAATGATTACTTGCTGGTGTTCCAGCGTTGTGCATTGAGCTGGCACATGGCACGGCACGACCTGGATTCGACCGCCATATTTTCCCGATAGTGGCGTCCCCTATAGGTCGCTGGAGTCGCGAATATCTACGCAAGGACGCGCGTTTTAATTCGGGAGCGAAACCGAAACTAACCTCTATTTTGGATTTAATTTCTCGATATAGGTCTTAATTTCGGATTCTTTCGTAACTCAAGATGTGTCTCACATCGTAATTATTTAGTTAGAGCAGTTGTTCGCGGAAACTCTATTTGTGACATACATGTTCGATCCAGGCTGCTATTTGTTGTTGTAGTTCTTGAAAAAATCAGTGCTGATATTTGTGCGTTCTCGCTGCCTTTTCTCGCTCAGATACTTTTCATGGGAAATAATGAACTGCGGGCCTTTTAATGTGTTTTGGGGTATTTAGACGATTAATTGGTTTAACATTATTCCCAGCGCAAGAATGAGAGAATAATTCAAATTTTTACAATATGTCCACAAAATGTATACCTTAATAAACGCTGTTCTCACTGCAACAACCCAAAGACGGAATCCGAGTCAGACAGCTGAAGTGTGTGTGTGTGTGTTTTTTATAGCAACGCGTGACGCATACGACTTTATATTACATCCAGTGTTTGATTGTTTGTCTATCTTGATAACGATGACAGAGTTTTTCATATGCTAAAAAGAAAACAAATTGATACCTATCTGGAAAGACTATTATGTTTGAATGGCGTATTTTCGTGATCTGGGCGTTAATTGGGGGTATACATTGTCGCGATTTGCATTAATACAAATAATATTAAAATTCAAATATTTTAATACGTTATTTTTCAAGCTCTAATATAATTTGTTGCTTATGATCTAATTTCAAACGCGCGAACAAATATGACAATCAAAAGTGTGCTAATTATCATCACGGGTGCCAATTACAGCATTTTGAATTACCAAGTAATAAAATAAAAATAGTCTAAAATCAATGAAAACATTCTAGCCAATGTGAGAAATCCTCGTAAAATTACATGAATTGTGGGTAAAGTATATTTTGCTATCAAAGTCGCGACTTTTGACAATCGGCAAAGCGTCCAAAGTCGCCGCCAATATACTTCCAGACCAAATGCCCAAAAGTTAAAAAAGAATATAAATAAAAAATAAAACTTTTTTTTTTTTAGTTACCAATCTTTTCATAACATTTAGTTACTTTCATCTTTTCACTCCGCCGTTTTGACAATCTCAGCCTTTTCAGTTCGAAGGAACGCCAATACCCACTTGCACGTCTGCTCACTGCAGCACCTTTCGTTGGCGTTGGAAGCCGGTGAAAAAGTAGCGAGTTTTAGTATTGCGTGTACGAGCGAACGCAAGTGTTGTGTTTTCTGTTAGCTTTGCGTGTTGCACCCTGCGCGTGCGAGGAGCCTAAAATTACGGTCTTGGATGGCGCATGGCAATGACGCGCACGCACAACGTGGGGCACGCAACTCTAACGCAAACGCACACCGCTTGCGTTTGCTTCTATGCGCATTCTATGCGCAATACTAAAACTCTCCAGTATAAGGTACAATCCCATAGCGGTTGCAGCACTACGTTGGAACAGTGAAGAGTGTTGTGTGCATTCGGAAATTGCATTTCGCGAGCCATAGTCGCGAGCAGTTCCGCCGTGCCCGCTGAGTAGGAGAATCGGGGGACCCTCACTAGAGCGCTTCCCGTTTCCGCCGCGGGAGGGCGAGCGTCGAGCTGGAGACGCGAGTAGCCATGAACATCCATCCATCCATCCATCCTTGGACACGAATTGCGTGGATCCGGGGTCTCGCCGAACGCTGACGTAGCAGTCGTGTCCAGTACATGCTCAGGGTACGTGATCAAGCAATGGCGGACAGGCAATGGCGCGGTCTTCTGAAAAGGGTCTATAGTGTTCTCGTACGAGACCTTGATGCAACGCTACTTCCGGTTCAAAAACCTCGCCGGTACCCGCCGGAATCGATGTTAGAGGCATTCGTCGCTGTTATGCTGTTTTGTGTGCTTTGGGGCCGTGTTTGCACTGTAGTTCGTGCGCTCGCTAGAGGTTTAAAATGGTCAGTTGCGCCGTTATCAATTGCTCCAGTCGTAAAAGTCGGCGACAAAACAAAAACTGCAGCCATCAATACTTTTTTTTTTTTTTGGAGTTTTGCCAATTATCAGGAATCAGGACAAGGTGACGCTCGAGCAATCGGTTCGCCGGGGTCATGAATGGCTCCGACGGATACGCCGGCACAATCTCGACAGAAAAGCCTCGTACCGTGTTTGCGAACTGCACATCGTGTCAAGTGAGGAACCTCTTTGCGATTGACTATAGAAAAGTAATTAAGCAGCCGAAAATACTTGCGCGGCAGCTCCAGTCTCATCTGTGTATAGACAGTCAAAAAGTTTTAGGACCGGCTACAGTGCTGACAAGTTTTGTACGATATACCGCGATGATTTTACGTACATATAGCCGCACTAATTTTCTTGACAGTCACCGCAAATGATTCACAGGCGACGTATGTTTTTCCGTCCGACGGCACTCCACGCCGGACGGCGCATTCAAGTGCCGTCCGAGGATGTTTAACTCAAGTCACGCATATTCTGACCTGCGTTCCATCGTTCCAGTTCCACAAAGGCTGGCACTATACTGCTGCCGCGATAAGGCGCCGAATGCCTCCAACATGGCGCCAAGGCACTGATGGCAGACGACAATGTTGGTTTCGATTTCGAGGCTAACCGGAAGTGACGTCAGGTGCAACAAGCCTATTGCTGCAGTGATGCAGCGATTTGCTCTCTCAAGAGCTGTGCGGGAAAATACGCGAACCAGATTTCTATTTTCTTTTTTTTTTAATTACTGTAGTGACTGGCAGCTAAAGGAACGCAGGCGTGGCTCCTAATGTTCACACTTCTTTGGTGACTTCTGGTAGTCGGCGTTTTTATCAGTGTAGTCAATTTACCAATTTTCCCAATAAATTTGGATTTTATTTTCCTCCAGTTGTTTAGCGGAGAGATTGCCGCTCTACGGTTGGAGGGATTATTTTTTTGCAGTTTTCAAATCATGTTAGCTTCTTTTCTGGCCACCTCAAACGTTCACCAGTTTACTTTTATCAGTCGTAGCTAAGCTTTATTTATGCGGCAAGTTAGAGTCCATTCGTCTTCATTTCTGCTTACCCTTCAATAAAACCCTCGTCCGTGAGAATAATGTGCTTGCAACGCCCATTGACGTAATATTGGGCAAACATTGAGACATCGTTTAAAAACGGTCATTCTTGGTCTGCGCCCGACCCACTTAGCGACATCCATTTAGCGGGGTTTTGATTTTTGATTTGGCAACGCTGGCTCCTTATCAGCCAATGCTGCAGTCCCCCTATGGTGCCCGGAACGCGTATCTGACTGGTGTGTTTACCGCGTCCAAAAACGTGGTCCCTCGATTTCCCCCTCATGACGTCATACAAGTGTCACGCAGTCACCGGTAGCGATTTCGGCGGCGTTCCAGCAGCTGTGGCGGATGTGGCAGACGCCTGTTCTGCTGCAAGTCGCTCTCCCGTATATGGCAGTCCACATCCCACGGAAGCTTCGGCAACCAGAAGTTGGGACGCCTAAAGCCCCTTCATGTTTCAAAAGTAGCGCAAGGTGCGTCGATGCGCGAGGCCCGTGCAACGAGCAGGCCTTGGGAAGATCTAGGGTGCCTTCATGTGCGCTTTGCTTGGGGTGATGACATCTGGCCATTTTGTTTCGAACGCTTATTTTTATTTTTTTGTTCTGAAGCGCGTGAAAGAGCGTGCCCCTGCACGCGCTCGTGGCGCTGACTCTATACGACGACATTTTGTTTCCTGCGATTTCTTTGTATTTTCCCTGTGAGCGCGTGCTGTCGGCATCGGGTACTACAAACGATGGCATCACCCTAAACAGAAGGGCATTGAGGCACTCTAGGAAGATCGTGGCGGCACAGCGGCAGCACTGAGCTAGATTTCAGACGCCATGTTCTTCCCAGAAGTGGCACGCGGCGCGTGTCTCGAGCATTTCCACAACAATGAACGGCGCCGCTTTTCCCAGGGTAGAGGGACTTTAGGGACGCCGTGACGACACCGACACTAGCGTTCGGTCGTGCTACTCGCAGCCTTCTTCGTTATCCTTTCTATACGACCAACCGCCAGGATCGCGACATGCAACAGCATGACACTTGGCCTTCTTTGACGTCGCTTGTTGCTGCTTCGGGGAAAACTTTTGATGTGATCAGCAGGACGCTAAACACGCCGGTCGAAGACGCGCTCCAGGCACCATATATAGTCCCACTGACTGAAGAGCGATAATAAAAGGGACCAACCACGCCCTGGTTTCCTTGAGTTGTGACCGACTATTCATTTGGGCGGAGAATAGAGAGTTTTAGTAGATCGTGCCGATGGCTCCGATAACGATACCCGATACTCCGCCGCCGCCTTTGCGCTTGCATTGTATCGTTATCGGGTATCGTTATCGGAGGTACCGGAACGATCTACTAAAACTCTCTAATAAACGGCCGGCGATCCGATGCGTACAGTTTATATTTGCGGCGAGAACGACACGGCTCTCCTTCCCTCCGAACACCCGGTTATACGACGTGGGTCCCCTTCCATCGCCATCGAGGGATTGGAGCGGCCGTTCAACCGAAACCGCGGGTCACACTAACCAAATCTAGCGAACCGCTCGCGAACCTAATGTAATTCGGATCCTCAGAGGCTAACCAATCTTGGCTGCCCCCCGTATACTAATGCACTGGCCGGGGAAAAGACTCGGCGCTCATTTGCGGCAGCACAGCCTCCCGTCGTGAAGAAGGCCGACCGAATTAAGACTCCGCGATGCTTCGCCGTAGATTCTACTCCGTTCCAGCTTACGATGGACCGCAGAGAACGCTACGAGCCACCGAAGCTAATCCAATAGCGTGTGAGTGTCACGTGACTTTGAAGAGGTGGCGCGCGGCAGCGTGAGATGAAACAGAGTCGTTCAATACGCTACAGGTCGCGAAACGTCTCCGTAAAAGACCCGTTCACACTCTTGTATTTGACTACGTTCGACCGACTGAGACAAGACCGGTATTTACAGCGCGGTTCACACACTTGCAACGGAGTACGACCGGGAGAGACAAGACCGGTTTTAAGCCTCTTACGACGTCTTTGGACCAGCTCGGCAGCATCGCATCCGGTCCTAAGGGTTCGCAAGAGGCTTAAAAACCGGTCACGTCTCTCTCGGTCGTACTCGGTTGCAAGAGTCAGTGTGAACGACCCTTAATTCAATTCAATTTTTTTTTCAATTTTCAATTCAATCTTTATTTCAAATCAAGTCATAAAAAATAAAGAGCTGGCCCACAAAAGCAGCATTCTGCTCGTATGTGGGGCCATAAGACCAAATGAAATACATCTTGTTAACAAAAAACGCTCCGCGGCACGAAAAAAAAAAAAGAAACAAAAAGGAAAAGTAATATTGCGTAAAAATGAAAGAAGCACAAAATTAGCAAATAAAATATATGAGCACATTAAGGCATGAAACATAGGCACTCATAACCAAGTCTACTTATGCGACATTGAAACAAAAGTACGAAATTTTTACAACGGTCAGCCTACGATATCTCCAACTCAGATGTTTGACACCAATTTTTTTAGTTTTCGTTTCAATACCCTAGTGAATGTTACATTCATAAGGGACTCTGGAAGTTCGTTAAATAAAGAAGGAATGTAGTGATTTATATGTTTCTTTCCATACAGTGTGTATATTTTCGGAATGACGTACCTTTCAGTTCGTCTCAAATCTCTAATTTTGTTTACGGCAGTTTTGTAGGAATTACTGAAATAGTTATTTGTTATTGCTACGTGTGGAAAACAACTTTTAAAAGACAAAAATCCCAACTCTTTAGCATTCTCTTGAGTTTCCAATACTTGATATGAAGTTCCATATGAGATGTTGTTTAGCATGTGTTTTAGTATCCTATCTATCGCTCTTGCTTTATATTCTGAACAATGACCGTACAGTGTAATGCCGTACCGTAATGCAGCTTCCGCCAAATATTTAAACACAGGTAATCTTATCTTCAAGCTGCACATACTTTTGAGTTTATACAATTTCTCATATATGAATCTTTTTTTTTTTTTTTTACAACAGATTCCACCTGCGCATTCCACAGCATGTGTTCGTCAACAAAGACGCCTAAATATTGAACTGAACTATCGTATGCTAAAGGTTTACAGCTACAATCCAGACACTGTACCGAGTGCAAGAAAATGTTTGGAGATATTACAATCTGTTTCTGGTGATTTCGAAAACACATCAGTTTCGTTTTTGCAACATTCACAGAAAAAAAAATCGCAGCAAACCATCTAATTATTATATCAATGTCTCTCTGAAAAACAGAAATTGCTTCATCGTACTTCTCAAGTGGTAAAACTAATACGGTGCCATCTGCATATTGAAACATTTTTGACTGAAGTGGCAGAAATCCTAACCCATTCGTATAAATGTTAAATAACATTTATTTAAGCCTCTTGCGACGGCTTACGACCGGTTGCATTGCTGCTCACCCGGTCGTAAACCGTCGGAAGAGACTTAAAAACCGGTCGTTTCTCAGTCAGTATTATAGTCAAAAACAAGTGCGTGAACGAGACGAAAGGCTGGTTTAGACAATTTTTCGACCGACTCCGACGCAACCCATTCTTAAAGGTTCGTTCACACGCTTGCGCTTGACTACGACCAACTTCGACACGAGCGGTTTTTAAGCCTCTTGTGACGGCGTACGACCGGCTCCGCTGATCCGAAGCCGGTCGTATAAGTCGTCACAAGAGGCTTAAAAACCGGTCGTGTGAACCGGTCGTGTGAACAAACGCAAGTGTGTGAATGGGCCACCGAGGGGGCTATGAGCCGCAGTCTAATCAGCACCGCTGGGAGTCTGGCAACCAAAAAGTAGTATTGGAATTTCGAACCCACTCTGAACGAGGCAATGAAAGCGGTGACGAGCAATTGCGAGCGTTTCTCGTTAGTGTAAGCGTCTTCAGCTCTGTACGCTCTGTATCGTGATCAAACTTCCTTTTCTCCAACATTCTCCAAAAGCATATAATTCTTCATTCCTCTTTTTGCCTCAAACTAAATCCTCGATGCCGCTATTGGTGTCAAACTTCAGCTCCGCAAGTGGCGCCATCAAGTAGAGGAACTCCGAACGAGTACGCACAATTGTCTGACTCTTCCGCTCGCAAAATCGCAGTTTTGTTTGAAAACTAACAAAATAAGCTTAGATCTCAGTTATGCCACTAGATATCAATAAAGAATGACCGGTTCTTGCATACAGTCATCAATAGACCCCTTTCAAAAGTCCATCAAGCAACACTGATGATCGACATTTCTGGGTCACAAAGCACGCGATTGAATCCGAGCACTCGCCGAACGCAGACGTAGCCCTCGTGTCGAATACATCGTCCAATACATGCTCAGAGTAGGTCACTGATCTCCATGTCTATTGGCTGGATCGCGTTTGATCAGCTCCGCTTATGGACGAAAATGTGGCCACGGTCGGCCATCTTTTTGGTAGAGTTATATTGTCTCTGTACTCTGTTTCATACTTAGCGTGCAACGCTGTCAAAGCTACTGGCGCGAGCGCGTGGCTTCATCTAAGGCCTTGTTTGCACGAGAACGCGTGCAAATGATCAACGAGATCAAGCCCCACGCTCGCGCCAGCAGCTTTGACAGCGTTGCACGCTAAGTATGAAAGAGAGTATAGCCATCATAGGGGGTAATATGGCGGACAGCGCTATATATGGCGGAAGGCTGCCATAAAATAGCCGTGGATCTAGTACACTGTACCGTCGGTGATATTTCGTGCTTGATTGAAGTTGTTCGACGAAGCAGATTCTTGAAACCCGGCGAGAACGGTAGCCTCATCTTTGAGGAGCCGGCGAAAGTTCTACGAAAGCGCAGCACCGGGGGAAAGCAGCGCAGCTCGCATCGAAAGCATGCAGACTCCGTACCGGCGTCTGCTCTCGATGCTTCTTTCGATGCGACTTTCGATGCGCGCTGTGCTGCTTTTCCTCGGTGCTGAGATTTCGTGAACTTTCACCGGGTCCTCAAAGATCGCGCTACCGTTCACGCCGGGTTTCAAAAATATGTTTCGTCAAACAATTTCAATCAAGCACGAAATATCACCCACGCTATTTTGATGACAGCCTGCCACCACAACTGCCACAACGCTGTCTGCCATAGATGGATGATAGTGGCTGCAGCAGCTGTATCTTGGCTAGAGGTGATATAACTAAAAAGATGGCCGCCAGTGGCCGCATTCGCGGAGCGGGCAAACGCGATCCAGCAATTGTCATTGAGATCAGTGGAGTAAGTGATCAAGCAATGGTGGACAGGCGATGCCACCGACTTTTAAAAAATATATATATATTACAAAGGTAAGAAAGTCGGTGTAAGAGAAATTGTATTTTTGCAAACTACTGGTAATCGCGAATAGACCGATCCTGCGTTTAACGCACACGTGACGTCGCCATAACTATGCATATAGCAAGTCGTCTGCTTCTTGCGGAGGAGTTACGGTGACGTCAGAGCGACGCCGAGCTTTGATTGGCTTTGATTAAAAGGATAGTGGGTAGATCTCAATGCTAGATGCCTTGAAGTCTACCCTCTATTTTTTTTTTTTCAATCAGCGAATAAGGGCTTGGCGTTCTGACATCTTCGCAACTTTTGTGCAGGAAGCAGACGAACTTGTGCTCCGCATAGTCATAGCCTCCTATACTCACAAAGCCTGGCAGTTCGAAGACGGAACCATAGAATTCCCGGTACAGTGAAACCCGTTTAAAACGAACCCATGTGCAGCGAATGATTGTCAATATCGAACTCAGGGAAAATTTAAATAAAAATGCATATAAAAAGTACGTTTTATAATGAACGACATATTGGCTATATCGAACTTTTTCCCCCCGGGAAGGCTTCCAAAAACGCGCAAACAATCGTCTTCTAGCCTGTCCCTCCCCCCAAAGAAGTAGGAAAGAAAGAAAATTTCAAAAGCTCAAGTTGCGAACAAAATTGAGCGAAGAGAAGCGATTTAGAAGGGTAGAAAAAATTCACTCTGCACGCACGCACAGAAAAAAATTATTTTCATCCCAAAACGGTTGCCTACGAAGAGAAGGGTTTCAGAAGGGGAGATAAGCTAAAAAAACAAAGTCTGCACGCACGCAAAAGAAAAAGCGGAAGCGAAGAGATGAGAAAGAAAGAGAAGCTCTCGCCTTACAACGAACGCATCGAGGGAGTTCGTTGTAAATGGTTTTTGATATATCGAATTACTTTCTATATCGAACTGATTGTAGCGTTTCCTGCTGTTCGTTATTAACAGGTTTGATTGTAGCAGATTTGGAGCGCAAGGATCTGGTAGCACAGAGCATTTCTCGGGGAACCTGGACGCCAGTGCACAGTTTTGGCAGTGGCGAGGACCCGAAACATGGTTTTCAAACCTGTCGAGAAAAGAAGCGGCAGCGCGAGGAACGCGAGGAGCACGAGCGGACTCTTCATCGCTCAGGAGAGGTGAGTTTCGGCGTCTCGCCACAGCGGGGCGCCCGTCACGCGTGGCTCTCCTCTCATCGTCTGCCGCTCCACCATTTCAATTTCGGCGGCCGCTTCTTGTGGCTATCTGCCAGGCTTTGTCAGTATTAGCGACGTGCACGATCGAAAGTGTCGCGGTGGTCGGCCTTCCACGATTGGCCGAATGCTGACTATGACGTCAGCAAAGGAGCTCTCATGGACGGACATAAGAGGAACGTGAGGAGTTCAATTTTGACGGTGTTGACAGTGTTGGTTCGTGCTCTGCTCGCGCAGACCCTCAGCGAAGTTGTCGCGCGTGCAGAAAGACTACAGTTCCCACGATGCATGGCGGCAGCGATGGCGTGATGAAACTGGCTGTGAGATGGGTGGCTCCCTGAGAGTGGGGTGGCCAAACGAAAATGCCCTCTTCCGGGACAGTGGCGCTCCTATAGTTTTTGACCCTGCACCAAGCTGACCCAAGTTTCCTGACCGGAAGCGTATGAGGGGCATCCGCTCAAAGTCACATCCTTGAGCACCAATGCCTTCCCTGCCTGCTAGCCGGACACATGGAGCTACTAACGTACAGACGACCGAAACCTAGAGAGGTGATTGGCTGATCAATTTCTGTTGCCATGGAAATCGCCATTTCGGTCCTTTCAGATCTTCGAAGCTTCGAAAGGGTCATTCTGAGCCAATCGCGCCAAGATCGAGCCTCATTGTTGCGGTGAATGCGTTCCTCGCCAATATAAACGTCTTTGGCACTGTGTTCTCAATCAACTTATCAATTATGCTTATTTCCACACATCTTTTATACTATAATATGATATTCATCTTCTTACGTATATAAAAAAAATTATTTTTCTTTTGTTTTTTTATTGTCGTCAAGCATGTGGTGGCGGAGCGAAGATGTGCGCTTGTTTCGCCGGTGTGTCCCAAGATCACAGTATACAAGAAATGCCTTTATAAAGCAACCTGTCACAAGGACTTTGGGATCGACTCTCCAAGAATGAGGGGTCAAAGAGAAACCGCTCAGACCATGAACGAACATGGCTACCATACGGGGAGCTTGGCGCTACTTTCACCAGGATCCAGTGACTTTAGCGTAAGTAGCCAAATCACCTTGTTCGTCTCCTTTCTTTTTTTTTCTCTCTTTTTTTTATGCGGGTTGTGACTGTTTTATGTGGGGTGCGTAGTCACGTGACGCTTCTGCGCATGCGCTGTGCCTACAGTAGTGCCGCCGCAGCGGGGATGACGTTAGGGCCGCTCGTGTGTGTGTGTGTGTGTGTATAACCGGTGTTCGTTTCGTGCGGCAACGTGGGGTGTGGCGACACGGGGTTCGGACTCCCTGCAGAGAAGACCACCGCCGCGGTGAACGCGCGGCCCGAGCTGCGGTCCGCAGCGCACGAGGCCGTCTGATCCGCAGGAAACCGCGCGCTACTCTGTCCCCTTTCTTCCGGTTTGCAGCGGAACAAGCTTCCGTTTGCGGAAAGAAGGAAATGAGCCGCCTTCTTCATTTCCGTCTCCCCCGCGCTTGGGCGATGTGTGTACGCACCGATGGAAAAGACAAGCGGACCCGGAGACTTGGAAGTCTGGGGAATTCGTTTTTTGGTGTTGTTTTCGTCTACGCTTTAATGCGTATTTTGATGTTGTTTTTTTCTTCTTCTCTTGTTGTGGCGGGAAGGCCGACTAACGACGGCTTCCGGTGCGATTCATTATCGGCTGCGCACGGAGCGAGCGACGTCGCGCTCTCTCGCGTTTCGAGATCCCTACGTTGCGCGTCAGAGATTTTTTGATTTTCCACCGAGGAATGCCCGATTCAAATGGTGCAATTTTAAGCCTGATTCGAAATTGCGAATTTGCTTGCAATTTCACTGCTGCGTCAGCGATTAACACCACAGCCTCCACCACGTTTTTCTTTCTTTCTTTTTTTCGCACAAGCCACGTGGTAATTGCACATGGCCAACCTTCTGGGACATTCTGTGGAACAAAACGTTATAAAAGAAACAACAAAATTATAATTAATTTGTGTTCTATGATACCTAGGCAATTACGCTTCCGGGGAACATTTGAATCTCTTGTCAAGAAAAGCAGAACTTCATAATTTTGTAAGTCACCAGGCTCGATCCAAGTCACCAGGCTCGATCTAAAATGGACTGTAAAGCTCGACACTTGCACGTAGCAATCTGAAATTTTCGTCAAAAGTGTATTTCACAGGTCGTTTTCTTTTTTCTTGTAAAATTAGCAAGCGTAGCTTCCTTTCTGTAAAACAATAGGGCCAAGAAACCTGCCAGGGTCAGCGGCGGGCGGCGACGCAGACGACCAAGTCGAGCTGCCGGGTGTGTTTGGCGCCCGTATTGATAGATGGCGCTACCTCTTTATCGAGACTGCTAACGACCACCGTGGTTTATCAAAATGAACATGATCGTTTTGTAACGTACCGCTCATTTAAAAATAATTTCAGACAATAAAACCAAGACATAAAGGGAAAAAAGAAAAACGCGTTTGCTTACCAACGGCGCTTTTGCTGCCAACGGATTTCGTCTGCGTGTCGTCTGCTTTCTTTCGCTGGTCGGCCACATTTTCGGACGCCACCGCTGCCCGTTTCGATCTGGATGAGCATCGTACCAACGTGCGGTCGTGTATCCCTAGTGCGTGGTGCACAGACCCCAGGCTAGCGGTTTAGCCGCACTGGCTAAATTGCTCATCCACAACTGAGAAACAAGTCGCCCGTTGAGGCGGACTAAGTTCTAGACTGTATAAACATATACACACCCCAATTTATTTTTTATTCATTGGCGGTTATAGTTGCGTGCGCGTCTGCTGAGTGAGAGCTGACGGCGAGCTTCCGCAGTTATTTTGCAACGTGCATTCTGCACCATGAAGATTGCCGGACTCAGCAGGGTATTAATGCGAGCCCCTTTTGAGAATGCGCTTTTCATGAATCATCTCCCACCTCCGGTACATCTAACCCGGACGGTACATCTACAACCCATCGTAAGCACTAGAGCTCCCTTTCCCCTCCCCTATGCCACATGGGGATGATGGGGCCCAATAGGCCAGGGTATGGTTCACCTAATAAACGCTTCAATCAATCAAGCACTCTAAAACTCGCCCTCAAACATGGCGTTCAGTGAATACCCCCAATAAAACCGTGGGATAAAATCCATACGCGTCCAAACGTTGAATTACTGCTTATTACTATTCTAGGGCTGTCACCTAAAATATTCATATGAAACATTGCTACGTCTGTTGTTGTTCAGTTGTAATTCTCATTTCAGTGCATGCGTCGATACGTTGATGTCCAGGAAAGTCGGGGATGAAATCGTGAAATCGCAGCATCTGACTCGGGCCAGGCACGTAGCCAGGATTTTGTTTCAGGGGGGGGGGGGGGGGGGGCGCCCATGACAAAATGCTGTATGAGGGGGAGGGAGAGAGGAGGTCCCAGAAAAATGGAAAATTTCGGGGGGGGCGGGGGGGGGGGGGGGGGGAGAGGGCCCCCCACCCCCCTGGCTACCTGCCTGACTCGGGCAATGATTGCAATTTCGCAATTGCGGCGTCGTTCACGCCGCAAAAAAGAAAGAAAAAAAAAGGAAAACGTAGTGGAAGCTGCAGTGCTCAACGTCGCAGCTGCGAAATCGCAAGAAGAATCGCACCATGTGAATCGGGCACTGTACAAGAGAAAAGAAAACCCTGCTCTTTTTCTTTTTACGGCGACAGCCACTATTAGGGCGTTTTAGAAGATCGTTTCGATACCTCCTATAACGATTCCCGATAACGATACGATGAACGCGCAAAGGCGGCGGTGGAGTATATAGGCGTATCGTTATCGGAACGCAAAAAGCAACCTGCTGAAACTCCCCATTGTCAAAGTTTCGCAGCGGGTCCCCGATAGCTCTTTCCTACAGGGTCGTCCTCGCTAGAAAAACTTTTCCGCCGACTTCAACGAAAATAATTTCCCGCTATATTTAGCGTGCATATCTCTCCGTCATATTTCGAGGAAAACATTTGTTTCCGCTAAATTTAGTGGGAAATTCCCTCCGTTGACTTTGGTGAAGAAATGCCTTCGACAAATATAATACTTAATCCACTAAATTAAGCTGCGAAACATCCGAGGAATTATTTATTAAAGAAATAATTCCTTTTTGCGGTGAAAAAAACAACAGCTGCAACAATTCGGTTCAAGCCTTTCACACACACCCTGTGCATTCATTAAAAATATAGACTCTTTACACATGCGCTTTGTCTTTTTTTTTTTTTTAGACTAGCTCATTTTTTTTTAATGTAAGCGTCTTATACAAAGGTTTCTAACCGTGACTATATCATTTTCAATTTAATTCAATCCCGAGTTGTAGGGCACTTCGTTTTCGGCTAACAGACGATGTTTCCCTATATTTACACCCAGAACATTTTTTTTTTTATTGAAAATCGGGTTAAACTTGATTTTTTTTTCCGAATTTAGAAAATTAATTTTACTAATTTCAGAACTAGTCTGCTCAGAAAATATTTTTTATGAAACAAACAGTTGGTAGGAACACGTACGCTAGCTCCAGACCGCGGAAACGATGCTATGGTCGGTAACAGGTTAAGAATTCAGAAGAAACTCTTCCCACCCCTTTCCAGTTGAGCGGAGCGAATGGTGGAGAGGAGGTCGCCTCCTCTCCAGCGTTCGCTCTGCTAATGTGGAAAGGGGTGGGAGGCAGGGGGTTTTCCCAAGAATTGAAATTAGGGGGGGGGGGGGGGGGGGAGTCAGGGGGGCAGGCATTGAGAAAAAAGAAGTCTTGCGAATAGGCTTCTTCCAAAATCGAAGCGCCCCATCACTGCGAAATACCACGCAGTGCACTCTGGGAACTAGTTGGCCACTCAATTTCGGTTTCGTTTGAGCAGCTTCATTTCATGCCATCACGCCGTAACCGAATGCGCTGCTTGCGTTTTCGATTATCTGACATTTCACGAATGTGCAATACACTCATTCTCGAGCAATAGAAAACGAAGACCGGGGCACTTTCCTTGGTTCCCGAAACACCGGATATTGTGCATGCGTATGCAAACGTAGTAAGACGTGGCTTAGTCATCCTCACCCCACGACTGAATATTTGAGCTTAATTTAAATAATCCCGTCAGATACCAGCAAACTACAACTGAAATTTGGTCGCCTTGAGCCTTTGACGTATTTTGTATGCTAAATGTCCGCTTCTTGTTACTTCAATGGGCCAAAAGCAAACCGCATCCTCACAGGAGTATCAAAGATGAGCCCAACGTTGACGCATGAACTTTTAAGGAAACGCAATAAATTCAACCTCACTACTGCACAAAAGTTACTATGATGTCTTCCTCGTGTCATCATATATATCCCATTCAAATTTTTTTTTATAGAAGATTAAGTTTTCGCAAACGCTGAGGTCGCGGCTAGTAACGACAGAGGCCCTAACAAGCGTACCCTTACACCTCGCTAAGCCTTTTTGGACGAGCTTTTACTGACGCCCAAGATCTGTGTCTGCACGGTGTGTCTGAAATTATCTCGTCATACTCAGTCAGGAAGAAAACAAACACATAACAATTATTATGGCCATTAGCAACCGTCAAATGCGCTTTGAATAATTTCGTTCGTTCACGCCCGTCCGGCGCACTTCCGGCGAACGGTGCGACGTTTTCACACAAGTGCTCGGCTTTTGCTTTCTTAAAACGGTTTGTATGTGCGAATGTGCCTATATGATGGCAGGATAACTTTATGCACATACGCGATGTTGAATATCAGTTAAATGCAAGCGGGTGGGGACTTCGCTTCGTGCAGTGCTGCGGGTCAGTACAGATAAGAGATAAGAAGTGTGTTCGATTTGAGCGCTATTCAATGGCGCCTCCGAGTTTTACCTCGCATGCTCAGGCGTATTAAGAAAAAAAAAACAGTGATTGCAAAAAGTTATATTTCGTCTATGGAGGCACAAAACAAACTTCCTGACAAGCAACACTAATGTAAAGGTGCGAGCTCGATGGATGCATACTTATTGGTTGTTACAGCTTGTGGACTCGTACACAAGCAAGATCCCCGAGCTTCGCAGCGTCGAGATTCCCAGCGCTGGCTCGTTCACATACCTCGAAACGCTAACAGAAAGGCTCGAGTACAAAAATACAACATGCACGTGTTAAGACAAGCTATACATCTCGGGCTTGTGCTAAAGCTTCAAGGTCTGGCCATTTAGGTTAGTTTAGAGACCAAAAATGACGCCCTCGGGACCAGAAAACATGAGATACGCTCTGTGTAGAATCTCTTGTCGACGTGTCGATCGAAACCGAAACCATGCCACTCTCCTCCCTGGCCAACTAACTCCCAGAGTGCAACGCGCGCACTGTTGCATGCAGGGGTTTATGGAAGTAGTCTATTAAGGGTGTGCCTTCAGAAAAACAAGGGGGGGGGGGGGGGGGTGTACACCCCCTAGGGGGTGTGGAGGGAAATCACTGGTGGGAGGAGTTTCCCCTGAACTCTTAACCTGTCAATGACTATATAGATCCTATCGGATTTATTATACTGCTGGGTGTTTCCACGTCAGATGTACAATGACTGTCCAAATCATAGTTTTGATTTTTTTTTTTTTCTGTAAGAGGTATATGTCAAAACCATTTTCTTGAGTGGAGCATTCAGCTATATGTTAACGACGTAGCTAATTTTTTTCCCGTATATATCTATAAAATTTAGAAGCTCTAGGCGTGGAGATTGCCGAGATTTCACAGTAGTAATTTACGCAGCCGACAATACGACACCAAAGCAGGCACGTAGCTGAAAAAAAAAAAAGATGTTTCATTTGTTTTATAGACAATTTACAACATGCACGCAAAATATATAAAAATTACAACAATATATTTCGATGCAAAAATAATTCCGAACCACGCAAAAAAAAAAAAAAATAAAACGTTTTAGAGACAAATTCACAAATTGTTTGTGAACAGACTACTTTATGCAAAACGTCACAAAATATATAGAAATGTGCGTCTTGAAGTAGAGTTTATTAATATGTAAAAGGACTCGCTTAGTCATCATTGTAGTTTTGCTATTGATGTAGAGACGTAAGTCATTTTCTTTTGAAAAAAAACAAAATTGCACGTCAATATTAAAAAGACAAAAAAAAAAAACTCCCTTCTTCTTTTTTAAACTTTTAATGACACCTTTTAGTAACTTGAACTAACTTGGGATGGCAAGATATTGAGTAGCATATGACCTCCAATTGAGAAAAGCGACAACGAGCCTTCACTCCAATTGAGCTAGCTTGTATTGGTTTTGCTGTTTCTAAATGAGCTCATACAATGATGGTCCGGGAGGAACACACAGCTGTATATGCCCGCCGTAACTAAGATTTCCCAGATATATAAAATTAAGATCCTTGAGGCGTGGGCATTACCGAGGTTTCACTATTGTACTTGCACAGCTGTAAATTCCACACCAAAGCACGCATACGTAGTGATACTTATTTATTCATTTTACAGTAGGGCTGCAATATGTACACGAAATATTTAAAATTGCAATAAAATGCTTGTTTACAGAACAAACTACAAAACCTATCAAGAAAACACGTTTTAGAGACGCATCTACAAATTATTTAGCAGAATTTTTTAAATAAACTTTGTAAGATTTTTGCTTGCACTTCCCGAATACATAAATGAAATTTGCACAACAGGCCGAGTATTTTTGCTATTGTGCACCAAAGAGATATCCGGCTGGTTATTTTTGGGCACGTGAAAATAAAGAGTATTGTTGTTATTAATGTGAAACCTCATATTTTGTTCTTTAAACTCCTTTTTACAGTTGACAATACAATGACTAACTTGTGATGGGAAAGCATTGAGTAATTTACAATCTCGCAAAGAGAAAAGGGGTCATAAACTTTCACTCAAACCAAGCCGCGACGACGCCGTTTCATGGGCTCTGCCGCATACCACCATAGGTTCTGAGCGTTGCTTATGACATTTATTTTAATATTTAAAACATTTTATTTAGAAGCGGGCCAGTTCAACTGACGCGAGAAGTTACTTTTAGCTGGAAATTTATTATTTTGATTAATATTCACAAAAACAAAACTGTCCCATATTGAGAATGGCATAAACAACCTTCAAAGTTTGTGTCCCGCAAGTTGCCACGGAGACCGATCGCGGCCTCTTAGCATATGGCGAATTCCATAAATGGGACACCTGGATGCCGTTCACAGGTTTCAAGGTTGTCCACTCTGCTTCCTCTGCTGCACGAAAGTCCCTATCCTGCTCCGCACTCAGGTGGAACATGCGGTCATTTGCGACTTTTTCACGGAGCACTTCCACGAAGTCTTTAGCTGTGGTAATCGCTGTTCCGAGCGAAGATCTTAGGCTAGTCCGCGTTGCTTTTAAGAGCACCACCCACATCACAGGCGCACTTTCCATGCCCGGTGGCCGAGAAGATCCATCTTGCCGAAGAGTACCGCTTCCGAGATAATCAAAATGGAAGATTTCGGAAAGGGGGGTTGGGCCCCATGGGACGCCCTCTACGTGCCTGAGCAACAATAGCAAAAATACGCGGCCCCATGGGACGCTACGTGCCTGAGAAAAAAGTGTATAGTGATCGTCAACATAATATTGTATTGCCTCTTTGACCAGGGGCCCTAATCTGGACACTTGGCGAAAAGGTCGGCGAGAAATCTGGCGGCCGTGATTGGCCGACGCCGCAGTTGACCTTGGCGCCGGCCAATCATAGCCGCCGGATTTCTCGCCGTCTTTCTCGCCAAGTGTCCGGATTAGGGCCCCAGTAGGGCAAATGCTGTGTCATGCGTTGTGTCATCGCTGATAACGGCAAAGCTTTGCGTACCTTAATTGTGTGGAGGTGACCACGCATGTGAAGATAGACACTTCAGATTTGTTTCGAATGAAAGCTCTGCACTTCCTTTGGATAAATAGCATTCCAAGTTTCGGGGAAATCAAACTTGTGGAACATCACTGTCTTTGGTGGTAGAGAGGTTCTCGTGTTACGTATCAGTCCCCATTGAACGTCACGAATGTAGGAATGCCTCATATACCTCTCACCCCACGATTCAATTTCACGCAGAATTGCGGCCTCTTGGACTAAATAGTGGTGAAATTCTCGCATATTTTACTGAGTTCCCCGGTTTCCCACAATGCGAAAGAGACCACCTCAGCCTCGTCAAGATGAAGCGACCCCCACGAGGCGCTCTGCCTCTTGGGGCACTTTTCGCAATCACGTAGAAAGCAGTCGGCTTGTGGAACAGTGCAGAGGCGGAGGCGCTTGAGGTAGTCTTCAGTAAATGCCCTTCCGGAGGCATCCGAGATTGCCGTTAGAAGCAACCGAAAATTCACGCAATAAATGCATGGACACACCTCGTTCTCGGGACTCTTTTTGAACCATTTTGGTCGCAAAGGTTCCATTTCATTTTTTTTTTTTTTTTAGATGCCGAGTTTCCGGTGAGGACTGTTCTTCCTAGACAGCTGGAAGGCTCCTTTTATTGAGCGGGTCATTAACCTTTTCGCGACTTCGGCCTTCTTGTCATTGATGACCGCTCTGACGACGTTCTTTTTGTTTGGGCTCTGCTGTGGACAGAGAATGCGAGGTCGTCGCGTGTGTGAAGCCCTCACGCCTAAAGCTTGCGCTCTTGATGCAAGCTGGATGTCTTCAGTGCTTCGAGGAACGCGTCGAATCACTCCGCACAGTGCTCACAACGGTCATGGGGGTTTTCGCACCATAAAAACTAGACAGCTTTCTTCTAATCGAAGAAAACTCACTTGAACTTCTTTCTTCTTCAAGTACGCTGTACGTCTCTTTTTTCTTTTTTTTTTTCTTTCTTTTCTTGATGGTTGTACGTGGTTTTCATGGAGTTACCGACGGACTAATAGCAAACAGGTTCTGATTCACTCCGGCAACAATTTCATCTGAATACTGGAAAGAAGAGTATGATGTACTCACGTTGTGGGGTGAAGCAATTTCATTCTGAATGTATTCTAAGCAATGCTTGCATAGAGGGTTAGATGCTTTCACAGTTAGTAGAGCCACTAGCTTTTCCAACTTCACTTTGTTGAGCTTCTCAACGGGCACACGGTGCTTGTCGCCGTGCGCTTTTTCTGGTGTCTCCGTAAATAGCCCACACGAGAAAATCGCACGGTGCTAAATCTTTTGGCCATTAGTAGATACCCTGCTGGGTTCGAGGAATACACTCTATTCTTTTATACACTTCGAAATATGATTGTTTTCTTTGACATGTTCTCTCCAAATGCTCACGTGAGAGTTTCGGAACGCCTCTCTCCAGGCTCCAAAGGTTTGGCTAGCGCGGTGAAACCAAAACAGCAACCACACGTCCTTGTAATTACCAACTTCTAGCTGTATGCCTTGTACGTTACGTTACTCGTCGGTACTCTTAAATGGTAAGCCGATGTTGTTCGTTTTCCATCTCACAATGTTGAACACCAAGATAGCGACCACCCGAGTTCTGCTTCCCTCGCCTTCTTTACTCGGTGACTGGCCTTCCTTGTGTGGGCGCTTGAGTTTCAAAGCAATCTGCCGTTCATACAGTTTGCAACTGCCGGCAGCAGTGGCGTCCGCCGGCACTCCTTAGGAAAAAGCTCGAGGTACACCTAAACACTCCTTATGAGTTGTGAATGCGAAAGCATGCAAACCGCTCGTCCGCTCCCTTTTTTGTCTGCTGCGTACTTTTCGTCGCCGGTCAGCTCGCGTGCTTCCCTGGTGACCTTGGACGCTCCGCGATGGACACGCAGCGCCATGGGGTGAGCGGTCGTGGAAACTGACGATGCGCAGCGGCCAATGGGAGCCCCGTCGACGCGCGCCAGCCAATGGAACCGAAGGCGAAATCCATCAGCTTTACTTCGCTCCTATTAGGATCGGGGAAACTAGGTGCCGTTTTCGCGCTTCAAACTGACGACGTCAGCTCGTTCCATGGGACAGTTAATGTTTTCGCATTATTAAGAGGAGGAGCCTTAGGAGGCAACACAAGGAAACAGAAAGAGAGAACAAAGCTTGGGACAGTATGGATTTCTGAGAAACGCACGCAAACGAGCTGGCTAGGAAACATCATAATCTAACACACTGAGATTAGGAAGTTCGTCGGTTCTCGTGGCCTTGACGGAGATAATCTTTGCGGCTGCTTGGCGCTTGGCGGCGGATGCTCGTTGTCGGAAGCCTGTCTATAGTCGGTGACAGGTCAAGAACGAAGTGGAGGCTCCTCCCACCTCTTTCCACTTTAATAGTGCGAACGCTGGAGAGGAGGCGACCTCCTCTCCACCGTTCGCTCCGCTTAAGTGGAAAGGGGTGGGAGGAGCTTCCACTTCGTTCTTGACCTATCACCGACTATAGTTTTGTAGGGATTGAGCCTGTCAAGCCTGGTCAAGCAAATCTTTGCGACGTCGTGTTCTGTTTTCTAGATCTTTTCTTTGTTTTGGTGCGGTCAAATAAACTCAGCTGTTCTTACGATTTTGTGTTGTGTACTGTTGTCCGTTTTTTTTCCTTCTCCTTTTAGTCCCATGGTTTTAAACCATGGGACTAGTCCTAGTCCCATGGTTTTAAGTTATGACGACTTTCTACGTCCTGCAATAGAACGGCACTGTTGTACAGACTTTGTCGGTTCAAGAAACTATCTCTTTGGAGCCGAAGTCGTACGGCAAAGTCCCTTAACGAAGACAGGCTAGCTCAATTTGAGTGAGGGTTTGTTGTCACTTCTCTCAATTGGAGGTCATATGCTAATCAATATTTTGCCATCACGAGTTAATTCAAGTTACTGCAAGAATTTATGGAGAGTTTTGAAAAAATTAGAGAAGATGGCTTTCACATACTATGTGAAAGCCATGTTCTTTGGAGGAACATATTTCTTACAGAAATATAAAAAATAGGACCCGGACAGTCGTTGTACGATCTGACGTGAAAAGAACCCTGCAGTGACAGATCGAGCCCCCAAATGTTGCTTTTATGTCCATTTCGAATTATCTTTTGCTCGTCTACCCTTTCCGTTTTGACTAGCACAAAAACGAAAGAAAGAAGGATGAACATCTTTGTATCGAAAGTTGCTGGAGATGCTGGCGAGATTGCTGTGCATTGTTGAGAGAGCGTTGTCTCAATCCAATGTCCAAAACCCGGACAGGTCTAGAGGGAGACAGAGTGCCGCGAGTGCAAATAATTATGCAAACAACAAGTTTTAAAAAGAAAAATCGAAGATATTGAGAGAGGTTTGATCTTACAATGCTGTCTGTGTACCTTAATCACTGGGTTGCGAAAAATATATTTTATATATTTAAACTGATTAATACTCATTATTTCTAATTGCACTTATTTATTTCTGATAAATAATACCCCCGAAAAACCCCGAATCGCAAAGTAATTTCTTGAAAAACCTGATTTCTCCCCGATTACAAACTGGAACAAAGCATCCCCCCCCCCCCCCCCTTTTTTTAATGAAACGTATAAAACTTGAAAACGAAATTCCCTTATGCAACATCCCATTGCAGCTGCTTCGTTTTATTGTTGAGCTCATGTTTTCAGTTACGCTGTCCATCGCTGCCTGAGCCGTTCGATGCCTCTTCCGTTCTCCTATCAACTGTAAAAAAACAAAGAAAAAACGCGTTTAGGGCACCTGCCTGTCGATTGCGCTGCATTTAAATGGCACTCCTGGAAAGAGAACAACTTCACCTCCGAATTGAATTAACTCCGTACGTGAGTGTGTATGCGGCACTTCCTTCAAAACTGTTTGACGTTGAGACAAAGTGTTTCGCCTTCGTGAATTACTTAGGGCTGAACATTGATTAAACCTGTAAATCCGATTAATTGACGCTCTTTAGTCGATTAATTAATACATTATTCGGTAGCGTTAATTTGCAGTCACGTTAGCGCCAAAAGGGCAAGACCACATTTTTTTTTCTTTTATGCGTTTTTTTTCTTCTTTTTTTTTGTAAACGGCGCAATGTGCGTTTTTAACGGATAAACAACGTGCAGTTGAGTACAGTAAAAAGATACATAATTTTATTCCAGCGGTGAAAGCAGAGCGGAAGGCATTTTCTGGTATTCAGTGACATGAGCGAGTTGCTCCTTGCAGCAATAAAGAAGAAAAAAAGTTGCTTCCTGTTACACTAGAACGTGGAGCGAAAGCTTGCGCTGCAGAACCTTGTGGGTTCGATCCCCAGCCCCCGCCCGTTTCGATCTGCACGAGTTTCGTACCGGCACGCGTTCGTGTAATCACTAGACTGCGTGGTGCACGTCAAAGAGATTCAGGCTAACGGTTGTACTGCACTGTCTCAATTTCTCATCTACAGCTAAGAGACAAGTAACCCGCAGAGGCGTACTAGTATCGAGGCTCTCTGAACATAAAAACAACACAATCTTTTGATACACTAGACAGACAACGTTACACCAAAAGAGACTTTTTTTCCACGTCTGACACACTTTAGAACCGAGGAAGCCCTGCAATCGCCATTGCAGTTTGCCGTTCATCACGTCAGCTGTGGAGCGATACAGGGACACACGCAAGCTTTGCCGTTGTCCAGTCGACACCGCGGTCCGTCGCCATTGGGCGGCACGACGCGCCGCTGGTCCGTTGTGAAAGTCGGCAGCTTTGAAAGGATTAACAACGTCAGTGGTACGACCTCAACGACGGATTATGAAAAATTTGTTTCCAATTGTTGCTTTGAGTACCTCCCAAGACTATGTGCGCAGGCAAATCAGTGAAAGTGAACCTGAGGGACTTTGTCCATCTTGGGGAATCTCTGCAGCGCCCTCTCTGTTCTGGACGCCACGCTCCTGCGTGTAGCGGCAGCCAAGAAAAACACTTTTCGTAAATTGGACACGACCTTCGTGCTGGAACCAGCCCTACCGCGTGATTAATGGTGTTGGTATTTGTGGGTTTCCTGCCATCGAACAGCATAGTGCGTGGGTTTTAAGTATAAAGAACACGGCAATAAAATGAAAAAAAAGGAGTCTTTTTTTCTAATTAATTTTTTTTTGTCTTGGTTTAACCGATGACAAGTTCGACCGAATAACCAGTTAAAATTAACCACGATTAAAGCATTTGTCGATTAATCGAAATGTTAATCGATCAATTGCCCAGCTCTGGAATTAAAACCACCTCTCCACTTTCAAAGAACACTAAACTCTCCAAAACGATTTTTCTAGAGCCTGGATAGAACATGAAGCTCACAAAAGAATCCCCCCCCCCCCCCCAGAAAAAAAAATGGAAAAGAAAAGAGCATTATTTAAGTTACGTGTGTAATATTTAATATCCCGCCGTGCTTCTATTTGGTGCTTATATTTCGGAACACCGTACCAAAATAGATGCACGCGTCGGAATTTCTTCCCACTAAAAGTAAGACTAACAATGAAACTATCGTGATTTTCCTTTTTTTTTTTGTGTGTGTGTGTGTGTGTGTGTGTGTGTGTGTGTGTGTGTGTGTTTGTGTGTGTGTTTTGGGGCAATTAATTTTTTAACCAAACACTTAATTTTCTTTTTTTTAGTATTTAGTGTTTTTAGGAGCGATTTAGAAACACGCGTCAATTTCGGGTCGACGTGCCGAAATATCAAAATCGCCACAATATCCAAATAAGCCTCCGACGTACATAATGCAATTTGTTTTCGGGAAAAGTTTATTTTGTGATAGACGTGTGTTATCCAGGCATATGCAAAAATTCCATTTTCTTGGCATGTCATGCTTTTTTTTTTTTGAGTAACGAGCACCATCTAGGAACGACAATACAAAAGCAACCCCCCCCCCCCCTCCCTCCTTGCAATCCGTCAGAACACATTATTAAACATCGTGCCGTTGTATCGGTTTGCATTGCTTTTGGTGCGCCATACAACCGTACCGATGCTTAAAATAAAGACGTTGGTCTTTATTTTAAGATGTTGGTCTCACAATGTTGGTATAGTGCGGCGCACACAATGTTGTTGGTATGTGCGGGACGGTGCCTTCGAAAAGGGCGACAGCGGGACGCAACTCAAGGGGAGATGGTGTACGCATGCCCAGAGGCTTACTAGTCCTTCCTCGGGGTCGCCGCGGAGAAATGTACACGTTACCCCCAAAAAGTATCTAAACATGTTACTCGTTACCGAATCTCAAAAGGAAAGCATTACTTTCCCTCAAAAGTATCGAGTTACTTTTCTCGTTAATTTGACGACTAAATACACAACTGTTTGTGTTTCATGGTTGATTGCTTTCTTCTTTCAGTAGTCGCTGCACTTAAACAGTAGCTGCCTCTCGAAGTTTTCATCAGTTAAGGCTAAACAGCATGTAAGCGATTTAGCAAGCGACGAAACCAGCGACAACGGCTAGAGTCAGCAACGAGCGACGGAGATTTCTCACTGTCGCTCGTCGCGTCGCTCGGTTTCAGTATTTTTGAAAACGTGGCTCATCGTCTTGATCGCTTGCTTCCGTCGCTTTCGTGCGATTTGCCTCGCCGCGCGACTGACCGAGCGACAGCGAAGCGGGTCGCCGTCACTTGTCTCGTCGCTCGCCAAATCGCTTACACGCAATTTATACTTTATGTTTCCTCGCTTCCTTGAGAGTACATGTTCGGCGACGCTGAAGAGTCGTTCTACTGACGCGCTCGAAGCAACGGCAGTGTTGTGCTGAAGAGCTGGTGAATAGGGGATTCCTCTCTCTTTCTCTTTTGTTCTCTCCGTTTTTGGAGTTCGAAGTTGACAATAGAACCCATTGTCAACTTACCTTCCCGTGTTGACAACCCCAGGGTTTTCATTCGATCTGTACACAATTCTAGAAGGTTCAACCAACGAACCTTACTGTGTTCGCTGGGTGAAGGACATTGCCAGCTGTAGAGTTCGACTGACGCGGTCAGCGATAAACGTTGCTATACTGTTATACTGTTCAAGTTGTTTTTCGGGTTGCCCACCTGTCTTTGTCGCTACAGACGCCTACTCAGGTTAGAATTAAAACGAGGCTGTTTAAACAGTGTTGTACAAGTTAATCCTCAAAAGTAACAAAGCACCTTTAGTCGTGCCTTGGCCTTAAAGGGACAATGAAGACGATTTTATTTAATTTTTTTTAAAATGGTGTTATTATGCTTCTTGGGAACATAGCATGCTGCTCAATTTTTTGTAGACATTTGTGACGCGTATTTCTGTGCCTACGAAAGAAGTAAAGAAACCGAAACTGAACAAACTCCATTCTCGTTTCTGGGCCCCCGAAAACGGAGGTGACGTAGGGAGTGACGTCAAGTGTGAATAGTCGGTATCGGTAGTATTTAGGAGATCGAGACTCTGGTTACCGCGGTGGATTATAGCAGCGCGGTGGCGCGGTTGGCGCCGTCGTTTCGTCGAAGCTGTCAACATGGACGGCAATGCCGCTCTCGCGAGCGAGTTCGAGCTTCCGTTCAGTGACCGAACACCAACGGAACGGGAGTACGTGTGTGGCGGCCCCCGACGGAGACCGCCCAGCCAGCCGGCAACGAGCGGCCCGCATGCCGAAGGACGGACGAGGGGTAGATGCCGAGGGGAAAGCGACAGCGATCCGGCCGTTCCGGGATCCGATTCCTCCGCGGACGTCCTCTTTTCGTCGTCAAAGAACACGAACAGCAACCCACACGTGAAAACTAGCGTCGCCCGAACGTATACTGGTCTTCAGTCGACCGTTAGAACAGCCATCTACATCTACTATTTTGCAGAATCCTTCGAGAACCGTGTTCTTTTTTTTTATTTTATTTTGTTTGCCCATAGTTGCTCGTTGCCCGTTTCGCATCCAGCGTAGCAAAGAAAAAAAAACAATTATGCTGCTTTATTTACGGTTTAGTAATCATTTCCGGTCCGATTTATACTTTTCATGGTTATTCAAGCGGAAATTAGAACAGTATTCCTAAAAATCGCGAACCAAAACGTGACCGAGGGCACGTTTCTCGTTTCGACCAATCGCTGACGCGTCTTTTGTGACGTCACGCTTCTTGGCCCCGCATCGGTCACGTGAGCTCCGCTTCTTCTGGCTTCTCCCGCAACTCTCGGGGCATCGCCCCAGTCGATCCCGGTACGATTATTACCGCGACTGTTTAATTGATTTGCGCGGCACCCAACCGCCGGTTTCGGCTGAACTTCGGGCAACGTGGCCTGAGACATGCCTGGAACCAAGTTCAATCGCCAAAAAGATGCCCGAAATTCCCTTCATTGTCCCTTTAAAGGGGCACACAAGTGAATTCTGAGATCGCCTATTTATTGTCATAACTCACTCTATGGGATCCAAGCATCATAAAAATAACGAAATTACATTCAAGGGCAGCCGATTTCCCTATTAAAAATCCAACCAGAGATCGTGCCACGCCCCCTTTTTCCGGCGTGGCGCAGAAGCACCAGGGGGCGCCACCAGACGAGAAGGCAACAGAAAAGGACACGTGACAGCAATCACGAGTGACGGCTTCCCGGCGGACTGATTTTTCGAAAACGCGCGTATTCGAAAATTCAGTCCATCGGGAAGCCGTCATTCGTGATCGGCTGTCGCGCGCCCTCTCCTGCTGACTTCCCGTCCGGTGGCGCCCCCTGGTGTTCTGCGCCCACGGCGCAGAGAGGGGGGCGAGATACGTCTTTGATTAGATTTTTAATAGGGAAATCGACCGCCCTTGAATATAACTTCGGGTTTTTAAGGACGCGCCCATAGATTCAGTTATGCCAATAAATAGACGAGCACAAAATCCACTTGAGTGCCCCTTTAAAAGCAACTAAGTCCCTCACTCGTTCCTTGTCTAGAAAAGTAACTAAATAGGTCACTCGTTACAGAAAAAAGTAATTAGGTAGAAGTAACTCGTCACTAGTAACGCGTTACACTCTAAAACAAAAAGGGGTGCCGTCCTACACTCTTTTGTCCCATTTAATGCACCCCAAAACTTCAGTGTGACGTATACAGCGCACTGATGTCGAACTGACGTCCCCAACGTTTACGAGGGGCTTGATGAAGGTGGAATATAACTTATTAAACAGACAAAGTACATATCAAAGACTACATAAAACAAAACAAAAAACCACTGAGGTCTCACAGTAGGGTCAAGAAAACCCCGATTATTATCTTTTTTTTTTAATTCAGTAACACGTACATTAACTAATTTACTAAGTTGTACCACTGGGCTATCAAGCCGCTCGTGAGAGTTGGTACCGTCGGTTTGACGCCAGCGCACTGTACGTCCATCTGAAGTTTTGAGGTGTCCTATATGGGACAAGGGGTGCAAGAATATACCTTTCTTTTTCTGAGAGTGTACGTACACCCGCCGGCAATATGAAGGTGAACACCTTACCTGGTTTCTTGCCTGTTTTACGGCTCCCTAAAGCTATATTAACTCTCAACGTCTCAAATGGTACGTGGCTTGGGGTCTAAACTTTGCGTTCTAGCCCTCTTCTGGAACAGAGCTTGTTCCAAAACTTGCAGGAGCGTGAAAAACAAGAAGAGGGCTGTTCATTTCCTATATCGCTCACGGGTGTGCATGTCTGTCTGCACGGCGGGACCAAGCGCGGGACCGGGACATCGCCGCCTGCTGCCTGGGCTAGCCAATCGCAGCAGGCGGTGACGTCACTGTCCTTTGGTTCCGCCGTGTAGGTTTAGGGCTGCAGGTCAACAGCCGTAGCGAAGTAAATCCAGACGTCAGAAGTGCGGAGAGCGTCAGGTCGGTCTGCCATGGCGCTCTAATTAATGGCGACCCACCCACCGCAGATAAGCAATCGAGTCAGCGCAGTAGCCACATCCCAAGAACTCCGGAGCGCCTTTTTTTCTCGCGCTGAGGAGAGTCAATCGCTGCAGTCGACACATTTTCTACGGTTCGTAATCTACAGCTCGGAGAATGAAGGGGCTGAAATTATGTTTTGACCTAACGGTCCGTGTATGCTGTGAGACTGAGCACGACGTTTCACATTGTTTAGTGTCACAATGCAGACTGATTTCTGTCTTTATTTTTTTTTTTTTTAAGGTTTAGACATTTCTAGTTTCTTGATTGGCCGAGCTCCTTCCGTAGATTGCACCCATTGACCCTTCCAAGTGCCCTGCGGGAAAGTAGACGTTCCAGAATTTTTCGAGTGTGGCCATAGACGTGTTTTTCTATTCGTGGATGTCGCGTGCAGCATGTTGCCAAATACTTGACTAGAAGAATACATTCTTCTCTGATCGTTAACAGATAGCGCGCATGCAGCGCCAAATCTTCCCCAGCGGTATGAAAACCTCGCCTCCGCAAGAAAGCGCGTCGCGCACTCCACGCTTTTCGCGCTCGAGTGCTGCCGCCGACGCGCCGAGACACCGGATTCGTCAAGACAGCCGAGACAGCTGTCTCTACAGGTTTCCACTGACAATAAATTACCCCCCCCCCCAAAAAAAAAAAAAAAAAAAAAAAAAAAAAAAACACACACACATTCAGCCGGTCCAGCAACGCAAAAGCTGTCGGCGCTAAGACGGGAAAGAAGTGGGGAGTATTTGGTGTTGTATTAACCCACCCTTCCCTCTTACCCCTTGGGTCCTTTTCATCCTCTTTTACATAAAAAAAATATCAATAAAAAATCCCCAGGCACTGCGAGACTGGGCCGCTGTACCATTTGTTCCGAGGGTTGGAGCAACCTTTGGTGCGAACCCCCAGGGCGTGCGAGCGGGGGCCCCACAGTTATCATTAGAGCGTAGGAAAGGTAACATCCATTTTGATTATCAAGACAATCCTGCCATTTTGTCAACGGGGCAAAGTCTCGACAATGCGCTTTTGGCGGTTGCCTGCGTATTTGTTTCTGCTATACAATAAAAGCTGAAAGTTTTGCATCATACCGAGAAGGAAAACGAAAAGAAAAACTAAACAAATGGAAGGAAAACAATAAAATGTCCTTCCCCGTTGAAGCTAGCTAGGATGCGTGGTTGCGACGTCGGCTCTGAAGGCTTCAAAACTGACCGCTAAATACGATGCTGCTATTACACGATACCCCCTATCCGCAACAACGTTTGTACAAATGCGAAAAAACAAAAAAAGTCGACTCAGTAGAGAAGCGAGAGGTGGATAAATTGCTTTCTATTCCTCCGACAGGTTTCCTGGAACGTGATGAAACACTCTTCCGCCATTGTGATCCCTGTGTCCGCGCGCCGGAGTGAATCAACGTTGACCGGAAAAATAGTAATGGCGCGTTCGTTCTCCTCCCGCGCTCGACGCCAGCGTGTCGTCAGAGGAGGCCGTGCAATGCAGCGGGCGACCATATCCAGCCGCCGGGCAAGGGTCGTCCTCCTAAACGGTTTCGAACGTCGACGCCGGCGAGGCGAAAGCCGCTTGCCCCACGAGCCTCAAGGACGCCACTTCGACATTTTCATTGAGGGAAACCGTGACAAAGAAAAACAAGCTTTTGTGGTGCCCCATTCCGCCGCTCGCTGGAGGGACGTCGTCTGCTATTTGAAGACCACCTGCATGCGAGCAGAACCTCCGATAATTCGAGCAAACGTCGAGACGGACTGATATGGCGTGCGTTTAGGGAGATATCATAACGTGTGGGTTTTTTTTATTGAGTGAAACCGTGACAAAGAGCACACTTTATGCTCCCTGTTCCTCCACTCGTTGAAGTAAAGTCATTTGCCTTTTAAAGGCCATCAGCAGCGGCGTACCAACTTGTTTTTTAGTGGGGGGGGGGGGGGCGAAACAGATGCCTTGCCCCCCCCCCCCCCCCACTCTGAGAACTGGGGGGGGGGGGGGGCAAGGGCGCCCCCCTGGCGCCCCCGGTTGATACGCCCATGGCCACCAGCGAACATAGGACAAACATCGACCAAACATCGGAGCGGGCTGACGTCGTCACGTTTACAGAGATTTCATATCGCATCGACATTTTCATTGAGAGAAACCGTGGCAAAGGGAATAAATAGTTTATGCACCCCATTCTGCGGCTCTCTGAGAGGACGTCGTTTGCTACCGAGCGCGTCGTCTGCTTTTTCAAGATCGCCTGCGGACACCAGCGTCGAGAATTCGAGCAAATCTGCGGCACGGGACGGGCTGAACTGATGGCGCTCGTTCCCACATGTCACATAGTATCGACATTTTCATTGAGAGAAACCCTTTCACCCGCGCGCTGGAAGGACGTCGTCTGCTATCGAGCGGGTCGTCTGCTCTTTCAAGACCATCTGCGCTTCGAAAACTCCAGCAAACATCGGGTGCCGGAGGAACTGACGGCGCGCGTTCACGGAGGAAATGTCATCGCGTCTCAAAATCTAGTCGACTTCAAGGGGAAAGTCGCGTCCAACTCGACCCGCGAACGTCGAATCCAGCGCCCGGCGAACGTGGTTGTTGGGGCGAGGCCCTCGCAGGCGGCGCTACAGGGGCCGTGGTGGCCCGCTGCCACAGAGGCCTAGTTCCGGCTCCGTCCGCGGCGCGCCGCTCGGCGCGTCTCCCGGCGTCGGCCTCCGATTGGTCGAGGGCGCTTGCCCTACTTAGGCTGCCGCCCCGAGCCATCGCCGTGGAAAAGCGTTCGCCGTGTGTTCTCGGCGCGGTCGCTCACATCGGACTCGTACCCGAGGGGCTTTTCACCCTGCGTTGGTAGACGCCGACGACCCCTTGACCATCCGTGCGTCGTTGCCCCGCGGTCAGGACCCCTTCCGCCGACCAGCCCCGGACGTACACACTCGCACCGCAGGCCACCGCCGCGCAAGCCTTGGATTTGAAACCAAAGTGTGCTGTGTGTTGTGTCTGCCGCCACCGCCGCCGTGTCGGAGCGGCGCCCAAAGTAGGCTTACCGGCGGCCGTCGCGTCGTCGGGCTCCTCGGGAATTTGGTGTGCCCTCTCGTTCGGATCTTGGGCGACGCACTCGAACCCGTGCTTCGTCGGGAACGTTTTGAACCGGCACCGGATCGTCCTGGCGACCACCCCACGGTAAGTGTCGACGGGGGACGGGGATCGGGCGACCGCGCACATGGCCGGCTGTCTCTCGCTCGACCGGGCGTCGCTCGGAGACGCCGCTCGTACTCGTCGCCGGCGTCGTCGCCGGCGCGCGGGGTTCTCGGCGCCGGTGCCTGTCGTCGGTGCGCGGCGGCGACTCCGGGGTGGGGCGGGTTCGGGGTCGCGGGTCGTCGCGTCCCGTCCGCGATCGCTCGGTGATGTAACCGCGAGCGCGCACAAGCGGCCGCGGTGCCTGACCCTAATTTTGAAGGCCGGTCAGTCGCAGTGGGTGACCCCTCGGAAGGTCGCCTCGTCCGCGCATGCGCAAAACCCCGTGTTGCCGCGCGCTTGGTTTTTTGTGTCGTCTGTCAGCGCAAGGCCCCGGGCCTCTCACACAGACCCGGGGTTAGAACACTCACCTTTTTTTTTCTTTTTGATCCGTTTTCGTGTTTGTCTCCGGCTTTCTTGACTCACCTTTCTTACTTTGGGTCTTCCTTTTTTTTTTTTTTCCTTTTCCACCTGGTTATTGTGCTGTTTCTTTTTCTCGCTTCCCTCCTATTCCCGACTGTACCCCCTCAACACGGGGTTCGGACTCCTCGTTTTCCTCACGAGGTTTCTCCAAGCTCCCGTTCGTTGGCGTATTTTAAAGCCTAGTTATTTTGTCTTGTTTTTTTTTTTTGTTTTGTGTGAAAGCTTTTGCCATTTATTCGGATCGGGTGCTACGCTTCGCTTCTTATCGCCGAGGCGGTGTTCCCGTCGCTCTTCGCCTGGTTACGTTGTCGGTTACGAATCCGACCGCGTTTCTGGGACAAGTAGCTCCGAGCCACGTTTCGTCGTGCCGCCAGCCCGTTTTTCGACGTGCGGGTGCGTCGGTTACTCGATCCGTTTATGTAACGTCGCGTCGCCCGTGCCGCTAGCCTATATTTTATTGTAACCCATCGAAGTATTTTTTTTTTTTCTTTTTCGCTTGGTGGCAGTTTTTGTCATTCGCGCCCGTGGCAGGGGGAGCTAGACACGTTCCCTCCTCGCCAAATACACCTGTCGTCGTCCTCTGTGGCCGCCTGTGTACAGTGAAACTTGGCTCAGTTTAGACATGCTGGTTTGGGTTACAAACGCTCGAAAGCCACAACTGTATTTGCATTCCAAATTTTCGATAGGACTGCGTGTGTGTGCAGCTTATAGCAATGCTTTTAGGTGTTCTTGAACTCTATCGCTTCTCTGCATGCTCTCAAGATTTAGCGAATGTTCTTGTAATTTCTGTTTCGCTCGCGCTTGTAATCATATGAAATATATATTTTCGTCGTCGATTTCTGTTGTCGGTGCAGTCTAACTGCAGCAGTTATTTGACACACACACTGACACACGCGAAACAGTTATTTGACACACTTGAAACTGTGGGCGCCAGTTAGCGAGAGATAAGGAAGGCTGCTGTCATAATCAGGTTAGTGTAACGCCAAGTAGGGCACCTGTAAATAGTGTAGGTAGGTTATTGAGATTTTATCGATGGTACAACGTCATTTTGTAGCATGGCGTTGTACGATGTGACGAAGCTTGGGAAGGCAACACGCTTTACGAGTCTCGCTGCTTTACCGGCTGCCGATAGCTGGATTGATGACGGTGGAGTCATACTTTATTGAGTACGCGCGTCAGCGCCACAGGCCCTCGACATAGCGAAGCAAATTGCGTTAGCGAACACTCCGTTCAGCCGATTGCGTTATTCACAAAAATCCGTGCCACGGGGAGGCGGAGCGAGTGAACACCACATAGAACAGTGGTCTCAAATTTATTTGAGTGTGGGGGCCAGATAGCCCACACCGGAAAGGTCGAGGGCCAACTTAAGACGGGGGGGGGGGGGGGGGAGGGGGGAGAGGGGGGTGTATAAAGATTTAGACAAGAAGAGGCCTCGTGCTCTATGCTTTTTGTAAACTCGCAGCTTTTCTAGTCCTTCCCCTTGATCAGCGAGAGAGCTCTACCTTCAGGGAACGAAAATGGGGTGCGTCCATTTGTCTTGTCATAACTCCGCACCATTTCGGGGATTGTCCCTAAATCGTTACTTTGTGAACGAAACGCTAATACGTGTACGGTTTAAAGTAACACACCATGGTAAGAGAGCTGTATTGGAGGTACCCCCGCCAACATTACAAGCTAAAACACCCGATCCCGATTTTTTTTTTTTTTTTTGTGCTTGCGGTTTTTTTTTAGCTCTAATATCTCTTAATATGCCACTTAGTCCGAAGTATGTGACTTCAACTTCGCATTCCGTTCCTAAGCAGGAAGGACTGTTCCAGCTCGTATAGCCCGCGACAGTTCGCGCCGGGGCAGCACGGAAGCCATGCGGGGATGGTGGTGGTATAACTTTATTATTCAAAAGGTTAGGAGACCGACGAGTCCCGGTCGGAGAGGAGCCCTTAGTCGAGGGCCCCATTGGCTTCTGACATTCCCTTATGTCGCGGTGTGGCAGTCGATTTCGTATATAGCTTAGCATACCGGGGGCACTCCATGCGGCGTTTTGTCCCTTTCTGCTAGCAGTAAACTGGGCCAACTCGTATTACCGCCGACGTGTATACGGGCGCGAGCTTACGACTTCCGAGAGCGCTTTCCTTGCGCGAGCAATATCATAAACAAAACACTTTCGCCTGAGTTGCGCTTTCGCTCCCATAAATCGGATAGCGGGGAAGCAGAGTATACACAAACAGTTTCCTGGAAACTCATATATTTCCGGCAGCGTCAGACGCGCGACAGTAGGGCTACTTCGCAGCTACGCTGCCCCCGGGAATCGTGACAAGAGACAGCGATCGCCATGTTCCCAGCACTGCGGTGCGACAGATTCTGTCAGAAGTTGCCAAGTGCGTTCGCAGGGTGTCCAACACGACACTGAAAGAAACAACAATAAAGAAAAACAGAAGGCCTTCTTTCATAGAGACACTTCGAATCGAAACAAGTGACTCCATGACTGATATTGCTATACGTGTCATTTTTTTTTTGCTTTTTGCTTAGTCACTCGTGTTGGCGCGAAAACTTTGTCGCTCCGATGGGCCTCTTGCACTACTAAATTTCCGCGGTACAAGCCGCACCGCGCTACGGTGATTTAGCGACCCCCCCAGCAGTGGCACAAATGTCAAGAGATGGCTCTGTACTTCGTTTCATTTTGGTAGATGGAGACTTGTGCTTAGCAGCGGTATGAGATTAATTCTTCCTTCTCCATTGATTACGAACTTAATCGGAGATTAGTTTATTTGAATTAGAAGCTTCGGCCAGGTGGCGGAAGCCACCGTCCGATTTCAAGGGTCCAGTCCTATCCATCCATCCTCGAGTCCGGGTGACGACAACCTGATGGGTTCAATCAACAATGTGAAACAATCAAACAACGCCTTCCCTGTACATGACTGGTTTTAGCGATGGTAGAGCACGTACACACTTTTGACACTATAATTGGTACTCAACTCGTACAAAAAAAAAAAAGTTGTAGAATATAAAAAGAAAGGGAAAGTTGTAGATTGAGAAAGCAATTAAACTAACACCAGTACGAGAATGGATTGACTAGGTAAGATACGATACGAATAATGAGATTGCCTACTGCAAAACTGCGTTATTAGTAAGGTTACTTCAATCACATAGTTTGCGAGAGAAAAAAAATAAATAGAGTTGGTTATTACGCGGTCCAAAAGCAGTTATTGTTACTTCATGCCTGAAGAAAGTCATTACTCCGGCAGGGAGGTCTTGTTTATAACGTCCGTTAATTAATTCGTACGAGAAATTTAATCGTGAATGACTATTTCTTTTAGATAACGACGATAAGTTGGCTCTGGTTAAAAGTAAAGTTATTGAAGTGAGTTCATTGCTATTGTGAGTGACGTGAGCGGCATGTGTTGGTATAAAGGTAGAATCGCGCGTTTTTTTCACTCGTTTCTGAATAAAGACAAAAAAAAAAAATGTATTCATGACGCGTTCACTTTGACTGTGGCAAGGAGGAGCCTTAGGGATGTCGCGAACCAGCCGAAGTTCGAGTTCGACCAGGTTCGACTTTTTCGACCTTTCATCTCGAAGTTGGACAGAAGTCCAACTTTATCTGTCGAACAGAAGTTGGACAGATGTTAGACTTTTGTGCGCACGCGCGTAGATTGAAGACAACCGATGTCACTTGGCGGAGGAGAGGTGCAGCATTTTAGTTCGTAGAATACCCAGCAATTTTCCTCATAATATATATATATATATATAAGTCGGGCAAGATCGTCGAACTTCGTCGAATTTTACCAAAATGTCGAAGCTTCGCCTAATCGGTTGGACCTTAGAGGAGGAATAGTTCGCTAAGTTCCCCACGAGGATCATTGCTACGGCGGCGATGATCCAGCACCACCCAGAATAATGAAAATCCCGTGTGCTGGAATTTCGACGTCGTCAGGCGGGAAGGTCGAGCCAAAAAAGGCGCATTTTGCGCACGAGCGCTGCGCCGACGTTCGTCTGGGCCACATGTTTAATGAGTGCATCGAAAGACGCTCGGTGTCAGGTTCCTTGTGTTGTCGTTCCAGGGAGATGGATGTTCGCTGGCTTCGATTATTCTAGGTGTTGGGCTATCCCCTCTTCTTCTGTGTCATATGTCATGCTGTCGGATGTCGCGATCCTTGCGGTTGGCCGTAGAAGTACTGGCGAAAAGGGCGCCTGTCGTCACGGCGTCCCATCTGCCCCGGTTTCCACCGCCAGGATGAGGGCAGGCCACAGCATGACACTTGCATGACGTCAGCAGGCGGAAATCGAGGGGTTATTTTTGTTGAAGACGCGGTAAAAAAACAGACGAGAGGACAGAGGAGACGCGCCCCAGGCACCAGGGTAGCGTGTACCGCTTTGCCCTGTGCCCAGTGTCGGCCTATCTCCCGCTTGTCTTGGCCCGAACGCAACATCTCTCGATGGGAGCCCCGTTTTTATCAGCTTGTGACAGCCGGCTTGTTACACATTATCGAACGACGTGTTTCGTAACAACGCCGTCCGTGCTTGCGTGCCCGCGCCCGTTCATACCGGGAGGGGGGGGGGGGGGGGGGGAGGGAGGGAGGGGAGGGGGGAGGCGAGGCTCGGTATCTGGCTTTGGCTCGGGCTTCCGTTGGCCACACCGGCGAAGCGTTTTGAGTTTATTACTTTTTACAGTCTTCTTTCTCAGGGCTTAATTATTTTTTTTTTTTCGTCACCGGACGTTGTAGATATTTAACCCGGGAACGAGTAAGCTCTCTTATCTCGCTTGCTTTTTGTATGGGTGGTTAGACTTTTTGGACCTAGGTGGCGCGCGCCACCTAGGTTCGTTGTTACGTCAGTAACCGGGATGAAAAGGTTCCGCTCCTCGTGTACCGTTACTGATTCTCCCGTTTATACATGTACGTGTATTTAAGAATAATTACTCGTAATTTCATCAAAATTTGGACGTTTCAACCGCAAAATGGATATAGATTTTTTTTTTCCTTCTGCGAGGCAAATTATTTAAGAACGACTTTTTTTTTTTTTTTTTTGATGTGACAGCGAGTATAAAACATTTGAATAATCGCCTTCTGCGCGCTGGCAACTTTGTCTACTGGTCTGGGAAGCGCGTTGTGAACATGCGCAGTGGCTCTCTTCTGCGTAATGTCCAACGCCGTGCGTGCTTACACGCAGTCCACTTGTTTTTCTCCCATGCGATGAACGCTGGAAAGGTGTATGGGCCCACTGAGAGCTTGAGAATCGGAGGGGGCTTGGGCAGCACCTCATTATCGCTCCGTGACCAGCGGAATTGTGGCATTGGCCGACAAGAACCCGGAAGAGCCAATCGCGAAGCGTGAACAGTTTGCCCTAGTGTTTTTATTTTTCTGATCGCTTATCGTTTAGTGAGCCAAAACGAAAGAGGCTAGAAAGTGAAAAGCCTGCTTTTCGGTACGAAAGTTGGAAAATATATCGGATTCTTTCTTAGCGTCCTTTCCTTCGAATGCTCTCCGCCTTTTCACCGCGATGCGTCCCCGCGGTGCCCAGCACGTCAGCCGAACCCAGCTTGCGCATTGGACCGCGAGAACTACGTCACTCGGACGTATGCGTTAACAATCAATCCGTCCACGAATATATTTGTTATTCGCGTTCGTGGCCAATGAGGCCGGCCGTGGCGGCATTTTCGTCCCTTGCGAGTGACAAATTTCGTGCTGCGCTTAAAAAGCGCGGAGGGAAGCTCGGAGTCGTCGCATCATGTACCCAAGCACGCACGACCACATAGTTTCTCTCATTTCGCTGTTGAGTTAAAGATTAAAACTAAAACAGAAGAAGTTGAAAAAAAAACAAAACATTTTATGGTATTTTTAAAGGGGCGATGCAACAATTTTTGTACTTTGCGCAAATACCGCTTAGAACGGATGCCTGACGTTAGTGACTTATGAAACACGCGTTCGTTTTTCACCCCACGCAATAGAAGTCCCAGAAAAAAATTAAAGAAAAACGAGCAGCGTTCACCCCCTCAACTCGCAGCCAGAACAAGCGGCCACGTGATCTGGAGCCGATTATATGCCGCCAATGTTGATCATAGCCACGCGCTGGGGGGTTGGCAAAGCACAGGACACGCGCTGAGTTCCAGACATTGTTATGGCTCGGCTATTGTCGTCATTGCAGCGATTGGACACGGGCGACTACCCGAAAGCTTCTCGAGCTAGTAATTATCACGAGCCCAAATCGAGTGCCCACGCAATGCTCGGGTCCAATCTATGAACAGCATTCAAATATCGTCATATGGGTGTACTGCGATCCCCCACTTTACGTCATCAAATTTTTGCAAAGGAGAGATTGAATGAAAATGATCGCTTTTGTCTCTGAAATTACACCGCAACAAAGGAGTTTCTTGGCCAGTAGCGTTGCTTGCGAGTAACCTTGAGTCCCACTAGTGCCAGTAAGCGCGTGTAACGTGAAAAACATTCCAATTGAATATCGTTGCACCGCTCCTTTAAGCTGGCAGTGAGCGGTGGCAGTTTAAGGAGCCAATGGTTGTTCGGCCTCCAGAGCGGGCTTTCTGCCTTTGGTAACACTTTGTCGCGCGCTCGTTGCCACCCATCGCTGGAGCTTCTACTGCGTTCTGAACCCGTCACCGACCATACGTATCACCGAAGTAACAATTCCGCTGGTACCGTCAATTTCGCCCTCGATATCCTGCAATCCTGTCACGATTTTAGTTTTGTGTCTCGTTCGTCCATGCAGAATTACACTGCTGTATCGCACCGCCACGATAACGTCAGCACGGCGACGTTTATTCGCCTTTGTTATAATGCATACAGCCAAGTATGCGGGTAAATAAAACTTCATAAATAAATGTATTAATATTGGGGGAAAAAAAATCGAGGCCCAGGTTTTTTTTTGCGTTATCCATGTTTCTATTTGTTTCTATACCGCGGTTACTTTGAAGGGTTCTTTGGGAGCGCGATGCCAAATCGGTTTTTGCTGTGGCTCTCGTTCGAGATGGGCCCCGCATTTAGATAGATTTTATCTTCATTCTAACGAATTTCTCGTCCAAGGAAAAATCTTTACGCGATAATTAAGATCGCCACCCTCTCGCCCCTGTGTCGTCGGATGTATGAAAGGAGGGTAGGTGGACCCTTCACGTTACGTAATGTAGAAAAAAAAAAAGGTAATAACTATAAAGCGAGAGTGAGAAAAACCTGAACAAAGACCTTGTACCCTCATGCACCCCCCGCTCGCTGGACTGTACATTTCGTTTGGCGATTTTTTGTTCGTTTTCTGCAGATCGGCGTTTGCGGCGATCTTTTTGTTGTTTGTGCGTCGCTTACGTTGTGCGTGCGTGCGCGTCTAGCGTCCGCGTGTTTGTGTGTATCGTTTGTGAGTGACCCGGTTTTGTTTTGCCCGGCCTGCCTGCCTTAGCTTGTGGACTGGCGTGAGTGAGGAGGCCGAGAAGGCCCTAACGTGGCCCGATTTTGATGTCAGCAGCCGGAATACGTATATATCCCTCGCCCCAGGTTCCTCCTTTCCCTCTTCCTCTCTCTCTCTAGCCAGTCCTAGATTTGTGTCGCTCGCCGCCGCCGTTGCTGCCTGCGGTGCTCCTAATGCTGCGGCTGCAGTTTCGTTTTCTTTGTGCGGCTCTGTCCGTGCACTGTCATTCTCGCCGCTGCCCCATCGCCAACCTGTCGATGTTTCTTTAAAGGCGTCCGATTTTTATCTGTCGGGAACGCTCGTCGGGCCTCTGCACACACACACACACACAGAGAGAGAGAGAGAGAGAGAGAGAGAGAGAGAGAGAGAGACAAAAGTGGCAACCGGATCTTCAGAATGTTTTTTTTTTTTTTTTTTTGGTTTGGGATATTGATATTGGCGACAACATCCCGCTCACATTTGTTCGTTGTTGCGGCCTTCAAAGTTTGGTCCCTGCACCGCCGGTGTGGAATATCGGCTGTCAGCATGCTAAGGATGTCCGGAGCCAATTAAATCAAGATCGATTTTTTTTTTTCTTTTGCTAAGTTTGATTGAAGTTGTACTTGTATCTGCGTGCGCGGAAATGGAGAACGAGCTGCCGCAACGTGGCGGAGGAGGGTAACACACTAACTAAATAATTAAAACTATTCTATGTTTACAAAAAACATTGATAATCATTTGCTAAAATAAAAAAAAATTGTGTAAGTTATGTTATTTTTCCAAAATTTGAATTTTTTCAGTGAAGTAGGGTAAGACTTTTGTTTAAGAAAGCGAACCTTGTCCGATTTTTCCAGAAGGTCGAAGGTTCGCCAAAAGTTCGCAGCGTCCCTACCCGTTTACATTCTCCGAGTTGGCGAGTTCTTATTGTCTTCGGAAGTTCTCGCTGTTGCGGCGGTTACTCCGACGTCACCTTTGCAGAACTCTCGCGAAGAGAAGCTGTGCGAGTCCGGTGGCCGCGTTGACATTTGATCAAGGCGGCAGTCTGTTTGGTCGAGACAGGCAAGGTAAATGTCGCCCTGCAAATGGCAGGATTAGCACCTTGCCTCGTTGGTAAAGCAAGCCGTTTTTCCGTCTTTTTTTATTTTTTATTTTCTTATTTTTGTTCATTAGCGTGGCGTTGCGTCAAGATTGAAGAAACAATGCTAAAAGACGCGCGATCTGACGGCGGATCGACGGCCGAGTAGGCTAGCGCACACCAGCTGGGAGCACGTGGAGCTACAGTTTGCGCTGCAGAACCCAGGGATCCTGGGTTTAATCCCTACCCCTGCCCGTTTCGATCTGGATGAGCATCGTACCGGCGTGCGGTCGTGTAGCACTATACTGCGTGGTGCACGTTAAAGCCCCCGGGCTAGCGGTTGTACCGCACTGGCTAAATTGTTCATCTACAGCGAGTGACTCGTCGCAACTTTGGAATGGCTGACTAACTACACGCTGTATAAATATCCAAACAACCACAATTATTACGCGATCCGACAACCGCTGCAATCCCATCCTCTGCATCTTCTTTCGTAAAATTCGAGGAATTTAATCGAAATATTCGGAGGAAAACCTTTGGGACGAGACACATATCTGTGGTAGCGCTGGAAAACCTTAATCAACGTGTTAACCGTAGAAAAAAAAAAAAAAAAAGACTACTTGCGATTGTTTTTGCCCTTTCGAGTTCGCATTTTCGTTAGAAGCGTCCCTGATTTTGCGAGTCATGCTCATTCTCATTTGTACAACATAAGACGGTGCCTTTTCTAACTTTCACGTCATTTACGGGCATGCATGTGTGATTCTGTCTTGTGATCGAATTGCGTTGCGAATTTTAAAATTGTGTCAAATGCAAGGTATTACCCAGCGCGGATTTCAAAATAGATGGAGCGTAATTCGGGCGCCAGTTTAATGAAAACAGTTTAGAGAAGTTCACCTGAAGGCGGAGTTGGGTTTAAGAGTGCGTGACGTATCCTCTTTCCTCGAACACGTGTATCTCTTTCCTTCTTGTTTCTTTTCTCTGGCACCTAACTTTCACGATCGAGGTGAACCGCGACTAAAACACGTTTTCGTGTCCCCTACAGCTTTTAATGCGCTTTTACAGAATAGTCAATAGGCTCGCTGAAAGGTTTCGCTTTTTTTTTTTTTTTTTTGTCTTCACCTTGCCCTTTTCCACCGTAACCGCGAACTTCGAAGATTACGCGATACAGTATTATTTATAGAGCTGCCCAAGGTTGTCGCGCAGACTTCTGAAAAAAAAAAAAAAAAAAAGAAACCGAACAAATCACAAGAAAAGATAGTTAACTGTATTTACTCGGGTCACCGCGTTAAAAGCTCCCACTCAAAGCCATGAAATGGCCAAATGTTGTCATTAAACGAGGTTAAACATTAAATCTAAAGCTTCTGGGGTTAGTGTGGGAGCGAGGCCTCTCTCTGATCGCCGCACGTGTTAGCTCGCATGGTCAATGTTTCATGCTACTTTTTACTCCTAACTGACACACTCTTAGTACTGGAGAATGCAATGTTGCGAAGAGTCACCGGTTTCCAGACGTATACTTATCTACGGGGTGCTTTCATTTGACCGTAATAGGACCCTTTTCGGAACCCCATTTGCCTTTCGCCCCCTTTTTTTCTCCCGAGTCCCGATGTCCAAATAAGCAAATAAACGGGAGTGTTCGTGTTACTGCGCCAAATGCGAGGCCCGGAGGAACCGGCTGTCGTCTGCTGGCCTAGAGTCGTCTGCTCCGAAACCAACCGACCTGGGATGAACGTCCACCGCCGCAACATTGCCGACCGCTAGAGTAGCGAGCTCTTCAGAAACAGTTCACGAGACTGCATCCATACGCTCCATTTACCCGCGAATCTGTGGCGGGTGCTAATGCCAGGGCAGTGTTTTGAGCGGAAGCGGTCGATTACACGGCTGTTCAAACATCTCTCAAAAGCCACGTTGTTCTCTGAAAAGTGTTGATCCGTATTAAGTTTCGTTGAACAGTAACGTGTCTTTGTCTTAGCGGTCAAAAGTCTGGCCGCAACGCTGCTAAAACAAAAAGAAGCCTAGAACTACTTTTTATCGCGGACGGCGCTGTAGCTATGTTGGTTCATATACTGTTCACCAAGCGCGTAGCCAAGATTTTTTTTTTTTTTTTTGGGGGGGGGGGGGGCGCCCATGACAAAATGTTGTATGAGGGGGAGGGGAGAGAGGAGGTCCCAGCAAAATGGAAGATTTCAGGGGGGGGGGCGGGCCCCATGTGCCCCCCCCCCCCCCTTTCTGGCTACGTGCCTGCCGTTCACTGCGAATACTTAGTAAATAAGATCTAATATGTTTAATCGCGCGCGGACGTCTGACACCGAAATGACGGATTGGCGTTGCCTGAAAACAACCAAAACGCACGCACATTATGCGAGAGTTTTCCCCGTTAATGCACGCGTTCGTAACGTATAATTGCTCGGTAATGTCTTAGCGTAGCGCGAGGGAAGTTCGACGTGAGATGGCGGAGGCCGGCGATGACGTGGTTAGACCAGCCAGCCGCTCGCGTCTCGGCAAGATTTCCTTCCTCGCGTGTCATTTGTGTAGCAGGGGAGGGGTTGGAAGCGAGTTTGTTGCGCTTCGCTCGGTCGTCAGCCTCCTCTGGAAATGCGTAAAGGCCGACTGGAAGTGATTCATAAGACCGCGGGAACGCTGATCTCCGGCCAGTTTTCTCTTTCTGCTCCTTTGTTGCTTTCTTTTTTGTTTAATCCCCTCGTATGTGGGACGTTGTTGCTCCGGTACGCTCTTATTTTCAGCGTCGCCCTTCGCCGAGCTCCTCCGTAGATTGCTGAGCGGTTGGTTGGCTGTCCCAAGTACTTTGCGGCGGAAAAAGTAACCGCACTGGATTATTAGAGTGTTTACCAACGTAAGGAATACGGGGCGCAGTTCATCCTTTCCGCGCCTTCTCGCGATTCTCTTTCTTCGGCGTCCTTCTCGGCCAGTGCTGCGATCCCATTGATTGGAGAGCGATAATGAGATGCCCGCCACGCCCTACCTTTCTTAAGTTCGCCCGTTACTATAGAGCTGCTCCGCCTTCTTCAGGCCTACACCCCTCCTCGATCAACATCTCGAGGTTCTCGTACGGAGTTCTGGTGTGACTAAGCTGCGAACCCTGCAGCCTGCTCCGAAAAAGGAACTCCGATTTCGCTCCTCTCTCTTTTCCTAAATTTTACTTTTTCGCGTGTTTTGCCGTTTGCTTTTGTGTTATATATATATATATATATATATATATATATATATATATATATATATATATATATATATATATATTTTTTTTTTTTTTCTATGAAACCTGGTAGTGTGTAGGCGGGAAAAGGTGAAAGGTGCGCGTGGGATCTGTGAGGGGGGTGTCCGTCAGACCTCAAACATCACCATCGTCCCACGGGTTATCTTTGGTGTAATCCGACGTCTCTACGTTTTCATTGTTCTCGTCTTATTTTGTTTCTGGGTATGCGGTTATACGACAGCGCCGCTTTTAGAAAGGTGCGTCTATCGAGTTATTTATATAACGCACCCGTCGCATTTGGGGCCGCCGGAGAGACCGCCCGTCTCGCATATTGATTTCACCTTCATTGTTCCCGAAAAAAAAAAAAAAACAATACTCGTTCTTTTCTCCTGGGGTTATTTCTTTCACGTGTCGACGCGTACTTTATGTGGGTCAAGTGCCGCTTGTGTTGCGTCAGGGTTATAATAATCCGACGGCGTCCCGTCGCGCTCGCTGTAGGAGAGCTAGCCGACACCTCCTTGATAACAAGGCCCAGGTGCTAGAATTTCTACGTCATCAATCGGAGGCCGGCGCAAAGATTAGGCGCGAGTGCCGCGTTGGCGTAACAGAGCATTCGACCTAATGGCGAGTTCCACTGGTCGTTTTGGAGTGCGCCGGGATCGACTTTTCTGGAGCGCGCCTCTTTCACTGGGCGATCGGGATCGAGACAGACGTGTTCCACGCGTCGTTTTTTAATCAGCTCTCATTCCACATCTCGATCCGGATCCGAGAAAAGTCGCTCCGCCGATTTCGGCGGATTCTACCGGAAGCCAGCCTGGCCAGGCCTCGACACGCGCACGTGACTTCCTTTTCGCCGTCGCCGGGCATCTCGCCTCGGAAGAATTCGTAATGGCCGCTCGCGAACTGCCGCCCGCTTTACTGCTGCTGCTGCTTGATGAGTTCGTCTTCAAGTTGCTCGAACAGCTCCCCTAGCAGCAGCGGCGACGAGGATTGCTTATATATATATATATATATATATATATATATATATATATATATATATATATATATATATATAATATGTCCCGCATGAACTCGACTGCCTTTCTTCGACCTCCACAGAAGAGGCCGAAAATTGAGACGTCCTTGGACACCGTTCATGAGTATTCCTATGAGGAAGCAAGTGCTTCGCTCGTGCATTGAACATGTGTTGTTAGCGCCGCGATTGCGATAACATGTGCTGCGAGGTCCGGGACCGTGGGAAGGGGATTCTCGGGAAGGGGAATGACGGGAAGGCATCCGCCGATCCCGGAGGAGTGGTCATGTTCCACTGGGGAGGCGGAGCGACTCCGTTCGGATCGCGCGCTTCATCTCGCATCTGGTCTACTGATCCCGGCGCGCTCCGAAGCGACCAATGGAATTCGCCATAAGGTATCCATCCATCCGTGAGGCTTTCACGGAGGCGGCGGAGCAATCATACCGTTTCTTGAATTACCGAAGCTATACTGACCGACTGAAGTGTTCCGAACACTGGGTCGACCATAAGGTCACCGGTAACATGAGAAACACGAGGCATGACCAATTGCAACGCGGCTATTGTTGGGTTCTGAATTTCTTAAGTTGTCGGTCAAGGCCTTTCTACAGGCTGGAATTCGTCGGCAGGCACTGCTTGTCGCAGCGAACTGATGCGGAGTAGCTAAAACGGTTCATTAATGTTTATTAAAGTTTGTTTAGTTTTCGGTCAATCAATCAATCAAGTGAGAGCTATGCTCTCCACGAAGAGAAAACAGAGAGCGGAAGCCACTAAAAAAAGCGACGTGGAATTTTTGAGATAAACTTCAGAAAAAAAAAAAAAAAAAAGCGTTCACCCAACGCCACGAATTCGTGCCTGTGTGCCGCTCTCTTCGATTTACAACTGCGTTTAATGCCGTTCCCGACAGCAGCTGCTTTTTTTTTTTGTTTTGGCACACGGGAAATGATACTTTTTCGTACTATACTTCGTCTCACCTTAGCATGGACTAACTGCGAAGGCTGTGCAAGCGCGAGCGGGTGGCATGTACTGCCTTGACTGGAGCACTCGCTGCACGGGCGCTCGTGCGGCCGCCGAGGCTTCATCCAAAGCAAATAGCTCGCGCTTTTGGCATGCGCGGCTAACAATAGTCCATGCTAAGGTGAGACGAAGTATAACTACAAAATGGAGGCTCATTTTATTAATTTTTTGTTCATTTTCCCTACCACCGCACATTGTTTCGCGGTTCTTTATTTGTTGTCGTATAGTTATTTAAGTGTTTATTCCGGTTACCTTTCCATAAATGAACTAACCAATTGACACGAAGTAATCAATTGGTTCGTGGTCTACTTACAGCATACGGTAACGTTTAATCTGATCTCGTTTTTCTTTGTCACTTTTTCTGTGTCCTCGTGTAAATGTGGTGACGACGGTTATCTTCTTTCTATCCCCGATATCTCCTTTATTCGTTTTTGGCTTACACGTGGTTGGGGAGAAGCGAACGACTCGGTGTAGCCTGTCCCCCGTTCACGCATAAGCCGACAGCGCTGTGGGAGCTGGGCGCCCATGCGGACCTATCAACCACCTGTACTTAGATCACCTGACCCCGCTCCCTGCGCCCATTTGTGGGAGGGGAGCGTGGTCACGCGGCGAAATATCGACGGTGCGACTGGTTCGACGAGCGCGTTTTTGATTCCACCGCGCTGTTATCGTACGAGTGAACGGAGGAGCCCAGAGCTTGCCGGGCGAACACGTGCGAGAAACAGCTGTGACACCTGCTCTGGAGGCGAGCACCATTTCCCCCCGGCCCAGTGTTGCTTGTTTGTTGCCTCCCGTGTGTTTCGTCGAGTCTGGATTCGTTGGACCATCTCCGAAACCCAGTCGTCGCTTCTCTTTAGATTTTTGTTTCGCGGTGTTGCCGGAAATGCCGGGGCAGAAAATGGCGGTCGAACAACAAGAACAACTGCACTGCTGTAACATTAGGAGGTTTCGGTTGCATTGCAGAGATTTGCGCTTGAGGGTTGGCGTCGGCTGCGTACAAATTCGCTTTTCGAGCCATTCAATTCGTCGTTTTCTGTCTAAAAATAACACTCCGTGCCAAAAAAAAACAAAAAAAAAACAAACAGACACAGCAACTTGAGACGTGGTTTGTAGTTTGCATCCGGTGCGGAGCCCGCACCTGGTGTGCTGGAAAACTGCCGTGAGCCAATGAGAGTGTTGGAGCGAGGCACGGTGACAACGTACGCTGGTGGGTAGGACCATAGCCTCCTCTATACTAACAAAGCCTGGCAGATCGTCACGTGACGAGGCCGCCGAAAGTGAAAAGGTAGAGCGGCAGACAAGAGTCATGTAACGGGCGCCCCGCTGCGGTGAGACGCCGAAACACACTTCCCCCGAGCGATGGAATTAATGTCCACTCGTGCTCCTCGCGTTCCTCGCGCTACCACTTCTCTTCTCGTCCGGTTTGAAAACCATGTTTCGGGTCCTCGCCGCTGCGAAAGCTGCGCGTTAAATACCAGACTCCTCGTGAAATGCTCCGTTGTAGCTGATCCTCGCGGTCCAAATCTACGACCGGGCACTCTATGGCTCCGTCGTCAAACTGCCAGGCTTTGTGAGTATAAAGGAGGCTATGCTCCTGCAGGAACTATAAAACATAGACTAAAGTTATGGCGGCGTCAAGCATGCGCCGAACGCTTAGCGATTTGGGTCCATTGGCTCGTACGGCGGTAACCTGGGACTCGGACACGAGAAACGAGGACAATTATAATGTACAGTGTTTCACTATTAAAAAATAAAAAAATAATAATAAAAAATCGTTTATTTTTAATTTTTTATGGCATTTTCGAATAGATCTACCGTGGTATAGTGTTGAGCAGCTATCAAACGCACGAATCTTGTGCCCCGATGAACAGCACCTGCTGTATACCGACTTCTGGAGTAGTTGATGGTATATAAACGCAATGCCCGGAATAGAATGCCGATCAACATTGTTCTGTTTCCTCTTTTCGTTATATATTGATTTGTTCGCACCACAAGAACCGTCGTTGTTGGCCCGGGGCTGCTGGCGGGCGCAGCAGCGACTGAAAGCATCCTCCTGACGCTTTCTGTTAACCATATCGCGTTTATAAGCTCGGGTAGAATACTTCTGTATCTGCGTGCACGTGCATTGTGTTCGTATTCTGGTTCCAGCTATGGGCTATGCTTCGCTTCATCGTAAATTTTTGCGGATCAGGGAAAACCATGGCCCCCTGGCAGTGCTGCCTACTCAAAATTAAAAAGAAAAAAGAAAAAAAAAAACGTTGTAGGAATCGCGAAAAGCCGCTAAATTTCAGGCGGCGCTCAATTTACCGCTATATAATTGGTCTAAAAACTAGTCTGAGCACAACGTTTCCCGTGCTTACGTAATGCCGAGTTTCATAACGCACACTGCAGTCTGAGGTCTCACAGCAATTGGCTGTCCCGAGCGCTTTGAGGCAGAGTAGACGCGCCGCATTTTTCGAGCGTAGTTGGTTCCACATTGCTGCTTTTGGTTGTGTATTTACGTCACCTTTTCATATCGCGGTGGAAAGCTAAGCGTTCAGTTTGTCTTGTGCGCGGGCCTTTGTTTGACGTCTTCCGACGCCGATTCGAAGCGGGAGTTTGAACTATAGTTTTTGCGGAAGGAAAATGAGGCAGGAACGCGCGTTTTGTGTGCGCGTCGGACAGGTCCGGAGGGTGTGCGATGTTTCGAAGGTTAGCGTATGTTCATACACAGCCCCGCACCGCTGGGAGAGTATACGTGGCTTTGTCCGGCGTTTCATTCGCGCGCTGTCGTCCGGGGAGAGGCTAAACGTAGCCATGGGCGCGAACATTACAGAGGGGGAGGAGGAGGAGATTGGGGGGGGGGGGGGGGGGATGAGGCCGGCTGCCTTTATCTCTTGTACTCCCTGCTCGAACGCGAGACACTGGGCGAGGAGCAGACGACACTCTCGTTCGCTCTGATATCGGGGGAGGCGCGGTGGGTGGAGACAAATGCAGCTACAGCCTTTGCGTCTCCCCCCTAATCCTTCCAATCAGAGCTCGGCGCTCTGACGTCCCCTCTCGTCTTCTGCTCTCCCTCAGTTTCCACTCGTTTTCCAAGATGGCGGCTGTAGTGAGGGTCGGAGATGCGTGCCGGGGGATACCAGTTGCTGAGCCTGTCTGGTGTGCTGGCTTCACTGAGTGGCACAAATTATTCCCGCTTATACGAGGAAGCTAGGGTGTGATGAGCGCAGGTCACCTCTTTACACATAAAAAAAAAGAAAAGAAAATTTGTTTAGCGTAATATTTACGCCAGGAGGCACGTTTTAATTCTGGAACGAAACCGAAACTGACCTCTATTTTTTTATTTAATTTCTCGGTACAAGTGTTCATTTCGGATTCTTTCATAACTCAAGATGTTTCTCTCTCTTTCATAATTAAAGGTGTTGCTGCCTTTTCTCGCTCAGAGAATTGTCCTATGAAATAATTAACTGCGGGCCTTTTAATGGGTTTTGGGGCATTTAGATGATTAATTGCTTTATAATTATTTCCAGCGCAAGAGTAACAGAATCAATCCAAACTTTACAGAATATTTCTACGGTTGATGAGTTTAGAATATGTTTTTTTTTTTTTTAAAGCAACGCGTACCGCATATGACTTTGTATTACTTTAAGTGTTTGACTGTTTGCCTATCTTGATAACGATGTGACAGTTTTTCATATGCTAACAAAACAAAAAGAGAGACCTTTCTGAAAATACTACAATGATGCCTCGTTAATATGGACACCTCCGTTCCCGTAAAAAATCGTCCATAATGTGAGTTGTCCATAATAACGAGACAAAAATGCGTGTATTTTCCCAGTTTGTCCCCGAAAGTGGTGTCCATATTGCGGGGTATCCATATTAACAGGGTCCATATTAACGAGACATGACTGTATTACAGTTAAATGGCGTATTTTTGCGATCGTGGCATTTATTGGGGGCCTATATATCCGCAGTTTGTATTGATTACATACAACTAAGATATTTTAATACGTAGTTTTTCAAGCTCTAACATAATTTGTTGCGTTTGATCTAATTTCAGGCGCGCGAACAAGTATGGCAATCGAAAGGGTGCAAATTATCATCACTGATCCCGATTGAAGCATTTTAATTAACGAGCTATAAAATAAATAGTCTAAAATCAATGAAAACAATTCTATCAAACCTGACAAATCCAGGTAAAATTACATCAATTGCGGGAAAGCATACGGTGCTACCAAAGTCGCGACTTTTGACAATGGGCAAAAGTTCAAGAGTCGCCCCCCCTCCCCCCCCCCCCCACCCACCCCAAAGGAAAAGAAAAAAAAGAATACCGTTCTTGTTTTTGTTTTTTTATTACAAATCTTTTCAGAACATTTATTTTCTTTGATTTTTACGCGCCGTCGTTTTGCCAATCTCAGCCTTTCCTGTCCGAAGGAACGCCCACCCGCTTGCACTTTCTGCTCACTGCATGCACGTTTCGTTGGCGTTGGAAACCGGTTGAAAGAAAAGTGAGTTGTTAGTCTTGCGTATGCGAGCGAACGCAAGCACTGCGTGTTCGCGTGTTCCACACTGCGCGAGCGCGGGGTCCAAAATTGCGGCCTTGGCTCGGAGCATTGCGACGACACGCATGCGCAGCGTGGAGCACGCTACTCTAACGCAAACGCACGGAGCTTGCTTCTCTACGCAATACTAAAACTCTCTAGTAAGGCACAATCCCATACCGGCTGCAGCACTACGTTGGGACAGTGAAGAGTGTGGTGTGCATTCGGAGATGGCATTTCGCGAGCCATGATCGCGAGCAGTTCCGCCGTGCCCGCTGAGCGGGAGAACCGGGGGACCCTCCTCACTAGAGCGCTTCCCGTTTCCGCCACGGGAAGGCGAGCAACGAGTTGGAGACCCGAATAGCTTTGACCGCGTCGGAGCACTGTGGAAACGACGTCATCCTTGGCAACGTAAAACGCAAACCGATAAAAAAAAAAGAAGAAAAAAAAAACCTGCGATTTTTATTTTTAAAGTTTTAAAAAGCATGCAATGCATTATAGAGAATTAGTGAAAGAATTGGTGCGTCACCTGACGTATATTATTTTCTCGATAAATGTAGCGGGGAAACTGAATGGACGTATAGGTCACGCGACGAATTTAGCGGGGAAACTGGAATGGTGGCTAGGTCACAAGACGTGCATTTTCTCGCTAAATTTAACGGGTAACTGAATTGGTGTATAGGTCACTTGACGTCAATTTCCCGCTAAATTTAGAGGGGAAACTGAATTGATGTTCTGGCCACAAGGGCTCTCTCTCACCAGCATGAATGAGTGCACTGCAGGCGAGTTGAGATTCGCAACTTCGTCAACGGGGCAATCTGCTCTCCATGGCCAAAGAGGTCCCATAAGGCAACGCGTGCGGTGCTGCGTGCAGGAAGTTTTGGAAGTAGTCTGTTTGTTAGCGTTTTGGTTGAGACCGCTCGTCTTGTGTTTTCATAAGATGTTATTTCAGGTACTCGACCGGCAGTATACTATTTCTTATGCTCTAGTCCCACCTGAGCGACACCGACCAACCTCGAGAGTGCAGCATGCAGGTCATGGTGTCGCTGGCAGGCTCGCGATCACTGATGCCAGCTGGTACTTACTTCGCAAGCACCGAGAAATGGCGAGCCTTCGCGAGGCTGCACGTGCTTGAAGTTGGTCGGTTGTTGCTGTTTGCCGCTCGAGTGGGACCGGCGAGAAACGATGATTGCTCGTCTGTCGGTAGTGAAACAATCAGTGTTTGTTTTTCAGTGTTTGTCACCGACACTGACAAAATCGTCACACGAACAAACTCGCAGAAAAAGGGTTGATAGGGAGGCGTGCTTGACGTGTTTGCGAATATTCGTTGTTTGGTGTTTCTTTGCCTAATGCCCGATTCCCACTAGAGCGAACAGCCGGCACCGTCCAGCATGCAGTCTTGTAATCACTCAATCACTCGTGCTTACTTCACGTTCACCGACAGACTACAAGCCTGCCAAAGGTAGATGCAGGGATGCGCGCGACTACTGTCTCGGTTGTCGGGAAATATGTCGGTTCAAATCGACGTTCTTTATTTTTTATTTATTTATTTTTTTGTTTCCTGTACGCTCGCCTGATTTTTTTTTTTTTTTTTTTGTATAAACCAATTCCTTGTGCACCCGAAGTGCTATGTTTCGCCAGATGTCCGCGCCGCGCACTAGCGCATATACAGGGAACCGGTTGTTTACCTGTTTCCTTGATTGAAGATGTGAAGTGCCCGACGCCGTGCTACTGATAATTGGGCCCCGAAGAGTGATGGATGTGCGATGCGAAACGTGAAAAGGCGGCGACGACCTTCGGTGCCGCGGAGACCCTGAACTTGGACGCCTGGACGCAGTCGGTATTCGAAACGGCCTTGGGGAGGAAGACAAGAAAAAAAAAAAAAAAAAGAATCATGGTCATTGGATGGCCTTTTTGGTGCGGCTGCTCTCCTGTTTTCTTCCTGTTCGGAGAACTCGATTGGCAGGGTTTTCTGGTAGACGCAAGCTTGCGTGCTGTTTTTTTTTTTGTTTTTTTTTTTTTGTTAATTGCGTTTCGGAGCAGCTATCGCACCTTTCGGCAACAGTGGTACCGCGGTGTAACAATCGCGCTCCCTAGTTTGTTGATGATCGCCTTCGCAACAGAGACGTTGGCTTACACCTTTCTAACACGGAACGATAAAGTGAAGCTCTAAAATTGCTGGTATGAAACAGATTTAGAATTGAGCATCAAGGATGGAAGCTTGTACTGCTGTTCACTGTCGATCATCCAGACGGCAGCCCCTTTGATAGGCGCCAGCTAGGCCGTGCTCTTTCACGGAAATGTCTTCCTAAATCCCTTCCACCCTTCGCCGTGATTCTAAGCTCTACCCTGTCTTTTTATATATATATATTTTCTACTAAAACTCTCTAATGTACGTCTCTCTAGGGAGTTTTCGCGTCCGTTCTGCTATGTGAAGTGTACGAATCACGTTAATGTCCTGCCCGCGAGATTTCACTTTCCGGCCGGGGAAGTATAGGAGCCAGGCAGGCGGGAGTTTTCTTCAGTGACCTCCGCCGAACCGCTCGTCCATTGTGGCACGCGCAAATTTTCCCAAGCACTTTATTTATTTTTTTTTTTCTCTAGACGGAAGGCTGGCGGCAAGTTGGCGACTTTTTCGCCCTTGATTTTTCCCCGAAACGGCACCGGACCGGTGCTGCATGTCTGCCACCACGACATTCTTTCCCTACCCCCCAACCAGTGGGACAGCAACGACGCCCTAAACCAAAAAGTGGGGATGGGGGTCTGGATCCGGTTAGTTGATTCTGCAAGGTCAGTTGGTCCCAGAGGCCACCAGGCTGGTGGGGCGGCAACAAACAGTGCGCGGCCGATAAAGGAAGAAGAAACCGAACGGCTATCCCCCCCTCGCCCCGGCGTTGTTTCCTTCCATCGGCGGAAATGGTGGTCCCATTCACTCGGGTGCGTTGCTCCGAAAGGACATGAAAGGTTTTGAGATGGACAACTCGGAGCCGGGTGACTGACGTCCGTGGGTGACGCATCGAATTCTCTTCGGTTCTCGTGCGCACTCACCGACAGTGTGACATACCCACTCAACTAGACAGCTTTCGGGTGGCTGCGCTGGGTTGGCTTTGGCCGGGCCCTCCTTGCCTGGGGCTAGGAAATAAATGAACCTTATCGTTTATCTGGAAATGATGTGCTCGCGGCGAACTCTGCTCGCATCGCCGCAATGCACACTTACGGACTTCTTGTTTACGCGAGAAACGCGTAATTAGAAGCGGCGTGGCCTTGGATCGCGAAGAGAGGGGTAGCGACGATTGCGGGTAACTTTCGTTAATGATTACTCGGTCCGCGACTCGGCCATTGTTTCGCGCTCCTTGGGTTGATTCGGACGCTGGTACGACGGTCAGAGATCCGTAACGGGCCACACACAAGAGTGTTCTTTGTTGTCTCCGCTGACGCCAGGGCCCGGTGCGCCGCTAAGAGCCTTTGCGAAGCTCCGCGGGTTTTGCTCGTCATCTGGCCGATTGTTACTACGCCGGCAGGGTGGATCTGTGTGGGTACGAGGACGCGTCCCCGCAGAATGATGGGCGGAAAACAATGGCCCTTTCTTTTTCTTATATATATATATATATATATATATATATATATATATATATATATATATATATATATATATATTTATTTATTTTTTGTTTTGATTTTAGGAAACGCGGAGAGAATGAATGCCAAGTTTGCAGTCGTTTTGAGTCGGCAGATCGTGTCAGATGCTTTCCTCCGCTTCGGAAGAGACAAGGGACACAAAGTCTGTTTCACCTCTTTGATGGACCGGGCTGGAGGCTATAAGCCGCGAGATGTTTTGGTGGCGCCCTCCTATGGTGTCCTCTCGTGACGTCATTACCCCGCGAACAACAAGTGGAAGCTGGGAATCATTCCGCTCTCAAAGCAACACTGCCAACACCGTCGAGATTAAAGTTCTTACATTCGTCTTATTTCCGTCGATGGGAATCCTTTGCTGGCGTCATAGTCAGCATTCGGCCAATCGTTAGGTGAGCGGCGTTTGGCAACTTCCGGTTCCTTAGGAGATTTTGTTTCACTGTTGACAAACGACGACAATGAGCTATGAGCCTGTGCAAGCATGGTTTTCAAACGTCCAGACTAGTTTTCATAACCATGTCTTGAAAGGCCTCCAGAATACCGTACGTCTTTTGTTAACAGCTAAACAAAATTTCCTAAGGAACCGGAAGTTGCCAAACGCCGCTCACCTATTGGCGGTGAGATGTTTTGGTGGCGTCCTCCTATGGTTACCTTTCGTGACGTCATTACCTTGTGAACAACAAGTTTGAAGGTGTTTGTAAAGAGCATGGTGGAAGCTTGAAATCATAGCCCTCTCAAACCAACACTGCCAACACCTTCAAAATTGAAGTTCTTCCATTCCTCTTATTTCCGTCGATGGGAAATCCTTTGCTGACGTCATAGTCAGCATTCGGCCAATCGTGGAAGACCGATCACAGCAACGCTTTGGATCGCTCACGTCGCCAATACTGCGGGCATCCCAGCAAATCGATCCATCCAACGATCCATGGAGGCTATACCACCCATCCATCCACCCATCGAACACGTCACGTGACGACGCGCTCGGCGCCCCTCCCGAAGGCCACGTGGCAGTCGTACGGCACTGAATTGGCTTGGATGGCTCGTGGCGCCCTCTGCTGTCCATCGTTAGGTGGAACGAAGGGGCCACGAAGCTCTCTTGTTCTGGCGCGCAAAGAAGACAAGCGACGTCACTTATAGGACACCTGCCGTGATGTTTACGCGTGTCGACGCGAGGCGCTTGACCGGGTTATTCACCGACGCTTATATACGAGTTCCCCTGTTTACAAACACGACGATTTTCGTTTGTAAACAGATTATACTCGTAAATAGAGCCCTGCGCGAAAAACAGTTGGGATCAGCGACCGCCGCCGATGCGCCGCATGCTCAACGTTCTTAGATGACTGTGTCCGGCGGAGTAGAGTCGAAATAAGACGATTAGGATATACTCTTGGCTCGTGCTCGTCAGCTAAGCTCTCCTACTTAGTTTGGGGGGGGGGGGGGGGCGGAATGTGCGCGTGCTGTGACGTTCTTATGGCTCGTGTTTTATTTTTGCTTTTTTAACGGCCTACGTAACAAACCCGGTTTCGTTGTCGGCCGTCGGCGAGATGACCCACATCGCCGTCAGGCAACAACAAAAACCGGGTTTTTTGTGTGTGACACCCAGGTTGCCGGACCTCTCGGATGTCACCCGTCATATTTGACGGAACCGGCTCGGCGTGCTCAATATCCTCAGTTCATGCGCTGGACAAGATGCACATTTCAGATGAGTTATATATATATGCTTTTTTTTATTATTGTTTTTTAAACGTACACGTTTCTCGTACTCCGTTTACTTTGAGTAGTTTTTAATCGTGTTGCAAGTTTAGACAGCTGGAAGTCGGGCTGGGGTGCGTTGATTCACTCTGCCACCCATCCCTTTCCCCTCCCCATTCCCCTTCCCCTCCTCTTCCTCCTCACTTTAAGTGCGAGCGTAGCAGAAGCTACAAGAAGGAGCTACGAGCTTACCGCGTCTTTGCCGAGCGAGCATCGTTTGGAAGCAACATACTCGTACTTGTAGCTTCGGCTCGCGCGTAAAATTGAAACGAACTATCCAGTGCAGTGGAGAGATGGGTGCTCTTCCTTCCGCGTGTAAACCGATCGTCTGAGTCAGCTTGTATAGGAGTCGCGTGCTTGAGGCATGCGCGAGCGAAAAAGAGCCCGCGTGTCGCCGACGCAGCTTTCTTGGCGTGCTGCTGCTGCCCCGCGGACTGTGGACTTTATCCCTTGACCTTTGTGGGGCGCGCTGTTCGCCGCCGACGGTCGGCGGCGGACGCAGCAGCTGTTCACCGCATTCATCGTTCATCGCGCCGGGCAGGCGCTTTCGTGGGCTCGTTTTCGTGGACGTTGAATGGAATGCCTTAATAATACGCTACCACGCGTGGACTGCGTTCACCCGAGAGCGGGCGGCAAAGTGGGAAAAGAAATTGCGTTCGTTTCGTGCCAACGAACAGTCGGGTTTCGGACGCCGCGTGAACGCGCGGAAAAGGGCGGTCGCATCGGCTCGGTTTCTGCATGCAGTTCAGCGCGGCACATGCAGGGTCTAACGAATATTCGCAGACAAGTTGACCGGGTTAACTGTTTTGTTTCTCGGATAACACACACACACAAATAAACGCGACTTGTGTAACTTCGTACAATGTTCGGGCGTTTCCGCCTGTTCGCACTCCGCACAATCTGAATCACGTCAGTTTAAAGAGGTGGATACGCGATTCCGTGGCTGTATCGACTCAGTTGTACGCTCCTTCGTCGTCAGTATACCTTGGCAGAGGTCGGAAACCTGCTGCTCCCGCGTACCGATGAGTGCCCCGGACAGCAAAGCACGTGACCAGAGGTGGGATACACTCGACGGTGTACGTTGTCACGTGCCTCTGATTGGCCCGCCGGTAAGGTAACTTACAGTTGGCCAAGTAAGGGCTACCCGTGGGAGATAGGGTTCGAACGCTCCGGTGACTGACCAGCCCGCGTGACGTCATCCCTATGAGAAACTCGTTTTCGCTCTGGCCGTCACGTGGGCGGCTTGCGTCCGCGCCCAAAAGACGAGGAAAGAAAACGAACAACTAAGAAGTGCCACAAAGTGTGAACTGAGGTAAGGTGACTAAGGCCGGAGGGATGCTCGGGGAAAGGAAAGCTCTTTTTGAGTTGGGCGACGCCGTCTGCCGGGACTCGCGTGCGTGTGTTGTTGCCGCCACCGCTTCCCGCGAATCGCGTGGAACGGGAAGGCGGACGGAAGATGAGTCTGTCCCCGGCGCGCGTTCTTGAAAAATCCGCTCTGCTTTGGGTATGACACCGCCGAGAGGTTGTTGTGTCGGTCTGTGCTACCGTTTGGCGTCGTTGCTGCCGCCCCTTCCTTCTTTTCGCTCGCGTGAAGGCGGCTCACTGACGGCTGGTTCGTGACGCACGCGCACAAAAGCGTCGCCGATAAAAAGTTTCGTTTGTGTTTCGAATACTCGATTGTGAAGTTAGGAAGTATGGTTCCTAAGGTTTCTCGTAGAACTGGCTGGTCCTTCCGCGCTGGTCGTACAAGAGCTGTCTGCAGGCATGCTCTCAAAGTATACACGAGGCACACGGGCTTCGAGCGCGCTTAATCCGCAGATAGCTCTCTCATAATGTGTACAACCGTGACTTTTGTAGGAGCGTTGTGACTGCGGCTTAAAGCACGTACCCTATGCTCGTTTTCACCTAAAAAAAAGAAGGAAAAAAAAAGCAGGTTTTTGGCGCGTTGTTTATACGCCGCGCGAAGTATTTCTTACAGAATTTGGTTGTCGAAGGAACGAGCGATGCTTTCGGCGTTTGACGTATATCTAATCTAAAATGCACCTACATATGTCTTAATTATGAGCATGAAAAGGGGAAATTAGTAGTACTCAGCGAGCAGCCGGACATTTTTTTTTTTTTTTAAACTACGGTTTTTGAGGTGAAAGTGACAAATGGCCCGTACTCCTGCTCAGCAAATGACAAGATGAGTCAAGATGAAATCTGCTATTTTTGTTTCCTCCATTTGTTTCCTTACCTCGTGACTCTCCAAATCGCCCCCCCCCCCCCCTCTCCTCACACACACACGCACCTCTTCTGTTTTCTGTTCTGTTCCCTCTCCTAGATTGTGAAGAAGTCGTAGAAAAATTGTGAGCAGCAGCAGGGGCTTTATTCGAATAAAGCCTCTGCTGCTGGTCACAATTGTTTCTGCGTGTGATACTCTCTTGGTGAAGAATTGCTTATTAACACTTTAGATCTTGCGGAGAAGTATGCATTTTTGCGTTGATCTAGCAGTATCGAATATTTGTAGTTGGGGGGGTGGGGGGTGGGGGGCACTCTCGTTATGCCACAGACACACCGCCATCTTTGCCTTTTACGCTTTAGGTTGATGGATGGCGTACCGACGGCGCTGACAATTCTGAGCCTTACATTACTCTCACTGGAAAACTTAAATGACACTCAAACCTTTTTTTTTTTCGTTTTCGTTTTAAATATTTTGACGCGAGTGTCTCTTGTGTTGTGCGCAGATGCACGCGTGTCAGAGAAACTGGAGATACGGGAAACAGCTTTTGCCGACCTGTTCTTCCTCGAGGTCGACCCTCCCTCCCCAACCAATACACGTCCCCCCCCCCCCCCCCCTCTCCTCCCTCTCCCCCGCGCACAAAAAAAAAAAAAAAGAAAGATGAAAGCTTATTGCCATCTTGTGCGCAGCAGCAGTCCAGGCAGGCGGTCTCGCACCCAAAAGAAAAAAGAACCCAGGTTGTCAGAAAAAAAAAAAAAGGGGGGGGGGGAGGGGTGGGTGGGTGGACAACCCCCTTCCATTGTCGAGGCTCCCCTCTCTAGGTCCCAGGAGGTACCTCTGTTTCCTTCGCGAAGGTGCGGCCGACGGACGGACGGACGGCCAGCAGGCCGAAGAGTAGGGGCCGCCGTACATACGTGCGTGCGTGTCAGTGTGTGTGCAGCCCGGTCTTTTCTGCCGTGCCCGGCTTGGAGGGGAAGTGGGTCAGGTTCTTCTTACCTGTCTCCTTCTCTCCCCCCCCCCCTCTCGCGTACCCCCGTCGGCCGAACTTTCACGGCGGCAGCCGGAGGAACCGTCTGTTTGACGGAGCGGGCTGCGGTGTTTTGTGCGCGCGACCGGCACATGGGCGGCGGTGACGCACGGCTGCTGCGTTTGCGTCCGCACATTGTGTTGGATTCGAACGGCTGTTCGTTGCCTCTTTAGCCGAGCAAACGGCATCCGCGGAGCCGAATTTAGGCCTCACGCCGATTGAACCGCTTCTTCGCTAGAAGTTCGTACCCCTTGGCGAATAAAACTGGTAATTCCGCCACCCTATCGAAAAAGTAAAAAAAAAAAAAAAAAAAAAAAATCAGTATAACTTTCCGCTATCTGTATTCTATCTGGATTTCAGGTTTACGGAAATTATTTCTTTGTCCGCAATATGGGTTTCGGGTTTCTAGAAACAATTCCAGTCAGATTTCCAGTTCCATAATCCAGATAGTGAAAAGGTGCACTGGGTTTTTCGGTAGCATGAAGGCGGATAGAGTCGAACTTTAGGTTGGATTGAGCGCCCGAAAACGCGGGTCTCGGGTGTGCTATACTCCGTCTCATCCTACAATGGACTAAAGCCCAATGCTACAGGCCGCCAGGTCCAATCACAATCTTGTTAGAAATCACGTGGTATATATTTCTCCGTCGTACGGATCAGTGCGCCAAGACGCGTCATGCGGAGGCGAGTTTTTCGTCTGCTTATCCAGCCCTCGCGGCGGCTCCGTTGGCTTGCAACTACTGAAGACTACTGAAGGGATTAATACCGTCTGGAAGCGATTGGGGCGACGAGAGCCCAGAATCAGAACCAGTGGCCGTTAAAAAATGAAGATGAGTCGGATAGAGTGTTGGACACGGGGGCGTATGTACGCACGGACCGCGTGCGGAATGGAGATTCGGGTCCGGTTAGGTTTTACGTACACGAAAGTTGGATTGGATTGTTACGGCTAAGGCGAAACGACTTTATGTCAGTGTTGCCTGCGCGCTATCTAACTTCTCCAAGCAGTTGACATGTTTACGAAATATGGCAAGAACGTTTATGGAACTAAACACCATGCACCTTTGGTTTACCAATATAAAATAGCGCGCTATCATAACAGAGTACAATATGCGTTAGACTAGTGCTCTTCGTAGTCTGCGTATCGGAATTTCTCTCGCGCACTCTTTCGCAATGTGCATACTAGCTTTTCTGAGGCAGCGCTCCGCCCGCCAGCCTTCGGGCCCCAGTCCATCGTAGGGTGAGACGGAGTATGGTACGCTTTTCACAGCGTCATCGTTGTGGCGCGTTCCGCTACTATACTGCGTCCAAAAACCGCTCTGAAAAACGTCTATTCAAATTGCCGTAATGTGTCAAATACCCCCACCCCACCCCCACGGTAGTGCAGACAAGACTAATTTGAAGAAGCCAATACAACGACGCTTTAGGTCGATCGTGTTTCGCATTTAATCCGGCACGTTCAAGAAAGTTCCAAATACTAAAAAAAAAAAAGAAGAAAGTCGTGTTTTTAGCAAGTTTGTTTCCGACCTTTTTTTTTACAGCTTCAGTGTTTTTTATAGGTAGCCACTGCGAGTCTTTCAATCGGTCACGAACGAACGGGTTCACCTACATTGAACGCTTTGGTCACCACAACTTCGCGCCATTTTATACATCTTAGGACACGACCGTACCGAAATTCTACACCATTCGACCAAAGTGCCAAGATGTGAAAAAAAAAAAAAAAAAAAAAAAAAAGTCTGTTGAAAGCTTCCCCAGAATGACCCGTCCAATGATAGCCATACAGGACGTATTTGAGCGAGAGACGCCGAAAACCCAACTTATCTCTTAGCGGTTATTGAGTGGAAGGAAAAATGCCGTCCGAGACTGATTGATTCCCTTGGCCAGAAGAACCGTTTGCCGCGGTTGTCGCAATGGCCGCCTTCACCCGGATAGCCCCCCGAGAACGAGGCGTGGGCTCTCTCCCGAATCTTTTATTCCCTCTTCCATCGACACGTGTTCTGTGTCGTTCGAAGCCGGTGAGCCGCTGAAGGATGAAGGCAAACAAGCGCCGTGCTGCATGCGCGCGCGGAGGCGGCGGCCGCGGCTGGACCTTTTTTGGAGTGGAGTACCGGCAGGGAATTCGCAGAAGGATCGGACAGGGCAGGCCTCCTGTCGTAACGCCTTTCTTCTTTCTGCTCGCCTATCGGGTAGCGAGCGTCGGGATTCGTTTTCGATTTAGTTTCCAGGCCCGTCCGCGTGTCGAAAGTGTGTTTTTGATCGAGGACTGTTTCGCCACCTTCGTGTTCGCGCGCCGTAATGACGCAATGAGAGCGCGAAAAGAAAAAAAAAAAAAAAAAAGGAGGGGAAACGCGCTTGCGCCCACGTGCCTTTGTGTTTACAGAGCGGGACACTGTTAGCACGAAACGGCCATTGTCGATTTTACCCGTCTTTCGTTGATGACCGAAACGCGCTGTCATCAAAACTTCATTCGTTACTTGGGGGGAAGCGACGCCACCTAGTGGAAAAGACGTGAAGGAGAGCAGCTACCGCGTATTCAGGTGTGCGTTGGTAAACTGGCGCGGCCTGCCGGCCTAAATGGAAAACTGGAAAACAAGGGAAAGGGGACTGAATGTACGGGGATGCCAATATGTAGCGAGTTCTTTACAAAGGATGAATACTGGACTCACTGCACGAATAAGAGTTTAGACGCCACGCCGAAAGATGGCGCTAGAGGATGCTGCGATAACCCGAAAACTTTGGAGCCTTTTTATTCTGGAAAAGCATAAGGGTGTCAGCGTGTCTTACGTCTTCTCGCAGTGTACAATGTTCCCGCTTGTAGTGCCAGGAGGCTAAGGTAGTGCGTTGATGAACCTTGTGCGCGTGCATCAGGCACGTAGCCAGGATTTTGTTTCGGGGGGGGGGGGGGGGGGGGGGGCCCGCCCATGACAAAATGCTGTATGAGTGGGAGGGGGGAGAGGAGGTCCCAGCAAAATTGAAGATTTCGGGGGGGGGGGGGGGGGCCATGGGCCTCCCCCCTGGATACGTGCCTGGCATGCATACATATAAGATGTTCGAACATGCAGCTGCATACTTCGCGTGAGTGTGGTGGACATACTGTGTACTGGAGCATTTTCAACAAATTCTGTGCGCGTACCATGTCCGCTGTTTTTCCGTCACTGAACTACTACCCCCCTCCCTCTCCCCCCTGTTTGTGTCACAAACTTTAGTTCGTTTGTGTGAGTGAATGAATGAGAAAGATTGGTTGACTGGGAACACGTTTGAATGAACACGTTTGTTTGTGTACGACAGAGTGTGTTTGCGTGAGTTTGTATGCGCTTTTGAGAGATAGTGCTTTTTATGTCCGTTTTTAGCGTAAGTGGGAGAAAGAGGTGTTTGGGTGCTACTACCATTAAGGCTGCGTACGTTAGAAGGTGAGCACGTTGGTGTAATTACACATTACCGAAAGGATAAACGGGGGGTGTTCGTGTGCGACTCTCAAAGTACATCTGTGTGAAAGACCGTGGGTTTTCGTGAGTGTTGTTAGTTGACTGAGACAGCATGTGTGTCCGTGTGTGAATTTGGGGGAGTGAAGTGTGTCCGTGAGTTGAGCAGGCACGTAGCCAGGATTTTGTTTGGGGGGGGGGGGGGGGGGACCCGCCCATGACAAAATGCTGTTTGAGGGGGAGGGGAGAGAGGAAATCCCAGCAAAATGGAAGATTTCGGGGGGGGGGGGGAGCCGGGCCCCATGCCCCCCCCCCCCCCCCCCCCCCCCCCCCTCTTGGCTACGTGCCTGGAGTTGAGTGAGATGTTGTACTGCGTCTTTATGTGCAAAAGGTAAACAGTGTGTCTGTGTGAAACAGAGAGAGAGGTTGTGTATGAGTAAGAGTCAGCGAGGCTGGTCGAGTGTGCGTGCGTGCGGCGTCACCGAGGGGTTTTTTGCCACCGCGTCCGTACTGGGCAATCTAGAGTGTCGCCGTACTTGGCGAGGTGCGTGAAACCCGTCAAAAGCGCGCCGTCTGCTCCGGACAAGGCAGCCGCGATGCGGGTAGCCTCCCAAGTGCAGACCGCTTCTCTCTCTCCCTCCCTCTCCTCCTCCTCCTCCTCCTCCCCCTCCTCCTCCTCCGTGTTCACGCGCGGGAGCCCCCCTTGCCCACATGTGCCTGTTTGTTTCGTCCGTGTCGATGTTTCCAGCCCAGTAATATAATGCCATACAATGTGCAGCCTCTTATATCCGTCGATACATAGCCACAGTCGGGCTCCGCTATCTTTTTTTACTTTCTTTCATTCTCGTGGCTTTTATAACTTTGATTCCCGACGTCCTATGCGGGCTTCCTTTGTTTCTTCGATGTATAAGTTGGTTAGTTAGCGCGGGGCGTATCAGAAAATCCGCAGCCGTGCGGTAACGCTATCGACGGCGGTGGGAGGGATGGGGGGAGAGGGAGGAATTTGTTTCGACAATTTAAGAGCCGCGAGGCTCTGTGTTGTGTTTAGCTGTGGACATACCGCGACCCGATATTTTATGCGCAGTTCTGAAAGTGAAAGCGGTGGCCGATAGCGGAAGGGTCGGATTTGAACCTTCTATTTAGTTTCTCGGGCTTATAATTGGCTTCGGAGCTTTGGGCCTTGGGCAAGGAAGTGCCAAACGTGTCGAGGTCCCAACCCCGGCCAATCTTCGCATGCGCATCTTCTTCGTGCAGCCATGACCGCCATCAAAGATGAAAAGAAATCTGACGGCTATGGACAAGCACATTATTCCTGATGCACGCTCAATTGCCATTTTCACGTTTGCCCCGTCGCGGCAGAAAAAAAAAAAAAAAAAAAAGCACGCTGGTAACTGCAGTGCTCGACGTCTCGCAGCTGCGTCGTTGCAAGTACACTCGCAAAATGTGAATCGGGCTGAACTGAAACCACAACGCTAGGTGCCGCAAAACTGCGCTCAATCTTTTTTTTGGGCTAAGTGTAACTTGCGATACAACGAATAATATTAATAAAGAAACATGGCATATGATGTCATTTCGGGTTGTGCAGTTTATTCTGGCAATGTGAACCTGATCAGGCGGTACGTCCGGTGGAATCGTCGTCACAGGAGGTGCTTGGTGCCATGATTCTGATATCGCGCTGCTCCGCAAGTTTCCTCTTTATTATTTTTTTTTTTTTAATATTGCCGGTTTGATGCTAGTTGCGTGGAGTTTTCCCATGTACGAGTAAGTTGTCGCCACCCCAGTTGCACCGTTTTTATTTTTTTTTCCCCCCCTCAACGCGGGGTTTTGCTCGGCGCCGTTCGCTTCGACGGGGGTACTAGATAGGAGGCGATGTAGAGGGACACGAAGTAATGAAAAGAAGGAAAATCGCGCGGATCCCAAAAGAAACACCTGCGGCTGTCATACCTTGCTCCGGAAAAAGGGAGAGGGGAGTAGAGTGGGAACCTGGGCTGAAGGGGGAGAGGGAAGGCTGCAGCTGTTTCAATGACGAGGCCGAATGAGTCCATTGTTCTTTCGCTCGGTCTCTCCCTCCGCTGCTCTTGTCAGTGTTGCTCGATGGGTTACGTCTTTCTCGGAATCCTCGGGCGTATCGATAACGCATCGTCTGTGTCCGCGGCGATCGAGAGAAGTGGCGATAATGCCCACCGTGGCTTTATTTTTGCCGGTCCCTTTTTAGGCCTTTTAGGGGCGAAGCTCCTTAGGGTCTAGCCTTGTCCGTCCGTCCGTCCGTCCGTCCGTGCTCACATCGATTCCCATTCCATCTGTCTTCTTAAAAAAAAAAAAAAAAATATTTGCGCAGTCGACAGGATTCGAACCTGTGCGGGGAGACCCCAATGGATTTCTAGTCCATCGCCTTAACCACTCGGCCACGACTGCGGGACGAGTAGGGGGCACTGAGATGTGGTAGTAACTCGAGAGCTCGGGTTTCTGGTATGGATGAAACGTTTCATGTAGCCGCTCGACGTCTATACAGGAGAAGGCGCTGCGGTCAAATGCGTATATAATCGCGTTAAACTTTGCATGTATTGGCTCAACGTTTATAGACGAGAGGGCGCTGCGGTCAAATGCTCAAATGCGTATATAACCACGTTCCATACCACACATTCTCTTTCTGACATGGGCCGTTGACTTAAGCGGTGGAGATGCGTTCCCACGGCTTCTAGCGGATCCAAGCTGATCCGCTAGAAGAACCACTGGCTCTGCATTTCACCGACCATAAAACAGTAATAATGAAGTCGAAACGCAACCCGGAACTCAGCACTACCCATGAGCAATAAAAAAAAGTTTAAAAAAATCAGCGCCATCAGCACTACCTATGAACAATAAAATCAGTATCATCAGCACCACCAGAGATTCGCCCCAATCAACATCATTCATCAGATGCGGTCATTTTCTTTAGTTATTTTTTTCTCTCGCTTATCTGCCGGGCCGCGGTCATTTATAGAGTGCGTTTGGTTTGCTAGTTTCTCGGTGTTTGCGAAATTAAATATATACGGTATCTTCTGCAATTGGCCACTTATAATAGCACTGTCAGGCTTGATTCACCCTAATGATAAAAAAATGACAAGAAAAAAAAAAAAAAGAAATATGCGTGAACCGGAGGTGGGCCGAGGCTACCCACTAGATGGCGCCACTGAGCTTATTGCGAAACAAAACAAGAGCGAATAGGCAGGAAAAGAAAAGGACTCTTTTCTATGGATTAGTTTTTCTTCTTTCTAAATCTCGGTTTATTTTTGGTGACTTAACCGAACAGCGTCAGGAATCAACATGGTGGCCGCCAATTTATTAAACTAGTTTTTATTTCCATTTAATTTACCTTGCGCTGGTCCCTGTTCGTACAAGTTGGCTCCATGTCCAATTACGAGTTAGGGTTCACTTCTCGATGGGCATTATCGGAAATTGTAGTGATTTCGAAATAGGCACTGTACATGAACACTCGGAGGAACGATGCTGCGTCGGGTGTTGCGAGTCTTAAGGGCTTTTTGTACTCCAACGTTCAGCGCAGTGAACGCAGCGTAGTGCAGAACGCGCGCCTTTCATTGGCCAGCAACCAGGAACTCGATATCTGCGACCAATCAGTATCAGTGTGCGCTGCGCTACGCCGCGCCCGTCGACGTTACGTTGGAGTATCAACGTATACGTACAGGTACGTTTATACTCCAACGTAACGTCAACGGGCGCGGCGTAGCGCAGCGCACACTGATACTGATTGGTCGCAGATATCGAGTTCCTGGTCGCCAGCCAATGAAAGGCGCGCGTTCTGCGCTGCGCTGCGTTCACTGCGCTCAACGTCGGGGCATAAACAGCCCTTTACGAACGAACGACGCTGCGTCTTTGTTTACCTTTGCTCGTATCTCTTCGTTCCGCTTTTTCTTTTTACCTGTTTTCCTGTCTTTCCATTAGTGCATTAGTATTTTTTTATAGAGCTTTATTCGACTAATTCAGTTAGATGCTATGCATAACAGCTGTAACTCGAAAAACGGAAATATGTATATTATTTATGTGGCTCGTGGAAATGACTGTAAACCGCCTTACGTCACTTTTCTTTTTAATTCCGCAGGTTAAAGGGTTGAGTGCAAGAATACCAGAGCCGGGTGAACACACATTGACTTACCAATAAGTTTAATGAGCAGGTTAAACATTGAATGGTTTATCTTGCCAATTCAGGCCGTTTTTCTTTTATCAAGTGGTGAGATTCCCGCGGGGGATTTTGCCGCGGCATTCGGAATAGATTTTCTTTTCTAAGAAGCGCCAGTTGTGTTTATTTTCCTTATGGTCGGCCCACTATTTCAGACTACGACGGCTTTGTCGCCGAGAGCGCGGCAGGGGACTGAGCTCGCTTGCGAAAGATTTTGTCGGGCAACGGTGATTTCGCAAAAACGTAAACGGCAGCCTCCCCCTCCTCCGCCGCCGCCGCGGCGGGAGTTTCGGTTTCAGATTTCAAGCGCGTTCGCGCGCCGCCCCACTTCCTATTGGTGGGTGCGGAAGTCTACGTCAGCCCGGAAGGGCCAATGTGCGCCCCGGAGAAACGGTTGTCAGGACGACGCCGTCTAGCGCCGGCCGGAGAGGGAAGCCGGGTGAAAGGGGGGGCAATGGCACACGGGAGAAGAACCTTGGGCGCGCGCCCTCCTGCGCGGGGGCAGCGAAGGGGTGCCGACGACCGATGCAGCAGCCAGCGGGCCGCGCTCATTGACGTCACGAGGGTTGCGTGACGTCAAGGCCACGTGACGCGTCTAAGGTCACGTGACGTTTCTGCTTTTTTTTTTTTTTGTTCTGTGCCGGGGGCGGCAGCGGTTGCTTTCAAGGTCGCGCTAGCCCGATTCGTACGTTGGCGCGGCGCCAGGATTTTTTCTCGAGAGCAGCGCTCGGTTCCCTCCCCGACGATGGCTGGCTGGGGATGATGGCTGCTGCGGCTGTTGGGGGCTTTTTAGAAATTCCGGGAAGGACTGTCGCGTACGCTTTTAGTGATGAGTCCGTCCAGGCTTGTCGAACCAACTCTGTTGTGGTGTGGCCCGAGTTTGGAATGGGGGGTGGATTATATTTGAGAAAGGTCCCACCGATGTTTGTCTGTGTCGGCGCTTGCTTTGTGGCAGACGACGCCGTCGTCTGCTCGTGTCTCTGGTGGCCCGGTTTTCCAAACTGGTTACAAGAATGTAAAGAGACGCGGCACAGAAAGCACGAGTAGGCGATTTCTGGTTCTTACCGTTTTTATAGCTATAAATGGCTCATCTAGACAAGTGGTGGTGTGAAACGCAGTCACCCGGGAACCAACTCTGACCGTAAAATTGGCGCTGCCTCGCGTAAATAAAACGCAAAAAAAAACAAAAAAAAACGATGTCTTGCTTGTGTCGTGTCGCGCACTGTACCTCCCGGACTACGTCCGAGCTTGCTTCGGTATTACCCGTGGCTATTTGCTTTCGGTGTAGCAGGCTGACATAAAGCGGGCGTTTTATAGACAAGGAGGGCAGCAGCAAGCACTTCGATGGGTCGCCACGCCGGCGCAAGACCGCGTGATAAAGGCCTTCCAAGTTCAAGCGCTTCTCTTTCGGGTATTTTCTTGCCGCTGTCGCGACCGCCGATAGCGACCCGATTTGGCGGCGCGTTTGTTTCTTTTTTCTACTCATCGAACTTGTTTCCCTTTCCTAATCCGGAGAGCTTTTTTGCTTTTTCTTTTAGCAACTTGTCTCTGGTTTCCTTCCTTCTGTCGCCCATTGCCTTTGTAGAACCTCCCCGGTTGGCGGTGTTCAGAGGGTGAGGGTGACCCAGATTACATTAAGAGTTTGCCGCGGGAAAAAGACATTGTCGCCCGAGGTGGCTCGACAGTTGGATTTGCTGGTTCTGGAAGGAAACAAAACAATGACTCAACAGAGAGCCGCGGAAAGTTACGAGGAATTCTTTGGAACCATTTTGACGAGCCTCCTCGCCTATCTGCCGTTGAGGCCAGTGGCGTAGCCAGGAATTTTTTTCCGGGGGGGGGGGGGGGGGGGGGGGGGCTGAGGTGGCCTGGATGTCTATGACTGTCCATGATTTCGGGGGGGGGGGGGGGGGGGGGGGAGACTGAAGCCCCGTAAGCCCCCTGGCTACGCCCCTGATTGAGGCCATTTGTCTTTCATTCATCTTTAGGTGCCTGTAAACATCGTTCACTTATCAGCACTCGTGGTTTTATCGTACCATTAACTATTTTCTTTCCATTCTTGTAAGCGTATTCCTGTTTCAAGTTGAAATGAACCATCCGACGGTAAAGCCAATGTCCCGATTTACTGAATCGGAATCCTTCTGAGCAGGCACGTAGCCAGGGGGGGGGGGGGGGGGGGGGGGGGGGGCATGAGGCACGCCTCCCCCCCCCCCCCCCCCCCCCCCGAAACAAAATCCTGGCTACGTGCCTGCTTCTGAGACAACGTCTGCGGGACGTTCCGTAAAATTTGCGCCTCTACCCGAGAGGAGTGCAGTCTCCTTTCTCTGGTGGCGAAGAAACAAGTCGGTTTTTTTCTCTGTCGGCCAAATGGCGGACCACGGATTAAGGCCGATTCACACACTTGCGTCGATTCCGACCGAATGCGAGTGTAGCTCTGGCAACAGCTGCGTCGACTGCAAGCAAAACCGGTTTTCACCCCGTTTCATTGGAGCCGACGCAGCTGTTGCCATAGCAACCCTTCCACTCGGTCGGAATCAACGCAAGTGTGTGAACAGCCCTTCAGTTGTCAAACTCGCCGCAGCCGGAGGCGCCACCGTCCACCCGGCGGCAGCAGCTGCCCGGCAAAGGCGGCGAGAGTGAAACCGAAAGGCAGCCGAGGAGGAAAAAGAACCTCGTGCGCCTGCGCAGAAGCTTTGGGGCGAAAGGGTGAGAGCGGAGAAAAGGGGGAGGCACGAGAGCCCCGTTCAGGTTCGGCCTTCACTCTTCTCTTCCTCTTCTTTTGCTCTTTTTCTTTCCGCCGTCGTTCGTTCCTTGGCTTCGCTCTTTTTTTTTTAGTTGTTCCCAGATAGCGTTGTTCTCTTTGTTCTTTGGAGTGAGCGCGCGACTAGCGGGAGGCCTTGAAACTGCCGGAGAGCATTGGCTCTCTTTCCACCGGCGGCTTCCCCTTCGCTCTCTCGACACCGACGAGGAGGAGGGCAGGAGCCCCAAGGCACGCGCGCTCTGGCATTGCGTCACAGTGGAGCGCGCTCCTCGGTGGAACTGTGTTGGATGTACATATGCGCGCGCGCGAATGCGCGAGGGGGCAATGTAGGTATGGGTGGCGGTTCCGCACAGAGTTTTGAAGTGACTTGCAGATAATCTGCGGGAGAAACACCGTTCCCAAATCCCCAGGGAAAAATGTTCCACTTCAGGAAAGCGCGCCATTCTCCTGGCGTCACGAAATGATACACGGCGAAATTCGAGCTTCCGTAGTCCGTTGCAGGCTCACAAAGACCTCTGCTCGCCGCGATTGGTGGTTTCCTCCTCTTCAGCATTCGATCTGTGCAAAACATAAAAGGTGTTTATGGGAGGATTTTGCTCTGGTGTTCCAAACCTGCAACAGACTACGTATGGTTGCGAGGAAACTAATATTACGAGTTGCCAGATTAATAGTCCCTAGCACCCACCACACTAGCCCTCTTCTGTGTGGCCGGAGGTTTCCTCTTTTGTGGCCAATGGCGGCCATTGTTGAATCCACGGGAGTGCATTGTTGAATTCACTAACGGCCATTGTTGAATCTAGTGCAACTAAATAAACTACGCTTCAGAGTAACGACACTTGGCCATATTGTGTCTTAAAAATCATGGTTGCCAATTATCTGAAGCTTTATCTGAAATCACAGGAAACGCTTTTCCGCCCTCTCTAAATGTTTAAACTTTAAACAGTTCGCGACAGAGCAAAGCCATATTACGAGGCCTTCCTTACACCGAATCTAATGCTGAGGAAGTCGCACTTTTGAATTATGACGATCGGCAGTTCCGTCTGCTCTGCATACGAACAAAAATGGCGGCGCCCACAATAATCTCGGGGAACGGAGTGGCGATACTCTAAGCGCAGCTCATTTAGTGGCTCTATACTTCGTTTCACCTTATGTGCGAGCGAAGGCAAAGCTGGAAGCGCGGGCACAGAAGCTCCGTGCGTTCAGGCTTTGCTCGAGCGCGCAAGCTGGGGAGAAACGCACAGAGCACTGGTCTCGCGCTTCTAGCTTTGGCTTCGCTCGCAGATAAATTGAAACGAAGTATAGTTGAATCCAGTGGCGGCCGTATAGACCATTTGCTGTCTTACCCAAGCATCAAGGAGAATGCAGGGATTGGTGTTCCACGCGCCGCACGTGCTGGCCTCAGCAGTAGTAAATTTTCTAAAGCAAAAATCTAAAACAAATTGTATCTTGCACGCGCGTTCGTCAACGCTTTATTTTGGTTATTTACTTCGAATCTTTTACACGGGGAAGGCGTGCGCGTGTGGCGCGTGGAACACCAATCCCTGCATTCTCCTTGATGCTTGGGTAAGACAGCAAATGGTCTATAGGATCCAACGGGGGTCATCGTTAAGTCCATTGGCGGCCGTCGCCGAGTCGGTGGCCGCTGAGCGCGGACTGACGGCGAATTTTCTTACGAGCATTCCATACCATCAAGATTGCGGCCGTTCTTAGTGAACGATAAGTGTGAATTCGATTTGAGCGTATGCTGTGACACAGCGTACTCAAATGTTGCGTCCGTTATTCAACACCCCTGTAAGGCTGGATCGAGCGTTTCTCGTGCTCGCGCTCGCGTCACAAATCTACAAAGCACGACGCAAAAAAAAAAGTGTGTTTTTTTTTACATTTATAATTGCATTGAATGGCGGGTAGAATGAGCAGAAAGCTCCGACGTCGTGATACTGTGGTCGGTGAGAGATTAAGGAACGTGGGGCGTGGCTTCTTTATGTTCACGCCTCTAGCTTCGTGATTGGTTATTCGGCGTCCTTATCGGGCCGATGCTGCAATCTGACTGGCTGCGGAGAGATAATGAGATGCTGGGGATTCGCCCTGCCCTTAAACCGTCGAAGACGATAGGGCAGATTGATACTTTAGACCCATGTTGCGGATAAAAAAAAAAACAGGACGCGGGATGGCCAAAAAAACATGCTTTTCGTGTAAGGCTCGTCAAATTATGAGGCGCTGGAGAAATTCAGCCTTCTGCGTTAAGTCCTTATTTCGAACTCTTTTTGTTCGCCTTCCGCCCATTGAAAAGCATGCGGGAAGGGCCTTAGAACGCACCTGGTATCGCTGCGCCGCAGCGTTCTTCCGCACGTCTGCTTTCCTCGCCGTCACCATGGCAACGAACGCCGATTGAATGGAAGCACGCACGGTACCGCCGCGTGAAGCCAGCAACAGCTGACGCCATTTTACGAACGCCGTCTGCTAGCCAAAGTCGAACGCGCGCCGTCGGCGATCGAGCACCGGCGGAGGCGGTTGATCTGACATACCGTCGGCGATCGAGCACCGGCGGAGGCGGTTGATCTGACATACCGCGTTCGGCTTTGGCTAGCAGACGGCGTTCGTAAAATGGCGTCAGCTGTTACTGGCTTCACGCGGCGGTACCGTGCGTGCTTCCATTCATTCGGCGTTCGTTGCCATGGTGACGGCGAGGAAAGCAGACGTGCGGAAGAACGCTGCGGCGCAGCGATACCAGATGCGTTCTAAGGCCCTTCCCGCATGCTTTTCAATGGCGGAAGGCGAACAAAAAGAGTTCGAAATAAGGACTTAACGCAGAAGGCTGAATTTCTCCAGCGCCTCATAATTTGACGAGCCTTACACGAAAAGCATGTTTTTTTGGCCATCCCGCGTCCTGTTTTTTTTATCCGCAACATGGGTCTAAAGTATCAATTAAAAGGTTAAAAGGCGCGAACAAACAGGACGAAAAAGACACACGTACGACACGGACGGGCGTCCGTGTCGTACGTGTGTTTAACGTACGTGTGTTTAACCTTTTAATCGATATGAACCAACTAGCCCCAACCAAAGTTTTACTAAAGTATCAATCTGCCGACGATAGACCCTTTCCATGGCTTATCACCCGGGCGAAAACTGCCGAGTCACTGAGCTGTGTACGCATGCGCAGGGTCCGATATACAGCACTGCAGATCAACAGCGCATGCTCAGAAGGCGTTCCACAGCCCAGCAGACAAAGATGGCGGTGCGCAGAAGGGGATTTTTGCAAAGTTCTATAATAGAGCCAGCTTGCGATCATACGTCACCCCAGGGCGTCCCACATTCGCTTTCCTACTTTCTATTCTAAATTCCAGGAATGTCGTTCTTGCCCATCCCCCAACTGTCTCGAGCATTGTTTTTAATTAATTTCGCGCGCGTACCCATAGGCGGCTGGCACCTGGGCTCGCCGTACGGGCACGCGAGGGTTCGTCCATTGTTCTCGGGAGAACGCCCCGGCACGACGGTCGTTGGTTGGTTGGTTGACATCGCCAAATACCGGATATAACGAGGCGCAGCGAAACACGCACGCACGCAGCGGCGACGACCAACTGACGAGCTGGGCGGCCTTGGCGCCAAGGCAGGAGGAAAGAATAGAGAGCAAAAAAAAAAGTCGGAATGAAAACACATCTCTCGACGAGCGAGAACGTCGTGCCGCTTCGTTGCGCCTTGCTCCATTGGTGTACAGCGTACATACAGAGCCCCCGCCGCCGTGGCTGCCTGCGCTCTTGCACTACTGCGGCGGCAGCGCATCATCGGGGTGCCCTTGACACCTTCTCTTCCCTTCTTTTTTTTTTCCCGTGTACTTTAGTTCGGTTTTGGATTTTTTTTTTGTATATATATCTCCGTTTTCGTCATCGCGTCACATTTTTTTTTCCGTTCTTCCTTTCACTTTTCTGTTAGACTAGTGCGTTTTTTTTTTGTTCGTGTTTTCTTTTCCCCGTCAATTTTGAGGATTGGAGTGATGCGAGCGCCATGGTGGTAGTGATGATGATGATTGTGGTGTGGTAGTGGGGCGAGGAAGTTCGGAATGCGGTTTTCTTTTATGTGTGTTTTTAGCGTGGGCAGCGCCATTTTGAATGCTGTAGCGCCTTCCAGCGAGCGTCAGGGAAAACTTCTATAGGTGTATACTTGTGCACCAAGAAAGCGATGCTTTTGGCGCTGGTAGTGTGTATTTCTTGGTGAGCTAACGTATATCTAATCTAGAGTGCACCCCTACATCTGAACGGGCGGATAACTATACTTTGTCTCACCCTAGCATGGACTAACCGCAAAGGCTGTGCTAGCGCGAGCGGCCAGCCTTGACTACCTTGACTAGAGCACTTGCTGCACGAGCGCTCGTGCAGCCGCCGCTGCTTCATTCAAAGCTTCTAGCTCGCGCTTTTAGCACGCGCGGCTAACAATAGTCCATATTAAGGTGAAACGAAGTATAATAGAATTGATTTCGTTCATATTAGGTGGTAGCTCGCGCCACCGAGTCTGTCGTGACTAACTAGAATTTTGAATTTAGGTAGGAATCGATGCACGCGTAAATTCCAAAATTCAAGAGCAAACCAAGCGCAGTATAAAATCTAAAATTAAAACCGCTTCACTCGTCAGAAGAAAAGGAGAGAGAACCGAACAAGAGAAGTCATGCGCAAATATTTATTGTGACTACAAAGACGACCGTAACAAAATAAAACTGCTCCGCAGGCGTCCATAGAACTGTACACTTGTCACTGAGGGGGTTTTAAATTAATAAAAGAAACACTCCGAGATTAAAACTACAAATTACTTTAAAATAACGAGAAAAAAGAATAGGTTCGACCGGTGACCAGCGATGGGGCCACGCCAGATGCAAGATCGGGCGAAGAGGCGACGACACAGGGGGTCTTTGTGAAAAGAAAACGGCTAAATTTACCACTGCGATAAAACGCCGCGCACGGCTACAACAACAAAAATCGGGCACTCCATAAACCGAGCCCCGTTAAACGTCTGTGAGACAGCAATGAAAAGGGGGAAACAAACTAGAGATCTAAAAGGCCGTTATGCCGAAAGGGCACGCACGCACGCTCACACTAGCGTCAAACCGCCGACAAAGTCGAGGAACAGCGAATAAAAACAAACTCCCTACGCTACCCCTTCTTTTGAACCCCCCCCCCCCCCCCCAAAAAAAAAAAAAAAAAGAAAAAGAGAAAAAAAAGGCCAGACGAGCGGCTTACCGATGCTCTCGATGGGTGACACCGACGGGGCACTGTCCGACACCGTCGACTCGTTGCACGGCGGGCCGATGCAGCACGACGAGCAGCTTCCCGGCCAAATAGAGTTTGCCCCCCACCTAGGACTATCTCCATCTTCAAAACACTAATCCCTGGCCAACGTCTCCGAGGTCAAGGTCGGGGGGGGATGTCACTTCCTACTCGGACCAAGCTACCCATGCCAAGTATAAAAAGAGAAACTCCCGACGAATGGCCTCGACAGAAAGGACACAGAGACCTTTTTCCGGTAAAGGTCCTGTCTCATTGAGGAAACACGGTGGCGACGGAACAGGACATGTTCATCAACAGTGGGTCAGCTTTGTCCTCGGTCGTCCTGTTGCCCGACAAACCTGTCACATCGCGGGAACATCAGCACGATACGGGCGACAACAACATTGTGATCTCGGTGTGACAGCTTTCGGCGACAAAAATAGCAGCAACTTGTTTCGGACGACGCGTGCTGCCCAAAGCGATGGATGAGCGAATTTTGTGCCGTCAACACAACCCAGGTAGCTTCGATGGCAGAGTTCCCTATCAATAACGTGCTATTTTAAGAGATTACTCAAATAACGTCCTGGAGAACGCTATTTAACAATTATTAAGGCTGGCGTGCAGCTAAAATAATTTGATTAATCTTTTTTACTGCATAATTACGGACAGCGAATGTCGAGATGGTCATAGCTATGGCCGCGAACGTTCCGACAGTTGCTGAAATTAGACCAGCTCACATTACTGCTAGTGAAATAAATATAAAATGGCACGCTTAATCACTCCTTGATAAAATCTAATAAACATCACCCACGAAAGCGAGCGATTCGCATATTGAATCATGAAAACGACCGCTCTCATCACGATTGCTCATGCTTGGAACTTGGAAACAGCCGCCGAGAGACAGCTAAAAAAAATTTCCAGTGCGTTTTGTGCAATTGAAGCGATCACATAGCAGGTGGTAAAGAAAAATAGACAGCGTTTAAAAATATTTATTCCACCGATCGTTATGAGGGCCGATCGTGTCGGTTTCGAAGTTTGTAAACACTCCCACTTCAGCTCAACATCACCCTACAAAAGACACTTTGGGGTACTGCCGGTGCTAACTCGATTTTACAGTAGAAATAGGAACTGCATGAACGACGGAACCGGACAGAGACACTTTATACGGTGGCGGAAATCACGAACACAGCTCGGCTCGGGCCAGCTGTTTTGTCAACGAATGAAGAACATTTTGATAAAAAAGGGGAAAATACTCCCTCTGTCACGTTTTTAATCGCAGTCACTGGTTGATGTCGTTCCGTGGTAATTTCCGGCCCTTCGAACGCACTAGCACTTCGTAGAGTCACATTTCCAGCGCCGCCACGCTGCGCACGAACGAAAGTAGACAACCAAGATGGCGGAGTGTTCCCCGTGTTGGCAGCGCCGACTGTCGGACAACAAATTGGTGAACACGGTTTCCGGGCAACAAAAACATGTTTCCCGCCAATTGCTGTCGCCTCAAGGCCCGTTCACACTCTTGCGACCGAGTAAGACCGAGAGAGACCAGACCGGTTTTTAAGCCTAGGACCAGCTCCGCTGCAGCGCATCCGGTCCTAAGAAGTCGCAAAAGGCCTAAAAACCGGTCTGGTCTCTCTCGGTCTTACTCGGTCGCAAGAGCGTGAACGGTGCTTTAATGTGACAGGGTCGCTGGAAACGTGTTTCCCTTGTGGTGATGGACAGCTAGAGTTGTCCAACTGTTTCTTGAATGGGACAGCGTAGAGTTCCTGTATACGCTCCCTACCCCCTCATTCACACTGGAAGCGGATCCGCGTTCGTAAAGCGGCTGCGAACGCGGTTGTATAAAGATCCAGTACAATTGCACGCGCACTTGATGTCATCGAGTGCGCGTGCAATAGGGAGCCAGAGTTGCGCGTCTGTTTTCCACGTGCCGCCGCGCCGCTATTCGCCGAGATCCGATCACGTGAGGATCCGGCTCAAATGCCGTGCAGGAAAGTAGACGTTGCACGCGCCCCGACAGTAAGTTCCCCTGCTTTTGAGCGCGCCTCGGACGCGCGGCACCGCTATTCGCCGAATTCAGTCACGTGAGGAGCAGGATTAACATGCCGTGCAGGAAAGACGGCGCTACGGGGATGAACGCGCAACTCTGGCTCCCGTAGGGAGCCTATGCAGGAACTCTAGGACAGCGCAGAGGACAGCGTAGAGTTCCTGGATATGCTCCCCCGAAGGGGGAGCAGAGTTGCGCATTCGTTTTCCCCGCGTCGCCACGCCGCTATTCGCCGAGATGCAGCACGTGAGGAGCAAAGCATCCGGCGCCGTGCAAGAAAGCCACGGTCGCTCCGCCGATGTTGCTCGCGCCCCGGCGTATGATCCCCTGCTTTCGCCTCCTTCTCCTCTTTTTCTGTTTTCCTTGCGCGGCGGCGCGCGCGGCGCCGCTATTGGCCAACTTTAGTCACGCGACGAGCAAAGCATCCAGGGCGTGCAGGAAAGCCGGCGCTACGGCCACCCGCCAAGGCTGAATGCGCAACTCTGCTACCGTAGGTAGCTATATACAGGAACTCTAGGACAGCATAGAGTTCCTGTATAGGCTCCCTACGGGAGCCAGAGTTGCGCGTTTGATTCCACATGCCGCGTGCCGCCCTCGCCGCTATTCGCCGAGATCCGATCACGTGAGGAGCCGTATCAAGTGTCGTGCAGCAGAGTAGACGTTGCACGCGCCCCGGCGTACGTTCCCAGGCTTTTGAGCCCGCCGCGCGCCTCGAACGCGCGGCGCTGCTATTCGCCGAATTCAGTCACGTGAGGAGCTGAATCCACATGCCATGTTCCGTTTCGGTTTCAACGTGAACGCGGCTATGTTGGTGTTTTACGTTGTGTTTGCCTAACTTTGTGATACGGTTATTTTTCTTGTAGCACACAACCAATAATACAGTGGTATTGAGCCACTTTGAGGACTAAAAGGTGTTATTTAGCCTAAATTACGGGCTTTGTTTTAACAACTCCTTTGATGAATCTGATTATGGTCGGTTCGAAACGCCTGACTGATGTACAGGGAAGATTACCATCGTCTACGGCCGTACCCGATGGCACCAATTTTTAGAAAAACAAGCTAATGAAGAGACTACACGTGAATGTAAAGAAGCATATCGACAGCTCGATTAGCAATGTGCTGAATCGGCCAGAACAGAAGAACTCGCGAGTTTACTAGTCACTGTTTGGTTTTCGTGGGCACCCAACCTTTAGCGAACTTCGCAGACTAAAAACGTATCGTGTGATGACGCAGATATTTTTATAAGCAAATAGTATCGTCTCGGCCTCTTTTTTTAAAATTCGCTTTGTAAATTTCGGCGTCGCCAGCCACCAAAAGTAAACCTGTATTCGCCATCGACAATCCTGGACTCGAGCGATTGTTATGCAAACGGCTCTTTTTTTTTCGGCTTCAAATATTGCGGTTTTTAGATACTGGCAAAAATTAAAACAACGCACGCTAAAAAAAAAAAAGCGTCGTCATTATTGTGCATGCGCCGAACGCAAACTGTGTTTTCGATTTGCGAATAGAAACGACGTTATTTGTTTGTGCACGCTATTATATAAATCGCTACTGTTAAGTGTCTGTGGCAGTTGCTTACGCGGGAAGTCCCAACCTTTGTGTTAAAATAAATTAAGTGGATGGCACTGGTTATCTAAATATAACCAATAAATCACCTAAATGACTGTGGAAGTGGGAGCGAGCACGGTATACAATTTCTTAAACTTCATAAATCTATCAACCGAATGTTACGTCGCAAAAAAAGATTGAGAACCTCATACACATGTAGGTGTGATATTATGAATAAACAAACCACCTGATGTTAACGTTCCATTACTTCTAGCTTCAGATAAAATACAAGTTAAACGTTCGTAGTCTCCTCCACGAGTTTTCTCACATAATCAAAAGAAGCTGTTTTAGGTATATTATGTATGCAAAGAACGATACTTTCAGGAAATACAGACAGTCTCTTTGCGCTGACGATTCTTGAGGCCTTCCGGTCCTAAATGCGCGATATAAATATACGCGCTTCTTACTGAAAATGTTCCGCCACTATTAGTAAACAAGCCTCAGTTGTCATAAGGATCTTTGAACCCTCGTGATGTCTTAGTCGTCGAGTAGACGTATCGGACTACAGTTTCCGAAGTAAGGCAAGAATAGGCTCCCTACGGGAGCCAGAGTTGCGCGTTCACGCATGGCATGTGGATCCAGCTCCTCACGTGACTGAATTCGGCGAATAGCAGCGCCGCGCGTTCGAGGCGCGCGGCGGGCTCAAAAGCCTGGGAACGTACGCCGGGGCGCGTGCAACGTCTACTTTGCTGCACGACACTTGATACGGCTCCTCACGTGATCGGATCTCGGCGAATAGCGGCGAGGGCGGCACGCGGCATGTGGAATCAAACGCGCAACTCTGGCTCCCGTAGGGAGCCTATACAGGAACTCTAGGACAGCACTACAACGAGCGCCGTCTGCCGACTTGTCTTCGAACTACAAATGGAGGGCCACTGCCGGAGTGGATACGCGCTCGCTGTCTTATGAAAAATGTATAATATGCGCAAAGGTACGTCGAATGGAGAGCGCGCTGGTAAAGATAATATAAATAATATAACTTTTCCCGAGGAAGGAGGAGGTGGGTGAGGGACGCGTTAGCAGGGAAAGGGGAAGGTGCTGAATATGTTGGTCGACCTGAAACTTTGCCCTCCGAAAAGGGCGACAGCGGGAAGCAAGACCAGGGGGAGGGGATGTACGCACGCGCAGAAGCTTACTGGAAAAGGTCCGTTCTTCCTTTCGGGAAGGAGGCAATGAGCTGCCACCAGATGGCCTCGTCTTGGCGACAGAGACGCGGAAAACCTCCGAAGATAAGCCCATAAGTGGAAGGGGGAAATCGACAGCGATGGATGCCGAAAAAGTTCCATATGGGGGTTTCAGTGCGAAAGAAAAACACGTGCGCACCGGAGACACAACCGAACAAAGCGACGTAAGAGCAGAATTCACCGAGATCGCCACCGTACTCTATTTCCCCGTAAGTGCGAGCAAAGGAGATGGAGTTCGACGTTTCAAACGAACCTGTAATGCATGGGGTAAAGCAGGCACGCTCGTGAAGTGAAAGCGTCGTTGGAGACAACACGTTCGTGTGTGTAGCGTCGGACTCGCTCGAGTTTATGGGAAAGAGAAAAGAGCAGTTTTCGGGGCGACGCGGCTGATGCCCAAGAGACGCTCGAAGCACTCTCCACGTGGCTGCGCTTTAACCAGTCTCACCTTCGCCACAAAGAAAGAACGTCGAGAATTCCACACGATGACAGCAACAACACGCCGCATCCGTCCCCCCTTCACCTTGGCTGAGGTTTGACGGCTGCCAAGTGATGCGTCTTGCCAAAGCCCTAGTTGCAGTTCTAATATATATTTTTTTTGTTAAACGTTCGAAGCGACTCGTAGTTTTAAAAACGTGTAAATTAAAGTAGAACCCTTACTTAATGGTTCAAATGTAACGAATGTATAAATAATTAGGCACCACTGCGCCAGCTAGCGCCTGTGGCGAATCCTAACAGCTGGGCCGCGATCACCGTGGCCGCGAATCGATAGGGCTTTAGTGTCCACTCATTACGTATATCACTATATTACTCTGTGGAGTGGCTGGAGATCTTTACCATCCCTTAGCAACGTAGGTATCCTTTTTAGGCTGGGTGCAGCAGCTCGCTTCATTCCTCCCTGTCTCGAGAAAGAGCCCTTTTTATCTCTCTTAGTTTTTTTTATATTTTTTTTATTATGGGCGCTTTGGGATTCCCGGTCAAGGGCGTTTCTCCGGGCGCAGCTGATCTCAGCGCAATACGAGATATTATATTTGCGTCGGTGGGGAGGCCACTCAGATATCTCGGCTCCCACTGTTATTGTTTTCTTTCTTTCTTTTTTTTCTTCCTCGCCGCCTTTCATCGCCGCTTTAGCTTGCTCTTGGGTCTCTCCACTGAAGCGTAAGCGTTACTGAACGTTCACTACCTCCCCCCCCCCCCCCCCCTTTTTTTTTGTGTGTTATCGTCTGTTCGCGGAGTACGTGACCTTTGTCCTTTTGAGGACTGCGTCCTCTGTGTCGCTTATCGCATTGGGCTGTGCATTGCCGCGACGCCCCGGCGCTTTTCCGAAACGGACAAATCGCTGCGTGCGTGGACAACTAGCGCCGATACTAACGATCGGTGAATGGGCGGTCTTTGTATTTATTACATTTGTGTTATTAGCAGCTTTTATGACCACCGAACCCGGTTTCTCAAGATCGAAAAAACGAAAAAGAAATCGAGTTTTACTGGAAGACATTTGAATCTACAGCTCAATTCGGTTTGTACTCGGAATGCAGTTTCTACTGAAGTGTCCGTGAGGGCGTTTCTTTTTTCGGGAATCGCGCCTTTTATCTCGTTTCCTTCAGGTTGGCGGTATCGTGACGTTTTCCGAGCATTCGGGTCACGTGCATGTGCCCCCGTTAACGCCGATATTTTTCCCCCTTCATATTTGCCTATTAAATTGACAGAAAAAACACCGAATCTTAGAAAAAAAAAAAAGGGAAAAGAAGAGGTGAAAAAAAGAAAACGAATTTGACGAAGCATAAATTTTGAAATAACGTAACCCAAATAGGTAAGCCCGAAAAACGCCGACATTATTTTTGCCGACACTGAAAATTGCCATTGAAAACCATCAAATCTAAGGAAAAAAAAAAAAAAAATCCCCGGATTTGAAGAAACATTCACCCTGAAATAACGTAACCCCAATCAAGTCCCAATAAACGCCGTTTTCTTTTTTTTTAACACCGATATATATATATATATATATATATATATATATATATCGATTTTACACTAAATAATAAAACACAAAACACCTAAGCCCCTGGTAAACCTGCCACCGATTTATATTCGGGAGCAGGTTTACCAACAATAAATGATTCTTTTTTTTTTTTTTTCTTTTTTTTTCGTCACCGAAAATGGACATCAGGAAACACCGACCCTGAAGGAAAAAATCTCCCCCTCCTCCTGTTCAAAAAAACAAACAAAACAAAATCCGGAGACATTAATCTTTTCGACACTACCACTGATGTGTTGGTGCGGGCTTTGACTTGTCACGGCGTGTCGTCCGCCTTTTCCTTTCTCGGAAGCCCAGATCCGCCTGGGTTGATCGGGTGTCCCGGGGTCGGGGGGCTATTTAATTGGCGATCGGCTGAGCGTCCCGCAGCAACGATGGCGCTGAGCCGTGCACAGCGGGCTTTGTTTGGGGTGTCTAATGAGCGTGACGGTCCTCCGCTCGCCCTCCTCTGCCTTGCTGCTGCAACTTCTATCATTGATAGAGTAGACTAGCTACTCTTCGGTGTAACGACACTGCAGCCGTCGGGTTGGATTATAGCGGCTAAACCCCTTCACACTAAAAAAGAAGTATTTCATGAAAATATATATATATATATATATATATATATATATATATATATATATATATATATATATAGATATATATATATATATATATATATATTAAAAGCCTAGGCACTATTGCTGTGGCACCCTTCCCTCTTCTCATTTTTTTTCTCCCCAGCAGTACTCTAGTCCGCGTTTTGCGATTTCTAGAGCCTGGCGGCTACAGGCAGTACAATCTGTCGTCGGCACAGTTGGTGCATTGCCGTTGTTGCACGTCGGTCTGTTCGCGTCGCGCCGGATCGAATGTCCCGTGCCCCAGTGCGCGGATTCACGCCGGGTGGCACGAGTGGCCTCGCTCGCAACACTCCGTCGCGACGTGTACGTAGAAAGGAAAGGAAATAAATACGTAAATAAATATGCTCCCGTTTGTGTGGAGGAAACCGACATCCGGCAACTTGCGGGTCTGCCGCTCACACAGCAGCTGGTTTCGCGTTTAGCTGAGTTTTCTCACAAAATCGGACAAGGGATGCACGTAATCGGGTGACCTGCTTGTTAGGAATGGAAGGGAGATTGCGGAATCAAGAATTAAAAATGAAATTATGACTATTATTATTATTATTATTATTATTATTAATGGGAGTTTCATGGCAAATTAAATGGCACGAAAGCAATAGTGGACCTATCGAAATTAGATTGCAATTAGCTGTAGGTATTCCAGCGCCGACAAATATGATCAAATGCCTTTTGATTGGTCGTAATTGGGATTATAATCGCGATACATTGCGTTTTTATTTTCTGATAGTGAGTAGAAGAGTGGCACGGGAGGGATGGGAGGCACCGAAAACGTGCACCAAAGACTCAAGAGAGAGAGAGAGAGAGAGAGGGAAGATGGCGGTAGAAACGGGGAGGAAGTGTGGAGAGAAAAGAAGGCCCTTTTTCGCGAATGGATGCACGGTCGGCCTTGGCACGGAACTCGACGGCCTGGAACGAAGCGGCGTCGGGATCATAAAAGAAGAAGCCTTTCCCACTCCCCTCTCTCTTTTACCCGTCCACCAGATTGGTCTTTTCTCCGAGACGAGCCAGCTGGAGTGGGGGGTCCCGGAGTCCAAACTCCTCGGCGGCGGAAGCGCCGATTGTGGGGCCGACCCCTCGACGTCTCCCAAGAAAAGAAGGGGGTTCTGTGGGTCCCGGTTCGCAGCTCGGAGCTCTTCTTCTTTTTTTTTTTTTTTTTTTTTACCAGAACATTTTTTTTCTAACTTTTGCGAGCGAGTGTGTGTCGGCTAACGGTTCTCCAAGGAACACGAACACGGCGAAACGGCTGTTTCGACGTGTTCTTACGATCCCTCTCTTACGGTCCCTCTCTGCAACGTACGGTCCCTCTTACGGTCCCTCCCTGTAACGTCACCAGCAGGAGTACATATATTGCCAGCGACAACGTTGACGGTGTGTGGGAAAGGCGGGGCGGAAGCTTCGAGTCATCGCGTCCTTAAAACCTCGGCGGTCTTTTTTACTTGCCTGATAAGCAGTGGAAAGGTTTATAGCGGTGGTGGCCAGTCGGACACATTCAAAAAGCCATAAAACGGAACAATTTTAAGTGAAGAGCCGCAATAAAAAGGGGGCGTGGTACTTTTCAGTGTTTATTTTTCTTCCTAGTTGGGGGTTACGGTGGTTACACTCATAAAGCGATTGATCGCTCAGTACTCGCAAAACAAGAATTTTGATCTGGACCTGGTGGCACAAAGCTGACAAAACAAGGACTGCCCCCCCCCCCCCCCCCCCCTTTCTTTTTTTTCTACGTGTCTTTTATTTTGACCTTGAAAGAGGGGGGTGGGGATTTACCAGGGAGTCGCAAGCCGCATGAGGCTCGCGAGTCGCGGTTTGGCCACCCCTGGTGTATAGCAAAACTGTCGATATGAGAAAGGTCTCGGCGTGCAACACCATCGTCGCTTTACGATGCTGTCAAAAGGGTTCGACAGCCTGCGCGAGTTTTCTTACCCTTACTTCGTACTGGGGGGTTTTTACGCCAAAAAAACAGAGGGACAAAAAGTTAAAGGCAACGCAGGACGCCTTGTCCCGTGTTGCCTCTCACTTTTTGCTCCTGTGGTTTCTGGCCTAAAACCCTAGTGTGAATAGAAACCAACAAACCCAACTTGCAATCATAATTTTGTTACCCTTCGAAAAAAAGAAAAGACGGCGTTTATTTTTTTTTTATTTAGAGAAAAATGATCAGTGTTAGCTAGTCCTCGCTGGAAAATTAATTGTCTTTTGTTGGGTGAAACATTAGCGAGTTCGGCACAAGGCCGGCGCTCTTCGCTCAGTGAACGAGACCCAAGTGACCTGCGCTCGCGCGTGACGTATGTACTAAATTTGCCCCTTTTTTTGTGCGTGTATTTTCGTTTATGAGGAGGTTTGTTGGCACTCGGTTGTGACGGACGTTGGATCTCGGTTGTTTGTCGTTGGCTGGGCGTCGTAGCCGGGGTGAAGCTCCTTGGACAAGGTCTGCCGGGCGACCCCTTTGGCCGCCTCGACGGAGGGGGAAGGGAGTCGTACCGGCGCAACGCTTTCGCAGGCAGACCGCCGTTTTTTCCTCCCTCTCTCTCCGCTCTCCTCGCCCCATCATCTCCCTCGCCGTCGGCCTTGGCCAAGTCCGGACTGCCTGTGCTATCTCCCCGAGGCGGCAGCAGTTGCGCAAGATTCGCGGCGGTTTTTCTTTTATATATGTATAGATAGAAACGTGTATATAGTATCTCGTTTCTTTTTTAATGGGTTCTTTCTTCATCTCGCGCTCTTATGTTGCCGCTTTTTTTTTTTTTCCGCTCAACTCCTGATCGTGCGCGCCCATGATAACCGCGGGAAAGCGGACCGACGAGCTAAGCGCCACGACGGAGACGCTGACCCTCTTTTTTTTTTTTTTTATTGAGTTTCTTCGCCTAACGATTTTTTTCCAAATACTTACCCTCTCTTTGTTTCCTGAGCGAACTTTCATCTTAGTCATAGACGCGTGAATATATATATTGTGCTGGTGATCCTTCGCTAGCTTGCTTGTTCCCCGCAGCGAACCGTCGAAGCCAATGCGATGCGTGAACATCACATCGGATTTGTGTCACGTGATCTCCGGGCAGGGCACCGCAGCGACGCTTGGGGCGCGTAACCACGTGACAGGATCGAAGCCCTGGATTGGCCGATATGGCTCGTTCTCTTTGGTATTGCCGTGGTTGTCGTGGCCCTTGGCGGGCTTCCTACTTGGCCGTGTCGCGACGCCGAGAGGTGGTGGATGTCCGCCTGACAGACGTGTCTCCCGCTCCCGATTTGACCGACACGGCGTCGTTAGCTCTGAAATATGCCGCAGACGGTTGCCCGAGATCGCGCAGTTGACAATAAAGTTCGCCGGTACTGGCGCACTCCACTCAAAAAGCCAAAGTGTTAAAAACTAAAAAGTCGTACGAAAAAAAAAAAAAAGAAGGTAGAAATTTTTGCACACGATTCTTTTTTGTCTTATAATATTATGAATTACGTCATTCGGTCCGTGTTTTGCAGGAAAGTAAGCCTGCATAATTTTTTGGAACTTAGGAGTAGTAATCACCAAAAGCCGGAACTTTATCTTTCTTTTTTGGTCGCGGTTATTACATTTAGTTGTTCGTACGGGCAAGTTTCAATAAAATCGGGCTGCGGCAGACGCGGGTAAACAACACTCGTCTCGAACATGAGGCCCGGGGCATCATGAGCGTGGAAACATTCCAGCGTAAGCAAGCCCCTTTTCTTCCTTCTGTTTTTGCGGTGCGCGCACGTTTTTGCACGCCGGTTATGCCGCTGCCGCGTTTGGGTTGGCTGGCTGGTTGTTGCGTCGTCGTCCGTTTGCCGCTTCGCCGTAACTCCCCTCCCCCTCATTGCGGTGCTCGTCCCTCTTTCCTCAGTGTCCCAGTTGTTTCCTAGGTCAGGCGAGAGGCCTTGCATTTCTCGGGCCTTTTCTTGCTTTTCTTTTTCCAACTTTTCCTGTTTCCTTTTCGGGATTGTGTAAGCGTCAAGTGGGACGATCTGAGCCGCTTGCTAGGCGGCCGCTACCCCGGAGTTTCCAGAAAAAGAAAGGGAAGTAAGGGTGCTGGTCTCTCTCTCACTCACTCTCCAGTCTCCGTTCTTCCAATTGTGGCTCGCTTGCTCCTGTTTACCGTTTATGCAACGCCGTAAGCTCTTACGCCTCCTTGGTGGGAAGGAAGCGAAAGAAAAATGTCTGGCGGGTACGAGATCTGTTGTGCCCTCATTCGATGACCCCCCCCCCCAAGTGGATACTTTGTCGAAGCCTCCTACGCGATCGCGGCGTCACCTTCCTGTGCTTGTCCGGAGTGGAGAGGTGTCCGGGTTACGAGGGGCGACATGGACACGCAGACCGTGGTTTTTTATCATTCTTATTTTATATTTTGGTTTTTTTTTAGTGTGCGTAAGCACATCGACGTGAGATACGGGTAAGCGTTCGTTAAAACTGTTCCCGTGTGGGATCATCCTCCGGTAACTTGCTGTTGCTCGAAATAGGGAGTTTTCGTAGACCGCGTTACTAAGAAGCCCTCCGCGTCTAAGAAGCCGCTACTGCGCCTGCGCGCCGGTGGCCTTGACTGTAGAGGTCCGGGTATCGTTGCGGGTTGCGGAGAGCGTCGCGGGACGGCGAAAACCATCTACGAATACTCCCTAATGTCGCGGAGCTCTTTTATCGTTCTCGAAACGACGCTGCCGCTGTTGCTGGTTTCTTTTTTTTTTTTAGTTCAAACAGAGTCAGCTGTCATTCTTTTTCTCCGGCTGGCGAGCGAACAGCTTTTCGTCGTAGCCGCTAAGTGCCGTTGATATCGCTGGAGTCTCCAATACCCGCGGACAACTTTCTGTGTCTATGCAGTCAAAGGTTCGGGAGCCCGTGCTTGAGCGCCGAGTATATAGCTCTGCACGCGCGCCCCTCCTCGTCGGAAATGCCGTAGATCGAGTATGGGAGGTTGTAATCTCCTGCGGCCTCGGAGCACACTTTGAAAGTATATATATGCCAGCCCAAGGTCGCATCTTGGTAGACGGAGTCCAGGTTATACGTTTAATCGGCAGAGGTAAACTTATGACTAGGGTGATTAAAATGCGTTTATGTAGGAGAACGAGTGGATTCACACGCGGTCGACCTCTTTTAACTGGCATATGTGCTCGAAGGAGGGTGGTACTTGTCAAGTTTCCCCTCAAAAACGTCGTCAACTCTTGTTATTTTTTTTTTTTTTAAACTTGGGAGCGGTTTTTTGCATGAAAGGTCACGATTGGAAAATACGTGGGCGACGTCGCAGACGTCGTGTGTAGTAATGCTCGCACCTGTTGCTATCTCTGCTCTGCACTCCGTGCCGCGCGAGGAGCGACAGTGGCGAGAGATTGTCACAGTGACACATCTCTGGGTCGGGGGGACGACCGGCCGAGGGGAGATAAAATGGAAAGGCGTTCGAGGGGCCCGTTATCAGCTTGACCCCCGCCGTGACACTGGCGTACTTTGCGCGCTGCGGACTGGGTAGGCGCGGGGCGAGGCGCCGTGCCGCTTTGGGCCTGTTGAGGTCGACGACGTTCCCGTCGGAGACTGGCTGTTTTCTTTGATGCTTGCATGATGGATGGATGGATGCTAATGGCTGTACCCTTTATAACGGGCGGTAGCTTACGCCACCTAGCCTAGAAACCAAACGTATTTTTCCTACCCTCTCACATCTAAGCAGAGTTGCCAATTTAGCGGTTTTCTAAGTAAATTAGTGGAAGAATTTGGCGTTTTGAGGTTGGCGGGACTTTTTTTTTAGCGGATTTTCGGAATCTCTTTAGCGGGACTTTGATTCTCGAGTTGGCAACACCGACTGAGAGCTGAAAGGGCAACGCCGGTAGGAAACGAAACCCAAATAAATGACATCGCTTTAGTGGCACGAAATATGATCAGTGCCGAAATATTACGTCCAAGTGAAGCAGTGTGCTCCACTAAAGCCGCGCTCCGTGTTGTCGTGACCTCCTTCCCTTTGTCCCTGTCCTTCTGCGCTCCTATCCAGTCATGAAGCAACTAGCCCAGCTGAACATTTTGTTGCACTTTTCCACCTTCGTCATCATTTCGGCTACTCTTACATTTCGAGCGCGCACGCGTAGCCGAAGCACGGTTGAAGGCGTTGAGTGCGTGCTGGAGAGGTCTTGGAAAAACACGCCCTGACATTCTCCTTCTGTCGGTGACTGGGACGCCGTAGTCCCACTAAAGCGACAAACAGCCGACACTGACAAGCTTCAAGCACGTGCCTGCGGCACGCCCGCAAAGGTATACCTACGAAATGATGAGTGGGTGAACGCAAAGCTAACTGCCTTTGTCTCTGCTCACTTTTTTAACGCGTTGGAACGCCTGCGTCCCGCGTTCCGAGAGTGCAGAGGAGACAAAAAGGCTTTGCCGTTCGCCTGCTAATCATTCCAGTCGGAGCTCGGCGGGTCCCCTCCTTTCTCTCTCTCTCTTAGTTAGTGCGCGTATAGGGCGTGTTGGTTATCGAGCCACTCGCGATGGAAAAAGATGTCGCTCGGCGGAGGACTGCCCCCCTGTCACCTGTGCGAGTTTCGTCACCGCTTCCCTGACCGTGGACACGGGCGCGGATGCGGACGCCAGCTGGAAGAAGGCGCCTACTGAGATCATCTATCAGGCGTTGATTGCGACGTCGTCCACGCTTGCGCATACCGAGGCGCTCGCAGCTGGCCCCGCGTATAGCGTAATTTGTGCTCTCGCAAGTCTCTCTCCGCGCCGCATCCACCACGTCGCGAAATTTATAACATGTGCGACAGATTTCGCGTCGAGGAAAGGACGAGCGTGCGGCAAGAAACAGATAAAAATCAACAAAAAAAAAATAGTTTTTTTTTCTTGCTTTTAAGCGTAGGTTAGGTATGCGTCGATGAGCCGCGTATTGCCGGGGGGGGGGGGGGGGGGGGCGCTACGTATTTTAACGTTAAGAATGAAACGTAGTATAAAGTTTCGTGTTAGCCTGAAAAAATATAACGTCAAGAATTGGAATTATTTCGTGGAACGTTGCCCGAGACATTCATGTTTCCGTACCCACGCGCAGAGAGCAGGGTCGGGTGTTGCGAGGGAGGTTGATTGGTTCGGCGAGAGCGCAGCTCCCAGCGCACTGTTAACTTATGGGTGAGCGGAGTATAGTATGTACAGCGTAGCCTCCTCTATACTCACGAAGCCCGGCAGTTCGACGACGGTGCCATCGAGTGCCCGGTCGCAGATTTGGAGCGCGAGGATCTGGAAGCACAGAGCATCAAAGAGCCGTATCTCGGGGAATCTGGACGTCAGCGCACAGCTTTTGCAGCGGCGAGGACCCGAAACACGCTTGTTCGCTCGGGAGAGGTGTGTTTCGGCGTCTCGCCGCAGCGGGGCGCCAGTCACGTGGCTCTCCTCCCATCCTTTGTCTACCGCTCCACCTTTTCCATTTCGGCGGCCGCTTCTCGTGGCGATCTGCCAAGCTTTGTCAGTATATAGGAGGCTACGAGTATGCCCTTAAGTGGGCCACAGACAGACGAGAAGAGACATCAGTCGATCGAACCAACTGCGAAACTACAATGTGTGACGATAAGGGCTCATTCACACTGGAAGCGGATCCGCGTTCGCAAAGCGGTTGCGAACGCGGTTGTATAAGGATTCAGTACAATTGCACGCTCATTTGATGACATCAAATGCGCGTGCAATTGTACTGAATCCTTATACAACCGCGTTCGCAACCGCTTTGCGAACGCGGATCCGCTTCCAGTGTGAATGAGCCCTAATATGAAGCAGCACCGTTAAGACGTTTGTCGTTAGTGACGGCTTCAGGAACGCAGGGCGTGTCACGGGCATCTCATCGTCGCTTCTCGACCAATCAGATTGAATCTTTAGCCGATAAGAACGCCGAAGAGCCAATCACGAACATGTTCGACCGTCGTTAAAACAGCAGGCGTCGCAAAGTGGACGGCGGTCCGCGAGCGCTTGTACGCGCTCATAGCCGCCGCGGGAATGTCTTGGGCACCAAAGCGGGGCATATTACACAGCAGTCTCCGTACACGCTCCCAACGCGGCAATGCGGATCAGACGGCCTTGGCTGTGTAGCGCAACCGGCGTGGAAACGTGCCCTAACCAGCGCTCGCCCCGTCTCTGATTGCTCCTTCGCAGCGACCGCGCTCCCCTTTTTGCCCCCCTCCGCTCTGCGCCGCCGGCGGCCGCTTTCGCTTTCCAAGCTATTTGCATAAACGCGTTCTGTGTCAATGTCGTCGACTGTGGGTTTCCCTTCTATTTGCTTTTTTTATTTTTATTTTTGCTAGTCGGCGGCGCGAATGCAGCAACACAATTGCTCGATAGTATAGTAGCGCGCGGTGAAGGAGAGAGAGGGGGAAAACCGCTTTCGTCGGGTCACAGGTGGGTGATGTTGCCAAAAAGGTGCTCGACGATTTTCATTATTTTCTTTTATCGCGCACTTTCTCTCCGTGGGCGGTCGGCCAAGGACTTCATACTGGGAAAAAAAAAAAAAAAAAAAAAAAATCTCGTGAAGCTTCGACAGAGAGAGAGAGAGAGAGAGAGAGAAAATCCAATCGCTCGGTGTGTTTCTTGTGTGTTCGTTTGTTTCCGCGGCAGCAGCAGAAATGCGTGCATTTGTATCACTGGATGATCGGATGTATGCAAGCAACGCGACTGAAGCTCGTGAGAATGGGAACACGATATTGCCGTGTTTTCGAATTTTAGTGGTGCAGCTTGGTGTCGAGCAACATATTTTACCTCTTAAGTCGCTACGAAAACTTGAAAGAATAAAACACCGGGGAGGAGAATGAATTTACTATATATATCTATTTATAGTAAATCCCCTCTCCTTTTAACATTTTTCTCCTTTCCTCTTTGAGAACGATGAAACCTTTGGGGGGGGGGGGGGGGGCGGTTTTATGGTTTGTGCCATTCTATGTTCTGTTGCTCAATGAAAGAAGTCCTGTTTCCGTCCTCGTCCTCGATGTTTTATTCTTGCAAGTTTTCGTATCACTTTAACAACACGCTCGTTTTCAATTCCCAAGTCGGTGTGCGCATTGGTATATTCGACTGTACTCTTGTTCACCTCAAGAACCGTAGTAAAAACCTCCCTGTGATCCGTCTGCGCGTGTGTGCGCGCGCGCGTGTGGTGTGTGTGTGTGTGTGTGTGTGCGCGCGCCTCTACATAATATCTGTTCCCGAGCGCCCCTCCTGCGCGCGACCCTGTGCTCCACAGTGTGCGCGCTAGTGTGCCATATGGGCTTATCTGAATACTACGAATTACGAAATAACAGTGAGAGCGAAGGCGAGCTGGTGTAGTTTTACCATTTCTTTAGATTACCCGAGGTAGGGGCGAGGAAACCATGAAGCATCAAAACGTGCAAGAGAAAGGCAAAGTGATAGTAAGACAACGTCTTGCGTTGAGCGCCTCTCTGTGTCACCAAGCTTCTCCTGCTTTCTCGCGGCAAAAAAATAAAAATAAATAAATAAAAAAATATTGCGACATGGAGGGCATGCAAAAATGGTTTTGGAAACCTATCTCTAGTTCCGTTGCCTTCTGTCTGGGTAAACAGCCTCCTCTTTTGCATACATGGAGGAGTTGTTTCGACCTTGCTTGGAATCCGCTTCCAACGTTTTCGCAATCCGTGTCTTTTCGACTCGTTCCCACGAAAGTGGTGAGACCGCCTCCGCCATCTCCAGCTTTGCAATAGAACTTCCCTTTTTGTTTCGTTTCGCCGCGGTTTTTGCGTGCTCGGGGCTCTAATAGAAGAAGAGCGCCTCCCTCTTCCGTCTCTTTCGAAAGCCACATTCAAATTCGGACTCGCGCAGAAGGTTCGTCGTCTGGCATTTAGTAAACATAGCAGCCAAGCTAACTATGGTACACACAGTTGAACGACATAGATTGGCCAACGTAACGCTTTTTTTACTTTTTTAAGCAGTTTTTTTTTTTTTTGCGCGCGCACGCAGTTGCGGGCCGTTTCTTCGATAGCAACCACGACGGACCTCTTTAAGCATTTTGTTCGAAAGAACGTTGGCCTTCGAAAGGATGACATTGCTGGTCGCTGTGCCCAATCAATAAAATCAATCCGTGAATCGAATCGATGGATAATATCGAAGAGCCAATCTCGTCAGGGCTTTCACCGACGCAGTGTGCACTTAGTGTAAAAGGTAGAAGAATGCCCGTTTATTTACATCATTTACGAGCACGCGGAACTTCTGTCCACTTTAGAATCGAATGTCCTGAGAGTCAGAGAGAGAGAGAGAGAGAGGGAGTCATTATTACAGACCCCAAAGTATGCACAAGAGCCAGTGTGTCCTCTTCTTTTTCTCGTTTCTATCGACACAGTTGCCAGAGCCGTTATGCTGGAGAAAGCTCGCGTGTATGCGCACTGCGCATACACGCGAGTCTTCTGTGGTAGCGCATGCGCAGTTCGTACCCGAGGGGGCCCATCAGACCGTATCGGACGTGCCAAAACGGTTCCCTAAAACGCTCTACCATAGTCCCCTTCAAGGCCGTGAAGGCCCGTTCACATGCACAGTTGCGTCTGACTGCGTTGCGCCGCGTTGTGTCGTGCGGCCTCCCCATTGGCTCGTCGTATGGGTCGCCATAGTAACAGATCGACGCGAGCCGTCTTAATAAACGCAGCTGCGCCAACGAGTCTCGAGACGGGTTCGAGGTATAAATGAACCTTGCAGTGCGTAGGTTTGTGCAGACGAGTCGGGGATGAATCGGGCTGAGGATGGATGACCCGGCGTACGCGGTAGGTACCCTTTCGGGCTCCGTCTGTCCGACCTTAGAATCGAAGGGAAAGGCAGGCGTTCTCCTCTCTACGACGTCGCCCCCCACGCTGATTGGCAATCGCGGATCCGTGTATCACGTGTTGCTTCCGCGTATTGCGTCCGTGTACCCGGGATAACCAGATACGACATGCAAGTAACGTCTTTCTCCTTGTTTCTTTTTTTCTTTTTTTTGCGCGTTTAAAGGGCAACTCCGCTTCATTTTTGGTTTTGAAAAAACAATGCAGTCCTCTTCAGTATCGCCTAGGAAGACCACACGTCAAATATTACGACGCAGTTCTGTCTAAATGTTTCTTAAACGGTCCGGCAAACTTTGCAACTCGCCAAGTTGCCGAAATCGGCTGACTCTAGCGGGCGAATTCAGGCGCAACCAACAGCGCAGTCAAGGCTACGGCATGGGCGGAGGAGCCAACATTGAGCTAAACGTCATCTTCATGGCCCCCTTTTGCTTGTTTTTACCTCTTCGATCGAGCGGATCGAGCGTAGCGCATGACGTCAGCAACGTTGTCAGCGGTGTCTACGTGATTGGCGTACGCGCCTGCGCAGCGCGCTTCTTGGGAGCAGACCGGCCGCCCGCCGTGGTCCCGCCGTTACCGCCGTCTTTCGCGTCACAACCACTGTCGTCGTCTCACCGTTTGTGATTATTGTCTCTCGGAGTTTCGTCCACACTATGGACACCACGTGCGCAGACTTATGCCGCAGTTGTGCAGGCGTCGTCGAATGCCGTAGACACCAAAACGTGGCGGAGAGTGCGGTGCAGAGCAGACGACACTCGCGCCTGCCACACGCCCGCCCCCATCCCGCCCGTCGTTGGGCCGAGGATCACGTGACATCTAGTACCACGTGATGGCCATGTACTTGGCGGCCCGAGGCCAATGTTGCCGGACGGAGCCGAAGTTTCGGTTTCGATTTCCGCTCGCGTTTAAAATTAGATTTAAAAATATATATCCCATTTTTCGCGAAACAAACGACGTGGTGTCTTTTACTAGGGCTTTTTCATTCGAAATCACTCATTATCCCGAAATCTCCGGAATTGAGCGGAGTTGCCCTTTAAGTGGCAAGATGCGTGCAAATAACGTTTTTTTTTTTTTTTTTTTTAATGTAAAGCTTTGCAGTCGAACGGTTCACATATCATACAAAAGAAAAGATGCGGTGTTCACTGCACACATGATGAGAGAATTTTCTGCGCCTCCAGCATTTTCGAAGCATGCTTGCTTTACAGATAGCTTCGAACATCGGACAGTCTTTTCACGACCGACGTCGTACAAGGGAAGGCCTCGGACAGTGTCTCCCGACTGCGTACGATGCAGTGTAACGGCGGCTTTCGCCGAGAAGGGAGATGCGTGCGCGGGAACACGAGGTTTCCACGCGACTCCGTATACGTACCTGTCCACGCGTACCCCGTTTCCGACCAAACACGTTATGTTAGTGACCTTGCCAGTCGCTGGGGTCGTTTTCGGTAGATCGTTTTGATTAACTCGGTGCTTTCTCCGCAGTTTTGCGAGGTTAAGAATCGCCGTCGAGATGCGGTTTTCGCCGCAATTGCGGAGTGAGGATACTTGACCTCTTTTCCATTGTTCCGCGAGCAAAATATACCGAGCGTGCGTGCGGAGGCAACCTTCTGGGCACTGAAAAAAGAAAAAAAAAAAAAAAAAAAAACATTATTACGCAGTGAAAATAGCTCGAGTGTCCATAACGTACTTTCCCGTCGCCAGTCTTCTCTGCGCAAAGCGAGAACGCATTACCCGCCGCCGGGAGGATTTTCTGCTATTAATAATAATAATAATAATAATAATAATAATAATAATAATAATAATAATAATTTATTGCGATCGTAAACCGTACATAAACAGGCCTGCGGAAGCGTGGATCTGTTTGGGGCTGTACGACGATTTTGTCCAGTCTTGGGTAGTAACGCGTTACAAGTAACACGTTACTGTAACTTCGTTACTTTTTTGGTAACTTGTAACTGTAACCAGTTACTTTTGAAAAGTGTAACTTGTAACTGTAGTTCTATTACTTTTTTTCAGGTAACGATGAAAGTAACGACGTTACTTTTGTCGTTACTTTTCCGGGTTTTTTTTAGAATAATATATCATTGAACGAGTACGAACTGGCTATTCCTTGCACTTTCCAAATTGTCTGTTCCGACATATCGAGTGTCAGGTTGGCCTTGCGCAAACTTGTGTATACGTTTTTTCTCGCGAGTCACGACCCGCATATATCCACGTGTAGATTTGATTAAAAAAATAAAAAAAATCTAGTTATCTTTACGCACGCGCTTGTACTTTGTGACTGGACACTTACATCTTAGTATTTCGAAGCACTATCTATGTTGCGGTTTCTCTTTTTTCTGCGCAACCGCTTTTTAATCGGGTGAATCAACCGTGAAACAATACACACGGACGGCTCTGCGTATGTTTCGTATTTTGATTACCGCCACTACTCCGCACTGCGCATGGTTCGTATTTTGATTTGCGCCACTATACTCCGGCGAGGTGTCAACAGTCGAGGCAAAATTTACTGCTGTTTGCGCGGGGTTTGCTCGCGGCTCTGGTTGCGCGGGGTCTGTTCGGTAAAAGCAGGGAGGTGTTCGCCGTCAAACGAGGGAAACTTTCAGACACTAATTTGGAGAAGCAAATGATGCTAAGTTAAATATAAAGTAAAAAGCTTACTTTTTAATTTTACGGAAGAAAACTTGCTGAGGGACATTTTCTTGTTTTTGCCTAAATTTTTCGTGTTTTAGAAAAGTAACTGAAAAGTAACGTCGTTACTTTTTAAAAGTAACTGTAACTGTAACGAGTTAGTCTTTTGTTGCAGTAACTGTCACGGTAACTTCGCTACTTTTTTTCTGAAAGTAACTAACGAATTACTTTTTAAAAGTAACTTACCCATTGACTGATTTTGTACTTTCTCGGAGGCGTGTTCACTGCAAGTATTTGAGCGCGTTCGGGACGCATGTGCGAAACGAACTCCTAGTTCTGGTCCGCTACGGTGTCCAGTTCCATTTCGATGGTCCATCGCGGTGAGGACGACGAGGAGTCCCGACGTTGAGCTAGGTTGCGGTGGAGGCCCCAGCGAGGCGAACTCTGTATAGAGTCACTGAATGCGCAAAAAACGCAGGAGGTGTGATTGGTCCTTGGGGCGTTTTTATCGGCGAATGCTGAAATCTGATTGGCTGCGGAGTGGTAATGAGATGCACGTGACTCTTAAACTATCAGTGACTGTCGTCAGATAACCGAGAACACAACAGAGGTCGCAATCGAAATTCCTCCGTCGTCGTCATCGTCGTCGTCTCAGTCCCGAGACTTCCGTGTTATTTCAAATACTAAGGCAACCGGGGGGTGGGGGGCGGGGGGTTCGACAAATGTTTAGTTTCTGCTTAAAGAAACAGAAGGGACGGAAGTGAAGGTGTCGCGTCTGATTGGTTGGAGGCTCAAATGACGAAAGTTCCCTCCATCGTCATTTGAGCCTCTAACCAATCAGACGCGATATCGTCACTTCCGTCCCTTCCGCTTCTTTTTAGCAGAAACTAAACATTTGTCGAACATGGCCCCCCTGGTGTCCGCGGGCCACATCGTGTTTTGACCTCATGTTATAATCTCCCTCGAGAAGGACTGCTTATGCTCTTATGACGACACCCGTTCGGTATTCTTTGGCATTGAACTCGTTTCCGCGAAGATTGCGTTTGCTCGGGCATCGACGCCCGATAAACGCTCGAGTTGACCCCTTTGAGTCAAAGAGGGCGGGGAGAGAGATATCGGCATTCGAGATTGGGCTGATTAGATAAGGTTTGTGTAGTATATATATATATGTGTGGCGATTGATTAGGTGACTAGGTTAGTATAACGCGCAGCTGACTCGCGGGGGATTGTTCGTTCGGTCAATGACGCGTTATGTAACGTTATTGTGTCGCGACCCCGCCGAGGTCAGAGGGCGACTAAGTTCGACTTTTTCGAGCTTTCAACTCGACGTTCGGCAAGAGCTCGGCAGAAGCTGGACTATTATGCGTGTGCGCGTAAATAAAAGAAAAAAAAAAAAAAAAAGCTGTCTCCGTTTGGTGGAGGGGGGTGCCGCATTTTCACGATTCAAGTACATTTTACGTTTCCTGTCGTACTTTATACCATCGGTGATTACTCTCTTAAATTTAATGCGGGCTGTTGTTCTTTTATTTCGGGAAATTATAAAGTCGAACCTCGTCGAATTTTGCCACAAGTTCGAAGGTTCACCGAACATCCTGTATGACGAAAGTTCGCGACATCCCTTCTTATGCAGTAACTATCACGTAGAAGAGGAGCGGGCTGGAAGATAGTCTAGTTGTTTACGATTAGCGAGCTCGGTGACCAGTTTGTTAGGCGGAAAGTACCGATGACTCTTCGGATCTGGTGAATCTTTTTTTATTTTTTAATTAGGGGTATTAACGGGAGCGTGGAGAGTAGCGACGTTATGTTGTTTCCCTCGGGCCATACATTTTTTTGCACGACTTTTAAGCAGAGTGACCGCGGCCTTCAGGGCGTCTTCCGTCAGGGACCGGGGGGATGATGCATGGACGCGGGTTGGTCTCGTCGCAGGAGCCTTCTTGCTTCCTCTTCTTCTTGCCTAAGGCTGGAGGGTTCTTACGTCGTCGTAAATACAACAAACCAAAACTTTACTGATGAAGCGCAGGCGCTTGGTCATGACCGGCGAGCGTGTAGCTTCCACCGCACTTCCAGCCTAGGGGCGAACGGAGTAATGTACGGATTTTGCGTGTCGCTCGAGACTGACATTTCCGGGGAATGCCCTTCGCCCGCGTTAGTTCGCGTCAGCGCCGTCCCATTGTTGCGTCGATAAGGTCACGCGCAACGCTAGCACCTGCACGCTGTTGGTTGCTTGGAATCTTAACCTTCCGCGCGGTTCCCGAAAAAAAAAAAAAAATGTTTGGTGAGGAATATTGTTGTTTGCTCGAGCGCTACTTGAGAGTGACAAGCGCGTTTTCGAAAGAGCCTCTCAGAGTTGTGTTGAATGATGAGAAACGACCTGCAAGTTTTAGCGAAAGAAAAGCGCAAAAAAAAAAGTAAAAAAAAAAAAAAAAAAACTTTCAGCCTGCGTACTTTCCGCTACTATCTCATCTTTTTTTTTCTTGGTGTGGAGAAAATGAAATGATTGGTTGCGTGTTAGACTTGGACTAGATCATCCTTATTACTCGACGCCTATTGGTAGTAAACGATAATCAAAAAAAAAAGGTAAACAACAGAAAACTCATCTTTTTAACTTTATCTTCGTCTCGTTATAATTGAGGTTAGTCGTCGTCATCGCGTTTTTCAATCCTGTTCTACTAAACGCAACATCCCTGTGGATCCGAAGTTTGCGAAATCTGTTTTTCAGTAGTAGTTTGACTACCTCTAAAAAGCAGTCGATTTTCATATTTAAATGTAACTAGAGAAAAAAACGTTCAGCCTTTCCGCTCTGGTGTAGAAGGAAGACCAGCGAAGCTGTACTATGGTGGGAATCAAGTAATGTCCGGCCGCAAGTCCGCAAGCCAGGGTGGAAAGGCTCGAAAGGTTGCCGCCATCTATAAGCGACGACGGCAATCAGACAACCGGCAAGCGGTTGTCTGGTTGCCGCCGTCGCTCATATATGGCGGTAGCTGTCCAGAGTTTCGTGTTACCATTTGTTTGGTGACCGACACGATACTACGGAAGCTAGCCCTTAACAGCTCCGCTGTAAAACAATAAAATAATCGAAATTTCGTGATTAGAAGATTTCTCGTAAATATCGGTACCTGGCGTGTCTTGACAGTAGGGCTTTTGGGGTTGGGGCCGCCATAGTAACGTGCTTGGCGTTACTATGGGCCATTTGGTCATGTGACAAGGTGACGTGACGTCAGGTCCCGTGGCATTACGGTGTCACGTGCTGCCTTGACGTCACGCGACAATGTCACGTGACATAAATTTGCCGGTAAGCCGTCTGGCTAAATTTAGATCGCGCGATTTGGCCGTGCTATCGTGTTTTCGTACGTTTCGATATCGATTTTGGATTTCCGCGCGAAACTCGGGGCAAAACCGTCGTGACAGGTCTTTTGTCTATTGAACGTCAAAGCTCGTGGCTGCGTGGGTAAGGGAGGGAAAGGGAGAGAAAAAAAGACGTCGTGTAGGCATACGACTTTTTTTGTGTGGGGCGCGGCCCGGCTCAACGCATTCAACTGAGGGGTACTTTCTCCGGGCAGCCCCGATGTCTCGCGCAGGTGTTTTCCCGACCCCCGGACCTTTTGAAAGGAACCTAGTTTTATCAGTACTATAGGCGCTCCATTTTTTGACAAAGAACTTTTTTCCCCGCGTGCTAGATGTGAGGGAAGACGGCGGATGACGGTCTATTGTGGACAGTCTGCTTGCCCCGCGATTGGTGAACTTTTTCGACTGTTATATTTATTATTACGATTATGATTATTTGGCTGTGATTTTTCCAGATGAGCATCGAGCGAATTTAGGTCTTGACTCCCCGCAGGAGTAGGTACGCGACAGTCGTCAAAGAATGAAGTCACAGCCGATGACTGGTTTAAGAGTTCAGGGGAAACTCCTCCTTTCCACTTTAGCAGAACGAACGCTGGAAAGGGTGTCGCTACTGTCCTGCGTTCGCTTATCTAAAGGGAAAGAAATGAAAGGACCTTTCCCTGTCTGTCTCCACTTTCTCCCAGCTGGAAGACGGGGGCAGTGCCTGCTGCGCTCTTTTATTATCTACATCTGTTCATTTGTTTAGGATAGATTATTATCTCCAGCGCCAGCTTACCTGTTAGAGTTCGACTGTTCGGCGTTGACTTGGATCTAAGCACACGCTTCGTGCCATAGAAATGGCCACCATCTTTGTGTCTTAAATAACTTTTTTTTTTTTTTTTTTCTTGAAGGGTTTATGCGGTCTTTTGAGATTTTGATTTATGGCGTCAGGAAGCAAGGTCGATATTGTTTTTGGTCCGTTCGCGGATTCCGTGGACGTTCCTGGAGCACGGAAAATGCATTTAATGTAATTTTAGATAATGATTCAGACAACTGGCAACAATGATGTTTGTTAAGCAACGATATCGGTGAAGCGTCGTTATCCTGAAACGTCGCGTATTTTGGTTACATGAGAAGTGGGAAATAAGGGTTGCGTTGGGGAAACGTCGCGTATTTTGGTTACATGAGAAGTGGGAAATAAGGGTTGCGTTGGGGAAACGCTGGGTGGTTATACCCGATCATTGCGATTGCTTTCGCGCTGAGTCTTCTCGATCACAAAAGTGTCGCCTTCGGTTTTCTGCTACCTCGCGTTCTCCTTGTCGTTTCTAAACGTGCACCGTACGGCGGTAGAGGCTTCAGACAAAAAACAAGAAGCAAACGCCTTTTATTTTTTGTTTCCATAACCACTTTAGTCGGTGCACATCAGATATAGCCTATCGCGGAGTCGATATTTCGGCCCGGCGTATCGATTTAGCTTCGCTCCACGTGGCACTCGAGATGCAAATCCCATTTCGGTTGTGACGCGAGCATTGGGACTTTAAATATCGTGCGGACACACTCGGGGAGCGGTGGTAGGCGTCCGTTCCACGAGCACGCGATACAATAAACGTTTCGCCAGACTTTTTTTTTTTTTTTTTAGCCTATGTTTGTTGCGTGGGTACTCGTGCTTGCGAAGCATTCTGCCGAGCTCGCTTAATTTCGTTATTTTATTAAACTATAAAAGAAAAGTGTTCCCGCTTTACGAAACATTTTGCCGTTAGCGTGTTGCCAAATGCTCCTCCAATATTCATAGCGAAGCGTCTGTAAAAAAAAAAAAAATAATATATATATATATATATATATTATTGACTAGGTGGATTACGAGGTCTCATAGGCTCGCAATGAATGCGTTTTAGCTTAGCGAAATAACGGTTTGAAATAAACTATCTTGAGGGGTGACACTTCGAATATGTCGTGGCCAGTTGACGGTAGTTATATTTTATGGAAATGAAGCTTCTCTTTCTCTCGCTCTTTTTTTTATGTATTGTAAAATATTGAAACCGAAATCGCATCTTTTTTCATTACAAGAAATTAGGCTCGTTTCTATTTTGTTTCTCGTCCGAAAAAAAAAAAAAAAAAAAAAACGAATGGAATGTTTGCTAACATTGAAACGGCGGTAACAGTACCTGTTACAGATACGGAAAAAAAAAGAAAAAAGAAGTCCTTAAAATTCTTGACATTTTTCTTTTATGCGACAGCTTTTGCTTTGGGTGCTCAGAAGTTCAGAATTGTCTCTGACAGGATTAGAACGGCACAGGGTTGGTCTTGAGTCTTCCCGCCTACAGCGTGGGCTTCCGGCCTTCGATAACGCTTCGGTGTCTCGTAACGTTCTTCGAACGCATGCTGGAAGCCCGAGCATCCGAAAGAGACGCCCTGTCGTTTCCATTTTGTCTCTGACTACAACTGTCATCACACCGCTGCTTTTTTTTTTTTTTTCGGTTTTAGGCAACACTTTTATAAACAAACAAATGATCTCCCATTTCTGTTGGTTGTCGTTCTCTCGGTAACGAGTTTTTGTCGCGGTTGCGCCGTCGTCTTTCCGAGATTGGGCGACGCTGCATAGTGATGACTCATGCCGCGGAAACTATTTGCTAACGAATCGATCCCTGTCTCGATCCTCGTCTCGGCGAGCGGTGGAACCCGTCGGTCGGACGTTATTATTTTGTTCGATGAACGAGCGAACGAGCAGTACACCTCCGACGCACGTGTTGTTCGAGGTCACCGTGCCCTTCGGACGGCATTAGGTAGCGCTCGTTCACGGGCTATACTGCTATTCATTTTGCTTCTGTGTAATATGTACCCTCAGTCGCAGCAGTCGTACTGCTCGTATTGGCTGCAGACATGATACGGGCACGCGTCAAGTATGTTAATAATAATTGGGGTTGTGTGGATATTTATACAGCGAGTCGTTGGTCAGCCATTTTTAATATTGCGACGAGTCACTCGCTGTAGATGAGTAATTTAGCGAGTGCAGTACAACCGCTAGCCTGGGGGTCTTTAACGTGCACCACGCAGTAGCTAAACACGACCGCACGCCGGTATACGATGCTCATCCAGATCGAAACGGGCAGGGGTGGGGTTTGAACCCAGGATCCCTGTTCTGCAGCGCGAGCTTTCGCTCCACGCGCTCCGAGCTGGTGTGCGCTAGCCCACTCGGCCACCGATCCCCCTCAAGTATGTTCCAAGCGCGTTTGATTAATACCCAACGTGCCTGCAGAGCGTCTTTGTGTGACCAGTATGACCGTAGCACGAGGAACAAACACGCCTCAAGGACTGTATGATGTATTAGGGGTTTGAGCGCAGAATTAGGGAGGCTGTATCCCGAGAGTACGTACATATATAGAGAGGAGTCAAGCGCCCTGCATGTGAAATACGCTCTACACAGCGAAAGAGGTTTACTCCCGAATTTGAAATCGATTCGGCCGCAAACACACCCGTAATAAGACACTGTACGAAGAGTCGAAGCGAATTATGTGCCTACTGGTTTTGTCAATCTCTGCACGTATACTCATTTTTCATTTCAAAGGTTCGTCGAAACTGATTTTGTTATTTTATTCTATTCGTGCGACGTCGTTTCTTGGCTAAAGAGAACTTTTCAACAAGCACCACCCACTCAATAATAATAAAAAAAAAAAATTTGCGCAACTGTAACGAAATGAGCATCGTATATTAGCGTACGGTCGTGTAATCACGACTTCGTGATGCGCATTAAACACCCACACCATTCCAATCCTTGACCCCATCGTGCGATGTCCTTAGCCCAGCAGGCGCATGCTCTCGTCACTTCGGGAAGCGAGCAAATCACGCGCCATGCGCGCGAACACTGAAAAGTAGTTGACTAAACCGGCCAGAAACCTCTCCCCCCCCCCCCTCTCCCCCCTTCCTTATTTATTTCTTTATTATTAATATTTTTTTTTTTTTTCTGGGAAGGTTTATATTTGCAGACGACATTCTGTGGATATATGCAGTCAAAGCGGTAACCGGACAAAAGCTCACCCGTTTTTTCACAGACCCGGACAAAAGGTCACCTCATTTTTTGGGCTACCCGGGCGAAACACGGGATGAGATAAGTATGGATGTGATGGACATTGCACCATTTTTAGGAGAACTGGAACCCCATCCCATGCAAATGTGTGGACAGATAAGCCACAACAGGCAGAGAAGCAACGATTTGGTAGCAAAATTTAGGTCACTGAAACTGAGTGGGGCTGATAAGACCAAGGTTGCTTCACTCGAGATATGCCGGAGCACCCTTGTGCCACGTCCAAGAAACTTCGTGAACCGACGTGCCCGAAGGGTGACCGAAGACACGAAGTCACCCTTTGGTAACCTGGCTTTTTTATTGTGCTTATGTCACGCCAAACACGCGCATTAAGGTTAGATAGAATGACTCTTCATTACTAATCCGTGAGTTTTTTGGGAATTCGGGGTAATATTTGAAGCCACTCTTCAAGGTAAAGACTGGACGAACAACACCTGCTAAGTAAGGAATTCCGGGACCCAGACGCTGGTCCGGCACGCCCATCCAGGCGCGTCTGAAGGCGAATCGAATGGCTACAGCAAGATCAGCCGCTCTTTGACACAGCACTTACGCAAACCCGGACAGGTGAGCCCCCAGTGAAGAGGGTGCGAAAAGCCACTCTGCGCCTAGAGAATCGTCTGAAAAATATTTGCGAATGGTTCCAGATACACCCAGATGTACGAAGACAGCGGGAGGTAGTAGGGAACCGCATTCGCTTATCACAAATATATAAACTTGTTTTCCCACTCAACAAACCATTTGCCTCTCAGATTTAATTTATCGTAGCATTTAATGTCGTACGCATGCACCTAAGTTGTCCGCACTCGTGTTAAGACCAACATGTATTTTTATCCTGGTGAGCTTTTGTCCGGGTCTGCGAAAAAAGGAGTGAGCTTTTGTCCGGTGAGCTTTTGTCCGGGATTCGTCAAAGCATGGGCGCTCGGGCGCTTGCGAACCTTGAGCGCCGATCACAGCTGTGCACGCGCACTCTTCGCTTCTGAAATGTCTCATGCACTGCGCAGACACCAGGTGCCATCCAAAAACAAACTGTATACACCATTCCAATATTTACAAGTCATCAGCCCAGCGTGCGACCTCATCAGCCCAGCACGCGCATGTTCGTCGCTTCGGGAAGCGAGCAAATCACGCGCCATACGCACGAACATGAAAATGGAACCGGCCAGGAGCCCTTTTTTGGAAAGGTCTAGACTCTACAGACAAGCGATTTTTTTTTTTTTTTTGACGGTATTACGCGATTTGGTCGGACCGGGTCTGCTAGTTCTGCGTGTGTTAATACGATGGTTGAGACGGATGTATCGATGGATGGGCCCCGGTTGGATGGATGTCAACTGGTGTGTGGGCCTTCGCCGACGGTGGCGTCTCTTTCTTCCAATTAGACCGAGACGGGTTCTTGGAGTGGCGTGTCGTTGTACCTGTGGTGCGCCGCCCAGGGGAGCCACCCTTGAGAAGGATGGCGGCAGACTGGCGCCCCGCTCCCCGGCGTAAACAAACCGTCGGACGGAAAAGGCTCGGCGTCGGGGCAGTCGTCTTTCCGGCGCCGTTCGACGGAGTTTTCTTTTTTTTTTTTTTTTTTTTTTCGGTCGGCAGACGACGGTTTGCACCTGTCTGTTACGACAATATACCACTTCGAAAACGAGGCGTGCTCACTACGTCATCGTCGGTGTACGTATCCCGGACCCGTCCGAAGCGGCAAACACGCTGGAGCTCGATAAGAGTACGGGGCAAAGCAGCAGACGTCTTTTGGCGTCGCCGTCTAGACTCGTGCTGAGACGCTGCAAGACGCGTTTGCGGCGACGCGGACGCAAGATCGGCCGTGCTGCGTGGGTTCACTAGTGATGACGCTGTAGGAGGCCTCGTGTTCTAAGTGGTATGGGTCTGATATAGAGCACTGCACGGGCCGGAATTTCTAGGCCCGGGCCCGGCCCGAGCCCGACAGAATTTTTAATTTCTAGGCCCGGCCCGACCCGGCCCGGTGGATACACGGCCCGGGCCCGATAGAATTATATCGGGCACGGGTGTCCATTTTTGATTGGACGGTTGGTAACACGGCAGGACATAGGTCGATTCTCTTGGTCATTTCGAAACCGGAAAGATTCTAGAAGAAAAGAAGCGAATCACAATCTCGCTAATGCATCGTCAAAAGGCTGCATGAACAAAACAAGTATCTAGGGTACGTTAGCTTATCTTTGGTGGCATAGTAATGCCCCCGCAGAAAGGAAAATGGCGAGGTCACGTTTTTTCTTCTTTTTTAAGTTTAAAAGCAAAGAAATGTAACGAGAAAGGAAAAATTGACCGCATCTCCACGTGGTGAATGATGTTGATTGGGGCGAAGCTCTGGTGGTGCTTGTCTGCGTTGACGCTGAGCCGCAGCATGCCGAGCCTTTCGTTCGTTTTCATTCGTGTCAGAAAGAGAATATGTGGTGTGGAACGTGGTTATATACGCAGCGCAGCGCCCTCTCGTCTATAAACGTTGAGCCAATGCATGCAAAGTTTAACGCGATTAGATACGCATTTGACCGCAGCGCCCTCTCCTGTATAGACGTTGAGCGGCTACATGCAACGTTTCATCCATGACATCCCCAGCTCTTGAGTTACTACCACATCTCAGTGCCCCCTACTCGTCCCGCAGTCGTGGCCGAGTGGTTAAGGCGATGGACTATAAATCCATTGGGGTCTCCCCGCACAGGTTCGAATCCTGTCGACTGCGCAAACATTTTTTTTGCATCATTTTTTAATTTTTTTTTTTTCATATTTTTTATTTTTTTTTGCCCTACACGAGCACGTGAGCACGTGCTCACGTGCTCGTGAGCACGTGAGCTCACGAGCAGGAGCACGAGCACTGGACGCCAGACAGATGGACGGACGCCAGACGGACGGATGGACGGACATGGCTAGCCCCTAAGGAGCTTCACCCCTAAAACGACAATCATTTCGTGCCCTCCAACCGGAGTGCCCTCGTTTTCTTGCGTGCTCTATCCTACGCTGCTGGTGGAGTCCATATGTTTTCTTTTATCCGTTTGGAGGCTTTCTAACTGCGAGACTCCTTTTTGGTATTATTTCTAACGACACTTTTCACTTCGCTTTTCTTGTTTTCAATGAACCTAAAAGATTAATGAGCAAACTTTTGGCTATCAACAATTTAGAATTTACGACAGAAGACTGACTGCCGAGGCACGGCTCCGGCCGGCCCGGGCCGGTGCGGCCCGAAAACTTTTTTGTTCCCGAGCCCGGCCCGGGCCCGAGAAAATACGTGGCTACCCGGCCCGACCCCGGCCCGCGGGCCGGGCCGGGCTCGGGCTTTCGGGCTGGCCCGGGCCCGTGCAGTGCTCTAGTCTGATATTTCGGGTCCCTCGAGACTGGCGGCACTGCTGCCGTTGAACGCAACCTCTCTTGGATGGTGTTGTACCTTTTCTCGATTAATCGTTTTTTTTTTGTGTGTGTGTGTGTGTGTGTGCTTTATATTGTATGCAGTGCATTTGGTTGCTCCGCGATGGAAGAAGCGCGTCGTGCATATGCACGCAACCCGACAACGGCGTCCCCACGTTGTGGTGCCATTTGGACTCCCTTCGGCGTCGTCTGTTTTGTGATAGCGTGCAGTGTGCAGCGATCTGGAGAACGTTGTCTTTTTTTTTAAGCCTACGAAAAAAGGAAAAAAAAAAAAAAAAAAATTAGGTGCCTTGCGGCGACGCTGTGTTCGAGTGAGAAAGGCTCTTTAGCCGGAACAATACAACGCAAAATGGAAGAACGCTCCCTCCGCGATATTTTGCCAGGGACAACTCGTGTGCTTAGCCATCTGCCTGGAAACACATTGGGCAAATCGCGTCAAGCACAGTTCAATTCGGAGAGTAGGGTCGATACGCGTGTCATGTCGATAATTGACCTCGAAGGCAGACTCTTACGTGACGAAAAGAGGAAAGGCAGTAGACTCGTTTTTTTTTTTTTTTTTTACTCTGCTCCAATTAAACGACACGTTCGTGCGGTCTCCGGCGGCGCTCAACGAGCTTTAATAAAAGCGCGCGTACCGTACCGCGCGCGCGCTCGGCGGCGTGCCCGCCTCCTCTGGGAGGACGACGGGCTGTCCCAAATTTGGAAGCAGTTAAAAAGAAGGTTCCTCCGGGCTCGCGTGTTGCGCAAGGCATTACGGCGATTGCCTGGCTGGCGGCGTGGGACGAGAGAACGAAAAGGACGGCAGCGAGGCTGCTCGCCCAGAGTCAAGAACGACGAGAACGCCGGCTGCCGCCGCGCGAAAAGGCGGAGGCAGACGAAACGGAACCGGCTTTTTCCGTCGTCTGCGAAAACGCTCGCTTTCTCTCTGTACTTTCTCTCTTCGCGGGCGTTTTGGCCGCCTGCTAAAAAAAATGGCTGCTGTAGCGCGGGGTTCGAAATAGATAAACAAGGTCTTGGCCTGCTTCGGTGCGATCCCGTTTTCAGGCTTAATGACCGGGCTTGGCTCGGCCAAGTCCGAATTCGTTTGGCTCATTTACACAGTGAGTGGTGCAAAACAACTTTAACAAGTGACTTGGCGTAGCTCGGCTAGAACCGGCTTCCAGTCTGGATTTGTCTGGCTCGTTTACGCAGTAAGCGACGGTGTAAAAACGAAAATTGACTTCACATGGCTCGGGATGGGAAGGTGAAAGTGACTTCTTGTTCTGCTGGATCGCTGTGGCCTTGATTGTCTGATATCTGACTTAATGGATATTGACTGATATCCATTAAGGAGCGGGACATTTTTAACCAACTGCCCCAACTGAGCACTACTTTAGGGAAGATATATTATTCCCCGACTCCCCTAAACCCCACCCCGAACCTCTGTAGCCATCACGTTATCCCGCACCTCCAAGAAAGGATGCCACGTCGTTTTGTTGGAGATGAAGAGACGAGACGTTTATTCGATTCGCTGCCACGGTATACCCGCGACAGCCCGTCTTCCTTTTCTTCGTAGCATTATTTGATTACTGCGAAGCTGTCTAGGGCGAGGGTTCCATGCATTTTTGGTATCTGCGTGCAGAAACAAAATGGCATGGAAAAGCGATCCCTTGCATGGAAAGGCATACTGGACGCTGCGTCACCTCGATATACATTTTGATCAGGAAATACGTCGGAACGTCTGATAAAGGAGATTCACCCGAGAACAATGGGCCTTCTACCGCTCGAGTCGGGTGACTTAACTGCCTTATACATATATAGAAGTGACAGTTTTTATATACGTAAAGCGTTATATGGATAGATTTAACTTTAGCAAAGAATCTTACCACAGTTGTGATGGAACCCATTAGTGTATATCATAGTGATCACAAAGCAGTCATCACTATCGTTTCAAGATGATGTATATATACTGTAACCGCCGAATTCAGAAACCTCACTCAAACTACACTCACACTTAAGGGCCCCTCCACTTCCTCGAGGAAGGCGCGAGGGCCGGCGCTGGCCAATCGCGACGGCGGGTCCGTCCTCGCGATTGGCCAGCGCCGGCCCTCGCGCCTTCCTCGAGGAAGTGGAGGGGCCCTTAAGTGTGAGTGTAGTTTGAGTGAGGTTTCTGAATTCGGCGGTAAATCAACATTTGGTGAAGTGATTTTGTGTACCTCTTGGGGAATCGTTTGTGGTGGTGTTCTACAGCTTCGCTGGCCAACCACCTTCACGGAGTGGAATGGCTCACATTATTTTATTTCATTGTATTCCGATCCCATAAGTGAGGAAAAAAAAAAAGAAAGAAAGAAACGATTCCAAAGATGCGCCCAGTCCTCTACAGACGATCCAAGAACCCTGGAATATTTTCAACTTTACTACTTCTCGCTTTCGGCCCACCTTCACTCGCGGACAACTTTCTGTGGCATTTGACGGGCAGCGAAGAGTGGGCGTGCACAGCTTTGATGGCCTTCAAAGTGCGCTAGAGCCCGTGCACCCATAGCTTTGACTGCATAGCAACGAAAAGGTTCTACTCACCTTGCCTCGCTTGGTTTTTATACATTTTTTTTTTTCTTCCGTATAATCTACTTCGGAATAACCTGTTACTCTTCCCTCTTTCCCGCACGCTGAGTGTGAAATCAAAGGTTACCGGCCTGCCTCTATTCCCCTCTTTTGTTTTTGACTCGGTGAGTTGACTCGGGTCGGCTTGACTTGGCTTGACTCGGCTTTGTCGTGGCTGCGCTGTTTGGCTCAGTTCTCTGGCTAGCTGGGGATCTTCCAGACTCCAGGGGCGCGAGCCGTCTACTAACCTCTCCGTTCCGAAACAACAAAGGGTCACATCTGTTTGTGTTGGAGCGTTGGCTGGAGCCGTCGAAGGCGAGCGAGGGAGGTACGAAGCGTGTGTAGAGGAATGTATATATATTCTCCCGCAGTGGATTTTTCTTTCTTTGGGATGCAGGCTCTTTTTTTTTTCTTTTTTCTTGGCAGAGTATGTGTCAGAGAAGAATCTTGGTGAAGGCTTGAACGGATCCGTCTGCTTAGAACGGAAGGGGACGTCATTGGACTTTGGAGCCACGGGCCAACCCGTCCGTTCTTCGTTTTCTTTTCGCGGAGACTTTGCCAGTTTATCTTGGAGCCTTTCCTCGCGCTCCTGCTCCTTCATTCACTCCCCCCCCCCAATCTCTTCAGTCTGTCCTTGGACATCGTTTTCCTGGGGTGGGCCCAGCCCCAGTTTCGATGTGCCCGTTAAATTTACCGGACGCGTGGAGCACTCGTTCTACTTGGTTACCCCCTTTTTGTTGAGAAAACTCGATACGTTCTGCCGTTTACGCAACGTGTTTTGCCCTTTACTCCGAACTCTGGTTGATCCGTCTGTACGATATATTCGTTAGTGATTTCCAATCTTGAGGAATATCTCGGTATACGGCGATATTCACACGATTGTGCGGCCCTGGATTGTGCTGAGGCCAGATAGACTGTGCGCAGCATTGTTCTTACCCAAACGCCCAATCGCCTAAGAAAAAAGAAAAAGATAAAAAAGAAAAAGTAGGCTGGATGGCGCTAGCTACCGCCCGATGCAAGGGAAAGGCCTCTGCCATCCATCCACCAATTCCAGCTTTCTGTGAGGTCGGTATATCTATACGAATTCATTTTCATCTTTTTGTATATTCCTTCTCAAAATACTTGTCAATCTTTTTTTTTCTTTTTTAAGTTAGGTCGCGGAACTCTGGCGCATAACTTACGGTTCAAATTTTTTTAAATTTTTTTTTTTTTTTGTCGGTAGACAGATAAAATAATGTTGCGTGTATGTTTATACAGCCGGAAGTCAGTCGGCCTCGAGGGCGTCTTTTGTCTTAGCTGCAGACCAGGAATTTAACCAGTGCAGTACAACCTGTAGCCTGGAATCTGTAAAGTGCACCACGCAGTAGTGATACACAACCGCACGCTGGTACGCTGCTCATCCGGATCGAAACGTCCTGGGTCCTGCAACGCGAGCTTTCGCTCCACGCGCTCCAAGCTGGTGTGCGCTAGTCCACTCGGCCACCGATCCCCCCCTCCCGGGTAGACAGACGAAAAGAAGGAAAGCCCACCTTGTTCCCACGGTCATTAAGGGATACAGGGGCGCCGCTTCACGGGAGCGGAACGCTTCGTCCTTTGCCGTTTCGTTTGACTCACTCCCCGCCCCTCCTCTCGGTATCTTAAAAAAAAAAAAAAAAAGGAAAACAACAAAAAACACTGCCATTGTTTTGACTCGTCTCGGAGAAGCCAAGAGGAGCTATCATTCGCGTTCACGTGCCTTCCACTTCCACTCTGGTTTTTTAATTCGGAATCTGGCGCTGGGAGCCAGACGACGAGATTTAGACACGGGGTATGAACAGCACCTGTACACAACGTTTTACCTTAATTAAAGGGATACTGAACCGAAATTTGGATTTCGCAAAATGAGGCCGCAGAAGCGTTGAACGGGACGCTACGAACTCCAGAACCTCACTCATATATCGATATCTCAAATAGATCGCCGTATTCTTTTTTTTTTTTTTTTTTTTTAAGAAGGGCGCGATTATGCGAGGACTATGACGTCACGATCCTCCTGGAACAGCTGAGAAAGAGGGGAAGCGGCCTCGCTTCTCTCCTCCTCGCTTCAGTTCACCAGCTCGACGGGACAAAGCGAGGAGGAGAGGGACATGAGAATCGTGACGTCACATGTCTCCTCAACCCCGTGTTCAATCGCTCATTTCTTTAAAAAAAATCAATAAAAACGTCCATTCGTTAGAGATATCGCTGTTTGTTGGGTGTTTTTGGGTTCTGCAGCGTCCCGCCTACCGCTCCAGCCCTGTTTTGTGGGCTCAAAATTTTGGTTCAGTATCCCTTTAAAGGGGTCATGAAACGATTTTCCTACTTCTTCCTCCTTAGCTTTAATCCTCAACTCAAATGCGAATTGTGAAATCACGTCGTCGTGACATTTTTCGGCACCGGTGCGATCACTCCTAGCTTCCACCGTGCTTTTTATGCACACCATAGACGTTGTCATTCCCCAGTGACGACAAGTTCCGTCAGGGCACTCATTGGCCACGAACGCTAATCCGAATATTCGTCGACGGATTTATTGTTGACGAGCGCATACGTCCGAGTGACGCAGTTCTCGTGTCCAATGCGTGAGCTGGGCTCGACTGACGTCAGGTTGGCACCGCTGACGCGCTTTGGGAACTGCGGATGTATCATAGTGAAAAGGCGGAGAGCTTTCGAAGGAAAGAAGGTACAAAATAGTCCGCTATATTTTCAAATGTTCGTACCGAAGAGCTGGCTTTTGCCTTTCTACCCTCTTTCTTTTGGCCAACTAAATGATATGCGATTAGTAAAGTCCCAATTTAAAATCATTTATCCCAGCCCAAAATTCGTTTCATCACCCCTTTAAAGGGGTACGGAAACGAAATGACGTGGCCGCGAGCTCTCGACCTCTCGCTTCGAAATCGGCCAGCGAGAAGCGCAATGCGTATCGAGCTCGCGACGTCAGTGGGGAATTGTAGTAGACCGTTTCCGCAACCCGCTAAGCACCCGGATAGCGCTCCGTAATCCGCCACAAGACCTTGAGCTATGCAGATAAGGCTGGCGGCGCGCATGCGCAGCTGCGGCGTTTTCTTCGGGGATACCGTAGCGGAGGAGAAAAACGGTCTACTACAATTCCCTAATGGCTCCTGTACGACCAAGGGTACTGTAGTTGCGAGCGTTGCCGCTTGGTGGCGTCAACGCGTGACAATCTCGCCTAGGAGTAATAGCTGAGGACTGTACGCCCTATGGTATTAACTGGGTGTCATATTTGAGCGCGTTGCTCTCAACGTATCCCCGGGGGAAAGGGGGCGTGGGGGGGGGGGGGTGAGGGGCTTGGCTTGGCAGAGCTAGGTCGCGGGGCTGAATTTTCGGCGTCACCTCTTTCTTCGGCGTTACCCGAATTTTTTTGGCGTCAACGCGGGGCACAGACCGGAAATGAGTGCTGCGTCATCGTTCTCCCGGAACTCGTGTCCTGACAGGTTGAGTACGAGACGAGTCCCAGCCGAGCGTGGGAAGTTCGGCACTACATGCGGCCTTTGCTTTCTACGCGAAGTTGGTATGAGTCGCGGCTTCGAAACGCCAGAGGAGAGTAGTCGCGAAGGGCCTGACTCCACCGCGCGAACGAGCAGCCGACACTCACTCTTCGCGGACATGGCGACAACCGGCAGCTATCTTCCGCCCTAACGCCCGTTCACGAACACGCGCCTTTGTTTGTTGTATTCTAACCGTCGGTGCCCGCTCAGGTCCGCGAAAAAGTCACCAACGAGGCGCGCATTTACGACGTGGGCTACTCGTGTTTGTCGCTCGTCGGTCTAGCCACGACAAACGCCGTCATAATTCGTGAGGATAGCGCGCAACCGCCGCTCCGTTGTTTCGCGTTTCGACCCCAGGACGCCCCAGTGTTCGCCGCGCACGTCGACCGCTCGTGCTCTCGCGTTTCGCTAATTCGCGTGTTCTCCGCCGGGCGGCGTCACTTGCCTCACAGCGTACAAACGGAAGCCACGAGGTGTATTCGTGTGTGTCTGCAGCACCAACGCGCGTCTCTGACGTCACGCCAGGGCTGTGGCGCTGCGTCCGACGCATGCGCAGACGGTGGGCAAACGTTGACCTGTTTGTTGACAGCGTGGGGTGGTCCATACTTAGTTTTTGCGCATAGTGCGCAACACTGTCAAAGCTGCCGGTGCGAGTGGTCGGCTTTTTCTATACACTGCGTGTCGTTTGCGAGGGAGCGCATTGCGGGTCAAACGTTAACGGCTTTGACAACGCCGTACGTCGTGTATCGAACGGTTCCCTCGGCCAAGGAAAGCTAGCACCGCCGCGCCCTGGAAAGTAAAATATAGCGGCAGACTAGAGCCTATTGACGGATGGCGTTCTATTGAAAGGATGATCCGCGTGCCCTGCAGCCACCAGCCTCGTTGCTCACGTCACATTTCCGGCGTAGTCGAAGAGTTCCGAGTGACTGATGACGGGCTGGGACTGCGCAGGGGGACGCGAAGGTCAGGGCAGAGTTCACAACAGACGTTAACTAAGCGCTGTTTTTTTTTTTCTTTCTCGCGTCTGTTTGTTTTTCGTTACACACGTGAATACGGCAACTCCGCGACTGCTTGGCGCCGCTGTTGAAAAAGCGTCGTTTTGCAGAAAATTGCTGACTCGAACGTTCATGACGTACCGAATAGAGTAAGCCTCGTGCGAACCTCTCGGTATTTCCATCGTTTCCTTGTATTTATCGGTCATTCCAGCTCGACCACCGCGATCGGCAGGTTCGTGTATTTAGAGCGGCCTCACAATCTCCAATCCGTTTGCAACTTGACTCTCGAAGTGAGAAATTCGGGGTGTCTGCATCTCTCGAAGCGATAATCACTGACCGGATGAGAAATGGCACGGAGTTTTTTTTTTTTTTTTTTTCGGGACTTCCAGCACGCTCTCCTTGCCTTCCGTCGTGCTTTGGCCGCGCGTGCGCACTCCCGAGGCTCACGAGACTACGTTATCGAAAAGTGGGACGCTGGCGCTGGAGGCGGGAAGACTGAAGGACCTCTCTATCGTTCTCATCTTGTCGACCACTTTATGCATGGCTCGCACGTGACGTCAGGGCCACGTGCTGCTTGGCCAGTCTGGGTCGATCCTACTTCTTCTTGCCGAGAAAAAAAAAAAAAAAAAAAAAAAAAGAAAGAAATCGATGGTGCGAAATGTGCGAGCGAGGCCAGCACAATGGCCGCTCGTGTGACGTCAGTGCGAGCCACACGGCAGCCGCCGTGCCACACCTCGCACGTACCAAGGCCTTAGTGCCGGCTTGTCTACGTCACGTGCCGGAGGCCTGAGTGGTTCGTTTCGGTGTGACGGAGCCTGCTGACTGGATAGGTTCGACAAGTGCCGAACGACGACTGAGCAGCGCTTGGTAGCCTATGGGAAGCCGACTCTTCTATCCAATCAGAACGTTTCTGCGATGAACCTCGAATCATCAAAGCAATGGGGTATTATAACTTACGAACGACGGAAACGAGCGTCGAAATGCCACGAAGTTCTATGTTTGTGTAGGCTGGTATTCAGTTCACGCGAACATTTCGAGGCCCGAGCAATTAAAAGAAAACCGAACGGCGCCCTTTGAAAATGCTCGTCGCACCCAGTCTTGCGCTGACGGTGCGTAAATGAGCGAGGGGACTATGCAGCTGCGGTCGAGTGAGTCGAAAATGCGAGACCTTTTCTCTCACCGCAGCGTGTGTTAAACGCGTAACATGGGCGTTTGCGCCTAAACCGCGTAACCCATACGCGTACCCCTTGGTAAGCAAACCGTCGTTAAAACCAAAATTGCGTGCGCGTTTTCTTTTTCTTTTTTGCTTTGTTTTGCCGAGGATGAGACAACAACGCCGGTCCCAGGGAACGCCAGAATAGCGACGGCAAACACCGCCGCACGGTCGTCCATATTCCGACCCCATATACTTCGCCGCGGGGCTGCAGTGATATTTTGTGCCATTTGTGCGTGCGTGTGTGTGCGAGAGAGAGAGAGAGAGAAACAGAGCTTTGGTTGATACGTGTGTGTGTGTGTATGTGCTTGCGGTTTATGGCGACTCGTCTACATCGCCGCCTTCTCTTTGTTGTGTGCAGGAGTACATCTCGAAGATCGTCCCATGAGACCACGGATTAATCCATCTTGACCGTCCAGCGCGCTCAAACCGAAAGTGAGTGAGCGTTCTTCGGCACTAAGTGCGCCGTTTCTTCCCCCCCCCCCCCTTTTTTTTTCTTCCCTCATTTCGTAAACCTTGAAACTTCTAGAACCAACCACCAGGATCGCGACGTCGTCCGACAACGTGGCACGCCGGCTTTTGTGACATCATTGATTGCCCCTTCGGAACCGCTTTTAATCTGTTGGCGGTATCGCCCAACAGAAGACGCGTTCCAGTCAGCATATACGTGGCACAGCTGCACTCTGTTATGTAAGAACTGCAAACCCCCCCCCCCCCCCCCCCCCCTTTTCCGCCCAAACAGCGTTCAGCTCAATGTCCAGTGCGCGTTGGGTATTAATTAGGCACATTGAGCATTATGCTTCGTTTTTTCTGGGTGCCAATCTTGGAGGAAAGACGAGGGCCTCGGCTCCTCCCCTGCCCTGAGGTCAGAAAAATGGCTCGTCGTTGCTGAATGGCCGAGTGACGCGCCTTTCTCCCTGGGAACTCGGGGGAGTGTCTCTTGTGCAGTTCTTATGTCGGGAAAGACCACGGTGCAAGAAGCGAGGTGCGGGAAGAGCACCGCCTCTCCACGGGGCGAGTGTGTCGAAGGATCGCTCCCCTTTATGACAAACGCCGTGAGACGGCGCAGCCGGTCAGGATTTCGAGGAACCCTCCTTATTCGGCCACACGTTTTCGAGGCCGCTCGGCTGTGCCGAGCCCCAACCCGACAGCGCCCCCGCCGGGGGATGCGCGAAGCCCGAGTGGAATTTCGACCCTCTTTTCTGGTCTTGTTCCGACACCTCTCTCTTCCACAGGGGGAAAAACTAAGGTAGAGTCATTTACGTTTATACCTGCGTGTCGTGTACGTTAAGGCGCCTCTGTTTAACGGAATAAATCTCGAGAGTTTCGGCGTGGCGTCCTGGGGTCACGTGTGCAGAGCATGTTACTCGAGAAGGTACCGCCTGTGATTTCCCTACACACCCCCTTAATTCGCAACGACTCCTCAATTCTCAATGCCCCCTCTAAAAATTTAGAACCCCCCCCCCCCCCCCCCCCTTAATTTCGATTCTTGGGGAAACCTCCGGGTACCGCTGCGAACAACGAGAGCGCGAACGTCCCGCAATTGCTTCTTTACCGCAAGTTCCCCTCTGGGAAGAATATCTGGTTCAGCTTCTGGCTGGAACGCGGAGATTTAAGGTCCCAGACCTCCGAAGAACCTGACAAACCGAGATATTGAGGTCGTCGGGGCTGCAAGTTTGTGTACTCCGTTCACTTCTGAGCTGACGGGGCGACTACGCGCTCGCCTGATCAGTCAACCGCCCCTCTATCCCCGCTCTCCGCACGTGGATACGGGCGGGAACGTGGTCACGTGGCAAAATTATAAAGACGCGCGACTGCTTCAACGAGCACGTATCCAATAACGTCCGCACCACTGTCAGCTTAGCGGTAAACGGAGTATAGCAGAAGGCCTGATCGAGTGCGTCTCGTAGTGTCACCAAGTAGGATATCTTCCCAGCTCTGCCCTAAACAAGGAATTTTGCGGAGCTAAGCTTTCGCGCCTGTTTGTCTGACAGCGCCGGACACAATACAATACAATTTATTTTCTTTTTTGAATACATTTCGCTCTGTACCCAGGTAAGCCAAGAAGGCTCGTGTGTGGGACGCGGCAGGTGACTAACAACCCGAATTTTTACCGTTTCAGCTCATTGTATGAGCATCATCAAACCTTATCAATCAGACTCAGGAATCGTACTAAAGCTACTCAGTTAGACACTTTTCCGGCTGAGGCACCTTTTCCCTCGCTTTTTGCTTGACGCCGCGGGACACGGTAGACTCTACACACTGGTTCGTTTGCCGTTTTTTCTCTCGACATATTTCCGGTTCGTGTTCTCTTTCACTTCCGGTATTCCGTACTTGCGTGTAACGTAAGGAAGAATAAAACAACGAAAAGAAGGGAGAAAGATGAGCTTAGCGTTTTTTTAGACACGAGAGGTAGAGAGAGGGTGACGAAAAGGGTCAAGGTTCTCCCGGAAGTCGTTTTCCTCCTTTCCCCGCCTTCTCTTTATTTGCTTTGCCTTTTATTGCAGCCGGCTTTCTCCCGTGTGATAGAGTATGACGTTTCTGCTGGAATTTGCCCTCGACCCAGACTAGACTCTCGGAAAAAAACAAAAAACAAAAAAAACAAATCGAAACCGAAAGCAAAAGAAGAGGAACCTACGCGCTCGCACTTTGAACGAATGTAGATGCAGAAGCAAAAATAGAGAAAAGAAAAAAGGTGCATAAACAACGACGGTTGTAAATAAGTGAAAAAAAAAAAAAAGAATACCAGATAGGGAATGCCCAAGGTGGGATGTTTAGTTTTCGTTGAAGACGAGGAAAAGCTTTATTTTTTTTTTTTGTGTGTGTTTGGGCGTTTTCACGTGTCTGAAAGAAAACCTAGGAAGAAACTTTATGGCGTGTTTTTGGCAACGCAAAGCTGATTTAGGCCTGGTTTCACTTTTCCTCCCTTTCTGGCCGGCGGAGAGAGCTAAGTGAATTACATTATTATAGCTTTTTTTTTTGCGACCGGAGAAAGAGTTTTGAAGGAGTTTGCTCCGGGTGAGGGCAATCCGCGTGTGTGTGTGTGTGTGTGTGTGTGTGTGTGTGTGTGTGTGTGTGTGTGTGTGTGTGTGTGTGTGTGTTGTGTGCGTGCGTGCGTGCGCGCGCGCGCGTGCGTGCGTGCGTGTGTGTGTTTATTTTTCCTCGTCTGTGTGCATCTGTGTGTGTGTGTGCGCGCGCGCGGTATCTAGGCGGCTCTCAGTGTACATAAATAAACCCGATAAAAGATAAGCCTTTTAAAAATAAGATACGCTGCTTAGGATTCCGACCGCGTCTCCTCGGCGCTCTTCAACCCGATAACCGCGGCGGCGGCGGCGGGATTTGACCGCATGTCGTCTGCTGCCCGTGACCGTCGTTGTCTGCTTCACTCGATTTTTGTTTTTCTCCCATCTTTTGTGTGTTTTGTACGGAGTATATTGCGCGTTTGATATTTGAATCGGGCGTCGGAATGCTTAATAATTTTATTTATAATTTTTGTTCTGCTCCAGAGATGCAATGTCGTTAACATAAAAACATAAAAAATTGTATGTTTTGGTGCATTAGCGTTTGCATTATAAACTTCTTTTTTTTTTTTTGAAAGCTAAATGATTTCTTAAAGTTTTTTTTTTTTCTTGTTTGTGGGTGAAAGTTATACTTGTTGATAGTATTTTGCGCCTGCGCGTCGACATGGCCGTCTGCTGTCTTCTCCGTTCCCATCTCGTCTGTCGTCTGCTACGAGCGCGGTGGTGTGTCAGACACTTTCGGCGATAAATTTGCGCGACTGCTTGCCTCGGAACGCAGGAGGAAAAAAAAATAAAAAACGGTTGCCGTTACTTACGACTTTGGGTGGTGCCTGAAAAAATGCCAGAAGAGGACTTTGGGGCTAGGCCTGTTAAAAAAAGGGAGGCTTGTTAAAAGCGCCCGAGAGAACGGTCGTCGTTGGACATTTTATTCGTATTGTTTTGGGCGTTGCGCGAGGTTTCGTGTTCAGGCTAAACTCGGCTTGTGGACGTGCCGGAGGTTTTAGAGAAACCAGTTGGAAGTTGTCGCAGTGTTTTGAGCTGTCGGAAGTGACGGTAGCTAGCGCATGCAAATAAGCTTTTTTCATTATTATTATTTACCTTTTTATTTTATTTTTGCTGTAATGCATTTGAGTTCTGCCGACTGCAACGTTATTTTTCGTTTCTCTCCCTCTTTTTTTTTTTCCTTTTTGGTCTTTCTTGCGTTTGGTTAATGATGCCAGAGAGTCGGTGGAGATTGGCGCAGGATACCGTCCAAGGAATAGAACGCTGAATGCTTTTTTCCCCCGCTGTCTGCGGAATAGATTACAATAAATAAAAAAATGCTTTAAATTTATTAGGTAGGAACGGAGACCCTTCAAACACGAGGTTCATGAACTGCAGACGACAGTCGGTTTATAACGGCAGATCCAGGACGAACTCCAGAAGCCGTGTCACAAATGGAAAAACTTTTTTTTTTTTTTTTTTTTTTCTGGGATTTAGCGTAAGTCGTTTCCATTTGAAACAAACGTTTTATTTATTTTTTTTTCTTGGGGGTTGGGGGGGGGGGGGGGGATTGTGACGACGCAAATTTTGCATTAACCTCGAATGTTGGAGGTAGTTTAATCAAACCTGAAAAATTTATGAAATCTTATAACAATGACGTTAAAATAACCCGAACTTCTTGGAAAAAAAAAAAAATGGTTGCCATTTTTTTTGGCATATTTTCGCAACTTTCACGACTTATAGACCTTTTCAGCCTCCGTCGCATGGGCGCTGCCATCTTGGAATCACGTGACGCGGCCGCCATAAGGTGGCTTGTCTCAGGGTTTATATTAGTATTTAATATATTTTAGTATTTAGTAATTAGTATTTAGTATATAAATAATATTTATTTATATCTAAGGGTTTATATCCTTGTCTCAGGGTTTGTATTAGGATGTTTCCTAACCGGCTCGCCTGCATACTTTCGCTCCTTGCAAAGGTTACCGTCTCGCGGATGGCACAAACCGATGCCCCGCGGCGGCGGCGTCTCGGCGAGCTTGCACACGGGGGCGCCGCCGACCGATCGCCGTCTGGCCGGGCTTGCGGCGCGACACTCGCCCGTACTCGGCCGGCAGCCCCGAAGGTGCGCTCGAAGCGTGGAAACGGCGTGATGCAACCAAAGACAAAGGCCATCTACATCACGAACGGGCAAAAAGCCGATGCAAAGGGGTGCGCGAACGTAAACAACGGTAGAAAAGTGCCGTAGTCTCGCCCTTCTGAAATACGTCCCGCAAACACGGTAATCCGCGACCGCATCTCTTTCCTGCCGCTCGTACTTTCTCTCACTTGACGGCTACTCTCTGTCTCGCGGGTCATGCCGACGAAACGATCGGACGATTGGCGGGATACGTAGTAATTGCTACAGCCGAGAACGGCGCAGTTTACCAATGCTGTCGCTGCGAAGGGCCGTCGAGTCTGCCGCCAACCAGCATGGTGGATACCGGTGTTTGACGTCATCATGTAACCTAGGTGCAAGGCATGTATAGGTTGTCGTCGGGCAGTCCGCGTCGTTGGTGTTTCCAGGGAACGCACGCGGCGTCGTCTTTGCACGACACATTAGATCCAAGATAGCGAGGACGTGATACTGGACTTTTCACGTGACCTACCTCGTTCTCTAGGGGGTGTTGCTTTTTATGCGTGTTTATGCCGTGGAGGTAGGAAGCGTCTGGAGGGGACCCGACTCCGCCAGAGGGCGACCAAAAACAGCTGTGGTTTTGGTCATCGTCGGAGGCGTGTCCCTCCACACTTCGAACTTCTCCTTTGATGGCGGGCGTCATGTCGCCTCCGGAAGCTTTCCTACCTCCGTGCATCGGCCGAAACCCCCTAAAAGACAAGGCCGGCCCATTTCCCTTTCATACGTCGCAGCGCCTCCTACCCTAGCCTGGCGTCAGCGTCGCCGGCATTGCAGCGTCTTATCAACGGGTGCGACGCCAGCAGGTGGCGAGGCCGCAGCGACACTCTTGACGAGCTTGGGCGCATTTGTGCCGCTTGGAGCGGATCCACGAACGATGATGTCATGCGCAGGCCCTGGATGGCATTGCTTTATGCCGCGGAATAAGGTCGCAGTTGGCCTTGGTGGCTAGCTCTTTTGTTTTCCGGAGCCCAGATTAGCAACTTGGGTTCGTGGCTTCCGGTCCGTGCGGATGTAACGGTTTCGGATGCCTCGAATGTTTCGTTTGGCCCGTGCTCTCCAAGTAAAACCGACTTTTGTTTTTGTATTTCACGGGAACGTTGAATGCTCGCACATGTAAGGGTTATTTCTTCCGTTCTGCTGCTTTTTTCTTTATTTTTTTTTTCGGCGGTTTATTTTACTGCCGGTAAACGAAAAAAAGAGCAAGCTACGGGGCCAAGATGTTAACCTCTTTTTCCTTTCACAAAGATCGGGCGTGTTTCCGCGGAGAACACATGGACGAAGGGGGGTGAAGCGGCGAAACATAATTGGCACACCGAAGAATACGACCAAGAAAAGGAGAGGACGTTTGCGAAGGAAGCTGCGTAACAAGTAAGGAAGAAAATATGGAGTCTACAGGAACTAAACAAATATAAAAAAAGAAAAAAAAAGAAAAGAGAGGAAGTTGCCGTGCTTCTGTTATGCACGTGCCCATGTCGTGCCCCGCATTTTTTTTTTTTCCTTCTTCTCTCTTCTAGATAGTATTTTCAGTTTCGTGGGGGAAGCTGTGTGGGACGCCTCTCGCACCCCGGGCCCGCACACGGACACGAACAGACACTCGCCGCCGACAGACATGCTCCAACGCGAGCGGATTCGCAGACACACAACACCGTTGTGCCGGTTTCAAGTTCGGTTCGGGCTATGCAGGCGTTCTTCTTTTGGCTTGTTTTGACGTCTGCTTCGCCTTAAACTTGCTCAAAGAGAAAAAAAAAAAAAAAAAAAAGACGAGTATGGAAACGGAACTGCACTGAAAAGCGGCGGGTGCGGGTTTGCGCACTCTCTTTACAGCTGTTCGTCGCGGCGTCCTCGCTGGTTCTCAAATTTTTAATTTGGTGTTTCCATAAATATATATATATATATATATATATATATATATTTTTGTTTATTTCTTCCCGTCTTGGCTTAAAAACCCAGTCTTTCTTCTTCTACTCCTTCAAAAGAAAAGTGGAAAAAAAAAAAATAGAGAGGCGGAGGTTTGAGAAGAGATCGGGGTGGAGGAGTGCGGGACAAGCAAAAGTATAATCAAAGGAGCGTATTTTTTCCTTAATTTTTAAGGGTATCCATTTTGGTTGTGTATCTGCTTCCCACAAGGGGGAAGAATGAAAAAAAAAACGGGGGGGGGGGGAAGGGGCAAGTTGGGCAGGAGTAAAGAGGAAGAAGGAGATCTGAGAGAGACTTTTCTCTTTTTTTCCCTTCCGCTGATAGGGGCGGGTGGGGAGGACTCCTTCCTTGTGCGTTGTCGAAGATGGGGAGCCGGCTTTCTTCACCCAGCTTCCCTCTCTGGGCTAGTAGCGGTAGTTCCCGTGACCGTGATTACTTCTCCTTTTTAGATTTCGCTCTTTCACTTTTTTGTTTTTCATTTTTCCCTCCTGGCGTTTTTCTGCTACTGCGGGAAGGGACAGGAGGGAGGTGAGGGAGGAGAAACCGTTTGTGTTGCGTTGTGTGCTCTTCCGCGGTGTATGATGTTTGCGCCATTAGGGAGGGGGTCTGAGGGGAGCCGACCCACTTGCCCCGCTACCTCCTGACCTTTCTGATCCCTGGATTTCCTTTTCTGGCATTTTTATTTGTTGAGTTAACTCCCCCCCCCCCCCCCCCCATTTTTTTTTTTTTCGGGCAAGTTTTTAAAGAGACCGTATCGGAAAAAGGGAGGACGGCAGGAGATGGATTTGCTCCCCCAGCTTGGTCCACTTTTTTTCTTCCTCTCCGTTTTTGAACAACTGCTTAGTAGGGAAGTGGGGAGTTTCCGACCGACGCGGGCTCTTGGGGGGGATTGTCGGTATGGACATAGAAATTGCTTTCTTTGATGATGATTCTCGGAGAGCGACTCACCCGCGGCGGCGGCTGTTTCCGGTGCGACAAAAGGGGTCGTCGGATCCTCCGAGGCGTGTTTTTGTGCGTGTTTGGCTCCAAAGTTTGTCGCGACACGCATGTTAGCCTTTTTTTTTTTTTGCATTTTTATGTTTTCTTGGTATTACTCTGACCCGCTGCCCGGATGAATCGCACGAGGGGTTTTCCGACCGGGGTCAGAAGGTTACCCAGCGGATTTTGGGAAGGAGGGGAGAGACAGACTCCAGCCGGCCGGCGTGCGAACGGTTGCGACCGGTGAATGAATGTTGTGTCGGTCGAGTGGAGTAGGCAAAACGTGCGGTGACGGCGTGGGCGCACGGCGGCATCGCGGCCTCGACCTTTAACAGCGTGGCCAGGAATACGTGTCCAGCTGCTCTCGGGTATTGAATGAGAGTTTCGCCTCTGCGTACTATTACTGTACTCCTTTACTCTGTTTCATCTTACGGTGGACCGCAGCGCGCACTCTACGACGACCCATCGGAGCAACTCTAATGCTCCCAGAGTGCCGCGTGACGTTTGGCAGGGGGTGAGTGATCACGTGATAGGTTTACGGCGCTGGATAGGCTGGGACGGCTATGAGACGGACTCAGATACCGTCACTGGGGGATATTGCGACCCCCATGCTACGTCATCAAGTGATAAGTGATTTCTTTGCACTTAAATTGGTGCAGATACGGCGGCGTTCTAAATGTTTTGCGAAGAGACTGAAAGAAAACGCTCGCTTTTATCCCTGAAATTACACCGCATCAAAGAGGTTTCCTCAGTCATTGGCGTTGCGTGCGAGTATACTTGGGCCCCACTAGCGCCAGTAAACTCGTGAAAGGGAAACAAACAACACATCCATTGAATATCGTTGCACCAGTGGCGTAGTAACCCCGGGGGGGGGGGGGGGGCAGCTCTGCCAGCACCCCCCCCCCCCCCCCCTTTTACTGTTACTGGTTGGTTGCGTTCTCGGGGGGTGAGGGCGGCGGGGGACTACGAAATACATAAGGGCCCCGGGTGTCGGATGGTCTATAGCTACGCCATTGCGTTGGACCGCCGCTTTAAGAACTCTGGGAGTCACGTAATATTACGTAAGGGAGTGGTTTACTTGAATAACATTGTTCAAATTTCACGAAAGGAGTCGATGTCTAGGGTTGGAACGATGGTTTCGGATAGTCCGTTCTAGTCCACAAATGTCGACAGATAAAAAAGAATAAAAAAAAATTCCGTGTTTCGGCTGAAAGGAAGCCCAACTTCTGCATGGTGATCAGTGCGAGGGAATATGCGACGCGGTGGCAAGACGAACAATGGATGGTCGTCGAAGTGTAAAAACCTGCGAAAAAGGCAAAGTTAAGCAATACGTCTGCGAGAACCTAGGGGTCGGTGATACATTTGGTTAAGTTCAGTGACGCTAACAAACCTAGAATATCGAGATGAGCCCTGTTTTGAACTGATTCCAAATTCTATACAAGATATTTAAGGGTCCCAGACTGATGATGCAGTAAAATGAATTGGTGGGCTAATTGGTGCATGTTCTAATTTAGGGCCTATTATGGGGAATTATGCGAGGCGCTTGATCGATGAAGAAGCGAGACGAAGGTTATGGCTTAAGAAGCCAAGGATGCGGTTTGAATCTGGAATGATGGCGTTAATATGAGTTTTTCCAAGAAAGACCGCGACTGACTTGGACCCGAGATATTTTTAGTGAAAGGCAGAATCAATGTCGCCAATGGAGCAGGAATCGCGAAAATGTCGGCGAGTTCGATAAAATGAGAGTGAACTTTCTTAACGAGAAACGGGTGAGTTTTCTAACGATCTTCGCTCGCCATGTGCGGGAGAATTGTTTTTACTTTAGTCAAATAACGCCCTTTAAAAACCCTTTCGGAATATTTGTAAGGGCCACCTAACGGGTTCCATTGCCTCTGGCCATCTCTGGCCATTGCCTCAGAGATTCCGAAGCGCGCCAACGCTCGACGACTTGGATGGAGCAGATCGGCCACAGCAGCACCGCAGCTGACATTCCGGCACTGCGAGTAGGGTGACCTTGAACCATCGGACGATTCCGCTCCCCGGCTCACGTCTCTTCTGCTCCTTTTGTTTTATATTTTTTCCCCTCGCATCTGCTTCTATCGAGCTCATTTATTTCTTCTCGATGGTCGCTAGTGGAGTGGTAGAACTGATAAAACGGCCCCAGAGCAATGCAATCACTTTATTTTTTTTTATATATATATAGTTGTCTTTCTGCTATTCGTACCCATGTAACAATGTTATCACGGCAGCAACAACCAAGGCGAAGAAAAAGAAAAAAAAAGGCGCTGTGGGATTGAGGGGGTGGAGGGGAGGAGGTTACAAAGAGAGGCCGGTGCATTCCGACGCCCTTCCCCGCGCCTAGGTTGTTCCGTTCGCGGCCTGTTGCGGCATCGGCATCGATATTTAATCGCCACGTGTCATCGCGTGTTGTTTCCAACCTGGCCATTCCGGCGACGGCTAAAGGCTGCTTCAGATATTTGCGTTTCAGTGGAATCGACGGCGTGTTTTTTTTTTTTTTTTATATATATGACCGCTCGCGACATCTAACGGGGGAGTCCAGGAGCGCGTCGGATTTGCGCATAACCAGACTGAAGGAACTACGAGAAACGACCTCCTACAACATTGCCAATGTCGTCGCATCTATGACGAAAAGTATCTGTGACAATTTTAGGGAAAGCTCGTTGTCGTTTGAGACCAGGACAGGGACGTTACGTAGGCTGTAAAGAGCGAGATCTCAGGTCATAGATGCGGGGTGTGTGGGAACATGTGGGGAGGAAAAGGAGACAGCTGAACACTTAATACTTTAATGTGAAGGGCAGTTGCAGTTGTTCGAGGCGACACTGATTTAGCGAAGGTTGTGGGCTTTAAAGGCAGCGGCGGAAGAAGGGGACGCTGGGAAAGCGGAGATAACCAAGCACAGGTTATCGGGCTGGTGGCACAAGTCGAGGGAATAATGAAGTTTCGCGGGGAATGGTAGATGGAAGCTCGTGCTTAGCGGCGATATGAGATTCTTTTGCCCTTCTCCGTCGATTACGAATTTAATCGGAGATGGCGCGAGCAGCTGTCCTGATTTAAAGAGGCCAGCCGTATCTATCATCCATCCATCCGTCGTAAGATTTCATGAGCGGTTTGCAACGCGGTCGTTTCGACTCAAACGGGAATCTGTGAACCACCAGCCTTTAACACCCGTGCCACACGGGCAACTCGAATGCCATTTACAACGAATGACGTTCGCGTGATCGACCAATCGGCTCGCGATCTGTCACGCGTGGAACGCCCCACGCTCGGAGTGTCGCGCGCTGATTGGCGTGGCGCGGGTGCCGACTTTGAGCACCCGTTTTACTACTTTCACGTCTTCGTCTTTAGACCGCCAGGCGCCTGTGAATATCTCATTCGCTCGAGAAGGGCGGCGAGCGAAACTGCCGCCACGGCTCTCTGCCGGAGTCGCCAATACTTGGTTGGCCACTGAGCTGACATGCAGGGCTGTGGAAGCTACACATGCTCGTTGGGCTACAGTCAGCCGTCGGCCTCGATTGATTGGCCGGGCGAGCACTCGGCCTCCAACCTCCTGTCGGGTTAGCCGCGAACCAAGAAACACGGGGCGTATTATGGTCTCGCTTCACGATTCGCGTCGTTTGCGTCCGATGATCCCGTCATCTCAGTGGTTTGCGCTACGCTACTCAGACGGCCAAAGGTGTAAGCTTTAGCCCGTTATTTTTCTTTTTATACCGGTAAGTTGCTTGGCTTTTAAGTGTGTCAAATACGCGGTTAAAAAAGAAAATTCAACTGTCACGTAAAAAAAAAAAAAAAAATAGCGCGTAGACTACATTTTTGAGAACGATGGGTTGGCGTTCGCACGAACAAAGGGTGGTGTAATTATCTACGAATGATACGAGGCTATGTCGGATAGAAATATAAATGCCCAGGAAATAGCCGGCTCCAGTGATAATGGGGAGGATCAGAAACACTTTGCCCGCTATCAACCATATGGATGTATCCGACCGGCTATTATCGCGCTTGGAGGATCAATTATACACGCTCGCAGCCTTTCGTACCGCGCGGAACCGCGCAGCTGCGCTCGCATAGGTCTAGGTTAAAAGCCGCCGAATAAGTTACAGACATATTTGGACCATGGATGGATGCTAACGGCTGTGCCCATTATAACGGGCGGTAGCTTGCGCCACCTAGCCGAGAAACTAAACATGTTGGTGCTTAAAATCATCGTTGCCAGGCGCCTTATCTGAAATGGCCGGAGACGCTTTTCCGTCCTCCAGAAATGTTATAGAAAAAAAAAAGTATATAAAAAACCGTTCCGCGAACAGAGCAAAGCGATATCGCTCGAGCTTTCTGACACCGTCGCTACTGAGAAAGCCGCATGTCGGAATCGTGAGGACCTCTGATTGCGTCTCTTCCGAATGCCCGGCTTCCAGCTCCGTTCCCGCGCTCTCTCCTTCTCCTCCTCTCCCCCATTTTCTACCCGTACAGTCTGGGGTAGAAGAAAAGCGTTTGCGTCCGCGTTTATGTGCGCTGACGCTCTCCTCCTGCCGGTGTGTGTGTGGGTCGTCGCTGTGTTTGCGATGGCACCATGGATCAAGCAAGGGCGGGTCAAGAAGAAAAATGTCGGCGTGGGTGCGGGCGTGCTTGTCTTGGCAGGCGTCGTAAACACGCTGTCTTTGCATGCCTGTATACCTTATCACGTGATCCACTCGCGGAGTCTGAGGAAGGGCCACTTGGTGTGGGCGGTCGTCGGTCGCGCTTGCGTCCTTTCCTTTTTTTTCATCTTTTTGCTTTCTCCGCTGCCAAGGTCGAGGCTGGCGCAATAACTAGCTCGGCGGACGAGTCACAGACGCAGACACACGACGAGTGCGTGCGTGAGTCGCGCTGATGCGTCTACCTCGCGAAGGTCGGGTGTTGCTCGGTGATTCCCGCCCTTGGGTCGGTTCGGACAACCCTTTCGCCGTTCGGTCGTCCCTCTTCGCTTTCGTTTTCTACCAAACGTGGGAAGGAAGAGGGGAGAGTTTCCTTGCGGGCGTAGTCCCCCCTCTTGACGCGCGCTCGGATTTCTTCCATTGATGTCTTTTATGCGGTACGGCGGCTCGCTCTTCGTCCTCTTTACAAGACCAGACTTGCGTGAGTCATCTGGTGACATGGGGGGGGGGGGGGGGGTCGGGGTCGACGAATTCCTTGTATTTTCGGTTCTTCAATGTACACTGCGAGACACTGTTAGCGCAAACGTGACGTTGGCATTTTTTTTTCCTTTTTTTTGTTATTATTTCATTTTGAAAGAGTACTGTAAAACCCTTAATGTTCGCGAGCCCTTAATTTTCGCGAACTTCGGGAATTGAAGAATTCGCGAAATTTAAGGGCACGCGAAAAATTCGAACCTTAAGAGTTTCAATGCAGGCGCCTGGATTTCGCGAAATTTAGTGGCCGCGATTATGTCCTCTGTGACCGATTCGCGAAAAATAGGGGCCGCGAAAATAAAGGGTTCTACGGTATTTTACTGGTTTTGATGGCAGCCTTTTGACTTCAAGAGAAAAGTATATAAAATCGGCAATCGTTTGTTCGCGCTAAGTGTGTCGCCCAGTGTGCTATTATACTTCACATTTGACTTTACATAACATTAAGAATGGGAATAAAGCTTTATTGTCTATAAACAGTTATATATGTCTCTGTACGTGCCAAACAAGCTAAGAAATCACAGACGTTTGAAACATGAATGTTTTAAGCTAACCAATACCGAATCGTTAACGCACAGCCAGCTGTCTGAATTCTCGGAAGAAAAAAAAAAAAAAAAAAAGCTCCCTAAAGAACCGATTTTTTTATTATTATCATTATTTGTATTACATTTTTGAGGTGAAAACGGATGTGTTTGTGAAGGCCCTCAGGACTGCGTGGGGGTGCACGAAAACACGCACTAAAAGATCGCCTCCAGGCGTAAACGGATACTTGACTTGCCTACTTTAGCACTTCCGTCTGATGAACGCTCCATTCGCTTTTGTGCTATGCTCCTATCACGTCATAATCAAGACACGATCCAGACAAAGCTGCAGCTTCTCTTTCGTTCTGACGATTGATGTGGGTTGGGAAGGCTTTTGGGTGTGAGGTTCGTGGAAAGACGTTGTAAGACGAGGGGCAAGACGCCCGAAAGCTTCCCATATGGAGTTGTTTGTTTAATAATTTCTGCGTTCCTCTTTTCTTTTAGGAGCGCAGATAAGAAAGAGGCTCTCAAATCTATCTTTCAAGGTCTCGCCAGTGTTTGCTCCCTGCTCGGGGAAGGGGGGAAGCAAAGGGGGGAGGGGGGCCCCGCTTCCGGTGGCGGAAGTCGGCCCAGTGTTGTCTGTTACGCATGCGCGCGCGGCTGGTGTGCAGCCGTCGTCTGCTACCGACCGCGCCGCGATGCCTGCTAAGCAACTTTTCTCGTATCATTTTTTTTTTTTTTTAAGGAGTACTTTTTTGGTCTTGTATATTGATAATAGGTGCCTTCAATGCTCGGTGCGTCCCCCATGCCGGCTTTCGGCTGGCGCGATTTCTCCAGGCACCTCCGCCCGCTTTGTGTGGTAGTGGAGGAGCAGTTCGGTCCTCTTGTCAGTGTGCTTTTATGGTCGTGTGTTTTGCGCGGAAGGCGTCTCGGCATGGTGCGTTACCCACGGCCGTCGTCTCTGTGTTAGGTTCTACCTTCGGTCCGCTTTCTTACGAACGACGCGCCCCCTTTGCACCCTCTCTTCGCTCGTTTCGTTGCGCTAAGTTGTAAACAGATTGAAGACCTCGCGAGTTAAACGGTTACATCGTGACCAAAATGGGTAGACATCTCTGCGACATCCGGCGCACGCAGATAAGCTACTGCCTTAAAAAGAAAGAAAAGGAAACGGAACACGAATTGTTTTATGCGACGAGGGACTCGTTTGCAAAGTTTCTCATCTCACGCTGTCGCCGTTTGCGCGACTGCTTTACGGGAAAGGAAGTGAATTTCCGTAATGAGCGTCATTCCGTCATAAACTAGCGAGCTGAGGAGAGTGCGAGGGCGCGCAATTTAAATATTCCTTCGTTTCATTTCTGTTTCTGAAGCGACGTCGTGACTTACAAGTTACGACACGACGTGTGCATACGCTTTTCTTTTTTTTTTCTTTCTTCGTTTTGTTTCGCCTTCTGCGGAGCGTCCCACGTGGGTGTGGAATGACTTTCTCCCCGACTGTTGCCGGTTCCGCAACTCCCTTAAAATGGGCGCGGAAAACGAAAGGGAAAACGTTGGAACAAATAACGATAAGGAACGCAACAAAAGGAATTACGCATGCACGCGGTCGCTCTCGTGTTTCGAAATAATCTAAGTATACGAGCGAAAAGCGGGTGCCTACGCGCTGCCTCTTTGTTTTATTTTCTTAGTTTATATATAATTTGTCTTACTTTAAAAGCCCTTTTCCAACTTTCGGATGGGGCTTGCGTAAGCGCAGCTGCGTCCCCCCGTCCTTTGTGCTTTCTTTTTGTTTTTCTCAGTTTTTTTTTATGTTTTGTCTCGCATTTTTTTATGTTTACTTCGCCCCTCTTTCACTTTTATAGCCGGTCGTTTCGAGAACCACACGTGCGCCGGTTTACCGCTCGAACCTCATTCCGTCGTTCAAGGTCTCGGTCATCACGTCTCCCAAAAACACTTCTAAGAAATGCCGTATTTTTTTTTTTCTTTTTTAGAACTTTGGGCAGTTATACGTCTTCTCCTTAAATTTATTTAATTAGAAGCGGACCCGTGTTATGGGGACATAACCCCGGTCAGACGACCTGCCCCCGACCGCGGTCCGAACGAATCCGAACGATAACGTCGCAGGTTGTTTTCACCGCGGTGCTTGGCTGCTCGTCGAGCAAGCCGACCCCGCAGTTCTCCGCGCCGTGCCTCCGCTTATTGCATCGACCGTACGGGTCTCGAAAATGGCGCGAGGCAGCGGGCAAGCGATGCGGATTCTCAATCAACGTTTCGAACGAAGGTTTGAAGCGCGAGTGCTTTTAAAAGCGAGGCACGCGCTCGCTTCGCGCGCAAGATCTGACGCAGTACATGTGCATATTCGAAATCGCGTAAAAAGTCTCGTTCACATTTCCGTTTGGACGCGACCGACTGTGTTGTAAGCGTTTATGACGCAGAAAGCACGCAGACGCCATCTATCGGGTCAACCTGGAACATACATCACGCGTCATTCTTTTATCGCGTGCACGACGTAATTCTGACAATATCATAAAAATACTATATCTGATAGGTGGCGCGCATATCTGAGCTCGCAAATAGTGCACATCTTTGACTGTAATTGCGCGCAGATTAGAAGTGTTCCAGCACTATCTTAGATGGCGCCAGAGTGGTCTCTCGTCCTAAACGCTTACAAGTGGTTGTGACGCGGTCCCGTTGAAAATTGGGCGAGTTGGTTATTCGTAGTTACGAAGAAGGAAACAGCGCCAAAAGTACGGTCCGTGTGTTCCTCGTTCTTTGTCCTCCGTACTTTTGGCGCTGTTTCCCTCTTCGTAACTACGCGGTTGATCGCAGATGTGAATGGCTGGAATTAACAAGACATCGTGTGTACATGATTTGGTTGCATCGAAGCAACTTTTGTCGCTTGGAAAGTGCGTGCTCGTGTGTGTAGGGGGTCGGGGGGGGGGGGGGGGGGGGGGGGGGGGTTGACGCTGTGGAGTACCTATACTTCGTTTCACCTTATCTGCGAGCGAAGCCAAAGCTAGAAGCGCGAGACCAGCGCTTTTTGCGTTTCTCCCCAGCTCGCGCGCTCGAGCAAAGCCTGAACGCACGGAACTTTCGCGCTCGCGCTTCCAGCTTTGCCTTCGCTCGCACATAAGGTAAAACAAAGTATACCTCCTCTGAAAGCGATTGACGCACACATGGCGGCCGTTTCTGACAGGTCTTCTTCCGTCACTCCGAGCTTGTGTACATCGGTACGGCTTCTTTGTCTCGCTCGTCGAAGGTCGCGGCAACGGGTCATGGACCCGGAGTGAGGTATCTATGCCCGGAGAGACGACAACGGCCGTTTGAACGCTGTCACGTGGTGATCGGGCATGCGCAGTTAGGGCTTACAACGGCGCTACACGTGCGGTTCTTCTAAAACATATCGAGAGGTGGAACGATGCGCGGAAACTGCGTACACGAGGCAATAGAAAAAAGAAAAGTCTCACGACGCGCCTGGGCAAGCTACTAAAAATAGTAAGAAAAGACGGCATCGCGTGATTTATTTATTTATTTTTTTTTTATGGAAGAGAGGGGGGGGGGCGGGGGTTGTACGGGCAATCCTGTTTGCGTGCGATACTGTGCGTCGGCGGGGGATGACGTCATTGACCGATCGCCCACGTGACCGAGTGCCCCGTCGATCGATATCCCCCTCCCGGTCCGATCAACTTTCGGCCGGCCACACTCCATTTTCACCTTACGCTGGACCTCGGCGGACGGTGTACGAGCGATCCCAGCCAGTCCAGCGCGGTGAAGCGTATTGCCCTCCCCAAGGTCACGTGGCACAAAGGCGGCATTGGATTGGCTCCGATGGCTCGTAGCGTCCTTCGGGATCCATCGTACGTTCGGTTCGTCTCTGGTTTCGTTTCTTATTCATGAGCCAGCTTGCCGTTGATGGAAGGACAGCGTGCGTGCTGGGAGCTATTGAAGGCACGTCTTGCCCGGCTGGGCGATAGGGTGCGGGGACCTCGTGGCCCTGGCTCTGCGCGGCGCACCCCAGCCCGTATGTTCGGTCGGCCCGAGCTGGAAACTCAGCACCAGACCGCCCGCGCTCTTGACCCCTCCCTGTCGCCTTGCCTGTGCGGCCCGTCCGGACAATCGAGGTCGCCGCTCCAACTTGCCGCCACATGGGGCTTTGCTTTAGACGCACCTGCCTTCTCTCGGCGATTACCCCCCCCCCCCCCCCCCCCCGACATTCTCGATTCCTCGTTTTCTCTAGTACCTTCTTAATCATGTTTCAACACCGTTAACTATTTTTTCTTTTGTCTTTGAATCTACTGTTGCGCAAAAACGAGAATACTGCTTCCAAGTATCATTGTTGCTTGCTAAAGAAAAAAAAAAAATGAACAAGATTTTTTTTCTTGTCGCCTTTGTTGGACATGCTCCAGCGCGACAAGGAGAGAGACACGGGCTGACGCTGCGCCTCGTTCGTCTATTATTTAATTTGGCGGGCGTGTCTCATTATCACTCTCCAGTCTCGTCCATTAACGAGCGACCGCCCCTTTTTCCACGAGATGGAGCCACGTCCCGATGAGAGTGGGGGAGAGGGGGGGGGGGGGGAAAGAGGGAGATGGAAAAGGGTTCGCTCGCAACGTCAATACGTCGGGCGTCGCCCGCGCGCGTATAGAGAGAGAGAGAGAAAAGTAGGGGGGAGGGGGACAGAGACTCAACAAATGACTTAAGCGGAGAGCATAAAGGCCCGTTCACACTCTTGCGACCGAGTACGACTGAGAGAGACGAGATCTCTTAAAACTTCTTACATTTTTTTAGAACGAGGGAACACACTGGCATTGTGGCGCCATCTATGCAGTGACCCTGGAACTGCATTTCACAAGAGCGAAAGTTTTGCGGGATTTCCGAGGTCAAATGTGCGTGATACCCATAGAAAGGCTCGTTTATAACATTGACAAAAGTTTTTCGAGCCAAGAAAGAAAGGATAATGTGCGAGAGAAATAAAAAATTATGCCGGACCGCCGAGTTTACACTGCTACCCAATAGATGGCGCCAGTGTGTCCTCTGGTTTAAGAGGTTTTAAGGAACCCAGGTTTAAGAGGTCGCAAGAGTGTGAACGGGCCTTTAAAGTCAGCGAGTTAAAAATCAAAAGAAAAAATACATTGATAGAAAAAAAAAAAAGAAACAACGAGGGCAGCGGGTGTCGAGGGAAGAAAATAATTAAGCGAGGAAATTAAATTTCGTGTGTCTCGTAACACACACCGGTCCTGGGGTGAGGTTTAAAATTACGACAATGTTCGGTGGAGTGAGCCTTTGGTGACGTCTATTGGACAAGTGCATAACGGTACATGAAACACACACAAGTCGCGGAGTCAGATGAGATGTTCGGAAATTCGAGGCATTTAAAGGGTCGAGGCAACGATTTTTGTACTTTGTGAAAATACCGCTTAGAACGGATCCCTGACGTTAATAACCTATGAAGCACGCGTTCGTTTTTCACCCCACGTAATAGAAGTCCCAGAAACAAATTAAAGAAAAACGAGCAGCGTTCACCCCTTCAACTCGCAGCCAGAACAAGCGGCCAGGTGATCTGAAGCCGATTATATGCCGCCAATCTTGATCATAGCCACGCGCTGGGGTTAGCAAAGCACAGGACACGCGCTGAGTTCCAGACATTGTTATGGCTCGGCTATTGTCGTCGTTGCAGCGATTGGACACGGGCCACTACCCGAATGCTTCTCGAGCTAGTAATTATCACGAGCCCAAATCGAGTGTCCACGCAATGCTCGGGTCCAATCTATGAACAGCATTCAAATGTCGTCATATGGGTGTACTGCGATCCCCACGTTGCGTCATCAAATTTTGCAAAGGGGAGATTGAATGAAAATGATCGCTTTTGTCCTTGAAGTTACACCGCAATAAAGGAGCTTCTTGACCGGTGGCGTTGCGTGCGAGAATCCTCGAGTCCCACTAGTGGCAATAAGCTCGTGTAAAGTGAAAAACATTCAAATTGAATATCGGTTGCACCGCTCCTTTAAAGGTACTTGGGGATAATTGTCAGCGGATAAGCAAGGAGTGTCTGATTTAGAGACTCGAAGAAATGTTGTAAGTTAATGCATGACCTTGAAGTCCCCAATTGGGGAACTAAGCGTGCGCAGTCGGTGACAGGTTAAAGGCCCGTTCACACTCTTGCGACGGAGAGAGACCAGACCGGTTTTTAAGCCTCTTGCGATCTCTGAGGACCAGCTCCGCTGCAGCGCATCCGGTCCTAAGACGTCGCAAGAGGCTTAAAAACCGGTCTGGTCTCTCTCGGTCGCACTCGGTTGCAAGAGTGTGAACGTTAAAAACCGGTGTGGTCTCTCTCGGTCTTACTCGGTCGCAAGAGTGTGAACGGCGCTTAAGGGTGAAGTGAAAGCTCTTCCCACCCCTTTCTACTTTAGCAGAGCGAACGCTGGGGAAGAGGTAGCCTCCTCTTCAGAGTTTGCTCTGCTGAAAGGGAAGACAGGGGGGAGGAGCTTCCCCTTTAGTCTTAACTTGTCACTGACCAAAGTGCAAGCAGTCGCATAACTGAAGGGGTTTGCGAGAAAAGAAGAATTGGAAGGAAGTTAAAAGAAAGTAATGTATTTGGAGAGGGGTCTTTCGTGGGAATGTGGAGGCAAAATACGAGGAAAAATATAAATGAAAATGAAAAGCGAGTAGGCTTTCTTAATTATTTGTATTTATATATTTCTTTTTTTTTTCCTCCGGGAGGAGGAGCGGCAGCAGGAGCAGGAGGAGGTGTCGCAGAAAACGGCGATGAATATGAAGTGTGGAAAAATTAAGGAACCACTGGCCGCGTGTGGTGTAGAGGTACTCGCAGTAGTTGAGAAGAAAAGGGTATTCCGGAAGAAAATAACAACAACGACAAAAAGGAACCGCTCGAGAGGATCATAATAGTGACGTAATTGAGACGAGAGAAGCAAAGATAGCTCCTATGGGGAAACCGTGAAGGGGGAAACTGGGGAAGGCTAACGATTCAAGGGGAGAGGATGGCGTTCCATTCGGCCGGCGAGCGGGGCCAGTCGTGGCACCGATCTATCGATCGTGGGGGGGGGGGGGGGGGGGGGGGGGGGCTGGGCTCCTGGCGTACTCAGGCACGGGGTTCTCGAGCCCGCGGCCTCGCGCTCGGCGCCCCGAAGGGTGAAGGTCGGTCAGCGCTTTTAGAGGGCACTGCACTCAGCGCGCTGCCGGAGGGGGAAGGCAGCACCTCTACACTCCGCTTTGTTCGTCCGCCCACTGGCGGCCGGCACCGGGGGTGCACGGCGCCGCCGGCCTTGTCGTCGGCCGCCACCGCTGCAGGGGCGCGGCGCTGGGAGCGCTCGCTGCCTTCTTTTCTTTTTGTCTGCTTTTCGTAGATGGAGCGTTGTTTGACACCGGCGCGCGTTCGGGTAATTAAGAATTACTGTTGCGCGACAGTTGTTGAAGACTCCGGATTAAAGAATGGCTCGCACATTTGCGTTTGACGGGTGCATAAACCTATTATGCTTGCCCTCCGAGAGGACCCTAAAATGCCGAAAGTCTGGCCGGCATCGGGAAGTGGCTTAGATTGCGATAATTGTACCATACAACATTGCGTGTGTGCAGAAGTTGCACTTAATGGGCCTTTCTGGAAACGGCAGCGCCACCAGTGAGCGCTCCCGGAGCATTATGGGAACTGTGAGGGTGTCGCGCCCTTTAGCCGAGCCGAGTCTAGTCAAGCTTTTTCATGCTGGGTGGCGCACACTACCACCCGAACTGCAGCACCGTTCTTAATCTATTCATGCATCAGGGCGGCCTAACAGTAATAAAACGAGCTGAGCTTTCTTTTTTTTTTTCTTAAATTGGCTAACGAAAATAAAACGTACCAATTAGCTCAACTGATTCCCGTAGCAAAATAAAAATCACGTTGGATGCGTGAGTGATACCTCGCTCTTTTGGCGCGTAACCAACCCACAATGACCTAATCAAAAAAAAAAAAAAGAAAAAAAAAAGCGGCGGAATTTATGGTAACTTGTTCCCACCATAAGCCTCGCCCTGCATCGTTCGGAATAGAAACACTCGCAGCTGCGAGAATACGTTCCACTGAAAAGAGATTGAGGGTTTCTCAGCTCAGGTGGGCAACGCAGCGCAGCACGGGACGCTGTAACGATTGCCTTCTACCGTACGCGGGGACCCAACGCGAGCGTAGGTAACGTGCTTCTCGCAGGCGGTACGGCGGTAGCAGGAGACGACGGAGCAGCGACCCTCACTTCTCCCATAATGCCTCACGCGCGCCGCTTGAGGGCGCGCGCTACTTTCTGCAAAGGTCCGTTGATGTTCGCTCTACCCCGTTCAGCCCTAAGCTGAAGGTATGGGGACTCCAGACGCCCGTCGGAACATTCATGCGTCTGTCTGTCGCGTCGTGATCACGCTCCGGCCCATAGCCACGTGCAGAGAGCGGTGTCAGTGGATCAAAGAGAGGCGGTTGATGGGTCTTGTGGGCGCCTAGCTCCAACCGCACTCTGAGCTTTTAGGGGTGAGCGGCGACTCCAGCGAAATCGACGGCACCTAGCGGCTAGAACAGAAAGTTTTGGCGGCACGTTCTCGAGCGAATCCGATTTCTCAACGCCTGGCGGTCTCAAGACGAAGCCGCGAAAGTACCCTTCAAAAGCACGCGATGAAAATCATCGATAGTCGACGAGAACACTCCACTGCTTACTGCGGTGGTTTTCCAGCTTGGCGCCACAGTGTGCATGGACCTCGAATTCCATAAGAATGATACGTGGAAACACGCTGACCTCTTACACACACACACACACACACGCACGCACACGCAAAAGTTTACATTTTTTGAAAATTGTCGGCAACGTTGCGCCCCAACCAACAGCCCCACTCTCTTCCTTTCTGAGTGATCTTAAATTGCGCGAATGCTCTTCGCAGTTGAAATCGATCTGTATCATTCCCTCCGCTCAGTTTGAAAAGCTCTAGATAAGCTTACGTACGTAGCCAGTGGGTGTCGCCAGGATAATGAAGACGACAGACCTGTCACAACCTGGGTCACGTGACGCTCCCTTCAACTGCCGCTCTTTCTCGCCGTCGCGGAACCCAACGCTTCCATTGGGGCTATTCTTACACCATCTCAGCTAATGGATTCCTGATGCGCTCATGACGAGACTGGTGCACCGCCGCGACACGCCCCCTTCGCTACTCTAAGCCCCCAACGTCCCCCTTTTCCCCTCTCGTTCACTATCCTAGTTTTCGGCGGCTTTATTTATTTTCCTTATTTTCCGGCGATTGTCTCCCCTGCCGACACTATTAAATGTTCTTCTTCTCCGTTACTATTTATTTGTTTGTTCTGATCGCACCCTCGCCCACGCCCTCTGCCTCCTTTTCTTTTTTGCGAGTTTTGAAATTGAGCTAGTAGGAGTAATCATCGACAAGGACAAGCGAGCCGTCGAATCTCGTCTCCTCGGTTTTGTTTTGAACCTTTTTTTTTTTTTTTTGCTGTTTTCTCGGTTGCACGCGTCCGCTGTTACGTTAGTATGTTCTTGAGGGATAGTGTTTGCAATAACGGCTCCGAGGTGGGAAGACCTAACTACCCGGTAGTTTTGGGAGGGAAAATGATGGTGACTAGCTGTTCAAAAACAGATTTGTTCACTTTCTTTTTTTTTTGTTTTTCTTGTTTTATGGATGTTTAAAGTCTCGGTGGGGAGCTTTCTAAATTGGCAAAGTGGCGGGTGAGGAGTAAACTCCAACTTTACGGCGTTTTGTAACTGCTTCCTAAGTGGTTGGACGGCAGGGCGAAGTGAGGGGAGAGAGGTGGCGTTCTGATTTGGTGTACTTCGGCGCTGCTTGTCAGGGGGTGGTGGTCTACGTTTGTCTTCGGGGCGGTTTTCGGTGTGGTATGTATTGCCTTACTATTAAACACAAAATGAAAAAAAAAAGAGGAAAGAAAAGATGTTTTTTTTTTAAGACATTAAATTTTAGGGGGTGCTTTGTCCAGCTTGTTTTCAACGGAGCTCGGTGTAGTAAGCAACTGAGCTGCCAGTGGCGCGACAATTTGATCTCGTCAATAACGAGAGCAAGAAACATAAAAAAAAATAAAAGCACGAGAAAGGACTGCGTTTAGTATTTGTTACACGCTATAAAACATTCGGGAAGAAAGATAACGCACATTTCGTCGAAGCGCTCATTGTATTGATAGTGCACAGTCATAGTCAAACCTAACTGAAACAAGTGTCAAGCCTACTATTGGTAATATATATCTTTTTCTCCTTTTTTTATACTCTTACATTGCTTCGGCGCAGGTGTCGAGTTATTCGTCGTCCTTGTGTCTCAAATTCTAATATGTATTTTTTTTTAACGAACTTTTTTTCGTGATCGAATTGAATGTGATTGTGACCGTACATCCGCGCGTGTAGTTGCTGTACTCCGTTTCATTTTAGGTCGGAGTGTAACTGAAGCTACAAAAGGAAGCCCCCGCACTTTCGGCATTCCCGCCAGGTACGCGCGCTCCTGCAGTGCGAGCATCGTTCGGGGCAGCATGGTCGCACTTGTACCTTTCGCACATAAGGTGAACCTCATAGCCTCCTCTTCTATACTCACAAAGTCTGCCAGTTCGACGACGGAGCCATAGAGTGCCCGGTCGGAGATTTGGAGCGCGAGGATCTGGTAGCACAGAGCATCAGAGAGCCATTTCTCGGGGAACCTGGACGTCAGCGCAGAGCTTTTGCAGCGGCGAGGACCCGAAACACGCTTGTTCGCACGGGAGAAGTGTGTTTCGGCGTCTCGCCGCAGCGGGGCGCCAGTCACGTGGCTCTCCTCTCATTCGTTGTCTGCCGCTCCACCTCTTCCATTTCGGTGGCCGCTTCTCGTGGCGATCTGCCAGGCTTTGTCAGTGTATAGGAGGCTATGGTGAAGAAAACTATAGTCACTGACAGAGCGAGAACGGCAGGGCGCCTATTTTGAATGCCCGGCCTCGCACGCGCTAATTGCTTACTAACTTTTTTTTTTTTTTTTTTTTTGCTGGGCTTGTTTGTTTGATGCTCAGCGACTCTCCATACACCCAAGCATTACCGAAAGCACGAAGCTCGCGCCCAGAAGCGGGGCGACCAAAGGAACCTCTCTGCCGTTCTCATTCTGGCAGCGACTGCATAGTTCCGCGTCGAAAGCGCCCCGTTCTCATTTCACGGTTTTATCCAAATTTGGGAAGCACCATCCGGTTACTCTTTGGTTCATTTGAGTTTGAACCAAATCATTTCGAGAACTGCTCACAATGGTAAGTGATCGCGAATGCCGTAAACTACGCATGTTACAACAGCGGACGAATTGATTTGGTTGGACGGCACACAACGTGAACAATCGTTTAAGTTCAAGATGACGGAGACACATCACATACCTTTGCGGTCGTTCAGACACTTTTTTTTACTCTATCTGTAGCTTCGCAGGTCTCGAAATTCCGACCGGTAAATCTTGACCTCGGCCGTCTCGTTTACGTCAGTTGTACGCCATCGAGCACGAGCTACGGGTATGCACGCATGCTGAATGTTTCGCACGTTCACTAGAAGATGGCGCTGCCGGTCAAACGCAATCATCATCATCATCTTTACACGGTTGCGCCAGTTAGGCAGCACCTAATGTGCACCCTCGTGGCGGTCGTCGTCTTTGTACGTCTGCTATCGCCGGCTCAGCCAATCCGTTAGGGCGAACTCGTAAGACGAGGAGCGCCGCGACGTTTTGGCGCATGCTCGACTGGCTCCGTCGTACGCCGACGACTGCGGTTGGACTTGGGAGTGGAGTTTTAAAAGAAGCCTCTGCAGGAATATCTGGTCGCTAAGTTCGGGCCGAGCCTTTTCGGCATTTGTTGCGCGGTTACGCCGAAAACAGGGTATTCTAAATAATGCCCCCGCGCGGGAGGGGCGGTAGCGATGGCGTTCTTCGAAACGCGTAAACAAACTGCGGCGCGCTTCTGCCTTGTGTCGGCGCGCCGAGGGTTTGACCGTGGCCGTGCTCCTGGAGGACTGACTGCCCGCGCCTCCTCTCGTTCGCTCTTTTCCGGCGCTGGAAGGCTCGGTTGTATAATAGCGAGAGCGTATAAACATAGGCCCTATGGGAGGATGTTCGCTCGGCTGCACTCGCTCGAAACAAAGGAGGAGATACAAGCGGGAAAGAGGCACAATGGAGAGGAAGCCGGGCCGCCATGACCTCGAAAAGCCCAATGCGGGCTCTCTTTTGTCTACGCTTTTAGCTCGGCCGGCTTTCTATTTATTCATTCGTTTTTTTTTTTATTGGGAGGGGGGGGGGGATGTTAGATTTCCTTTTTTTTTTCTTTCGCGTCGTCCATTGCAAGTGTCGTTACCTTGACGTGTCGATTCTTCGCGACAAGTTGAGCGGGTGGCGTTAGCGCTGTACAGCGCCAACGCTACCCGCTCAACTTGACTGAATATGCACTACCCGCTCAACGCTACCTACGTGATGAGGGTAGCGTTGGCACTCGGTAAGATTGAATTGAGACGATGCACCGATTCACTGGGTGAAGTGTATTACGCTAATTATTTTTGTTTACTGTCGTACACCGAGAGCCCTGATCTACATGGTGGGACGAAGAGACCGGGACATATCGCCGCCTACTGCGATCGGTCAGCGGCGTGACTTTGATCAATCGCAGCAGGCGGCGATGTACCGGTCTCTTCGCCCCGCCGTGTGGATTAGGAGCCCAATCTAGTCGGTGCATATTTGTACGCGAATTCGTTTGGTTCATCGTTATACAGCAGTTCGATCGTTGTATATTGTCGGTGAAAACCAATTCACTCGGTGCGTACTTGTGTACCGAGTCGGTAGGCGCGTAGTCCTACACCAATTCACTTAGTAGATAGTTGTACACTAAATCAATTGATTCGAGGTTGTGTACCATTTCAAAAGGTCATACGCCAATTCAATTGTTGGTACCCGTATACCCGTTCAATCGGCGCATAGTCGCATACTACAATTCATTTGGTGGATAGTCGTACACCAATTCATTTGGCTCGTAGCTACACCACTTCAAGTAGTAAAGAGTTAAACATGAATTCAATTAGCAGATAGTCATACACCAATTCCATTAGTACGTACTTACGGAATAATTCACCTTGTGCGTAATAGTCTCCAGTTTCAACGCACGATCCACTGCCTTGACCTGTATTGGCGCCGACTTCGGCCCGCCGGCCAGGTGAAGCCAGCGGAAGTATTCCGATCGGCCCGCGGTCATCCGCTTGATCTTTGAGCGAGCTCCGGCCCGCGGCCCGTTTCCTGCAGGCTCACTGCTACCGGTGAAAAAGTGAGCAAAAGAAAGGCGCCGCGACGTCCACCGAACGAAGCGTACATCGCACCGATAGTTTTGTGTCGGATTTATTGCATATTGTCATCACCACCATCATCAGTCTTAAGGCCGGTTCAGACACTTGCGTTTGAGTGCGTTTGACTGCGTTGTGGCGAGAACCGAAAGCGAGTCACCGGAACACCTGTGCCTCGTATGAAGCGTGGAATCCAATTCAAGGAATTATCTTGGCACGCGATATAAGCAGCAGGGATGTCCTGGTGTCTCGCAGCCGCAACGCAGTCAAACGCAACTGTGTGAACCGGGCTTAAAGGGGTCATGAAACGATTTTCCTACTTCTTCCTCCTTAGCTTTAATCCTCAACTCAAATGCAAATTGTGAAATCACGTCGTCGTGAAATTTTTCGGCACCGGTGCGATGACTACTAGCTTCCACCGTGCTTTTTATGCACACCATAGAACTTGTCATTCCCCAGTGACGATAAGTTCCGTCAGGGCACTCATTGGCCACGAACGCGAATCTGAATATTCGTTGACGGATTTATTGTTGACGAGCGCATACGTCTAAGTGACGCAGTTCTCGTGTCCAATGCGTGAGCTGGGCTCGGCTGACGTCAGGTTGGCACCGCTGACGCGCTTTTGGAACCGCGGATGTATCGTAGTGAAAAGGCGGAGAGCTTTCGAAGGAAAGAAGGTACAAAATAGTCCGCTATGTTTTCAAATGTTCGTACCGAAAAGCTGGCTTTTGACTTTCTACCCTCTTTCTTTTGGGCAACTAAACGATATGCGATTAGTAAAGTCCCAATTTAAAATCATTTATCCCAGCCCAAAATTCGTTTCATGGCCCCTTTAAGTCCTCTGTGTTATGTCAGTGTAACTGCGTTAAAATGTTTTTTTTGTACTTTTACGTATAATATTAGTGTCGTGCGTCAAAACTTCCATATGTTTTTCACAAGTTCTACCGTTCTCAGGAGTCTTCTAGTCCTTTTTGAAAATGGCAAATTTCCTACGCGTCTCAATTTATACCTGGCGTGCTTTCTGAGTCGAAGGTATTGTTTCATGTCATAATTAGCGAATTGTAATGTCGAAACAAAGTATATGTCTTCACTCGCCTTAGATATATATATTTTTTTTAATTTACGTATTTAAAAGGTGTGTCGACTTCCTTTTATTTTGTTTTTCGTCGTTAATGTTCGCTCGTTTATTTTCCTGCCTTCGAGAAGGCGACAAATCCCCGATCCGGTCCCCCAACCGTTTGGAGACTTCTGGTATCGCGCAAAGAGGTACACATCTTCGCGATCGCTCACGCTACACGAGTGTTCGGACCAATATGTGAAAGTGTTCGGGGCACCTTCAACTCCGAGTGTTCCGAGCCTGTCTTCCTTGGCTGTATACAGTTAGCGCTAACTCAAGAAACGCGTGACTTACGCAAGCTTCGTGATTCCTTCTTCAGCGTGCTTATCGGCTCGTGCCATTGGCTCTGGAGCAATAATAAGGTGCTGGGAACTCACCGCGCTCTGCGTTCCCTTCAACTCGTTAACAACTACGCTTAAAAAAAAAAAAAAAAAAAAACTGATTGATTCGTCGCGATTGGCTGCCTCCGTGCTTTTTAGGAGAGAGAGAGAGAAACATGTCTTTATTATGGAGAGGAGGAAAGTAAACTCGCTTCCATGTTTCCAAGCGCACTGCTACTACTTGAAAAAAAAAAAAAAAAATGCGCGTGTGCCGCGGTGGCGCTCGTGCAGAGGCTTGCCTCGTGGCTCGGAATGAAAAGGAGCGAGGAGAGCGGCCTCCTTTCTAGCCGGTGTAACGGGGTGCCCCCCCGAGCAGAGGCAACGCGGAGGTAGCGGAGGCTGCGGGCGGCGAAACGCCAAGGGCGATCTGGGTGACCCCGTTGCCGGTGGGGCCCTCTCCCTCGCGTCTGTCGGCTCGTGCGTGCATGCGCGCTGCTGGATTACGGCACGCAGCCGCCGCCCTCCCTCCCGTCTGCCATTGTTACCCCATCCTGAAATCTCGGTAATCCGGGCAGGGTCTAATAATGTGCCATTCTCTCTCTCTCTCTCTCTCTTCACCTGCGTCGAAAATAGCTGCGGCAGAAATGTGGGGTCGCGAATCGTTTCCCTTTTTATTCGTCGTTCTTGGTGTAGACCGCGTTGTTATTCGGGTATTGGCGACGTGCCCTATCAAAAAGTGTCGCCGTGATCTCGTCTCCTTCCACGACTGGCCAAGCGCCCATTGGGACGTCCTGTGGAGAATCATTTCTGACTAATAAAAAAAGAAATTGACCAGAAAAAAGAAAGAACGAGGGGGAGGAGGACCTGCCCTTGACTTTTCGTGTAATGCCAAACTGTCAACTTGGACGATGTTGACTCAACGGTGCGATGATTCCAGGTTTCTTGCGGGCTTTCTACACACACAGCGTCGAAATTGTCGGTCGCGAGGATAATAATCTCGATCATGACGTAACGGATATGTATCACTAGACGTTGCCACCGAAACATCTCGCTGCCAATTGCGCAGTGTAAACGTACTCGAATATATTAGTTTATGTTATTTGTTTTTTTTTATTATCGTCAAGCTTTATACCTCATTCACACGACCGTAAAGGTACCTTTAGCCGAGGGACCTTTATTCTCTGCGGCCAATCAATTAGCGATCTTTCGCGCGTGGCGTGTGCCCCCGACCCAAGAGCACGGGCTGATTCGCCGATAGCAAAGGGACCTATGTTAAAGGTACCTTTATGTTGACCGTGTGAATGGGGTATTAGTCTTTTCCGGGTTAAGAAAGGCTAGAAATGCTTCAGCACTTTCTACTCGCCATGATTGCTGGTGTCTCTCTCTCTCTGCTCTCACTTCCTGCCCCGTTCACCCTGCTGAAGTTTAAAGAAGTCAGGGTTTCGTGGGAGGAGACATCCCCCCCCCCCCAAAAAAAAAAAAAAAAAAAAAAAAAGAACTCTTGGGTTTCCGCTTTGTCGCTGATGATGATGCAGCTGGTGCGACTCTTGCGCCCCCTATCAGCTAGAAATTTTCTGCCGCTTTCTCGAACTATCGGAACCCGCTTCAGCGCGATTCTCCGCCTATGTTTTGCGGTTTTGAATTCAAAGTTTCACGGCCTCTTTTCAAAGTTCTGACTTAACTTTTCTCGTGCTCTCTCCCGCTCTGAGAAATGGGGCTGGTGTGTGTGCCTGCCATTCGAGCGTTTCTGCTGGACACCCGCGGGAAACGAAGGGAAGAACTCCGAACGGCTTTCGACGCCATTTCCCGAAGAGTGACAACTGTTCTCCCCACCCCCAGAGATAGTCCGCGTGAGTCCTTCTGGCGGAAATGGAGCGTACTGGCACAGTTACGCTGTTACGGGAGAATTACATAAATGACAAGGCCTGCCCTCGTCATTGATGTAATTCTCCTCTAAAGGCTCGTTCACACTATTGCGTTGCGCTGCGTTGCGTCGTGCGGCACAGCGCAACGCAGTCAACGCAGCTTTTGACTCGTCGTAACGGTCGCCATAGCAACAGCTGACGTTGAGCGCAGTGAACGCAGCGTAGCTCAGAACGTGCGCCTTTCATTGGCTGGCGACCAGGAACTCAATGTCTGCGACCAATCAGTATCAGTGTGCGCTGCGCTACGCCGCGCCCGTCGACGTTACTTTGAAGTATAAACGTACCTTAACGCAGTCAAACGCTACTGCGCTCAGCCATCGCCAAAAAATAGCTGCTCGGTTTAGGATGGGAAAGGGGTCAGTCACGTCCGTTTCTTTGCCTTGGTGCTGTTGTAGGGAAAAAAAGGATGCTCTTCCCAAAACGAGGTTTTCTTGTATTCCGTCCGATCGTCAAGATGTCATCTGTCATCGGCTCTGTAGTGCCGTGTTATTTGACACATTTCTCAAATAAATCCTTTTCGGATGACGCTGCACCGTCTTGTACGTACAATGTATTGTTCGAATGTTAACACTCGCTAAAGTTTATGTCCGAGTCCCGTCGTGTACGTCGGTAGACACGTTATTTGTGCCCGTGAAATATGCGTGCCTTTTGGCCGTCTTCTGTTATGAAATATTTTCGACAGCTAAGCTCTTTGCCGATTGGCACGGCTAAGCCAGCGGCGCCGTCAAAACTCGTCGTAAAATAAAACTAACACTCCAGTTGCATCCGTTCTGTCGCGCGCGTACCCAACAAAAATAGTTTACAGTTTGTTTTTTGTTCCAAATGTGTTACACTGCTTTCTCAATGTCTTCGTTAAACAAAAAACAAACAACATACTCCATAATACACACACAAAAAAAGAGTGAAAATATTAGAATTTAGCCGCCAGCAATGCCTGAAATTGCACGTATCGAAATCAACAGTCCACTCGGTTAGGGTTAGCAGGGACGCCAGTGAGAGACTCCTCAAAACCAATGAGTGGGATCGAAAAAGGTTTTCTTGTCCCTGGGGCCAAGTATTTCTTCGAAAAGTGTCGCCCTGCACTGTCCGATCTCCTGCGAAACAAGAAGAAAAAGAAGATAAAAAAAGAAACCAGGAATTAAGGACGTTTTCAGTCATGCGCACTATTTTTCTAGGCGCCGCGTTCCCAGTATAACCTTGTACCTGTCAGGTGGATTGTTTAGCGCACCTCTTTAGTCTAATGGTAGGCGAATCCGTTCAGTGTAATCGGAGACGACTGTAGATATGGCACGTGCAACCAGCCTTGACCTCCTCCGCTTCGTTCGGCGTAGCGTTTCAGGGCTTGTCACCGGACGGTGCTCATTTGCTGATGAGACCGCGTCGGATCAACACCTCCCTAAGATGACAGTGCCCTGGAAGCTAGGTGCTCGTTGGACCAGTGGTTGGTCTATCTTTCGCCACGTGATCAGGCTACAGCCACGTGCAACATCGCATTTCTATGGTTTGTTTATGGTCGACGGCGAGCTTCTTGCCCACACTCCATCGCGCATGCGCGGCGCCGGTGGCATCCGCTAGGGGCGCTCCGGTTTGTTTGTAAACATGAGTTGGTGTATACTCCGTGTCACTAGTTGCGTGCAGTACTCGCAGTGCAGGGGAAGGCAACGCCAGGCGAGGGGAGAAAAGGCAAGCACTAGGAAGGTTGGGGAAAGAGGAGGAGAGAAACCTCATTTCCTCTCTAGCGTTTCTGTTGCTCTCTCTTCCTCCCCTTGCCCTCCATTGATTGCTCTCCGTCCTCTCCCGCCTTCCTAGTGCTCGCCCTTTCTCTCTTCGCCTAACGTTGGCTTCGCCTCCACTGCATACAACTAATGACACAAAATACAATCGCGGTTGTGTCTTTTGTTTTTTATTTGAGTTTTAAGGGAGGAAAGGGTTGATGAATCATATTTGTTAGGTGTGGCTGCACTGCGCCATAGGTTTAATTGCTTATGTGAAGTTGACATCTCTAAATATACCACTTAAAAAAAAAAAAAATCGCCGCTGCAGGAGGTTCCCGTACAAAAATACGTGAGCACGTGCTCAAACGAGCTTGGACACTCCCTCGACCATGGACGCAAACTGCTGCTGGCTCTATTGAGCTGCAGTGACCTATAGGCTATATTGGGCTCCCCCAAAGTTTCTTTCGTTCCTATTGGGGCTTATCTTTTCGCATCCAAGTTCGTTCTACCTCTAAGACGCTTCTTCCCTCTGCTTCCTAATCCGCGCATTCAGGTGGCGCCAGTTATTTCTCAAATGTGGATAAGCCCCCCAACAGGGGGTTAATAATAAGCTCGATTGCATTTTTTAAAGATATACCTATTCTTCACATGCTGATCTGCACCATCGTAAATCTACGTGTAAGGTGTACCTTTGCAATTTAGTTATTATGCTTTGCGGCGGATGCAGAGAAGTGGTTCTACGGAAGTGAAAAGTCGAAGAAGTACCGTTTTATTTAAACAGGTGAACACACGAATATTAACATAGTATTTTGCGGCAGAGTTAATAAGCACATAAAATATGCTCGCGCTCAATATTTGTTTTTTCTGTTTTAAAATGTGTTTTAGAAGGAATCAATTAATCACATCGCTGCTAGCCTAACATGTTTGCGAAGGTTGCAGGGTTGCTGGCACGAAGAGCAATTCAGAAGCCGTGCTGAAACTAGGGAGCGACGGAAATAGGAGAAAAAGGATTTGGGCGTTGAATATGAACCGAAGGACGGAAACGAGCGACCCTGAACTCGGGGAAATGGATCGATGACGTAGATCGGGCGTGCCAAGAGAACACTGTTGGAAGGCTTTGGGAAGTCCAGAGGATGGGAGCGGTCGGGGCACTTGCACTGAGAAGCTAAAAAATTTGTATTTTTTTATGACTTTTTTTTTTTTGGGGGGGGGGGGGGGGGTTAGCTCGGCTTATGTTTCGCTTTCTTCCTGGATTGCCTGCGCCCTGCGGGAAAGGTTTTTTTTTTTTTTTTTTTGCGGTTATCGGTTACGTGGCGACCATTCAGGATTTTCAGGGTCACTCTTTTGAGCGCGGATGGACCCTAGCAAAAATGTAGGAGAAGACAAAAACGTCGAGATAATCTTGGGATCCTTTAGTTCCGTGTGTGCCATTCGAGGGGCGATCGTCGGAAGAAGGAAGGCGCAGTCCTTTCCGCTTTGTATCTCAGGTCACAATAAGCGGAGTGGTCTCGTTGTGTCAGGGTAGGCGATGGGTGCGTGTTCGCTACTGGGTCACCGGAACTGGGCCTTCCCTGCAGCCGCTCCGTGACGTAAACCGAGTCACTAACCAGCATTGCCTTCTGTGACTGTCGATAACGCGGTGGGTTGGTTATGCAAACGATAGTATTTTTCGGACACGGTTGATCGGTCGTGTCGTAGTCGTCCATCCTGTCAGCGACCGTCGGAGTGATTGGTGCGTGCGAAGCTGCGAAGGATCCCCGAAACAACTCGTGGTTCGAAGAGAAGACGCGGTTGGGGTTCTGGGTTTCGACTCCGGAGTTTTCGATTGACTGCTCGTCCCGATCGTCATGCTGGAGGAGTTAGGGATTTGTGCCTCGCCTGGCGAGGCTTTGCGCTGGCTTCATGCTACCACGAGTTTCGGCGGTAAGGCGAGAGATGGTGAGTTTTATTTCCCCCCCTTTTTTTTTTTCTCCCCGGCGCTTTTACTTGACAAGCGTTCGTACACACACACAAACAAAAAGAAAAATTTTAGTTAACATTTCTGTAGAACACGGGGGGGACAGCTAATCACGCGAACACTATGAAGATCCCAGCGAATGACGATGCCCAAAATGCGTTGCGATGAAGAAGTGAAACGTCATGTTCATCGCCCCTGCGTATATCGGCGGTTAATATTATTATTTTTTTTTTTTTTGTCTAGGCTAGGTGGCTTAAACTACCGTCCGTTATAGAGGGCACAGCCGTTAACATCCATCCATCCAGATCTGCAGGGAAGTCAACCCATAGACCTCTATTGGAGTGTAGGAGTGTTTGCTTTCCCGCGTACCTTTCGTTGACCGACAACTGCTGGGGGTAGGGGGGGATCGGTGCCCGAGTGGGCCAACGCTTGCTCTGTAGAACCTTCTGGGTTCTGCAGAGCAAGCAGTTGGATCCCGTCTCGGTCTGGATGAGTTTCGTACCGGCACGTGTTCTTGTAATCATTACACTGAATGGTGCACGTTACAGACCCCAGGTTAGCGGTATTACTGCACTGGCTAAATTTCTCGTCTACAGGTAGGGGACGAGTCACCCGTTGAGACGTACTGCATCGAGTCTGTCTAAACGTGCAAGCAACACAATTTTAAACTGCTGAAATAATTATTTTTTTTTTCTTTCTTTGCTGTGAGTACGGCTACCGCGAGGTGCGTGAGCTCTGGTGATCTTCGTGTGCGCATCTCTTTTTCGTTTTGTGGTTTATCCTTGGGCTCAATATTTGCTTCTATGGTTCTACTGTGATCACTGACCGCTTAAGAAAAGCAGTCGTGTGCATGTTATGAACACTCTGTAGCCAATCAAATCGCGGGATTAATCGGTATGAACGCTGAAGCAGGAAGCGTCGGTTACTTCTTTGTGTCTGGCTCTCTTCTTTTTAGGAAGCCAGAACAATGTGCTTTGAATTTATTCATGTTCCTCCATTCGTGCCATGCTGTTCTTTTTTTTTACGGTGTATTTGACGAAAAAACTGATACATCGACGGATCGGTTGAAAAGAATATACACGGAAAATAGCATCGATCATCCGGCGTTTAGGAAGTAGCAGGCCGGAGTTCATACGTGCTTAGACATCGGTCGTGATAACGCTGCGCTTTCGTAGAGACGCAGTCAGAAATGCTCGTGCGACGTTTCTTATATTCACGGTGCTTTTCTGCGCCGCTGCTAACTTATGGACGTCATTTTTCCCCTCTTTCACGCGCTAGAGTTACGCTTACGTGGAATGAATGCCGCTTTTACGCAAGAAAATAACCACCGATTGATTGTCCGAATTGCACCACACCCTTTGGCAGGCGAGCTAGCTACATCCGGTTGAGCCCATTGAGCAGCGGTGACCTAGATTGACTTCACCCGAACGTGGTTCCTGTCCTTATTGCGCATTATTATCATAAGCCCAAGAGCACCCGATGCTGATGATACAAAGGGGCCAGGCCTTCCCTCGACATTGACGGGTGTGTCACTACGACGAGAGCGTCCACCCCCACCACTCCGGAAATGACAAGGGGACGACGACAAGATAAGACTCACCTTCTAACCGGTAGATCTAGGTCAAGGTTCAAACTATTCATACAAAACAAATCCAATTGAAAAAAAAAAAAAAGTTGCGCGAACACATTTATTTAGCCAGGCCACTGGTCGTAGGCAGCGAGTGACGATTGCCTCGCTAGGCCTTTCCACCGAGAAATATGCTCGGTGGTCTCCGCGGCGAAGTATCCGAGCGTGGTGGCGGCCGTGAAGCTATCGTAGAATTACGTCGTAACTTACACACTTTATTTAAGATCGTTTCGCTTGGCGTATTCGTATTTCAGTAGGGTGGAGACTTGGGTGAGTTGGCTGTGCACATTGAAGAATTAAAAACAGCGCGAACAAAACGAAGGACAAGAGGAGACATAGACAGACAGAGCGCTGACTCTCAACTGAACCTTATTGAAAAGCAACAGATAAAAAAATCGCCGTGAATAAATAGCAAACAACGAGGGAGATTGCCGAGGCGTACCACATATCTCGACGTGGAAATGATGTGTGCGTAAGTGCGCCCTCAATCGCTCTGTTTGATAAAGAACTGGCGTTCTTGGGGGCACGTGTATGATGGCAGTCATAGCGCATGACAAGGGCATAAGAATTGCGTCCTATTTACTCACGACGATTTTTATGTGTGGCTTTTCAATAAAGTTCGCTTGAGAGTCTGCGCTGTCTGTCTACTTGTCCTTCGTCTTGTTCGCGCTGTTTTTAATTCTTGAGTATTCGTATTTGTCTTTAGGTTTCGTCCTACGCAGTTTTGCGTAATGGCGAAAACAAAATGCACTTGGCGACCAGTTTCTGCTGCTACACGCGTAAAAGCACACAGCGAAAGCAAAGCGAAGCGGAGAAAATACCTGGCTTCATCACCCGATACTGGTCACTAGTTCACCATCGAGCGATCGCAGCGCTCCAATCGGTCATGATTTCAAGAGCCCCCGAAGCTGATACAAAAGATGCCAGGCCTTCCCTGTACAGTAACGTAGCCAGGGCGGGAGGGGGGATGAGAGGGGGTGGCTCGTTTCCAGGAAAAAGAACATATTTCGGTGTGTGTGTGTGTGTGTGTGTGTGCGCGCGTGTGTGCGTGCGTGTGTGCGCGTGTGTGTGTGTGTGTGTGTGTGTGTGCGTGCGTGCGTGTGTGTGTGTGCGTGTGTGTGTGTGTGTGTGTGTGTGTGTGTGTGTGTGTGTAGAACTTCGCTAAAGCGGCTGTCAGTTGGCAAACGCCATTCAAATGGGGTGCTCGTTCACCACAGCCTTTTCCACACCCCTTTTGCAGCCTTCGAAGACAAAGGGTGTTCAATGCAACAGCGCCCTATTTTACGATTGAAAAAGGTGTATTAGATTGAAATAGGGGTGCTCTACACACTGTAGAAGTGTAGAAGGAGCGTACAGAAGGTTCCCTTAATTCGTTGCGAACTTTATACGCGGCCTTTCCTTGGACTTTTCCAATTAAACTCTGACGTCATGGCACTGCTGTCGGCCGTGCACATTTGCAGGCGCTTCATCTCACACGAATCGAGTTTCTGCGCATGCGCACGTCTTGTGGGAGCAAATGCGCACTTGTTTGCAAGCAGCTTGTTGATGTATGGCCCCTTTGTTGCGCGTTAGGCCCGACGCGAGTCCATTTCCCCGAGCGTGCTCACTACCCCCCCCCCCCCCCCTTTCCCTCAAAAGAAGCCGTGCGACTGTATTTTCTACACCACTGGGAATTCTTTGATTTGCCCATTGGGCCTCTCCTCAATTTTCTACCATGACAAGTTCTGACACTTGTCTCTCGATAGCATAAATAAGAATGATTTGGCAGGTGGCTCTCAGTAGGGCGCGTCTTAGATCTTTTTGGAGATTGCAGACGTTTTCCCTCGCGCGAATAATATGGTTTCCGCTCCCTGGGAAGGGTTGTTTGTAAACGTTGTGTTTCCTTCCCTCTTGTGCCCAGGGTTTGCGTGGAGGTCCGGCGGATGCTCTGGAGACGGGGGGCCTCGGGGGTCCAGGGCCCCTTGGATGCTCTCTGAGCCGCAGCTGCAGCCGCTCGCGCCCCGGCTGCGCTTGCCGGCCCAGCCCCCGCCGAGGCGGGGCGACGGCGCCGTGCACGCCTGGGCCCTGGGCATGAAGCCCGTGCTGCTGCAGGCGGCCGGGGCTGGGCCCGGCGGGGCCCTCGCTGGCAGGGCCTCGCCGCCCGCGCTATCGCCCAACCTGCCCAGCGTCGTCAAGGTGCGTCCCTTCCGCTTCTCGTCAGAGCGCCGATTGGAAGGAGAGCAGCTTACCTGCTGTGTCCATCCGTCGCCCGCTCCTCGCTCAGCATTCAGACGACGAGCGCCGGCGTCGTCTGCTAGTCCTAGCAATGGAGATATCCGTCGGTTCTCTACGAGTGAGGCCTCGCGGCCCGTTCACACGCGTGCGTTTAGATCTATTACGATGAGAGAAGACGCTGGCGCCATCTATGAGGTGACCCTGGAACTGCGTTTCACTGGAGCGAAGGTTTTTCGGTACTACTTGCGAGATCAAATGTGTGTACACCCGCCGGCAATATGAAGGTGAACACCTTACCTGGTTTCTTGCCTGTTTTACGGCTCCCTAAAGCTATATTAACTCTCAACGTCTCAAATGGTACGTGGCTTGGGGTCTAAACTTTGCGTTCTAGCCCACTTCTGGAACAGAGCTTGTTCCAAAACTCGCAGGAGCGTCAAAAACCAGAAGACGGCTGTTCACCTTCATATCGCTCACGGGTATACATCTATGAGAAATGGTCATAGCGTTTGCACTTTAAAGGTGACCATGGAAATATTTTTGGGCAGGGATAAATGATTTTAGATTGGGATTTTGCTAATCGCATATCGTTAAGTGGCTTAAAAGAAAACTAGTACACCAAAGTAGAAAGCAAAAGAAAAAAAAAAAGCCTGCGTTTTGGTAGGAAACTGTGAAAATATAACGTACTATTTCTTACCTCCTTTCCTTCGAAAGCTCTCCGCCTTTTCACTGTAATGCATCCGCGGTGCCCAAGTACAGGCCTGTTCACACATGCAGCGGAGCGCTACAAGCATAGGTCTAACCTCGCGCTAAGCGCGTGCTGACCGGAGCGTTCACCAGCTTTGTATCGCACCGCCAAAACTGTTGCTCGTGGCAGGCGATAAGTAGCTGACGGCACGTGAGGAGCGCTACATCAGCGCTTCGCTCCATGTGAGAACCGGCCTTACCTCAGCGCGAACCCAGTTCGCGCATTGGACACGAGCAGTGCGTCACTCGGACGTATGCGCTCGTCAACATCAATCAATCCAAGGACGAATATTTGTATTCGCTTTCGTGGCCAATGTGTGCTTGGAAGGCACCTGTCATTACTTGCGAACGACAAGGTCCATGGTGTGCCTAAAAAGCGCGGTGGAAGCTCGGAGTCATCGGTTCCTGTGAAATACTACGTCACGACCACGTGATTTCTCATTTCGCTTTTGAGTATAGGAGGAAAGATAAGGAGGAAGTTGAAAGATAATTTCATGGTCCCTTTCATGGCGGACGCCCCCTGGGCCGATTGATCGCAAGTGCGCATGCGCTCCTTGGTCGCGTGGCGAGGAGGAAAGCGAGCGGAAAGGCTGAGACGCTTGCAGACGATCAACGCTTTCCTCGCAGCTCGCGTTGCAAACGGGACGCATAAACCACGTGACCCCATGTAGAGCTGTTGAAATCTCTCTGATCATAGTCTCCTTATACTGGCAAAGCCTGGCAGATCGCCACGAGAAGCGGCCGCCGAAATGGAAAAAGGTGGAGCGGCAGACAACGGATGAAAGAAGAGCCACGTGACTGGCGCCCCGCTGCGGCGAGACTTCGAAACACACTTCTCCCGAGCGAACAAGTGTGTTTCGGGTCCTCGCCGCTGCAAAAGCTGTGCGCTGGGGTCCAGGTTCCCCGAGAAGTGGCTCTTTGATGCTCTGTGCTACCAGATCCTCGCGCTCCAATTCTGCGACCGGGCACTCGATGGCTCTGTCGTCGAACTGCCAGGCTTTGTGAGTATAGAGGAGGCTATGCTCCGATTTATAGGTTCTCTAACCTTGGCCAACTCTATAATTAAAATAATCGCGAGGTCCCCCGGGGGTTCGTGTCCAGGTGGAGCCCCGGCTCCCGAGTCCGTGCGTGGGTAGCGGGGGCGACCTGTCGGGCCCTGCGGCCACGTCGGCCTTCTCGCCGTCCAAGCGACTCCGGCAGGATGACGCCGGCGCCTGGATCTCGTCGCCGTCGTCGCAGATGTCGGTGGGCTCGCTGTCGCCGCCGCCGCCGCTGCTCAACGGCGCCGGACTGTCGCTGAACAGCGCCAGCCACAGCAACAACAACAGCAGCGGACTGTCGCCGGTCTCTTGCTCCAGCTACGAGACGTACAGCCCCAGGGGAACATGTGAGTGCACCTCTTTCCTGCCAGCCAAGCTCATGGAGACCAGTGGCCTAGACCCCCAGCGATAAAAAAAAAAAAGACAAATAATAGTAATCTCCAGCGCAGGCTCTTGTAAAGAGAGGGACTGCGCATAAAACGAGATTTTTTAATCTTTACAGCACTACGAGCTTGGTGACTACGCATTTTCGACGTTCTCGCACTACGACATGGGTGAAGGTTTCTGAGAAAACGTAGTCTCGCGAAACGACCCATACTGTGTCGTGGCGTCAGCATAAACAAACATGGCGACGCCCATGAACACAGCAGAAACTGGTCTATAGGATGCGTTGCTGATCTTCCCTGGCAACCAGAAGGGAAAAAAAAAAAAATAGAAGAGGAAGTACGACACTGCTTGACAGTGAACCCTCTCGCGGGAACTGGTTCAACACACCGACGTAATTAAGGTAGTTATACTACGTGAACTCATCGTGTACGTGTTCAGTATAGTTAGTAAAATTCGCACGACGAGAGAAAAGAGCTTGGTAAACAGCGTTTCTGGGAGCAGTGCCCTGGTTCATTGTGCACAGCATCTTGCAGGATGAATGTTTTTGCAAAGGTTCCACCTGCTTTCATAGACCAGTGAATCGACTGGTTTATTGGCGTCGGTCGACCAGAAAAGCGCTCCATTCGCTGCCAGCTGGATTGTTTCCCCTGACTCCGATTGGTACGCCTGGGTATAAGCAGTCTGGGTGCTCGGTTCCAAACTTACATCCTCGTGTTCAGTTCCTCGTAAATACCCAAGGTTGTTCGGCGAAATGAGCTCCACCATTTGTTTGCTAATCAATATATGTTGGAGGGGAATGGATGCAACGTTGTTCTAAACACGAACGACCCTGTATTTTAATGGGACACGATTTTTAAGACCTCCGGCCTTGAAAGATGATCGCTTGCCTCCAACAAATCCGTCCCTCACGTAAAAAGAAAAAAAAAAAAAGTAACACGAGGTGTAAAGTGGTTACCCTATACTAGAGACTCAAAATGGACGATGAATTAACTTTTTTTGTGTGTGTCTATCCCAGACCCAATATTTCATTAAGAAAAAATAAATCAAAAATAATATTTTTTTTTTACACATTTAGTGTGTTATTTTTATGGACTTTCTCGCGCCGGAGAAATTAATAAAGGACTGCACTAAGAGCACGCCATGCAGCTTATATTCTAAGGTGGTTGACACCACGCAGCCTTGAGCTAACTTTTGAAAGTCCTCGGTGCCCAAGTGGCGCTCGAGAAAGGGGCCCCCGTGCACCCCAAGTGCGTCGGGTCGCTTATAGTGCGCGCGTCAAGGTCAACTAGAGATATTTGTTTACGCGAGCCTTGGCCTTTGCCGTGTGTCGCCGGTCGATTAATAACCTGGAAGGCGCCGCCGACGATGCTGCTTGCCTGCTCACGTTTGTGCGAGCTCTGAGCTCTTTTCTTCGTTGATGACGATGCTTCGAGATGGTATCTCGGACTTGATTATTGAGACGGAAAGCTGCGTGTCTGTGTGTGCGTGCGCGCTCGCACGCGAGGGGTAGGTGCAGGTATGACGAGATCGTTTAAACATGGCCGTGTGGGCGTGGCTATGGACGTAGTCACGGCCGAATTTGGCTTCGCTTTCTTCTTTAATTTCGCTTTCTTTTAACGACGCTACACACCACCTTTTTGCCTTCTTTTTGACTGCCGTAAACACGCAAAAGTAGAAGAAAACAAAACGTTTTTGTCCATTTTTTTTTCCTTCACCGTCTGCTTGGTGATGGTAGTGATGGTATCCTGGTATACGGGCTTGTGTTGCCTATCCTTTTGTAAACCGGCAAGTTAGATTACATTAAGTGCCTCGATTTGCGATTGATGTGCCAACGCGCTCTCTCGTCTGCCCGCGCCCGCGTTCCGTTTCCGGTTAGGAAGAACATGGCCGATTTGACTCGGCCTCGCTCTCGAGTAACGGTTTGGTTCCTAGGCGTTCGAAGACCTACCCGCGTCCAGCGTTGTTCTATCTGAATCGTCACGTGACACGACCCGCCGGAGTAACTCGGAAGATTTCGAACACAGCCACGGCGGGCGAGTTCGGGAGAACATGGCGGACAGCGCGCTAGCAGTCGACAGGAGCGAGGGCAGGAGGGCGGGAAAGGAGGACTTGTTGCTACTTCGCGTAGCTAAACACTTATTTTTACGAGTAACGACAAGCAATACAAATGACAAAGCACATTCCGCTGGAACAAAATGGCGTCGTCATTCAGTTCAGTAGTCCTGCAGTGAGCCGCCATTCGCTTCCTAAAAGCCGCACCGTCACGCAGTCGGCGCTTCAAGGGATGCCGCTACTTGTAGGAAGCCCTGATCTAGGAAGTTTACGCGTAGCGTTCATCCAACACCTCCTAGAAGGCCGTAGCGCTCTTCTCGTGACGTCGCAAAGGAAGGCCATCGGGGGAGCGCGCGTCTAAGCGCCTCTTTTCCTCTTGTTGTTTTTGTCTGTTAGTAATTGAGGCGCGGTCCCACGGCTTATACAAACGACAGTCTACAGGCACTGCCTGAGCTATGTCTCTTCCTTCTACGAATGTCTTGTCACGTTGGTCTTAGAAAATCTGCCCGCGGACACGATCGAAGAATACATGCACCAAGAAGGCTTCAAACACGCGTGAGGTCACTGAGGTGTGTCCGCAGATAAATTTCTGCCACTGCGGCAAACACCGTGTCTCTTTGTATTACGTAGGACTATGATGAATGGGACTGCGGTCTTTTAGGTTTGTGTTAGTTCTCTTTCCGCTCGAAGGTCGAATTTGTAGCGCATGGGTGGGAAATCAGTTTGCACCGAATTTGGGCTGGGCCGCTCTAAAGGGCCGCACCTTGTGTACTTTCTGCGATCGTCGGCGTTCGTCCAAAGAGGAAACGAGATTTTCCGACTCTCGTGACATCCAGTCGTTCCGTGACAAACGCTAGTTTGTTCGGCATAGGCTGCAACCGAAGCTATGGGTGTGTGTGGATTCTCCTGCTTGTTTTTTTTCGATTCGTGGTGACGTCTAATTTGCAACACCGAATGTTTTCTTTATATATATATATATATATATATATATATATATATATATATATATATATATATATATATATATATATACGAAATGGCGTTGGTTATTTTGCTGAATTTAAGCAGGATAGGAAACGAACATGATAGCTGATTGGACGTGGGAACGGCAGGAAGGTATTTCAGTTTCCCGCCTCCAGCGCGTACTTGCTACCTTCGATAGCGCTGAAGCGGGTTTCACATGCAGCGATTCCGCGGCCCAAATCGCTGCCGCTAGCGGCGCGTCGGCGCGGATCGCGAGGTTTCCTTTCACATGAGCGTTTCTCTGCCGTTGGGATGGCCAATGTGGCTTGCAGCGAGCAGATGCGCACAGTCGGTTACAGCAGCTTCTAACGACAATTTTAATGCCTTAGTTTTCAGTTTTCCCTTTAATTTCACCTTATAAAACAAAAACAAAAAGGGTTTAAAATACTAAATAAACCTTAATCTTATTTTTTTTTAACTTTGTTGTTGCGGAGGATGAAACCTCGGATCATCCTCGGCAGCGTCATGGGCAGCGCCTTCCTCGGATGTAAAGACTCCAACTGATATGGCCGACCCGAACCTCCTGGACGTGTAAAAACGTTAAAACCCGTAGTAGTGCAGTGGTTTTATACCAGGTTTTGTCGGTCACTTTCACGGCCTCAGTCACCTCCTCCCAGAGTTTATCTTTGGTCCCACTGTTCCTAAATTCTTTGAGCTGCGCGTCCCAAAGAACCCGACGCTTCGACACTTCACTGATAAGCAGTTCATTCCACTGGGCCCGATACATTTGGTCTTACTTGGTGTGACGATCTGTGTCGGAAAAGGCACGTCAATATCGCTCAGTTCTTTTTCTTCTTTTGTTTTTCTTACTAGCTCTCGCACAAACCGCTTCCGATTAGCGTCTCTTGCGCTGGCTACATTTGGTACTCAGGCGAGTAAAGTAACAAAGAGCCGCGTAATTCATTGAGAAAACAAATTCCGAGGAAGGGGACTGCAATTCCTCTCCTCCATAATCCCCTGAACAGTTCCGACGCGACTGCTGAAGCAAAGAAGCTCGACCCGCCGGAAAAAAGAAACCGCAAACCAGTCGCTTGCGTACTTTCTCTGCCTGTCGTCTGCTTCAAGAACGTGAAAACGCAGCTTTCCCTCAATGTTTCTCCTCCTCTCACGTGGGTCGTGTTCCAAAATGTACTCGATCTTACACCAGGGTAAGGAATTTGTAGCTTGGCGTTCTAAAACCTACCCGCGTACAGCGTTTTTCAATCTGTGTTGCCACGTGACACGACCCGCCGGAGTAACTCGGATTCATTGGGGTGAGATTTGGAACACAGCCGTGATCTCCCGCGTCGCTGTGAGTGGCCAGCGCGGAAGCTGATGCTCTGCCGCGGCGAAAACTTTCCAACCAAGTGGAACCGTGCCGCTCAGCTGCTGCGGCTGGCCAGAGAGCCGCGAATCGCGCCGCTCTGGGGTCAAAATCGCTGCACGTGAAACCCGCTTGAGGCATCTCTCGAAGCCTCGAGCGTGCACGGTCTGCCAATGCACGGCGAAAAACAAGTAAAAAAAAAAGTTAGTTGTTGTGATTATGTGAAATAGGCTCGCTCGTCGCCGATGAGCCATGGCGCACTTGCACGGCGTTCGGTCGATGATTGGCACGGAAGCGTGAATGGCGAGTCCTGCTGTGCTTCTTTATTATTATTATTATTTTTTTTTTTTTTTTCCTGCGAGTAGAGGGTAGCCTAGTTTAGCGTGGCCTGTAGGCTACTTATACTCCGTCTCACCTTACGATGGACTGGGGCCCGAAACCTGGCGGGCGGAGCTCTACCTCAGAAAAGCTTGCATCCGCATGGCGATAGAGTGCGCGAGAGAAATTCCGATGCTCAAAGTACGAAGAACACTAATCTTGCGCGTACGGTTCTCTGTTGTAATAGCGCCCTATTTTATATCGGTGAAGCAAAGGTACGTGATATTTAGTTTCATAAACATTCGTGCCATATTTCGTAAACGTGTCGGCTGTTCGGAGAAGTTGGAGGGCGCGTAGGCCACACTGACATGAAGTCGTTTCGCTGTTTCGCCTTAGGCCATAACAATCCAATCGAGTCCTTTTGTAGGCACCCTTTCCCGTATCTCCCTTCCGCACGTGGTCCGTACATACGTTCCCGTGTCGAACGCGCGATCCTACTCATCTGCACTTCTTAATGGCCACTGGTTCTTATCCTGGGTTCTCGTCGCCCCAATCGCTTCCAGACGATATTAATCCTTTTAGTAGTCTTCAGCAGTAGCAAGCAGACGGAGCCGCCGCGAGGGCTAGATAAGCAGACGAAAAACTCGCCTCCGCATGACGCGTCTTGGCGCACTGACAAGTACGACGGAGCAGGATATACCACGTGAGTTCTAACAGGCTCGGGATTGGACCTGATGGCCATTGGGCTTTAGAGCACCGTAGGGTGAGACGGAGTATTATAATGCAGACTTCATAAGATAGAACCGCGACCGGTCAGCTACTGTCAGATGTTGTTTGAACGTGGTCGGGTAATTAATTACTCGATTGTTTGTCCGCGGTTTTAAGGTCAGATTGGTCGATGCTTATTCGGCTCGTGTTTTCCTATCATTATCCGCGCAATAAGCCTTCAGATATGCTAAATTTTTGCTTTCTGCTTGCAGTATTTTGTTCTCTTTATTTCGTCCCTATTTAATTTTTACGACGAGGCCGATTGTGCTTGGCCATGGTTTTCGGTACGGGGCGTGACGCGATTAGTGACGCCGGTCTAACCACGAGATCCCCAAAAAACCAAAAAAGACTGTTGGAACACGGAGTACCCAGAACAATTGCCGGGAGGTTGCGCGACCTTGGCTCCGCAGCAGGGCTCCTTTGTTGCTCGGACGCGACCCGCCCTCGGCATCCCTTCCAGACTGGCCTCTCCCTCTCATTCTCTCTCTCTCCTCTGAATTGTCTCTGGTCATTGTCTCTTTCCCCCCACTTTCCTTCTCTCCCGGCTTCGTCTAGCCACACACACACTTCTCGCCTCTCGGGGCGAGAAGTGCGTGTCCATTCTCCGCTCACCCCCGGGAGCTGACAGTGCAATGGCAGCTACGCACTGACCGGACCAGTGAACCGCCTCCCTTTCGTCGCCTGACCCCCGCTCTCTGCGCGGGTGGCTATGGGCGACAGCGTGATCACGTGACGAGAGATTGACGTGCGACTGATCCAACGAGCACGTAGCTTCACCGCACCGCCAGCTGCTCGGAGGTGACGATGGACCGCGAGGAACGCTACCAGCCCACCGGGGCCAATCATAGCTCGGAGGGTGTCACAGGCCCTACGGGATGGGCGGAGCCACGACGCCAAGTTAATCCGTTCCGAGCCAATCTGGATTGGCTCCGGTGGCTCGTATGCCGGCCGTCGCCGTCCATCGTAGCGTCTGTCAAACGGAGTTTTACCCCCGCTCGTTTGCGTCGATTGAATCGGTCGATTCGTATCGACGTGTGGCGAGTAATTTCCTTCGTTTATTTTTGGGCGTAAAAGGCGATTCCCACACACTCGCGTCGAGTGCAACGGCTCGCGACGTTACGCGGGTTGCTATGGCAACGGCTGCGTCGACACAGCCGGTTGTTACCCCGTTTCGTTGGAGCGGCTGTTGCCATAGCGACCCGTACGTCGCGAGCCGTTGCGGTCGCACTCGGTCGAACTCGCGCGAGTGTGTGTGAACCAACCTTTATGCGGTCTCTTCAACCGGCTTGCGCGGGCGGGGAGACCGATTCGTGGACAAGGCGTGCTGGAGGACAGCGAGGCGGTTTCGTATCACAACGGAGACAGGTCTCGGAGCCTGGCGATAAAAATGGCTCGACGTAATAGACCCCGCTTTTCTTTTGGAAAATCGAGAGAGAGAGAGAGAGTTACAGCCCCTGAACACCTTGAGCCTAGCGCAAGATCAGATCGTGATGATTGACACGCGGGCGGCGTTGTTGTTTTTATTTATTTATTTTTTTCTGTCGTGAACGCATTCGATGCAATTGTGTGAACGCACCATCACGCCGTAATTGGCAGCACCATCAGTATTGTATTTTTATTTGTTTAAGAATTGAGGAGCGCGTTTAATGTTTTCAAACAATCGCCGGTAGAAGTAAAAAAAGAAAATGTTTCTAGTTGCCGTTTCCTCCGACGCTTGGTTCATGAGTCGCCGAGAGCGTCTCACGGTTGACAGGCAAAGTGCATCGGTTCCATAGCGCGCTCGAAGGCCCGACCGGTGAACCGGTCGCGCATGCGCGGATGCGGCGTAGCGAGCCCCGGGGGACCCGGCGTCGGCGGCACGCCGCGGTCACGCACGGCCGGAGCGGACGGAGGTCGTCGGGCGCCCTCTACACTGCTAACCACGTGACCGTGCCACACCCCGGGCCCCCCGCCGTCGCCCGGCCATGTCACGGCGAACTTCGCTCGAACCTGCCCCGGGCGCGACGAACCTTCCGGGAAAATTTCAACGAAGTTCCACTTTTCTAGTGACGCCCGACGTCCACACAAAATGTGTGTACGCTGGTCTATTGGATTAACATTATACCAATGTTTATGCGACGTAAAAGTGAACGTATCATCTTTCCAATTATTCGGTTCCCCAAGGTTGTCGATGCACGTGCAACAAAAAATAAGTTCCCTCGATGCATTGCGGTAGCGGTGCCGTAACCAAAATGGCTGGTGAGATCATTCTATTCTGCCAAAATTTACAAAAAAAAAAAAGAAAAAAAAGACAGTTTTAATGAGCAGATTTATATATTTACATTTTCCCCCCAAAACCCCATTCCCTCATTCAAGGGCAGCTCCGAACAGGTGTTTTCGGTTTTCCCGGATTCCGAGGAAAGAGGAAACCACTTCGGGGGCTATTTATCTGGGTTTATCGGTATTTACCGAAAACACGGAACCCTAGTTATCTTCCTCGGTGAGAAATAAGGCTGGTATGTGTCTGCCATTCAGACGTTTCTGCTCGTCGTTCACGGCAAACGAAGGAAGGGAAGAGCGCCGTGGGGGCCCTCGATGGGATTTTGCGAACAATGACAACTCTTCTCCCCACACCCGGGGATAATCCGCGGAGGGTGCTCCTCCGTCTTGGCCAAAAATAGCTACTTGGGGTGGGGCGTGAAAAGGACCAGTCGCGTCCGTTCCTTCGCCTCGATGCTGGTGTTGTGAAAAAAAAAAAAAAAAGCAAGCTGTAGCAAAAACTTGCCCCAGAACGAGGTCCTCTTGGATTCCGTCCGATCGTCGAGATGTAAGTGAGTGTCGCGGACACTGTTGCGCTTTGTTATTTGAAATGTTTCTCTTAACCCTCTTTTTGGATAACGCTGCATCGTGTGGTAGCACGGTACGATATATCGTTCGAATGGTCACACTCCCTGAATTTCACGGCCGAGTTCCGTCGTGTACATCGGTGATCGCGTTACCTTTGCGCTTGAAATGTGCGTGCCTTTCGGCATCCTTCCGTCGGAAAAATATTTTCGATAGCTGAGCGCTTTGTCGATTGACACGGCTGAGCGGGCGGAGCCGTCATAACTCGTCGTAAAATGAAACGAACATTCCCGTCGGATTGGTCCTGCATACTCAACAGGAATAGGTCACAGGTTGTTTGTTTGTTTCAAATAAGAGCCAAAGCTTTGTCAGTGACCTCGGTAAAATTCATAAACCATACAACGTAGAAAAAAAAAAGGGGGGGGGGGGGAGGGCGAGAATTTAGTCGCCAACAGTGTTTCGATTTCGGTAAGCTGGGCCTGTCGAAAATTCAACAGTCCAGTCGATTATGGTTAACACGGACACCTGTGAGAGGCTATCCTCTCACACACATGGCGCTGGACTGCTCTCGGGGGTTTGTAGCGTCCCCTGTGACCCATCGTAAGAAGTTGAAACGTAAAATATTTCCGCTCTCTCTCTTTTTTTTTTTTTTTTTTTGTAAACCTGCACACTGTATAAGCTATACCCCAATCTGTTACTGCTAGAAGAAAAAAATAGCAGTATTTTTTTAAGTGTTTGTTTTGTTTAGTCGGATCTGTTTCTCCCCGAGATTGCTTCCGCGCGCACCTCGAACTCGGCTGCCACCCCTCGGAGGAAGTGACGAAAGAAATGGGGGTTTTAAAATACGCGCGCGCGCGGTGGGCGTCGTCGGAAGTCCTCTGGGAGCGCTTGCAGCGGCGGCCGCTCGCGTGCCGTCGCCGCCGTCTCTCTCTATTTCCAGGGGGACTCAGTCGTGTGGGCTGCCAAACCATGCTCGGTGCTTTCTAAATCCGGGGGGACCGCCGTTCCTTTCTTTCCCTCCCTCTCTACCCCTTCAAGAAAAAGAACGAAGGAGTTGCCAACAAGAGGAAAGCCCCGAAACAAACAAACAAACAAACAAAACCGAGCCAATTCCTAGCGGTCTTTCTTCTTTTAGGCTGCGGTCACACTGCTGCTAATACAACAACAAAAAATAACAGTTTGAAGACGCTGTATGACACGTGTTTCTTCCTTGAATGATGGTCCCATTGGTCACGCAGAAACTGTCACGTGTCCGCAGGGAATTTAGCCGCATGTCTATTTCAATACTTTTTTTTTTTTTCACTTATTAGACGTAATCCGGGAGTTGCTGGCATACTTTTGATCACGGCGGAAATGGCAATGCTCTCAAATTACGTCAAACAATTGGTTGTTGTTGTTTTTTTTTGTTTTTTGCTCGTGTTTTGCTGTGATTCGAGGTGGATAGGCACCACTGCAGGGAGTCCCCTCATAGTTTGGCGGGAAACAAGCTCCAGGCTTTTTGAGCGCCCGTGCTACACTTTGTAACAGAGCCAGATGGGAGCGACAATCGACGTATCCCCGCGCGCGGCACATTTGGACCGAATGCGACGTCGGTAGTGGCACTCGCTCGCTCCCGTTTCATTCGCGTAAAGTGGTGCGAAAGAGTACAGCTGTGCTCGAATATATTATGAGGTTTCTGAAAGCACGCGCTGCGAATGAAGTACTCAATAGGCCAATTGGACCCCTCTCGAGGTGTCGCCGTTTTTTCTAGGTTGCCTCATATCCCAAAGTCTAAAACGAGGGAACTTTTAGAAAGACAAGTTGCCATCGCTCGCATATCGGGAAATTATTAAAAAAAAATATATATATATATATATATATATAGAATACGGTTTATTCATCTGCTCATTGGTTTCCTTTACGTGAGGACGACTACCTTCCGTGATAGCTTCTCGGCAGGTTTCCAGTAGTAGCAGGTGATCCGTTCGAGCTAGCAGTAGCATAGCTACCACAAAGTTGCGCAATGTAATCATAACATACTTATCGTATCCACTTTTTTTTTTCTTTTTACTTTATTATTTGCGTGCGTGGGCCTCTCGTTTCTGGCGCGCCGGTGGTGTTTCTAAAAGTAGCTTCCCATCTTCGCCGATGGATGGCGCAACCGACGCGGCGGGCCTCGCTCTTTATGGTCCCCCCTTCCCCCCAAACGCGCCACGGGACGTTTCTTTTTAATTGGACACTCTCTCCCCCACTCCGATTGTCGTCTGCGGGAGTGAAGCTCCGCTTTTGTTCTTGCCCGTTTCTCTCTGTCGTCGGGCGGCGTATTGCTGCCTGGACGCTTATTATGGCGGCGGCCCTGACGCGAGGTGAAGGTTCATTTCCGTGGCCGAGTCGACACACGCGAGAGAAGGGGGAAAATCCTTCTCCCCCCCGTCCCCATGGGGCTCTTCGGCGGAACGGGGGGGATATGAGCCGGGGCGCGGTAATAATGTAACACAAAGCTAGGGGGCCCCGCCAAGCGTGGAGACGAGAAGGGGCGACAAAAGTGAAACAAAAGAAGACGCGATTCATTGTTTCGTCGTTGTCGTTCGGGTCGCTGAGGTGAGTCGGATGCGGCTCGCTTGCCAGACGAAACAATGCCTCCGCGCTGGTAACCTCTCCGTCCGCTAGCTTTCCCTCCCCCTCCGTCTGTATGGGGAGGGGGGTGCTCGCAGGGAGGGCGACGGGGTACTACTGCCACGCAAGTTGCCCGCTAGGGCGTCGGGTGGTTGTAACCCCGTGCGCTTGGCGCCACGTGAGGTCCCAGTCACGTGCGACGACCACTTCCACCGTCAAAGCCCTAACCAGACGCGATGCTGTCGTCGGGTTCCTGCATCCACTTCCGGCTCGATTGTGTACGCAATCTCACGGCGTAATGGAATCACGAACGCGACCGACAGTATCGGGTTTTGACCAATGGAGCTCGCCTGGTTCTACCCTCCCTTTTACTCTCAGCGCTGGAAAGTGAGGTTGCGCCATCCAGTGGCAGACAGGCAATTCATGGGAAACGTGACGCTCGCGCCTCTCGTAGTCGGCAACGAAAACCAGTTGGATTAATTGAAAAAAAAAGCATCATATATATATATATATATATATATATATATATATATATATAATGTGATTGTAATGTGATTGGAGTACGTGGTTGCTGCGATGTCGAGAACTTGACAATGACAGGCCCATTGCAGTCTTATGGAGTCCGCTAACAATCGGGCCTAAGGCAAAGTCGAAAATGGGACCTTAATGCGTTTAGACGACACAGAGTATCGCGAAGTGGGGAGAGAAAATTTGGCCAGCTTTTTCGGTCCGGCCGGGTCTCTCGCCGGCACAGCCCAGCAGAGCCGACGGAAATGTGGGACGAAAGGAGAAGAAAACGAGATCGTGCCCGGAGGAGAGGAAATTTTCGTGGCATCGGGGGACTGGAGGAGGAAAAAGTGCCGGTGATGTAAAAAGAAACGCAAGAGCCAAAAGTGGAGCCAGTTCCACGTGACCATGGCGAGCGTACGTGCGCGTTCAAGAGCCATTTTCTCCGGTGCATATCTCCCTCTCTCTCTTCTCTGTGCTGGAGCGCGATGCGTGATTTTGCCTCTTTCATCTCAAACCTCTTCCTCCTCTTGCATCTTTTTTTTTTTTCTCTCTCTTTCCGGCCAGTCCAGCTTTCATTGTGCGCGATGCCCTCCCTTTCATTATTACTGTTATCGTTATTATTATTGTGATCATTTCGTGGCCGCTTCTTTGTGCCCGCCGTTGTAGATGAAGGATAGAGAGGGGGGGGGGGGGGGGTTGGATGCGGGAAAGAGCAGTCGGTGAAAGGGTAGCAGCGAGTCAAGGGCGAACGTCTGCCCAGCTCTCTTCCCCCTAATGCAGTGTTCGTGTGTTGAGCGTGGCGGGTGATTACGTGAAAAAGGGGAGAGTGGGGGGGGGGGGGGGCGCTTGCGAAACGGCTTCTAGTTTTTCCTTTCCCTCCAGCACCATTCGGCGAGAGCCGGGAGAAGATGCAGCAGCCTGCTGGCCCTCTTTTTATTTTTCAAGGGCGCACGCGACGCCGACGTACCCGAAGTAAAAAAAAAAAAAAAAAAAAAAAAAAAAAAGGCAGTAAAAGAAGGCGGTACTCGGGAAAGGGGAAGGGGGTAGAGAGAAAGGGGAGGACTCGAAACTGGTTATTCCACATGCCACAGCGGCGTACCGGCAGCATCCACATGCCAGCAGTGAGCAGGTGGAATCTTTTCTGTTGTTTTCTTCGTATCTTTTTGCACCTGGTTGTAACTCTTTTCTAGTTTCTTTATCTGTCATTTCTCAGCTTTCTCTTTTCTTTGGCCTTCGGTTTTATTACGTGTAGCACACCCCCTTTTATTTTTTGGTTTGTTTCGGGTCGCCTTTTGTTTTTGGTTCCTCGCGAGCTAGCAGCCGGTCGTTGTTCGGTTTGGGGCTTCGTCTTGTTTTCGCTTTGAGTGCTCGTAGGTCTGCAGCCGTTCTTAACTTTTTTCGTAGATCGGTATTTTTTATTCATTTTTTTTATATCGATTACAGCGTATAACTTGTGAGTCCCCCCTTTTCTGCGCCTGTTCTTGTTTTGTTTTTTTGACGCTTCTGGAGTGGTTTACCCCCTTCTTCATCGAGTTTTATTAGCCTGGTCGTGGACATCTGAGGTCGGTTTTCTGTTTTCGTTGTTTGCAGATTGGCGGCGTTCCTTGCCCACGGGCACAGCTCGCTTGCCCCCCTTTGGAGCCGTCGACTGCTTTTCGTCCTTTCTTCGCCGCTGTCTGCAAAATATCGCTGCGTTCTTGCGCCGTTGGCTTCGCCGTAATAACATCATGTATTATACAAACTCTCTGACGTCATACCCCTGCGGTGGTGCTGCTGTCGGCACTGCGCACGCGCAAGACCATCGTCTCACGCAGATCTGGTTTCTGCGCAGGCGCAATGCGCACACCCGGTGCGGGCAAACGCGGGCTCGTTTGTAAACGGAGGAGTTGGTGGTATACTTTAATGTGGGTTACTATTTCCTCCGCATGTTTCTTCGAATCACGTTCGACCACTTCTATCTGTTGTTGTGGCATCTTTATTTGAATTGGATACCAGCGCAGTTATCTGGGCAAGGTGCCCGGTCCTTTTAGGGCTCGCTAAAACGTGACCGCTTGATGCGCCTGTGGTCGGATACGATTGCGGCAACAGAAACAGCGCGTTGGTCTCGACGAAACTGTACTCGTGTTCACGTAAAAAGAAGAGAAAAAAAAGTGTCATTGTTTATATGTTGGGCGAGGTAGTTCGAGATTTGATTGTCGGAGGAAGAAGCTATGCTTTTGGCGTTTGAAACCTGTACGTCTTGATAAGGTGGCATATATGTAATCTAGAATGCACCTACATATAGCTTAATTCTCCACATGAAAGGAACATTAGTAATGCTCCGAAACAAGACGGACTTTTTTTTTTCAGTTCTTTAGGTAAAAAAACAAGTATAGTGATTAGTTCGTGCTTGACACAGTACACCCAAGCTGAAATCAGCATTGGTAGCATGATCTCCCATTCAAGTAATCCTTATCGGAATGCAGCACACGAGCTATCACATCTTAACGTTATTGATGAAACAGTTAAACCCTCAACGTATGACCCCCCCTCTTTTCGGTGAAACAGGGCACACATTCTAACCAACGCCTTTCACGATCACGAAACGGGTTTTTGTTCCTCGGAGGGAACAAACAGTTGGTCAGTATAGACAGTGACTGGCGCGTCATTTGCATTTCGCGCGCTTCTCGAGGCCGTTTTCGTGGTTTATTTAAGAACCCCGGGAGAACATCGTCGCGAGCGATAATGAAACGTGAAAGAGCAAAGCCTCACGCAAACATTTGTACACTAAATCAAGTGCAACCTTGTGCGACGAAGTGCGTCACTTGCCTCGGGTACGTTCATTCAGGCCTCCGTCCGTTTTCGTGGTTTATTGGGCACATCACTTCGAGGGGCGAGGCTCAGAGACGATCCCGTAAACCTTCGTTCGCTAAAACGAGCGTTGCCTTTCGCTAAAACAACATGCGACGAAGTGGCGTTTGCTAAGACGAGCGTTGCCCTGTGGCGCTCTGCGTGCCCAAGATGTGTCGGTCTGCCTGTGCCCGTTCGTTGGAGTCTGGCACGCCGCCCTGCCTGTGTTCTCGACTCGACATGCTGTAATCTCCGGTTTATTTACTTTTGCTGCGAGGCTTGGAGCCAGTTCGGAGAAAGCCGAGAAGTTCCTTTTTTGGTCCGCAGTTCGGTGATCGTTAGGCAGCGGCCTTATCGCCTAACAATGATCGTAGAAAAAAAAAAAAAAGGAAGATTAAACGCGATAAGAATTTATCGGTACTGAAATTTACTAATCAACGTTTCGGACGGCGAACGATGGTTTACATAGTCATTGCCGTGACTCCACGACTGGATTCGTTTCACGCGTGGCCGCCGTCTCGGTGGTTCACCTTTCGTCGAGCGTTCGCAGAAGTACGCTGCTTACGAACGTTAAAGAACGAACAACTAATCTATACTGTTGTCCCCGCGGGTTTAGTTCCCAGCTTGACCGCCAGGGGCGCGACGAGCCCTCCCCCAATGCTCGGTTCACCCCTCAGCTGACAATGCGACGGGAGCTCGCCGGACCAATCAGCCGCCTCCCTTTCATCACGTGACACTGCTCTCCTCTGCCCGCGCGGAACCTCGATCGCGTGGCGAAAGATGATCCTGTACGACTGGCCCGACGAGCACGTAACTTGCACCGTACCGTCAGCTTAGGGGCGAGTGGAGTACATCTCGGGACAGGACGTAATGCGTTTCGAAGCTTGCTCCGGTATGGGGCGAGAAAAGCGTCCCCTAGCGTCAACATATCTGGTTGAAGGCTAGTGACTCGCCGCTCTAACCAGTGGACGTCGTCGTTGTGTTTGCGGCAGCGTTCTTTCCCGCCGTCGGTCCGTTTGCACACGTCGGAGGGGGGGCGAAGCTCCGAGTAGGGCTTTTAGGGAAATTGAATCCCGGTCGCTCCTCTTTGGGGAACAGGCCCGTGACTGACCCTTCGTCGCGAGGGAAAGGGTGGGAGCAGCGGCGGCTCTCGCATCTCTCTCTCTCTCTCTCTTCCCACTTGCGGACTCTGTGTATTATCAGGGTTCTTGGTTTTGGTGGCGGTAGTTGGTGCCAGTGTCCGGCGAGAAGCAAGCTACGCATCGAGCTGGACGTTGACATTGACGCCTTTTTCGTTGTGGGGGAATCGCCTAAGGACATGCTTGTCCCTCCGCTGTGTGCCCTTGTCAGCTGTCTGCGGGGCGTAGGCTCGTTTGGGTTCGCTCACAGCGCGAAACCGTCCGATGATTCGGACGGGAATCTGGTGTATCTCCTGTTTTGTCTTTGATTTTGGTCGGGTAGTGACAGCTGTGATATGAATCAACGGATTCCAATCACGTTCCAAAAGCGGGTTTCAGCGTATTAAACGAGAGTTACAGGAGCGCGTGCGACGGACGGCGGGTGACTTCGACGAGGAAAAAGTTCCACTGAGAGCGGGACGTGTCGGGGCTCGCTTTATGAGTAATGTTAGTATTAATATTATTATTTTGCGAACGTGCCCACAACTTGAACTTCCTTTTGTAAGCGAGCGCCATTCTGTTTTGGCCCTTTTATTTTATTTCGCTGAGCGCAAGGTTGTGTTCTCGGAAGATTGTGATTTATTCGAACTCCTCGGCGCCAGGGGTCTCGCACGTGGATGCGTGCCTTGAGGGCGCGACTGGCTGGCGTCGGGCGGGATGCGGATCGGGTTACAGCCTTGGGCGAGACCAAGCTGCTCAAGAAAACTATGCGGCAGTCTAACAGTGGGACTCAAAGCGAGAGTGTGTGTGTGATGGTGGTACGCGACCCCCAATAGTGCCCGTCATGTAACCGAAATTGTATCAAGAATATTAAATCCAGTGTTTCTTTAATTCCAAAAACCCATCTGCCAAGACCTCGTTTATTTTCAAGAAGTTATTTTATTTGAAACAACCAAACTATTACACTTTCACGAGAAAGAACTCCATGGGACCAGTGAATGTCGCTAAGTGCACCTCTCTTCGTCCTTAATTTCCGAGCGAAAGGGACGCGGCGATGTTTCGGAGTTGATCCGAAATGAGACTAAAATTATCGTGGTACCTCTCTGAGCCAGAGTGGAATTGGCCATCCACGCTGGGTAGGATAGTCCAATCTGCGTCAACGTAGTGAGTGTAGGCGCGAAGCCACGCTACGTGCTCTATGCTGTACTCGGGCCCCTCCCCTCCCAAGTTGCGGGGACGCGAAACGTTATGTCACCAAAGCTGACGCTCGCAAGATGGCTGTAATGACACGCGGAGACGTTTTCTGTGTACGCACTGACCCCCCGTGTGTGGGCAGCGGCACCACCGCCATCTAGTGGTGGCGATCGGAACGTCGCGTCGGGACAGGGTCTCCCCTCCTCTCTTACGCTCTCCCTCTCCCTTTTCCCCTTTCCATTTTGTTCCTCGCGAGGAGCGAGAGGAAGCAGGCTGCCTGGACGAGGAAAGGGTGACGAGAGAGAGAGAGAGGCGGCATTTAACTTCGTGAAAGTTCCGGCGCTCCATGTCGGCAGTATGTTAGCGAGGCAGGGTTACTTTATCATTGCCACTTATCTTTCGTGAGCTGTACCTCTGGCGAGGACGGCAAAGGGTACCTCGTGCCTTCCCGTGCACTAGGTATCGTTTTTTTTTTTTTGTTTTGACAGATGTACCACTTAGGTCTCACATGAAAACAATAAGCTAACCTGCATACTTCGAGTAGGGACGAGCGAGTTATTTGGATGGAACCAGCCACGCAGAAACATGAAACGAGGAGACTGTATTTTGTTTAGATTTGGCCCCTACGGCCCAACCTTTTCATTTCAGTCAGGGAGTGGAACCAAGATACTTTCCGAACAGGGCGGGCGCCACGGAGAGCATTTGTGGTACCGCAATGAAATAAAAATGAAAATGTCCACTGTTCAGATTACTAATCCCGAGGGTTCAGAGTTTCGGCGTTGTGGCAAACTCTTTTTGCCTTACCACTAGAGTGCGATTCGTGGCCTCCGGCCTTTAAAAATCACTGGCTAGATGGCGCAAGCCGCCGCCCGATTTAAAGGCTTGAGCCGTTTGCACCGACCGATCCATTAATCTTTCGTGCGGCGGCTTCGTCGTCTGCTCTCACCCCTTTCCGCCGTGGCATGTCCGTAACCGGGTGCTCGCTCCAAAATTGTGTTTTGCTTGGTGTGTTCGAGGCGGCTATGTTGGTTCCGTGTCGAGATCCCAGATGGCGCTCTCAGCCGTCATAGTTGTTTTTTGCGCTGGCTTTTGACCCCGAGTAGATTGTGGGCATGTTAATAAGACACAAGAAGGTTTCGCGTCCCTCCTCTTTGCGTTTTCCTCCTCGCCTTTTCTTGCTTCGTTTTTTGTTAACTGTGTGAGGTTGCGTTGTTTTTCGAGGTCGAGGCGGATCTCCGTTCGAGCAATTTTCTCGGAGTCCATGGTTTGCTGTCACGCGTCGGTTATTAGAACCCGCCTGTTTGTTCCTCGTTTCAGTCGCTTTTTACTGCTAGTTCACGCGTACGACGCCACATTGCGCCATGATGTCCAAGGATGGGCAACAGCTCTCGCACTGTACGGGGTGACGCTCCCCGTTGGACCCCTTCTTGTCCTGTTCGCCCATTTGTAAACATGTTCATCCAACTTGCCCAACTTCCCTGCCTTACATCTGCGGCGAAACTCCGCGCTTTTGATTACTGCATATCACGTGTCGCAACGAAGATGATTACTTCAATCACCACGGCTTTAGAACTCCAGTCTTGGCTGTACATAGTGCCGGAAGGTCCAACCGGCATTTTGCAAGTTGCATTGAGCTAAAAGCTGACTTAATAATAGAACGGAAAGATCCAAACAGGAGCAAATGTTTAACAGCACGAAACTCCCCCGAAGGCTAAAGATTTCGGCGAGGTCCCAACAAGCCTGAACGCGCAACAAAAATACCACCTACATGCCGCTGAATACTGCATCGGGCGGTGGCTAGCGGCACCTAGTGGCACCCCGACGCGCCCCAAGTGGTCAAACACGCTTGCTGTGTTCCACTGTTCCACATCTTGCTGGGGTAGATCCGGGTTACCCCCGCGGGTCATATCACGTAAAGTCACTGACAGAGCGACGCCGGACGCGAGTAGGTTTTCGAACGCCAAGGTAGATACTAGAAAGTCTTTAGTCTGTTCTGGAGGGAAATCGAGTAAATATTGGAACGCGACCATCGACATTCGAAGAGAGCACCGGCCAAGCTTCAGACGCGAGCTAGGCAGCGCTGCATAGGTTCACCACTAGTAGTGACGTTACAGTAGGAAAGGGCGCTGTCTTTGCCGTTTCAGCAGTATTGGTCGAGTCAGACGACTTACTAGGGAGAATGCATTTCACTCTGCTCATTTGCATTAGATAGCGTGCCTACAGCGCCAAATCCCCCCCTGGCGGTGTAACCGTCTCGCTTCTGAGAGAACGCATGCGCATCGCGCTCCGAGGAAGTGGATTCCAGAGGGCACACCTAATGCCACTAAATAAGCTACGCTTCAGAGTAACGACACTTGGCCACATTGTGTCTTAAAATCATAGTTGCCAGTTATCTGAGGCTTTATCTGAAATCACAGGAAACGCTTTTCCGTCCTCGACAAATGTTTAAACAGTTCGCGGCAGAGCAAAGCAATATTACATGAGCTTCCTAACACCGAATATAATGCTGAGGAAGTCGCACTTTTGAATCATGACGATCGGCAATTGCGTCTGCTCTGCACAAGCCCCAAAATGGCGGCGCCCACAACAATGTCGGGGAACGGAGTGCCGATACCCAAAGCGCAGCTCATTTAATGGCTCTAGGCACACCAAGACACTAGGTTCGCCGAGACAGCCGAGACGAGACGGCCGTCTCGACTGGTGCTAGAAGAGCCCCCGACGACGGTGCCAACCACCCCTCCCAAACCAAAAAGAAAAAAGGCCGAGGCTGCGGCGCATCCAGTCGTTAGAAGTAGGCAGAACCTGTCCGCGTGGGGAGCGGGGTCAGGTGATGAAAGGGAGGCGATTGATTGGTCATCAGCAGTCATCAGCTCAGGAGTGAACGCAGTATTCGCGAGAAGATCGTTTACTCTCGTCCCTCCCCAGCCACCCAATAGGCATATCCGGTAGGGGCGACGAAAAATAATAATAATAAAGTTACAAAATAAACGGTCAGCTAGAACGAAGGGACAAAACACAGATAGGGAGAAACAGTGTTTTGTGTTTTGTCCCTTCGTTCTAGCTGACCGTTTATTTTGTAACATGTACCAACTAGCTCGACTTCAGCCTGTTATTTAATAATAAAGTATTTCAACCTGCAAAAAGTGAGAAAAAAAAAAAAAGAGAATGCGTGACGGTTACGCTTGTATCCTAAATGTATTGGCGTGGCGACGGCAAAATAATGTTTTCGGCCATACTGGAAGGCAACGTTACTGGAGCAAGCTCAGTTTCACAGCTCCACCTGAGACGTGGGCTCAGTGGCGGTCACGAGAACTAGCAGCGCTGCAGTCGAGCCTTGCTTCCGGATTGTCTAGCCCGCCAAGTTTGAATAGCAGTACTTGAGCTTGGGCAAGTTGTTGATTCATACTAACACTTCACAGCGCAAGGAAACAGGCGCACAGAAAAATAAATTTCAAACACTCAAAGAAAGAACACTCACAATGCAGCTGACTCTGATCTCTGTGGTGTATTACACTTCATCTTCATCATCATTTTTTTGCTATTCTACACATGGACATAAAAAAAAGGAGAAAATAAAACTAAAAGGAAGCTTTCAACGCGGGGTAGTACACACGCGCTGGACAGGGAAGCAAGATCCGACTGCAGCGCCGCTAGTTCTCGTGACCGCCACCTGGGCCCCTCGCCTTTACAGGCGAGAATGGGGAGCTGCGAAACTGAGCTTGCTCCAGTAACGTTGCTGGAAGGGACGTTATTCAAAATGGCGGAGCCCTTGCGAAAAAGGTCTATATAGGGGGCGCTTTTTCCAGACTGTTCCCTGTTCCTAAAAGCCCTCTATCCTGGGAAAAGTGGCGCCATTCATTGTTGTGGAAATGCTCGAGACACGTGCCGCGCGCCACTTCTGGGAAGAACATGGCATCTGAAATCTAGCTCAGCGCTGCGCTGTGCCGCCATGATCTTCCCAAGGACTGCACGTGCCTCGTGCATCGACGCACCTTGCGCTACTCTTGAAACATGAAGGGGCTTTACCTGTTCCTACCGAGCTCGCCGTTTACCTAACACAAGGCTTGCGGACTGGCACGGTTCGTCTCCTGCGTCTATCGAGCCTCTGTCATAGATTGGACAGAGATGCAGCGTCACTGTTCAGCTGGTCCCTGTGTGTTTCACCGATTGAACACGAGACCCAGCATAACACTGACACGGCGTTCGGTGGCGTCAACAAAGCGCTGCATAAAAAAAAAAAAGAAGAAAAAAAAGATAAATTTAAACATATAGTTAGGTGTGGCAATCTCTCGCTTCGTCCAGCGGGAGAAAATGGCAAGAATGTTCAGCACGCAGTGTTGACATCGATATGCCTGCAGCATCGCCGCAACGGCACTCCGCCGCACTGTGAACGCTCAAGAAGAAGAAAACATCTTCACCGTTGATCCCAATGGTGAACTGCCGCACAATGAATATTTCCTCGTTAGCCGTCACGAGATTGGGCACGGCACATTGAGCTCGATGCGACGAATACAGGCCCATCCAATAAAGAAGCTTTGGTGGGCTCGTGAAGCCCCTCGATGTACTTCTTTCCTAGTGTTTTGCGGTTGTTGTCCCCCCATGGGAGTAGTTCTCAACTTAGCCGCTAGGGGCGCGACGGCTGGATCTCGTCTACTATAGTAGTGTATTTGGTTCAGGTAGCCGACCGCAGCCTCCGATCTGATGGAGCCAATTGGGCAGCCGCAAAAGTGTTTCGTCATGGCACCCGTCCTCTCTACGCGTCTGGTATCACCCGCTGAACAAATCGTGCGCAGGATCAGGACATTGTGCGCGATTTCTTCGTGCACCATGCTGCGCATGCGTCGACGGCAGCGCCACGGTGCGTCAGGGGGCTTTGAGCGTTGGCTGCTCCGGCGTCGTGTACGGCCCCCTTTCATGGTCGGCCGCCTGCCCCTGTGGACCGGTTCGACGCCGGCGGCGTTTATCTGCGCCGCTGAGTTGGTCCTGACCGATAAGGGCCGACGGCCGCCCTGATTATTGGGGGATATACCTCTTCTGGGAAGGCGCCTAATCAGGATCGCCACCCCGACAACCGGCCTCGCCGCCGCCACCTATTTATATATATATATATATATATATATATATATATATATATATATATATATATATATATATATATATATATATATATATATATATATATAAAGGCGTCGTGGAGGAATTTTGCGGGTCTCACCCATTACTCCTTTAGCCTCCTTCTGCATAAACTTGGGAGTTTGGGAAGACTAAAGCTCCCTCTTTAAAACGATTTTAAAATTGCTTGTATTTTTTTTTTTTTCTAAGTTGAATGTTATTGGCGACAAGATGTTTTGGTCTCTCCGTGGTGTCACGGCCAGGATTATGAATACCGAACGGACAAGTTCGATGGTGTGGGCGGTCACTAATTTAGGTGCTGGTGCTCGTGTTGTTGTTGGTAGCACCGTAGAAATAGCACGGGAGAGAGCATCAGCAACGGAGCGCAGCTGTTGGTATGACGTCATAGCAGGCGCGGCCAACGGCGTTGCGCCGCGCGGAGTGGTTAGCGGTGTGATAGCAATCCCCCTCCGCGGACTCGCCCCGCCTCGCTGCGTAGTAGGGTGCGTAGTAGTGATATCGCACCTTCGTTGCACCTGACACGAGACAGAATCTCTAGGCCTGGCGATTTTTTCAAAACGACTTTGGGGATTGCTGGCGTGACTGTTAAATGACATATTTTTCAGGTTGAATACGTAATTGGTGACGAGATGTTTCGGTGGCGTCCTCCGATGGTTCCTACCCGTGACGTCGCAACTAAAGTGATCATTTGCGAACACGTTTGGTGGAGCGCTTCAAAAGCACGGCGGAAGCTCGTCGGGTTCTTAAACCAGCACCGTCAGAAATGACGGTTTGACATTGCTGTCAGGTTGTCAACAATGTGAAAATTGGCATCGCTCCGCGAGGAGCCGAACCTCTTTTTACGGTCCTTCGGATGAAGACGGGCATAGTGGCTTCACTCGTGAGCAGTGGTCACCCGCCCTCATTTCTGCCACATGACGACACCGACTCGAAATGGCTGGCACCGCTCCGGGATTCCTTCACGGCGACTAGAACTGACTCTTTGTTTTCTACGGCACCAGCCTGGAAGGCGTACCGCGACAGAAAAGCGATTTTTGCGACGAGAAGGGCATCGCCGGAACGTCGCTGCATTCTCGGATGGCTGGTGCAGTCGCGCAGCGAATTGTTATCCCGCGCGATCGCGCGCTCCGGAGCTCTTATCTGGGACAGCGCTGCTGCACGGCCACTCGACCTTCGCGCCGGGGCTTCTCCTGCGGCCTCGTTCCTCGACCACCCCCTCTCCCTCTCTCTGTTCTTTTTTTGTTTGCCGTAATAGCACTTCGTTCCAGTCTGTAGCGTCACTTGCGTGCCTGTTCTAATAACCGCCGCCGTGAGCGCGAGTGCAGTGAATCCTCCCAGGGCACCCTGGAGTATGTGCTCTTACTCAGTTCAACTCGGCGTTTATTGGCGCCGGATGCTATTGTTGGCGGGCTTTCCAACGTCACGAAAAATGGTTACGAAAACCTGACTCGGGCCTACGACGGTTACGTGGTTGGTGGTGACATTACGAGTCACGGGGGAATTACGTGATTGGCGCCACAGGGGATCATGTGGTTAGGTGCCGCTGGGTTTTGCGATTACGTTCCGTCAGATCACGTGACTTCACGTGAGGTGTCACGCGAGACCGTGGCGTCACGATGTCCCAAAGCAACGCGTCACGCGACACGGGGTTGGTGTCACGCGACCAGGTCACGCTGATGGCGTCACACGATCGCCATTTGCTAAACTTGGCGAGGAAATATCGTATACTGCCGTATAAGTTTCGGTCAATCATTATGAAATCCGTGCACACTGAGTATAATGCATCCAACTATGCGGATAACCTAGAAATGAAATGACAAGAACGGAGGCGTCTGAGTTTGGAGATAGGTTCATCGGGACTTGTTTCTTGCATCACGTACCGGCACCATTCGAGGGATTCGTCGACGATCCTCGAAAGCCTCGGAACCTTGGTGCGCACAAGTGGTTCGATATTGAAGCGCTGGGGGTAATATGCTGCCAAGTATCGCCTCCGGCACGCTGCATCACGACTGCTGCACTTGGGCAGTAGTGTGCAGTGCACTCCGTTGAGCCAGCTTAGAGTGACGTTTGCTGGTGTAGGCCGGTGGCGCGGACCTTCCACGCGTGATATTTGAACGTCTCGGTTGTCACGGCGATCTCTCGCACGTGCCGTGGTGCTCGCGAGAAAGGGCCCTGCCCGGAATGACGGGCTGGGAGATGCGGCAGATGGGCTGTGGGAAGTCTGGTAGCCTTGCGATGACAACACCGTGTCCCGAAAGGCGTACTCGCAGAGCTCAGAGAAAAAGTCGTAAGGGTGCAGGCGAGCTGGTGAACCTGAGACTGGGGTAGAGAAGAAACACCAGAAAAATATTTCTTTTTTACCCCAGTCTCAGGTTAATTCAACATGGTTCGCAGAGCTCGTACATTATGCAAACGACACACAAGGTGTGGACATGATTAAGAGAACAAGGTATGGTCATGATGAGAGAACAAGGTGTGGACATGGCGAGAAAATTATCTGCGCCTCAAGCATTTTCGAGACATGTCTGCTTTATAGAGTTTTTGCACGACCGATGTCATACGAGGAAGGCCTCAGACTGTCTGCAGGCTGTAGGACATACTAGCAGGGGAACGGTGGCTCACACCGCATCGCGGTCCTCGCATCTGGCACAACCGCGCTGACCAATCCCCGACGCGCGCGAGCGCACAGACATTCAAACAAGCCTCCGTACGCTCTGGAGGCGCGCGCACACACACTGCTCTGCAGATGTGCAAGCAAAGCGCTCGGGCACAACGCATGCACACGCTGGCGCAATCGCCCACGCGCGTAAGGGCTCGCAAATGCTGCACTGGCACGCGCTCGGTGGTGCACCCCTTTCCCGCCTAATGTGCACCTCGCATTTGTCGCGCGTGTTTGGTGTGTTGCCCCTTCCCTCTCTCTCTCGTTTCGTGTCTAGAGGGAAAGGAGGACGCGCGTTTTGTTGACGCTACGGTTGCCCCGGGCAACGCGGCGCCGAGTCTTTCCCCCGAGTGGCGGTCGCCGACGCTGGGTTCGAGAGCCGAAATCACGTGACGTAATATATATATATATATATATTATCTGCTTTCTCGCCAGCCGCTGACCGTGGTGATGGTGGTGCCGAACCCGCAGCCGTCGTCAATCTCGAAATTATTGAACGCTTTTTGCGCGTGTATTTGTGCTAGTTGGTCCGAGTGCGTTCCTTTCTTGCTGCTTTCCTTTCGTTCACATTTTAGTTACTTTCGTCGTTGTTCGGTTTTCTTTATTATTTTTTTTTTTTTATGGTTGGCCCACACTCTCTGTGTTCATTTACTTTTTTTTTTTTCTTGCCTCCGCGCGGACGTTTGCGTGCCGCCGCGTTCGTGCATAACTCGGTGTCAGTGGTCCCATGGCTCTTTTCAAAGCCCTCAGGTTCTCGGTCGCGCTCTAATATCGACTGGCTCTTCGTCGTTTATTGTTTTGCTCGTTTGTCGCGCCGGTAGCCTTGACTACCGCAGCATATTTTACTCTCCTCGTTCATTTTTTTTTATTACTATTTTTGTTTTAGAAACAGGTGTGATGTATCGACAACTTGGCCGTACTTTTATTTCGCTCCGCTCTCTTTTCGGAGTACCGTCGAGCGGAACGCGAAGACCGCCTTACGTCTGTCCTGTCCACGCCTTTCGACCCTCGGATCTTTCACCGTGTGGTGTGGTCACACCGGTAGGATTAGAACGGCACGGAGGTCCTTCGGGTGTTCCCCCTCCCACGGTCGTCTCGTGAGCGTCCAGCGTGCCCGCGCAGCCAAAGCACGGCAGAAGCTACCGAGTCGAGTGCCTGCTGGAAACATCCTAAAGAGACGCCGTTGCCGTGCGGCGTTCCAAGTACGGATCTCGCGGGGACTCGCGTTCGAATCTGCGTGCAGACTGTTTTTTATACGAAGTATATAAGCAGTGTGACCCCGACTTTAGTAGGATAATCGTCCGCTCCTCCGACAGTCGTCCGCGAGGTTGAGACAAGCATTCTCTTCGGGTTTCATTAGCCGTCCTTTCCGCGGCCGTAAGCTGGGATCGTGACTGACTGGGGTATTACGGAGCGCTCTTCGTTTCGGTCGTCCTTCGCAGTCGTCATGTGCCTGTCTTTGTAGCTGATCGCGTATCATCGTGTTTCGCGATCGTTACGTTTTTTTTTTTTTTCGTTTTATATTTGTAGTAGTTAGCATTTCGAGTGTGGTTGATTCTATGCGATGTCTTTGGCCTCTTTAACTCTCTCTCCCTCTCTCTCTCTCTCTCTCTCTCTCTCTCTCTTTCTTTTTTTGCTTTTTCTTATTGTTTGATATACTCGTGCCTCTGGCGTCACATGGAGGCTGCGACGCTGGCTGTAAAACGGCGCATTGTGCGCAGACGGTTGGCTCTTTCTAAAAACGAGTTCCCGCGCACGCCCCTCTTCCGCCAAGTTTCAGAAGCGCGTCCATAGCCCGCTGACTCGGCGTTTTTTGTCTCTGGGCGACGAGTTAGCGCATGGAGAAACCTTTTGAGAGAACCACTAGTCTCATAGTGGGCCGCCTTCGTTTTCTTCCCGTGTTGTCCGCTACGCCCACTCGATCTCTGCTCTCGTCGTCGGCTCGTCGGATGCAGGTCGTTGTTATCGTCCACTACATCCGCTTCGATCATCTTCCCTTCGTCTGCAAGTTAGGGGGAAACGAACGATCCTCGTTTCGTTTAATTCTAACCACGACGGAATGTGGTATGCTCTGAACGCAGAAGACGCATCTCTCTCTGTCATACGCATACGCACTTACGCACGCACGCACTTACACAGGCACCATCCTCGTTCTACGTCCTCGTCGTCCCCTGCATGCCCAGCCCTGTTCATTTCGTCGCAGTGGACACGGGTTCTTTGTCCCGTCCCCGAATTCCGCTGGCCATTTTTGTTGGGCTCGTCGTCGATTCGGAGCGCACAACGCTGACCGCAATCACGCGTCTTCTCCAGGAGTGGACTGGCTCCTGCGTACGAATAGTGCGGCAGCGTCCTTCGCTTGTTCGGACCTTTCTGTGCTGGTAGTACTTTTTTTTTTTTCTGTGGCGTTGTTTCGAGAGGCCTTTGCTGATGGATGGGGACAGTGAACGATCTCGTCTGGACCACCGAGTCGTCCTCACGCTTCTGCCTATGCCCCGAGCCTCATTTCTTTTCTTTTCTTTTTTCTTTTTCTCTCCGGAGAAAGCCGAGCGAACAGCTGAGCAAATCGACTCGCGAAAAGCGTGACTACTGTTGGAAGAGCTGTGACGACTCGCCGCCTGACGCCAGCGCGCGCTCGACTGTTGCCCTTTCTCTCCCCTTATTCTTTCCCCTCCTTCATTTTCTTTTTTTTTTTTTGTGCTCGGACGAAAGGTGTACGAATGTTAGGAACAGGTTAGGAGAACCGGACTGTACATTTTTTTTTTCGGTTTGTATGCGTAATTGTAAATTAAATCGTCGCCGATGCAATGGGAGACGGTTTCAGATTCTGAAGCCAAAACGAATTGACGGGAGTTTCATATTGCACGATAACTTTTGGTAGGGACCTGCTACGGAGTCGCTATGCGGTTTTTATTTTTACTTTATTTCGAATGGGGGCAGAAAAAGTATATTGTACGATTGCAGGAATATGTTTCGCGTCTTCCTCTCTTTCCTTCTGCTATCTGACTGACTGCATTGCTCGCGTCTCATTCGTGGAGAGTTGAGAGTCCGGGCCAGTCCAACACCACCACCTAATAATCAAAGCCTGTGACTAGCGTCCTCTACTTCCGCGTTAACGTCCTCACACTCCGATTGAGCCAACTCTGCAATTGGACCTCCGAGCCCGATACCGAGCATCCTTCGACGCGTTGATTGGACACGAGGCCCAGCCGAACGCTGACGCAGCACTCGTATCCAGTCTGTGGCTGCGCTTGACCTGACTGTGGTGACGTCGTAATCCTAGCTCAGGGCCTTCGTTATTCTAGGCTTTGTCGGTCAGTCTGTCTGTCTGTGCCGCGTCTCTCAATCCTTCAATCACTCCTGTCGGACACCGTCATCCACATTCCTGTACCCGTTCCCGAATCCTCCGCCGTCCGTGACGTCATAACCACAACCTTCCCGTAAACTTGGCCTCAGAGCGGACCACCTCTAATTCATGTTTTCTTCCTATTTTTTTTTTTTTTTTCTTTCCTTAGCCGCGATGGGCGGAGTGCGAGAGGTGCCAGTGTCGGAGTTGGGACACCGCGCGTGCTCGGCATGGTCTGTGCGCTTCGGCCGAAGGTCATTGACCCCCCCCCCCCCCCCCTTCTCTTTCGCGGAACGGACGACCGGGGGGGGTTGGTACTTCGCGTAACTGACCAAGTTGGCATCGACCCGCTAACACCGGCCCAACGCTGTCAGTCGGTCCGTTTCTACCTATGGCTGGAAAACCGGAGCTCCCGGACGAAGGAGCAGCGTCATTTCTTTTGTCCAATCAGGTTTTGTCGATGCGGTACTTCGTCGAACGGCGTTCCGTGGAGACGGTTGTTTTGTCGACGGGGCGTTTCGTCGAATCGTGTTTCAACCGGGCAAGTCTTTTGCTCGGATGACATTTCGTGGGCAATTCGTTTCGTTTTCGACGCGTTTCGTCGAACAAAGTTTCATGGAAACCACGGACATTCATATAAGTGCCCAGTCTCGACCCAATATACGGGTTCTCGTGTAATCTGAACAAACGCGGAGATTTAAAGAACGTTAGCTTTTCGACACCGAGGTAACGTTCTTAATGTTTTAGCTTTTCTTGGTTTCTCGCGTGCGATTTTAGTTGAGCAAACAAGCGTTCAAGAGTCGGCACTCGTTACTTCGCATGCAAAGCACCGTAGAGATTGAATCACACATAGATGGCGCCGGTGTGGTCTCTGGGCGCTTTAAGGCCCGTTCACACACTTCCGTTTGTCTACAACCGACTGGGACGAGGGTTTTTACGTCTCTTGCGACGGCTCAGGACCTACTCCGCTGTAGCGCATCCGATCCTACGCCGTCGCAAGAGGCTTAAAAGCCGGTCTTGTCTCAGTCGGTCCTACTCGGTTGCAAGTGTGTGAACGGGCCTTTAAGAGTGTTTGGCCGACTGTGGCAGTTAATGGAGTAATTCCCGCGTCGGTTGTCGTGTTCTCTCCTGAAACCGAAGCTTGGGCGGCTGTAGAAAGTTTCCCGCAGAGTGTAGAAGGTGTTTCGCTAGAATCAAAACGAGCCCTTCGGGACATCTTTTGGAAGACGGCGGATGAAATCGAGACAGGAAGGAAGGGTGTTGCTGCCGCATGGTCCCGCCGAGACGAACAAGAAGGGGGGAAGGGGGGGGGGGGGGGGGGGGGGGGGACACCTCGCCAGCGAGAGAAGCCCCGGCGAAAGTGGCTGGCGCGCGCGGAAACCGGCTCTGGCGAATGTGAAAGTCCGCGTTCAAGGTGAGCGCCGGCGTTCGTTGACCGTGCAAACCTCGAGGGGAGGCTGGCCCCCGAAACTCGCTGCAGCGTCCCCGGCGTCGCCGCGGCCGCCGCTCGGAGCTTAGCCGGCCCGATGCCTCCTGCACGCCTTTCGCGTTATTTCATTTTATTTTATTTTTATTTTTTGGCAAGGCGAGGAAAGGGAAAGGGCGCCACTAGGTGTATACTCCGTTCGGCCCTAAACTGACACGGGGCGGTGGAAGCTACGCGCTCGACGATACAATCAGACGCCTCCCTTTCATCACGTGACCCAGCTTCCTGGGCGAGGGCACGGGCGAGAGCGTGATCACGTGGCCGTAGATCGACCTTACGATTGGTCCTACGGGCTCGTAGCTTCCACCGCATTGTCGGCCTACGGGCTGAACTAGCCGACTCCGACTGTGTGCGTGCGTGTTTTCGTATGCGACGGATGCGAGAGGCCCCCCTTCCTTCCACGCCACGCTGGTCGCCAATGGCGGCCGTGGTAAAGCCTCACGCCGTGCGTGCGTCTCGCAGCGGTGAAGGACCTCGTGTTTGTTCCCTCGCTTTCGTTTGTTTTGCTTTCCAGACGAGCCTGGAAATCAAAAGGGAAAGTAATTCTGTTTTGGGCGTTTTTGCCGCAGGGAAAAAAAATAGCTCGTGCTCTTTTATTCAAGATTTTTTTTTTTTTTTTTACACGAGCGTTTTGGTGAGGTTGTTTTGGCGGCAGTGGTGCGTGTCCGGGTTTAGCCTCTCTCTCTCTCTCTCTCCGGGGTGCTCTTGCAGTGCAGGCGGCAGAGGCGACCAACCCGCTTCCTTTCTTTCGCCCAGAGCTGGTTCACTTGGCTGCAGCCCGGTTACGCAGACTGCGACTACTCGGCGGGCCCCCAAGGGCGTTTCGTCATTATCTCTTCCCTGGGACTTCCACTTGCCTCGTTCGGGGCGCCTCGCTCGCTCAGTCGTGTTTTCGCGGCGGTTCGGGCGTCGGAAACCAGAACGCGAATAAAAAAAAGGAAGAACAAAAATTTCAATTTAGGGCTCCCTCGAAATTGCGACTACCAGGCAGGGGGCGAAGTAACAGGCAGGAACGAAATTGCACCGTCTTAATCCTACGAATGAGACACCAGAATGTGCGGCATGTTTCGAGCTGTCGCAGTGCCCTCCTACGTCGTACTAAAGATGCGGTGTAGGCTGCAGGCGCGTTGATGGAATGATCTGCGCCTCTAGACATGTCTGCTATTCAAATATGTCTAAAAACACTTTTTGTGCGACCAGTGGGACCGTCATAAGAGGAAGAAACGTGCCTCAGACGGCGTCAGCAGTGTGCAATTTGATTACGTATTGTATGGCGGCTTGAAGGGACAGAGAGTTTTCGCGACAACGGGAGTACATTTCACTCGACCGCGATAACTCAAGCCGCCGGACAGCGAATTATCGCGCGGAAGCTCAGGGCAAGTAACATGTGCACGGGCTTACAGCTTCGGCTTCGCTCGCAGCTGTGACATCGATCTACGGGGTTGGTAACTGTTCCTTCTCGCGATTAAGCGAAACATAGGGACTCCAACCAAAAGTTTAATACGCTCGCTTCGAAGCACCGTCTCTACGTCGTCGGTTACGCGGATTGCGACTACTCGGCGGGCCCCCAAGGTTTAATACGCCCGCTTCGAAGCACCGTCTCTACGGCGTAAAATTAATTCGGCGAAAAGAATTCGCTCGCAGTAAGTAGGTGGGCGCGGCGGACCCAGTCGCGCGAGGCTCGCATTGACGCCACATCTGTCGTCATTGTGGTGGCGGCTGCCAAAGCGCGCGTACCCTCTGCGACGTACATTTGGCATCGTCGAATAATCCCTTTTCTCGTACAGAACAACGCCGAGCGGCGAAAGCTCCGAGTGTTGTTGGCGCCCCGAAGGGGACCTGCGTTACCTCTCTTACCTCCCCCGCGACGACGAGGAAGCGGAAATCCCCTTCCGGACGCCAATCGTAGTTCGGGCTTTGGCCGCTGCGTGACGAGGTCTCTGCACGCGCGGTGCTCTTCCCGAAGAAATTCCCTTTGTTATCCTCGGCGAGAACGATGACGTCACGTGCACGCCATCTTTCTTCGAAGTTGGCCCGCTCTATTTGACCGATCCCGCTCGAACTGACCCGGTGCACTTCGTTCGCGGCCCGCTACCGAGACGTGTTTGGGCCGAAAGGTCGCCGCCGCGCATCGAGCGCCGATAACGACCCCGAGCGATGACGTCGTGGAACGACAGTTTATTTGCTCGTTTGGCAGAGACTTTTGCAAAGCGTGTTTATAGCGACGTGCCACTAAAGGGGGCCATCTCCGCTATCTTGTTGCCCCCCCCCCCCCCCCGCCACGTGACGTCGTCCGTGCGCGGTTCTGCGTTGAAGGGTTTTGGGTCGACTCCCCCGCCCGACTGGTATCGCCGCGGGGACTCGGTTGGCATGACCCGCGCACTGCTGCTGCTCCTCTCTCCTTATCTCGTGGCAGTTTTCTGGCCCGCTGCCTGTCTGCCGTAGCATCATTCGCCGCTCTTGGCCCGACTTGGGGCTTTTCTCTATACGTTTCCGAATCGCAATCTTTCCAGGCTCTTGTCTCCGTCATTGCCAATAGGGTTCCTGGGGTCGCTTCCAATTTCTTCTCCCTTCGGCGACATTGACAGCGACACGAAGGTTACGCGCTGCTGTACCGCGATAAATATTTTTTTTTTTTTCTTTCTGATCGCGAGACGATTTGGCGAGGTAATGAACCGGACGGACGGATGAACGAAACTGAACCCTTTCAATCGGACGGCGGCTTGCGCCGCCTAGCCAGAGGTTTTGCACATAAAGACACATAAAGACGACACCAGGCGGCGATAGCTGGAAGTTGGGCGTCCGCAATGGGTGTTTTGCCACCTCTCCCGTGTCTTCCGGACGCCAACCGTAGTTCGAGCTTTCGCCGCTGCGTGAGGAAGGTCTGCGCGTGTGCGGGACACTCCTCGAGAAAAAGTATATTGCACCTGGTTTAGCCTCTGGACTTAACCTCGTTGGCGAGACATTGTACTTAGTTTAGCACTCTGGACTGTTTTAAATAGTATGAAATAGTGCACGGCGACAAATGACACGTGACTTTTTCATCCCCCAGTATGCTTCCTTCGGGAGTACTGCCCATCCTTTTCTGTCTTTGCCAGGATTCTTTTTGACTGCTTCTTTGTCATTCCCGAACGAATGAGGGGAAATATCTGCTTATCAATAAATAAAAAATCAAAAGGAAACCAACTTTTTTTTTTGTATAGATATATTTAACTTGTGGCTGCAGATGAGACGTTTTTATACGGCATCCCCAGACAGACGTACACGAGGGGTGTTTTCTTCGTCCGGTCCCGTCAACCCTCTCCCCTTCCGCTGGGCGAGAGAGAGAGAGAGAGCACCGTCTCTTGTTGTTTGCCGTTCCTGAACTTGATCCACTGGCAACCAAGTTTCACTAACCTCTGTCCCACTCGCACTCCTTCCTTCCTTCCTCTTCTTTCTTTTACATATTGCGGGCTAGAAGGAAGACGAGAGAGGGAAAGTAGGAACGAGTGCCTCTCTCCCTCTTTTGATGTCCTCGTGTGCCTGGTTGAGAGGGACGAGGTGAAGGAAGTGGTAGTTGCCGCTTCCTGCAACAAAAGGTGCTCCGTTCGCCTCGAGGCCAATGGTCCCTGCGTGCGGCACTTTAAGACCGGTCCTGGCCACGCGTAAACGAATAATAATAAAAAAGGAAAGATATTGTTCCTATTTGTGCTTTCTTATATGGCCCGTGTGTAGGTAGGTAGGTAGTTCACTGGCGAAGCGGTCGGCGAAGGAACCGGGTGGAGAAGGGAAAGCATGAAGGAAAGATAGAAAGTATAGACGGTGTTGACTGAGGTGCAAGCTCAACTAGAGCGGTCTAAATGGTTTCCTCGTTCGGATCATTATGGCGTCTGCGTGATTCGTGGAACAACGGGTGTTCATGTGTGCGAGTGGATGTCAGTCTGTCCGAGGTGACCGCGCAGGTTGACGGTGTTGCGGAGAAGGCGCCGCGTGTTACTCGCATTTCGGTCGCGCGTTGAAGGACCCAACGGATCATTTGCTACACGTTGAGACGAGGTCCTGCTGTTACGGGAATGTTTGCGACAGGAGTAAGAATAACACACTTTTTGCGTAGCTTCGTTTTTTTTCTTTCGTGTCAAGATGAGTTAGCATATCACGCGTTTGTCCACAGCAGGCGTGTCGGTCTAACTACTATATTTTGCCATGACAATCCGCTTGGACGAGACATATTGCACATTAGGGACTTTTAGCAAACCGTTACCGCGTACCGCACTACCGGAGCCTTTGAAGCATGATTTTAAGCGCGCGGTACACGGAACACGGTAACGGTTTGCTAAACGTCCCTAGTATTGTTCTCATTGCGCTTCTCCGAACATTTTGGGACGAGGTGAAATAGATTGCAAGCTTCACCCTTGTTGGTGTTAGACTGGTGGCAGCTGACGAAACCCGTTTGCATTATTGACGTCTAACCCCTGATTAGCTCAGTTGGTAGAGCGCTCCACTGGAATTGGAGAGGTCCCGGGTTCGATACCCGGACCAGGCGGATTTTTTCGGTTGCGCACCAGTCACCTAGCTGTGTTTGGAGATTTGTGTTTGTCCTTCGTCCCTCTTGTTCCCCTTCTCCAGGGATTATCTTCGTCTTTCGTCATGTTGGGGTACGCCTAGATGACGTCACACCACCCTTTAAGACCGCTTCACACATACAGCGCTGCTGCAGCACTGTAGCATCAATATAGCGCGAAAATCAGCGCTATTTGCAGCGCTAATAGCGAACATCTCTGTCGCCTGGCGTCGTTACCCTAGAGAGCTACACTTTCGCGACGCCATGAACAGCTTTGTCTGCACTTTGGCTATTGAAGGGTGCAAGCCAAGGAGGTTATAAGTACTAGGAGGGGCACGTTGCAATATTGGTGAAGCCTAGTCATAAAAAGTTTAAATAATTTGTGTGGATATTTATACAGCGAGTCGTTGGTCAGCCATTTTAAAGTTGCGACGAGTCACTCGCTGTAGATGAGCAATTTAGCCAGTGCAGTACAACCGCTAGCCTGGGGTCTTTAACGTGCACCACGCAGTAGTGATACACGACCGCACGCCGGTACGATGCTCATCCAGATCGAAAAAGTTTAAACGATTTTGTGCCCAGCGTGACCGCAGATCTCTCTGGCGATTGGTGCGCGTGACATGTCACGTGCGAGATGGATGGTTGATTGTAGGAGGATTCCTTGCAGGCTTGCGCGCGCTCCGTCCGGTAGGTTTTATCAGATCGAAGGCTAGACTGTGGTGTATTCTAGTACACCATAGCTAGACGAAGGCTAGCTGCGGTCACGTGTCGGGCTGATAAGTGAGGAGAGTAAGAAGGAAAATGAGAAAGAGACGAGGCGTCAAGGGAGCATGGCTTGTGGAGGCTACGCGGCCGACGTCATGCCCTCTCCTACCCTTCTATCCTCCTTAGTGCAAGCTCACGAAAAGAACGGAAACAGACGAAACACGCGCGCCGAGCGTCGCCGCTTTGAAGGCCGCCGGTCTTGCATCGATCTCGTCGTCTGCTCCGTCGGAGGGAGGACTCCGCGAGAAGGAAGGAAGGGGGCGCGCGGTGAAGGAGGAGGGAAGGGGGAGGGGGGTCGCTGCTCTCTTTTCTCTTCTCTCTCATAGCCCCGCTTATTTCTGGATACTCGCTTTTTTGGCGCTTTCGCTGTGTTTGTTGTAGCCGTTGCGTCGTCGTCGTCTTCTGGCGGCGGCCTGCGTTGCGGCGGGCGTCCGGGCAAAAAAAAAAAAAAAAGAGGAGGGAGTAGCCTCGCTCCTTCGCTCGCTCTCTCGGGGCGGACTGGCCGCCGTTTCGCGGCGGCGGCAGCAGTCGACGCGCGTCGGGGAAAGCGCGGCGGCGCTGCCTGTGTCCGACCACTGCTGCCTGCCTGCTCCGTTCGCGGTCGACGGCGTCGTCTGCTCGCACCGACCTTGAACGCCGCCGGGGTTCCTCCTCTTGCGACGACGACCGCCGGGAGACCACGGAAGAACGACTCGTCATTCTCTTTGGGTCATACACACGCCGGGGAACGTTCTGTTTGGTGACGCGGTTTGTTGTTTGGGCGGCTTTTGTTTCCGGAAGAAGTACTTTTGTTTTTGTATGAACTTCAACCGGTGTCTTCCGCGACGACTATGGATGTGGACGACTTTGCCTGGAACACGTGATGGTTTGGACGGATATGGATGAACGGGACAGAGAATCTGCTCGACGCTGCTTGTGTTGTTGTCACCGCCGTCGTCGCCGACTGTGATTCAGCCACTGAACGTTTTTTGCGAACTGCACACCTCGGGCATACGCGGTGACGCGCGGCCACACCGCGACCCGTGTGTGTCTGTGTGTGTTTGTGCTGCGTGTTTTTCTTTTCTTTTTTTTTTTTCGTGCCTGCGCGAGCGAGCACGCGCCTACCACACCCCCACAGATTCAAGCAGAGAGACGAAGGAAGAGGCCACCGCGAAACCGACTCGCATCTTCGTGCGTACGCACCCAGGGACTTCCGCAAACAACGCAACAGTCGACAGTGCCGTATGTTGTGCACCTGTCGCCCAAGACGTATCCCGACAGCGCAATGAGTCGAGCGTCGGTTCGCTAGCCGGCCGTGTCCACGGAAGAAACAAAGAGGTTTCAGCGAAGATCGCCGCAAAGACTCGGAGCGTCGAGGCCAAGTGGGCCGGGGGTTGGAGCCCCGGCGAGTCGCGGTTGCACGCTGGATCCCCTGGTGCTGCTGTGGCTGAGCCAGACCCGCACCGACAGCCTGGCCACCCTGGCCAGCCCGCGGACGCAAGAAGGGGGGGCCCCCCGGGGCTGCCCCGGGGGGCTCGGCGGGGGCCCGCAAGAGGCTCCTGGCCGAGGACAGCTCGCCCGAGGTGAGCTCGAGCAGCGTCGGCCCGGCCAAGGTCCGCGCCGCCCAGGGCTCGTCCGGAGTGAGTCCCGTGCCGTCGCTCTCGTCCTCGGACATCGCCGAGGTCGACCTCGACTTTTGGGACCTGGACATCAACAACGAGTCCAACAGCACGTGCTCAGGTAACGCCCGAGAACGTACTCCGCTTCTCGTGCCGGGCTTTCCAGCTGGACATCTATCACCTCGTCTGCAGATATACCCGAGAGAACTCATCTATCGGGAAACATGGACGTGCCAAACCGACGAAGGTCATTTGGCACGGCTGAGGATTAATTTCATCCACCCGGTTTGAATCGAAAGCTCTGTTACACGGCGCGTTCTCCGCAATGACCCTTCTCCGTCTGACTGCGGGCACCTAGACCGGGATTCCAACTCGCCAAAACCCTTTAACGAGACGACACTGTCTGTCACGCGTGTCTAAAACCGAAAACAACGGATGAAAAAAAGAGGCAACACGATACGATTTAAACCGACTCGTCTCTCGCTTACTTTCTCTTCAAAGATGTTTGTCGCCTCCGCGAAAAGGCAGAGCTCTTCGACGAAGACTCCAACGTCGCCGGACCAGTAAGCTTGACCCGCTTGGTCAATTGAATCGTCGTAACGTGTGGCGAATAATTGGGCTGTAAGCCGCGCATTGCTGCCAGTCTACAACCTTGCACGGCAAAAAAAAAAAAAAAAGAGTTATGACTTTTAGCGGTCTGTCAAGCTGAAGGGGCGGGGGGTCGATTGCCCCGCCCCCTTTATACGCGAATCTGTGCTACTGCTCAGAGATTCGTCGTAGTGCCGCTTCGGCTGTTGGAGAACGCGCGAGCATAAGAGCATCGAGAGCCATACAGTAGGGAACACGATCTTCAAATATCGAAGAGAGAGAGAGATGCATATGTATAATATGCACGGCTGGCTCCGTTTGCTGACGCAATGAACCGATTGTTTATAGAGATTTTTCGACTGACCGTACACGCTCGATGATCAGCTTCAACGCTTGACGGGACGCACGATGTTGCCTCAGTGTACACGTCGTTTTACTTGTCGATGATGTAAACTGTGTTGTGTGTAGGTTTGGGCAGCGGAAAGTTAATCAGCCCGAATTCGGCGTCTCCGCTCTATAGACCCCTTTCAAAATACGGTACTCTGTTCGCAGCTGTGAAATCCCTGTACAATGGCGGACTAAAACCTCAACGTCACGGCACACTAAAAAAAAAAAAAAACACCCATTAAAAAAGGTGATTATCGCAGTGACGTTGCACTTTCGACGCTGTTTGATTGGATGGTCGACTCGTAGTGTTGACCGCGCCCCGACGTTTGCTATCTTATGGAATGACTTGCACGTTCCTCGATGCAGTCGCTCCGCCATTGTAAAGTGGTTTCGACCCTCTAATAATCGGCACGTGATTTTTGAAAGGGGTCTATAAATGCTGCGGTATACGACTGCCATCCTTGGGTCTTTAACGTGCATCACTCAGTAGTGAGTGGTACAAGACGGCACAATGGGTATACGATGTTCATCCAGATCGAAATCGGGTGGGGATTGAGCCCGGGACAGCTGGGTTCTGGAACGCGAGTTTAACACACTCGGCCACCGATCTCCTTATCTTTAAATCATTTATTTCATCTTGACCAGTTGAGGTACATACAATCACTGATATTCAAACAATGACTACGCGTATTTCAATTGCACACTATACTCCACACAATTCGTAACCGTGGAACGTGCTATCTTACTTTCTGGATTCCCTTGCCTATGATGGCATAGCTGGCTTATCCCCAACTTCGGTTCGTCCCATGTCGCATTGGAAAAGCTTACAGAGGTCCGTTTGTGTAGGCACGGCTTCGAGAGCTTCCCCCTTTTCCTCCCGTAATCGTGGTGGAAGCGAATACGTGCCACCTGCAGCGTAGTGCTCGAGGAGTGTGCCTTTTTATTATTTTTGTGGCTAGACGACCTGTGCCACAGAGGGGAGGAATCTGCCCAGTCGTGCCAGGGGACGGGTCCCGGTATCTTATCGACAGGATAGCGGCGTGCAGCCCGGCATATCGTCGTCTCCGCAGGGACCAGTGTGTCGCCGAGCCAACCGGCGCTCTTTCTCCGACACGGCGATAAACCGGCAACGACTACTGCGCATCTCTTTTCTCCACCCTCCCCCGTGCGAATGCGACACTCTGTCGCGAAGTCAGCGGATTTATACCGGTGTATACTTAACCTTGGCCGTCGGCGTGCGCTCTTGGCGGCGACGCGCCTCTTTTCTATTTATTGTAATTTTTACGAGGGGGGCGGGGCGGATGACAGCGGTCTGGATACGACTGGGGAGGAAAAGGCGGTGATAAACGCCGAATCAGTCCGTGTATTTTAGGCGCCTGTAGGCCATTTCGACATTCCCTTTCTGCGCGCAGCCACCTCTTTAGTTGGGAACGCGTTCTGACCATGCGCACTAACTCTCTTCGGAATAATCGTGTTTGTTTCTTTTTTTTTTTTTTTTTTTTTGGGGGGGGGGGGGGGCGGGTTTTATGAAGTAACATTGAGCGAGTATGTTTGTTTGTGTTCTGCGGGCTCGGATTTTCAGCGAACGCTGAAAATCCGGGTTGTACAGCAGCGACACGAACTGTGAAATCGCGGCTGTGGTGGTGATCGAAATATGCCGTGTTATGTGTCGAGGGGCCGGGGGTCGTGTTGTTGACGGCAACGAGAAGGTTATGAACCGACGAGGGGGAGGGCTTCTTCTGGCCCGTCGGGAGGGGAAGCGAAGAAATGACCGGCCTTGGCTTGGATTCAAAAGTGGCTATAACCCCCTTTCCCATTTCTTCTCGCCCTCTCTTTTCGGGCGCTTGTTTTGTTTTTGCGGAGCGTCGCACTTGTCGTCTCTTCTGGCCCCGGAATAGCGTTTTTGGAACGAGCCGCCGTTCTGTTCGCGGAAAATGCTTTCCGCGTGCGTAAGGTGCTTTTATTTAGCCGTGTAGTCGTCGCCCTCCCTCCGAAGAAGCCAGGGACCTTGACGGGGGCCTGGGACAGTCGCTTGGGGGCAAGCGAGCGAGGGCAGGCGAGCAAACTGTCTCTCTCTCTCTCTCTCTTCAGCGTGGTAGATATGCTGCGGGGACCAGAAGGGAGCCTACAGGGGGACCTCCTCGCGCGTGACCTTTACAGATTTTCGCCAAACGTCTACTTCAGATCGTTTCGATTCGAGGATGCGACTTGGCCAGCTTTGGACGCGGTGTCGGGAAGCTCGGGCCAAATCGTCTCCCTCCCTTTGCGGACCGTTGAAACAGTCTTCAGGACGAAAAATCGTTTCCTGCCATTTCAGATCAAGCTTCGGATGACTGGTAACGACGATTTGTAACCACTGTTCACGTGTCGTTAATCTGAAGCGTAACTTCTGTAGCGGGGCACTAGTCGGGGGGGGGGGGGGGGGGGGGGGGGCTTTTGTGTTCACACCGAACGAACTAGCCAGCCAACACTTGACCGACACGGCGGGGAGAGCTTTCTGGCGAAACGAGCGGTCTTGCGCAGGCGTCGCTCGTCCGCAAATGTGTTCCTTTGCGGCCAGGTAGTTGAAACCCGAGAGGACGATTCACACACACGCTTGCGTCGACCGAGTGCAACTGCGAGGGATTGCGGCGTACGAGTTGCTCTGGCAACAGCTGCTTGGCTCCTCAATGAAACGGGGTAAAAACCGGTTTTGTTGGAGCGCCGACGCAGCTGTTGCCAGAGCAACCCGTAAAAAGATTCACGTCGCAAGCGGTTGCAGTCGTTGGGACTCACGCAAGTGTGTGAACCAACCTTAAAAGAGACGGCAACGAAAAGAGGCTCTTTACAATTCTGTATTTGTCGTGTCTGGGAGTTACGTCTGTTTGCCATCTTGGGACGAGCGCGAGGTTGCAGTGCGCTCTATGAACTCTCGTGGATTAGCGAGCTCCGCTCACGAATGTTTCTTCTGCAGGGGTAGAAAGGACATTAAACTGTAGAACGCACGTCGCAGATGGACTTATTATCGCTTCGATAATAAGCTACTTTTAGGGGTGCAGGCGAGTTGGTTAGCCGCCTCGGTGGCTCCGAGGCAAAGCGCCGGCCTACGGATCCCCAGGTGGCGGGTTCGAATCCCGGCCGAGGTGCACGCAATCTGACGGGCACCTCGGCCGGGATTCCAACCCAACGACGGACGTCTGGCACGTCCCAGCGGGGGACCGATGTGCCCGCAATCGGACGGGCTCGTCAGATAATAGATAATTATTGCGCCTTCGCCGCAATAATAAGGTCTAATAATCCCTAGATGGCTGAAATGAATCCTCGGTCCTCCGCTGGGACGTGCCCGTCGTTGGGTTGGCACGTGAAGCCCCCCAAATTTGACGTTTTAGCTGGTAAAGAACTGACATATTTAAACCTGGAGCAGGCACGTAGCCAGGATTTTTGTTTCGGGGGAGGGGCCCGCCCATAACAAAATGCCGTATGAGGGGGAGGGGAGAGAGGAGGTCCCAGAGTGTGAACCCAAATTGTTACTACTGTTCCAAGCCGTTAAACATGCAGATTTTCGCGTTGTATAAATAATAATAAAAAAAATACACTTGTTTTTTTCTTTATTACGTTCGACATTTTTTGCGCCAGTAAAGGCAATTACGCTTCGTATTAAAAAAAAAAAAAAAAAAACGAATAGTGTCGAACGCCAATGTGCGCTGGCTCTCCTTTCCAAGCTCGTTCTCGCTGTGACGATCACAGCTGGTTTCGTGCCCAATGTCGTTGATCCGTGGATAAAAGACACCCAATAAGTAAGACTTACAAGGTTCGAAGCACGTATCTCGTTCGATGTAAGTAAATACTTTTACGCTCTGCTTTTTCCGTAGAAGGGCGGCGAGCTCGGCTTAGTTAGCAAGCGTTAAACATGGTTAACATTAGCGAAAAAAAAAAAAAGGTAGGAAACTGTATTCTCCTAGTTTCCTACCTTTTTTTCCGCCAATTTTAACCATGTTTGCTGCTTACCGTTTTTTTTTTTTTTCTGTGAACTAATAGACTGGGATTACTGGCAATGAATTAACTTGAAATGAAAATATGATTAAACGAGTTAGATATCTAGGACCGTTTAATAACAACTCGGAGACGATTGAAGCAGGTTTGTGGCTCGCGGGAAAAATCGACCGGTGTCAGATTATATAGGCTCATGTGCGTGGAGGTGGGCCTGACATCTACTGACAGTTTTGTACAGTATCGTCGGAATCCTCGCTCATTGTATCGATTTTCAAACCGCACCACAACAACGCTTCTGTTTTGCGAGACACGGGCGTTTGAGAAGCGTACGCCGTTTATAAAATCTCAAACAGCGTCCGTAAGTTTGCGAGGAGAACTTTGTTGGAAAAGTCAACGCTTTCGGGAAGCGGCGCGTCGGGATGAAGGGGAAGCTTGCATCCGCTGGCGGCGGTGATTTTGCTACTGCAGCATTCATTCTTGGGCGTTTAGCTTTCTTACGACGATTAAGCCAGGCTTGCGAATAAACGACGTGCCGGAGAACCCGGGTGTAGACGTCTAATCCGCGTGGTATTTCATGCTGATGAGAGATCGCTCGTTTTTCTGACTCCTCTCTTGGAATAAAAAGACGATGTTTAGTAACCGACCTAAGCGATAAAATGTGTTGCTGTGTTGCTCAAATAGCCTGCCTAAGTAAAGGCAAAAAAAAAAAAAAAAGAAAGAACGACGTCGGTGTAGTGTTTACTGCGAAAGTGTCGCGCGTGTGGCGAGATGACTTATCTAATCAGTGGCAAATAAAAGGAAAGAGTAAAACGAAAACATGAAAGTCCACAGGGTCACATCTATTTTGTCCGTCGCCTTTTTTTTCCCCTCAAAAACGTCGAAGGGAAAGACGGATAGACAAAGTCCGACCGAAAGAGGAACGGGCGCGAAAAGTCAAACCAAAACGGCATAGAAAACAAAAACGCAAAGTCACGCATGCTTTTTTCCTTGTACTTGCCGTGCACCTGTGACTCACTTTACCACCTCTCTCTCTCTCTCTCTCTCTCTCTCTCTCTCTTTCGCTCTTGGGGCTGGTATAGGACAAACAGAACACCGGGAAGAATAAAAAAAAGACAGACAAACGAAAGATTGGTTGATGGGGAGGGAAGGTGCGTGCTCGCCCAAGAATGGGGAAGTGGGGGTAGCGACTCTTGATTGCTTTGGGACGAGGAGGAGTTGGGCGAACAACTATTCGTTATTTTTTTCCTTTTTTTTTGGGGGGGGGGGGGGGGTGGACTAGGAAGTGCAGCTGGGGAAAAGATGGAAAGCGACCAGGGGGAAAAGTAAATACAGCGAAGCGGTAGGAGGGGAGCTGGGAAGTCGGACGTGGGGTTGGAGGTCTGTTGGCCTGAGCAGCCTGCTGTCCTTGAAGCCCGCCGATTGTGCCTGCTTGTCTGGGAGAATGGAGGTTAGAGGAAGTTGGGTTAGGAGGGGAACAGGGCAGCATGCAGTCTGCCCCGACGAAATGGGTACAGCGAAAAGGCTGGAGGGAGGGTGGCTTCCTCGCCGGCCCCACGATGCCGCGCTGGCAGCTGCGTGTCGGAATGGGGAAGAGCCGGGGAGAGTTTGTGGGGAGGAGGGTCAGGGGGTGGAGGCGGCGGTCGAGTGGTTAGTCGCTCGCGTGGTTCGGTCGGTGGGGTCGGTTGCACCCCCGACTTCCGGATGACCTGCATTTGGATCCTTCTCACTTTCTTCCGTTGCGCCCGCTTTGGGTTTCTCTTTTTTGTTGGTAGGGGCTCGTGTTTTTGGGAGGTTTGTTCCGTGCGTGGGGTGAGGGTTCAGTTTGCTACTGGTGTGGGGCACTTGGAAATTGTTCATTTTGTTGCGAGGTCCGGCCGACCTTGGCTAGGAATTCGACCGCCTGGCTAGCGCCAAGGAGTGGAAATATTTTTCCAATGTGATCTGCCTGACTTTTCTTTTAATTTTTTTTTTTGTGAAGGCGTTTAAAATTATTTGTTTTCCTTCCTTCATTTGTGAAAATAGTGAAAAATGAAAAATAGATAGTTGCTCCCGGATGCTATCTAGGTTTATTTTAGTTGCATTTGACATCCCATTTCTGTGGTCATCCCTCAGCTTCCGCTTTGTGCAGAGATAACTGTTGTCTAATATGAAACGAAAGAATTACGGCCCAACAATAACGAGCGTACTAATCGAATTCGAGCACATGCCGGCCGATCTCTTTTAACGAGACCGCACCGGAAACTGTATCGTTTTCGCTAGCACTTTAAACTCCGTCACTTTCTCTTTTTGTTTTATAAAATTTTTGTTTAGCTATTTTTCCTATGAAGTCTAAAAAACAGGCTGCCTCTGGCTGGCGCTACGTCATTACTCTTATTTGTCGGTGATTTTTGGCGTCGAATGCGCGGAACATGACACACACACACGCACAGAGAGAGAGAGAGAGAAATTAAGACTGTTAACAAGCGTGCGTTTCCCAAAGCGAGCGTCGTTGCTGCAATCGTGAATGGACTGCGACTTCTGCAACGGATATAGAAAATGAGAGTGGTGGGCCCGTGGCAACGTTAGTTGAACAACTCGGTTGGGAAACTGCCATAGAGCGTGCTTTGAAGCAGTGGCGTCACTAGGGTCAGCGGCACCCGGGACGTTGGCCCGCGGCGACCCCCCCCCCCCCTTCCCCCCGGCTCGTCGCCCGCCTGCATCCCCCCCCCCCCCCCCCTTACCGGCTCGTCGCCCGCCGCGACCCCCCCCCCCCCCCCTTGTGACGCCACTGCTTTGAAGAAGTGGCTCCGATCCGTACTCGAGAACCGAACTAATGACGATCGCAGCGCCGCCAATTCGCCTGCAGCGGCCACTCCGGAAACTCCACGGCTGCACGTATTGGTTCAGGTGGAGTCGAGCGAGGGCCTGTGGCGCCATCTCGGAGTGTTATTTCGCACTAGCTATATAAGTAACTCATGTTTTGACTCGTCGCTAAAGGGCGGCGCTGTTATCGCATTTGGTTTGATCTCGGTGGACACGAGCGGTCCGGGTTTTAAGGGCGAGTTTCCCAACGTTGGCCCAGGGCGTCAACGTGCGATGCGAGCATGCTCGTCTCTTGCGAGGGCCATCTAGCGCCGGAGCGAATGAGGGATGGTAAAAGGTTAAACAGCCGAGGAGCGAGCGGATCCATACCCGACCTTGCTCTCTCTTCTTTCGCCTCGAGCGAGGAAAAGGGGAAGGAGAGGGTCCACTCGCGGTCTGAAGCCTCTTTTCCTCGTCACCGACCCATCCAATCTGGACCGGTGAAAATAAACACTGCGGGGAAACCAAGTTTATGCCGGCTCTCTTTAGTCAAAATAAACGGACTTGCTTCCTTTCTTGTTTTCTTCTTTTTTTTCTCCAGAGAGAGAGAGATAGAGCCGGCATTTCTGTATTTTGGCTTTGTGTGTGCCAGCGGGCGAGCTCGAGTGTATGGGTGCACTGCGAGGTTTCTGCCAGTATCACCGATTGGCGATTTTCATCGCGTGTTTTCGAAGCTATACTTTGACGGCCTCTAGACCGCCAGGCGCCGTGAATGGGAACTGCCCGAGAAAGCTGGCGAGAGAACCCGCCACTACAGCTTTCTGTTCTAGCCGCTGTGTGCCGTCGATTTCGCGGAAGTCGCCAATAAAATGGAATACGCGTGCATTGCGTCGTCGTTAGCGGATCCCGTCCGTGACAGAATGAGAAGGTTCTACACGCCTTCCGTCGTGCTTTCGCTCACAGCTCGCCAAAGTATTACCGAAGGTTCGAAGCTTGCGCCGGAGACAGTCTTTACCGTTCTTATCCGGCCTTCGACGACCATTCGAATAATCGCCTTCTGCACGCTGCCATCTATGTCTACTGCGATGTGGAACACGTATACGGTACTGAACGTAGCTCTCTCAGGTGAAATGGCGGTGACTCGGGAGCTGCCGCACGGTTGCGGCAGGTGTCGCCACGGCACTAGCGTCGCTTCCTCTGCTCTTCGTGTATCATTTGGCTCGGAGCTTCGTGCATGCGCGAATGCGGCGGCGGTCCAGCCCGCGCTGCTCAGCTGTTCCTCCGCAGCTTTCCAGCCGAGGCTCCGTTTCTTTTGTCGTTGTTTTCTCGCTCGCTTTCTTTTTGGTTATTCCTCGCGCCCTTTGACTTCGGCCCCCGAGTGCCGTCGAAGCGCTTCGTATCACTCGGAAAGACGATGTTGCATTGTGTGCCGCTTTCGCCCAGGCCGGACGAGTGGCTGGCATCAACGACCTATTGTCGGGCTGCCTCTTGCCTTGGATTTCTTTACCTTCTTGCGCGCGGCACGGCTGTGTGCTGTTGTTTAAGGGCGTCTTCGACTTCTCTTCATTTCCTTCTTTTTTTTTTTTTTTTGTTTACACACGCGCTTAATGAACTCCGTCACCCCTGCAGGCTTAGAGTGCGGCAGAGGCTGCGTACTCTTCGGAACACCAGTCGTGCCTCAATCTCTCGCCACGTGATCACGCTCCCGCCCCGCACACCCACGCCCGGAGAGAAGCGAGGTCACGTGATGAAAGCGAGATGGCTGATCGGCCTTCTCTCTGGTCGGAGTGAGGCGTTCGAGCGACTTGACTGACGCCCATTGTCCTCTAAAATCTCGAAAAGTGCAAGCGCGGCTCAAGAAGAGAAGAAAAAGAAAATAGAAAGGAAAACCAGGAAAACAAAGAAACGTATCTCCAAACATAACGACTGAACAGTTGTGTTCCCAAATGGTTCGATGTACCTTTTTTTTTTTTTTTCTTCCCCGCAGATCTTTTTTCTTTTTTTTTTTTGCCCGCTTGTTGGTTTGTGTCATGTTTCACTATTTTGTGACGTCAATGTTCCCGCGGCTCTCTTATGCCCTCATTCATTTTCCCATTGTTGCTTCCTTCAGTTGTGGTAGTGACTCGTAATTACCCCTACTTCCAATATGGCCGCGTATTCGGTGTTCTCCGCGCACGGGGTGGCGCTACGCGCGTTTTTGGAGTATGTCTGCTAATAAAACCCACTGAGGAAAGCCGAAATCGAAAAAAAAAATGATTGCCGAAATAGCTGCGAAGAATTTCGTTAAAATGCGCTCTAACATTTCTTTATTAAACTGATTAGGAATTGCTTTTAGGAAAAATCTAGGAATATTTTTCTTCGACGTCGATTAACTCTTTTTACACATTTAAAATCAATTCACATAATTTACCGATGTAGCCGTACTTCCCGGGACCAACCAATAACTTTGGTTGTTGCATTACTGCAATTCAAATGTTTCCCTCTTACTACATAAACATAATGATAGCCTTTTTAAGTGTATTTGCCCTTCACAGGCTAATAATGTATCCTAACGCATTGGTTGGGCGTAGCGCCGAATGGGCCAGCGCACACAGCTCGGAGCACGTGGAGCCAAAGCTCCAGCTGCAGAACCCACGGACCCTGGGTTCAATCCCCGCCCCTGCCCGTTTCGATTTGAATGAGCATCGTACCGGCTTGGATGACCATCGTACCAGCGTGCGGTCGTGTATCACTACTGCGGGGTGCACGTTAAAGACCCCAGGCTAGCGGTTGTAACCGCACTGGCTAAAATTCTCATCTACAGCAGGGAGAAAAGTCGCCCGTTGAAGCAGACTAAGTTCAGCCCGTAGAAACATCCCCCCCCCCCTCTCTTCCCTTTTTAATTTTTTTTTGTTACAAATTGAGGCGCGAAATTGCGAAGGGTTCACCGATTAATGCTATCGCATCGAAAACCCACGAAAAAGGAAGCAATCATTCGCGTATCTTGTTCCTTTCTGCGTTTACTTCGCCCCAAGTGTTCGTAGTTTTCAAGGTTTTTTAGAGCGTTTGGCGATGAAACGAACGGATGGCGAGTATCCCGCCCCCCTCAGCCGTTCCTCCGGCGTCGTTTGCCGGCGTTTTTTTGCCCGGCGTGCTCCTCTGACCTTCCGGCGAGCGTCAGGGCGGATGCGTTCCACAGTTGGGGAGCGCCTTCGAGAAGTCTATTTGCGGCCACCTCCCCCTCTCTTTGCAACTGCGTGAGCAGTGCCGTCGTCTGTGCGCACTGCCGTTGAGACTGCCGCTTGGCCTTTTTGAGAAGGACCGACTGCGTTACTGCAGTCCGTCTTGTTATCGCAGCCAATGCGGCATTAGCTGATGCGAACGCCAAAGAAGGAATCACTTAGCGAGAACCGTGAACACGATGCGTTTTCTTAATACATCGCAAAGCTCGTTCGGGCATTTGTGTCGGGAGGCCAAATCACGAGGATGCCTGACATTCGTGCGAAATGGTCGTTCGAGAAGGTATCGACGAGGAGGTTTTCATATGAAGCCAAGAAGTGTAAATGTTTCTCTCTTCGCCCGCCTCTGGCGATGCAGTTTTAATTTCGAACCAACTACTCACTTCACCCGTGTTGCTCTTGACCCATATTACCCCTAGTTTGCGCAATCACCATGAACGGCTACTGCAGAAAGTCTTAGCAACCAGTGTAAAGCTGCTCCCTGCTTCGCAGACCTGCCAATAGCTGTCGATTCCGGCCCGCGTCTAGTTCTGTGTTTCCAGGTACAATGCGACTTCTGTGTGTCCCATTTTTATATTTATTATATTCGATCACGAGCGGAGGCGTCCTACTAGGTAGGAAAATCTATTTAGGGCAATCCGAACCCCGAAACAAATACCTTTCTGTTTGTTTGTTTTTTTCCCGCGAGATAACGGTATTTCGTCGCGTCGTAAAGGAGGGAACAACAAAAAGGTTTTACCTAAACAAACTCGCGTAACTGTCCCAAAACAAAAGCAGAGGGGGAAACGAAAATGGAGCAAGGTGTTATCTGCTGCGGTTGGAATCTGCGCTCGACGGCTTAACTTTCCTTTTTTTTTTTTTTTTTTGTGGGGTCAGTTGGACGCAAGCGCTTGTGAAGGTGCTAACGTGGTTGGTTTGGTCGGTGCGGTGATATGACCTCCGCGAGAACGTGACCTCCGCGTGTTTCTTTGGCGGGTTTGGAAACAACGAAAAAGCCTCGGGGAGGCGTTCAAAAGCCTCGAGGAGGCGTTCTTTTGCGGTGTCTGAATCAGAAATGGGGCCCAAATGCCGTTATGGCTTCCGCGCAGGCGCGGAAGCCCTAACGGCATTTGCCAGAAATGCGAGTGAACCTTCGACGCAGTGGTTCCATAGCGAGGCGGTGCCGTACAGACACGACCCCCTCTCTCTTCTTCGTCCGTAATATTGTATACTTTTCAGTCGTCTTTTTTTTAATGTTTGTTTCGAGGTCTCATGGACAGGAACTGTTCGGATAAGCCTCGATGCTGCCAAGGCACGCTCTGGGCAGAATGGCTGCCGCTTTCGTGGGCAGGGTGAAAGATTGGCGGTTCGTTTGGGATACAGTGCGCAGCCGTTGGGTGCCCGGTCGAACCCTCTGCTGCGTGCGGGCGAACGTTGTAGCGGCGCTCTGTTTACACGCCTTCCTGCTGACCGCTCCTCGGCCAAGAGAAACAGGGCTCGCAGAAAGAGAGCTGCTCCCTTCGCAGTGGCTGTGTGTGGACGCGCGCGCTTCCGTCGTAAATAAACCGGCGCGTTGACTTCTCCTGTCCGGACTCTCTCCTCGAAGCTGCCGGCAAAAGAAAGCAAGGCCCAAAACATCGGGCTTGGGTCTCGGGCGATTACAAGTGCGACCCCTTTGGGCACCGCCGCCACTCTTGCTGACCCTTTCGGGGCGGGCCAAGATGGAGTTCCTGGTTGGACGTTGACCCACCCCCCTGGGACGATTCCTCCAAATTCCTTCTGGCAACTGAAACTAACTTCGTGGTATGATTTAGAGAGTGCCGCAACCACCTTCGTCTATTTTTGTGTCGTGGTGTGCGGAATCTATGCTTCGAAAACGAGTGGCAGTGTTGCGGATGATGGGGGAGTGAGCGCGTAGCGTTCGGAAGTGCTGTCGTTAGAATGTTTCGACACACCGTTTTGCGTAATACCGTTACCGCAATACCGTTACCGGTCCCGCTTGTTGAAACCGGATGGGAAACGTAGCGCGAAGAGAACGTTTCAGCCAAACCATCATCTACGACAGGGGTCTCGAAAGCCGAGTCTCTCGGCGGCACCTTTGAGATTTCCTAGAGGAGGGCCCTCGCGCCGTCTGCTTTTCGTAAACTCGCCGTTTGGAGGTCACTTTTATATATCTTTGATTCCTTCGTGGGACTGCTTTGGGCCCATCTCTGATGTGATAGAAAGATTTAAAATGAGACCGCGCCACTAACGTCCTGGAATTTTTCGATAGAACGAGAGAGAAAACACACTCTCGCTGCCATGTCGCACAATTCTCCCGGGAACTAATCAAATGCAACGTGTCTTGAAAAAGTAAGAAAATAATAACTCTTCATACGACAGGATCTGCTTGCCTGACACTTTTTATATCGGCATTTTAATAAAATTTTCGGGTTCAAATGGTATTTTTTGAGTGCTATACTTCGTTTCACCTTATAAACCAACTCAACTTGCTGACGTCATACGACCGCGGTGGCGCTGCTGTCGGTACTGCGCATGCGCTAACGCTTCATTCCTCCCAAATTTGGCTTCTGCGCATGCGCAGTGCCCACACCTGTTGTGGGCAAAGCGGGCTTGTTTGTAAACAGTGTGTTGGTTGGTTTATATGTGAGCGAAGGCAAAACTGGAAGCGCGAGCACGGAAGCTCCGTGCGTTCAGGCTTTGCTCGAGCGCGCGAGCTGGGGAGAAATGCAAAAAGCGCTGGTCTCGCGCTTCTAGCTTTGGCTTCGCTCGCAGATAAAGTGAAACGAAGTATAGAAATCCGAGTTTCTAGTTCTATCTGAGGAGGTTGCTCGTGCTGAGCACGAGTTCGTGCAGCCGAGATGCGTCTGAAAGAGCTCGCGCTTATGGCATAGTAGATTGTCGTACAGGTGAGTAACACGAGAAAGAGCCGAGAAACGAAGACGAAACAATGCTCTGTTCAAAAGAAATCGGAATGGAGAAAAATGTGCGAACACAAATAAGTGCACAGCTACATTTCAAGCATAAACGAACCGATGCCACCAGACGATTATTTACGACGCATATAGCGCTCGAGACTTTGGAATGGGGGTTCGCAGCAGCTGATCCCTGGAGGCCGCGTCCTAGCCAGTCGCGTGTTTGAGACCCCCGATCTAAAAATAATACTAAGCTGCTGAAAAGAAAAGAAAGAAAAAAGAATGGCGGTAATAATTGGTGTTTTCGCTACCGGTACGCGTTCTCGATCGGCTTCTGTCATGACTAACAGTATCAGGTAATAGGAAGTTTTCCTACATCGTTTTCCCAACTCCGCTACGCTGTTTAGAACGAAGACGCTTCTACTGCGCAGGTGCGGCGCTAGCCTTGCCTCCAGAGTCCCGGGTCTCGTAGCGGGTGGAGGAGTCCAATGCGCGACAAGGCTCTCAGCTACCGGTTTGGAAGATTCAGAGACAACTCCGACACGTGGCTAGTTGTGCCTCGTTGGGAGGGAGAAAGGCCTGGAGGGTAGTAAACAAAGGCTCCGAGCTCCTTTTCCGACCAACTGCCGTCTTCCCCGGCACAATCGGCGGGGGCGTGTGTCTCCTTTGACGCAAGCGCTCCCAAGATGCCCGCCGCGAAGGCAGGCCGGCTGCTGCTTTGTTTCGCTCTTGCGCTGACGCAGTCTTGAACCCCGGCGAGCGGAGTTCGCCCGAGGTCTACGGACTGCTAACGGAACGCGGGACTCAAGGTCACTCGACTATATACCACCTTTATAAAGTTTTTTTTTCCTTGTTTTGTTTCGTTTTCGATTCTTCCTTCGCCTCTTTGTCTAGTTTAAACTTTTTTTTTGTGAGTCTTATGATTTTTTTTTTTCTTTTTCTTTTTCGTTCTTTCTCGATGTGCGATCGCGGCAGGCGGTGTCTTCGCTCCGGGCGTGGTTCGAGTCCGGTCTGTTGCTCGAAGCGAGTCTGAGGTCGTGCTGCGCTTGGGGACGGAAGATCGGAAGCGAAGCTCGCAGGCATCCGTGGCCCAGAAGCCGCCATTGTTTTTGCGCCATGAATTTCCCGGGCTACGAGGAGGCGCCGTACACTCTGGCGGCGCCCGTGACCACCACCACGGCCGACTACGGCTTTTGGCGTGCGTAAACTACTTGCCTGTTCCGTTCAACTTAACTGTTCGCCTTGCCTTACCCGTTTCGCTGTTTCAAACTTAACCGCGTTTTGTTTGTGGACGGCGGGCACGTGTGAGTACTTGTGTACCTGCTGCTACTTCCTCTTCCGTTTCTTTTTTGTTTCCTTTACGGGATAGTGGCATACATAGCGCGAACAAGTAATCGATATGTTTGTTGCGCGTCTTTATAGTTTTGTTTTAGAATGGAAGGGCTGTTGCGGTGGAAAGTGTCCGTTTGGAACTTAGGCGGCGAAATTTGATATTCTATCCAAATAAAAACGCGAAAATATCACGTTCGTACTAACAGTGTCGCCCGGTGTACAATATGGCTTCATCTCGCGCTTCGAGTTGGCTGGTTCACTTTTCAAATCCGTAATACGTGCTTCTTTTTTCCTTTTTTTTAATAAAAAAAAAAGGGAGGGGTGCTATTTCCATAAATTGTCAACTATTTTGAATATAGAGCTGTATTTCAATCGTATTATTCCCCGCGAAAACATGCGCACATACAGGAGATTACCCGCGAAAATACATCCGGGCTAGTATAAGAAATGGCGAGAAAACCGCGTTCCGCTAGCCCGAGACGTGCCAGACGCGGCGAACGGCACTGTTTGTTCGTCTGGTCGATCCACTCCTGGGACGGTGACCTTCATTATCTCGGGAGTATAAGTCGCTGCGGCTTCGCAAATGTCGTCTCGTTGTTGTCTCTCCTCAAAGGCCAAGTTCCCTCTCTTTGTTTTCACTGTTTTGTCTATTCATCGCCCACGCATTTACTTTTGGCAAGGGTCGCCGCTCTCGGTTGTATTGATATTAAAAAGCCCTTACGCTTTGTATACTGTAAGCGACTTTACCTTCGTTGGTTCTATATTTCGCGATGTGCGAACTTCGAAAATATTCATTCGTTACCGTGGGCCGATATATTCGCGTAGTAAATTTTTCTCCCCGATATTTTTTTTTTTTTTTTTTTTAAGTCGGGAACCTCGCGGTTGATATTAAACACACTGACTAGGTGGCGCGAGTCACTGCCAGATTTAAAGGGGAACCTTCCATCAAGTATAGATAAAGATGAAAGCGGCCTTTACTGTGATGGTTTTTTCTTTGTATCTGCGAACATTGTTCGTTTCGAGCAAAAGTCGCCGAGGAAGAAGCGCTGGAAAGAAAGTCGATGTACGTGTAACGCCGCGCTCTACAGGTTACACATAGACACGTTCTTTCGCGGAACCGAACAAAGAATAAAAGAGCGGCGCCGACAACACGCGCTCTGTAGAAAAGCCGCCTTGGCAGAGACCTTTCTGCGTCCCTCCTCCAACCAGCCGCTCTCTCTCTCCCTCGGCCACATTTTCCGAAGACGTTGATAGAGCGGTTGCCGTGCGGCGGCGGCTAGCAGCCTGATCGGTTCAGTCTGTCTGTCGTCACGAGGAATGTCGACTTTCGAGCGATCGACTTTCCACTCGATTTCGTTCACCGCCGAAAACGCAGTGCAGCTGCTTTGCTGCGCTGATTTTTTCGTTTGTTTTTGTTTTAGAGCGCGCTTTCTTGGAAATGCCAATCGGCGTGGGCAAATAAACGAAACCGCTACGCTCGCGTCGCGTTAAAGGGGTACTCCGGCGATTTTTGAGCTACCTCAACTAACTATATTTTCTGACTCCCTTGCCTTTACCCTTGCCGGTATGCTATTTAGTATCGCGAAATTCATAATAGTTATTGCGAAATCGGCAAATGAAAATGATGCAAAAACCAACATTCAAATATACCCGCACTTTTCAGTGCCGTGACGTCAGTGGCAGGCAGGCTTGCCAGTCGAGCAAGCAGTCCAAACAAATAGAATATGCCAATCATTTGTTCCGTGCTGGAGCGCGGATCCTGGAGCGAGCTTCCAAAGCATTCATTTGGCACCATTAAACTGCTTCAAATCAGTTGGGAACAAATTCTACAGTCCAAAGAGTGAACCCCTGCACTTCCAATGACGTCACTTTTTCGTTGTTGCCAGTAGAGACTTTCAGTTTGAAAAACACGGTGAGGACCAAAATCGTAAATTCAATAACTTCGTGAAAAAAAAAAAAAAAAAATATTTTAACCTAATATTTGGTATACTATTTTAGCGATGTTGTCTGGCGAGTTTAGCAAAATTTCAAGCAAATCGGGGACCATGAAGAAATCGGCGGAGTACCCCTTTAAGGCCCGTCCACATACTTGCGATCTCTTAGAACCGAGTGCCTTGGAACCTCTTAATATCTCTTACAACGAGAGCACACACTGGCGCCATCTATTGGGTAGCAGTGGAAACTTGGCGGTCCGGCATATTTTCTACTGGGTGTATCAAGGAGTGGCCAGGCTCTTTAAATCGACCGGAAAATTCGGTTTCTTAACCTATCGCGCTACGACTTTGTGCAGCGTTGCCCACAGATGGTGCTTTTTTTTTTTTTTGTAAGCAGAGCAAACTTACCTGAAGAAAAAGAAAAGAAAGAAAAAGGCTTAGCTCCTATGGAAATACGGCGAAGCCAAAGGTCTTCAAACAATACGGCGCCGTTTCGCACGGGAGACAAGAGATGGCGCAAGCGGTAGCGATGCCAACGCCGCCAACGAACGAGCATACGGCGCCGAAAGCCGGCGTCTTTAGCAGACGATCGTTTCGACTCAAAAGCGGCGCGAGCTTTTCTGATATTAGTTGCCAATGCATTTGCGGTCGATTTAAAGAGCCTGGCCACTCCTTGATACACCCAGTATATCTCTCGCGCATTGTCCTTTCTTTCTTGGCTCGAAAAACTTTTGTCAACGTTATAAACGAGCCTTTCTCAACGGTATTACGCACATTTGACCTCGGAAATCCCGCAAAACCTTCGCTCTTGTGAAATGCAGTTCCAGGGCCACCGCATAGATGGCGCCAGCGTGCTCTCTCGTCCTAAGAAATTTCAAGAGGTTTCAACAGGTCTCGTCTCTCTCGGTCGTGCTCGGTTGCAAGTGTGTGAACGAGCCTTTACGGCGCTTTTACACTCAGTGCGGCGGATTGGCGGGCGGAATCCGCGCAGGCGGAAAATGGAGCCGCGTGTGGCGAAATGGACTCGTCGCTGGCGGAAAATCTGGATCAGTCCGGCATCCCGATGGAGATTTTCCGCCGGCGACGAGTTGATTTCGCCGCCACCAGGCTCCACTTTCCGCCCGCGCGGATCCGCGCCCGCGAAACCCGCAAGTGTAAACGCGCCATTATAGCGTCGTTCTGGAAACATTTTCCGTTCTTACACCGTTCCGGCTCTGATCACTCGGGCGAGAAGTGCACGGTCACTGAGCTGCGGACGCATGTACTGCTTCGATATTCGGCGCGCTTAACTTGGAGATAACGCCCGCTCCGAACGCGTTTTATCTGCCCAGAAGGCGACTATTGCAATGGTCGCTATACATGGAGAGCAAGTGCTCCAAAAAGCGTACGTATTTGGCGCCGCAGAACGTAAAGAGGAGCACGCCAATCAACGGGCAGAAATGAACGCGCCGGACGAGGCGCGATGACGGCTGAGCTCGTGAAAGGGGAGGGATTGGGGAGTGGAGTGGAGGATGGGAGGGGAGGAGGGGGAGGAATTATTTGGGCGAATCTGGAGAGGTGCGCAAAGAGAGGACCAGCTTGGCACGCCGTATTATCGCCCGACAGGGTAGGAAAGGACTCGCAAGCATCTTCCCGCTCCTCAGCCATTGTGGGCCGATAAAACGTCGAAGCGCGAATAAGCTACGCCCCGCTTAGGCCGTTAATGACTAAGAAAACTTGCCTTCGGACACTTCGCTTCACATTACGATGGGCTGCAGTAAATCAGCCAATCCAGCGTCATAATTTTTTTTTTCTTTTTTTTTTTACTTTGGTCTTGTTTAATTTGCAAGTTAGCGGCGACAAAAAAAGAAAATCGTAGCGCGGTGCAGGAAAGTGCAGCGCAGTGTCCTTTCCTTAAGATACAGTCGTGAATCGAATACGGCGGTGGGCACCGAGTAACGATTCAGTTAATTTTTAGAGGCAGGAACGAGTAACTGATTTTCGTTACTTTCGTGACGAAGTAGCGAGTATACTTCTGGGAAATGAACGTGTATACGACAAAAGTACCCAACCTCACCCCAGCTTGCGCCTGTAATTTGCACAAGAAAGACGTAAAATAAACTGTAAAGTAAAAAAAAAAAATGCGAGGAATTATTAGCGGGGATCAATATTGGAAGCGGCTTCGTACAAATGACACCTTCGGAATAGAAAAAAAAATAAGCGCTTGGTTTGAGCCGATGTAATGCGTTCCTTTTGAGTGGCAGTCACGATTAACGTACTTAGGTAGTTACCTTTGAGAGAGTAACGATATTTAGTTAGCTTATTTGAGTAACGCGTCTGCCCGTATATCTCTCGACGCCTCTGCTGCCACGTGCTCGGAGTTTGAACACCGGAGGCACGCGGTTGAGAAGCTCGTTTTAGCGAACGCCGTTTTACCGGCCCCAGTCCCAGTTTAGAGAGAATGGCGGTGAGCCTCTTTTTAGCGAATTCGGCCGCCGCGAAGCGGCGCGTACGGACGGGTCAGGTGAGTTAACATTTTTGTAATGAGTCGCCGCAGACTGCCGCCGCCAAGCGGCGCGAACGCAGCGGGGGGTGATGTTAACACGCGTGAAGTAGTAAAGCCTTTTTTTAAACAGCGTCCCCTTTTGGATAAACTGCGTTTCTCTGAACTGAGGCTCCGCTTTCTCTAAAACGTGTTTCGATGAAATGGCGTTCGATCAACCGTAGTGAACGGAACCCCTTCAACAGTAGCACATTATCCTCCGCCATCTTGCTATGTTCTCGATTTCAGCTGGAGAAATAGCACCGTTCTCCTTGAAAACCAAGTATTTTTCCGTGTAGAATACATTTATGTGGATTCCGTGACACGTTATCGTGAACCTTGACTTCTCCCGCTATGCGTAGTGGATGGGGTTTTGCTTTTCGCCGCCGTCTGCCCAACTCGCGATAGCTCTCTCCCGCTGTGGCCTTCCTAATGTCAGCGGCCCGTCTCGCTGTTACACATGCAGCCGGGCAACCTTTTACTTGGTTTTTTTTTTTTTTTTTTGTTATTCGCGTTTTGAGAGGCCGCTTGCGCGATGTTCGTGTCTGGTTCGGCCGAGAGTGCGGCGCGTCACTCGGGCAGTCCCGAGAAGGCGGCAAGAGGCAGCTGCGAAAACGGATCGCGTGGCGGACGACGCGAACAATGCATTCTAAAAACTTTGTCTCGGACGATTCTCGGGAGGTTATTGTCGCAGGTGTCTGTGCCGGTCTTTTTCTGCGCACAACGGAGTTTCGAAAATCGTATACGATGTACGTAAGGTTAGAGTCGCTGTGCACGTGTAGCGACTCTATGTTCTGTTGAAGGTTAGAGGGACACTAGACCACTTAGTATATTTATTGTCATAGCTAAGCACCCAGAAATACCAAACACGGCATTCATTATAATGCAATTAAATGCAAAAGTGCAAGCGAGCTGGACAAGAATGAGAGGTCCCGGGTTCGATACCCGGACCAGGCGGGTTTTTTCGGTCGTGCACCAGTCACTTAGCTGCTTGGAGATTTGTGTTTGTCCCTCTTGTTCCCCTTCTTTAGGGATTATTTTCGTCATGACATTCATGCGTGGCCGATTTCTCTCTTAAAATTGGTCTCAAATATCGATTAGCTCGGAACCATCACAGACACCAGAGAACCCGTCCGACGGCGATTCCCCTCGTCCGCCGGCACATCCCATCCGTTGACCTCGTTTCCCGCTAAAGAACGCCTCGCTGTTTTGGCAACAGTTGGCTGCGGCGGCCATCCTGCCTGACGTGTACACGCGCCCATTTGGCTAGGCTGCAGCTGCCCTTGAATCTCTCCTATTCACCTTCAACCATGGAGCCTTTCATTCCGGTTGTCCTGTGCTCGGGGTGGGAAAGTCAGGGCCACTCCGGTTTCGCTCCTCTTTTTTTTTTTTTTTATTTCTCGTCGCTTCCACTTTTTCCGAGGCTGTAACAGCCGGCGCGTGTAACTGCGTGACCCGACCGTCCAAGGACGAACGCTGTTGTTTTTAGCTTTGTCCCTTTAGGGTGACCAAACCCCCATATGTCTTCGGTCATTCGTCAGATGCCGTAACCAGTCGGTTCGGTGCGGTTGCTGGTTTGCTTCGGTCGTTCCCACTCCGATTCATTTGAAGTGCGACCGCCGCTACCGTCGATCAAGCAGCGCCGAAAGTGGATGGATGGCTAGATGTTGGCTATAGCCTCTAACCTTTGTGACGAGCGGTAGCTTGCGCCACCTAGCGCATCCTCACAACGCCAAGGTTGCCAGGTACTCGCCGGTTAATGCGCCAAATCCATTGTGAGATATAGCCCGAAAGTGGTCAGATGTTGGGCTATAAAAATAGCCCAAATGACGGATCTTCATACGAGTAGTTTAAAAGATCTGTTTGAAACAATGACGGTATAATACGGGACATCATACGTGTATTTACAAAAAGAATGCGAAAAAGATAAAAACATTGCTAGTTTCCGGAACCAATGGTGGAGCACAGGTACATGACTGCAGTATTAAAACTCGCAACACACACACGCACACGCGCGCACACACACACACACACGCACGCACGCACGCACGCACGCACGCACGCACGCACACACACACACACACACACACACACACACACACACACCACACTCACACTCACACTCGCACTCACTATACTTCGTTTCAGCTTCGGTCCGAGCGCGGCCGATGTAATGAGCCGAAGGGCCAATCAAACAGCGAAGAGGCACAACGTCATGGCGTGCTCTCTGCAGTTGATAGGACCAGCGGGTATTCGCCGTCTCTCTGTGCGTACTCCTCCGCCGGCTAGTCCTATCAAGCGCAGAGAGCACGCCATGACTTTGCGCTTTTTGCGCTGTTTGATTGGCCCTTCGGTTCATACCATCGTCCGCGCTCGGACCGAAGGTGAAACGAAGTATAGACTAGTATTTTGTATAAAAATGATAGCGCCTCCACGAGCAACACCACTGAGGGCCCGTTTATTGTATTCTCACGCTTGCAATTTGGATAGTTCCATTTTCTACACCGTTGAATTTATCTGAAATAGCCCAATAATTGCCAGATTGCTAACGGTCGGGTAAAGCGTCGGGTGAAGGGCGGCTACTGTGTAAGGTTTCCAAGGTCAACCTTTTATTGATTAAAAATCGACATACATCAAGGGCCCTGATCTACACGGCGGGACCGGGACATCGCCGCCTGCTGCGATTGGCCGGCTCCGCCAGGTCTGGGGCCCCAGTTTTTATTTAGGAAGAAATGGTTAGTTTTTGGTGAGACAACAACTAGGTCAACAAAACAAGATTTGGGCAAAGTTTCGCCCGTGCTGTCATCTTCTTGCACCCGGCCTGACCTATAAATCTGCCCCTGAAATAAAGCAGTTTTTTTGTTTTTTTATTTTAACAGATTTGTTTTTGAAAAAAGCTGTGAATGCTACACTTCTGCCGTTTGTACAGGTGAATTATATGGCCAGGGGGACATCGTTCAGGGCGCTAATCATTTGGCTGATTAAGTAAAATTTGTTAATTAACTTTTTAAATAGTGAAAATAGACATATGGTTCCAATTCAGAACTTGCTGAGCATCTTCGAAAACCACTAAATCAGTTTTTAGAAAGACTTAGAGCATGTGAGAAGCGCAGTAGTGCGTTAAAGCTACCACTCGTGCAGCAGCTACCAGTACAATAACGAGCCCACACTTTTTTTTCGTCTCTTATCGTGGCCCCAGCCTTGCACCTGCGGCACCAGTGGTAACTTAATACTGCACTTTTCAGGTGCTCAAATTCTTTCTAAAAATTGATTTAGTGGTTTTTGATGACGCCCATCAAGTTTCTAATAGGAAACATGTGTCTATTTTCACTAATTAAACAGTTAATTAACAAATTTTACTTAATTATTTGTCTGGTCATTGTGATTAACCCCCATACTATGTCCCCCGTCCGTATAACTCACCTGCAAAAACCGCATAAATGTAGCTTTCTCTGCTTTTTTAAAAAAATTTGTTGAGTTAAAAAAAAAAAAAAAGAAAACAGCAAAAAACACCCTGTGTTGTGTAGACATTGGTAAAAATTTAATAAAATGTAGAATGAGCTGTAAGTTATTTGTTTCTGAATTTTCAGAAACAAATAACAAATAAGTCGAGAAATACTGTTAATATGTCAAACTTCATCGAAGTTTGCTAAAAATGGGAAGCTTAGCTGAACCATTCAAACCTCGGGTTCGACCAAAGTTTGCGACACCTTCACTTACCGCTAACACAGTTTGGAAGTCCACTCGCAATGAGATATCTGTTACCGATCACAGCACACAAGTAGCACACACAAAAAACACAACTACACACCTCTCTCAACTCGCAACTCTATTTTGTGTTTTTTATTGTTGATCAGGACCTCGTCCCCACTGTAGCAACAAACACTGCCCAAAGACGTGTAAATGACACCCTGTTACCAATACTTCTTTTTTTTTTTTTTTTACGAAGCCTTGGCATTATCAGTTACCAATAAATGCCAGCAAAAGACATTTGTCATCGTGCTGAAAGGAACGAGTCGACATTCAGAATGTCCACATCAGGGAAGGTTCGACATTTCTTTGTGTGAGGCAACCTCTTGCTGTGCAGCTCCTCTGGCTTTCGTTTACACTTTTTTTTGTTTACCATCCAACTGACTCACCAGCCGTCCTTCCCCTTTGAGAATTTCTCTATGTGCCCTTTCTTGGGCCTGTCATCACAAGGATCTAACATTCTAAAAGGTTAAGGCCAGCACTGGGCGAAGCAGCCTTTGTTTTAGAGGAGAGTTCATGCGTTGCGAGGTGCACGTGATAAATAGATTAACAAGGAAACTGAGCAGAAGAACATGTCCCACACTGTTGCACATGGAGTTGACAGTTATTATTTGTGAAGGTCAGGTTCCATTTCAGCTGCTCCACTGTTATTGTTATTTGAACTTCTAGCATACAGTCAGCTTATAACAATATTGCCAGGATAAAGGAGGGGCAAGATCACATGCCCCTCCTTTATCCAACTGCTCCAGATGGGAGATCGCTGGGGTTTTGCCACATCGAAACAATAATGTGCAGCAGCGGCAATCGGTTCTTATACATTCTCAGTTTACGGTGCTTTAAGTATCACTTTGACCTATCATGGCATTGCATGTGGTTCCATAAGGCAGATGTGGCCTTTCAATTGTTTGTTCCATATTTTCTCTTGATCGACCATTACATATTTATTTTGATGTAGAAAATTGTGTGGGGTATTTAATTGAGCCTCCTGCAGAGATACTAAGTTAAAAAACAGAACAGCATAAATAAAGGAATGCAGTTGAACCGACAAAACCTGAGTAACACTGCATACTCAGTTAAGTGAAGAATGGTGGCATAAAATATAAACACCCTTAGCACAGTGACAAATGTCCTGAATAACAATGCTGGAATCAAAAGAAAAAAAAAAGCTTGTCAGAACAATATCACTTTTACCCTTCAACTAGCTATCAGTAATGCTTTTTCATGTTCAGTCACATTGTAATCGGGAACAAGAAATGATTCCACATAACCTTGCAAGTGTTAAAATAAAAAATCTGCATGTATTAAAGTCGGTACAGCAGTATGCTGTGTCTAATATTTAGAAGAAACAAAAAAACTGGGTCGTTCGTAGATGTTTTTGGGAAACTCCTATGTAGGCGCTTCTGTGAACAATCTTGGCTTCGCATTTTGTTGGGCTGTAGCTGGCCAAAACTTTTTCATAATAAACTTATCTTCGCATTTGGTCACATACTGCTGTTTCCTGCTGTGTCATTGATTGGTAACACAGTTTACCGATAACACATTTTTGTCTGTACTTAATAACAGCATCCATTGCACACTGTAAAAAAACCCTACCCTTTGCCACATGTTTGGGCAAACTGTTAGCTGAAAGTTGCTCACGGATATGTCTGGGTCATTTGGCGAGCAACGTGGTTTTCTATATAGAAGAGAAGTGTCTTACGCATCTGTCTTGTTCCCATTGCAGGCAAAGAGGAAATGAGCCCGAGCAGTGGTGGCATGAATGGCTACTATGCGGACAGCTTCGGAGACCCCAAGAAGAAGAAAGGTCCAGCACCGAGACAGCAGGAGGAACTCTGCCTCGTCTGCGGAGACAGAGCCTCTGGCTACCATTACAATGCCCTTACCTGCGAAGGTTGCAAAGGTAGCTGCTCTTCCCTCGCTCTTTGTGCTTTTGGTCAGTGTCACCTGGCGAGAATTGGAGATGTGCACTCCTGTCCAGAGGGGGAGCCGAAACAAACTCAAAGGTTTCAGCTGTACCCCAGTGACGTCTGTCACTACATGTTCTCTTATGCACTCCCTGGACGGTTAGCTTTCTTTCGTGTGACGAGCAGAGATAAGAAATAAGCAGACTACTAACAACATTTTTGTTTTAATGATTTCGTTGTCCACTGTCATATCATACAACTTCTTTTGGCAGTGATCAGGATCCTGTGACTGTCACTGTTTGAGCGTAAGGTACTGGCTTGAGTTTCTGCGTGTTCACTGCTTTTAAAGACAGGAACCAAACAGGGAGAACAAGGTTGCTTTGCTGCTCTGTTTTCACCTTGTTTGCTATCATGTTAGTGTTCTGATGAAAATGCACATTCTTTGAATTTTCTCACGATGGAAATTGAGGGACAGTGGTTAAAATGGAAGAAAGATGTAACCTCCAAAAACTGTTGAGTCAGTGGGGAGATGATGTCTGCAACTTGCGTTGTCTTGTCCTTGCAAGCGTCTGTCCAGCACTGTCTGCTGGAACACTGCTTGCTTTCCTGTGGTGGTTCTTGGTTTCCTGTCACTGCCTTAACACAGCGTGGTATAATTGTTTGTGTTGTCTCTGTGCCGCAGGGTTTTTCCGGCGGAGCATCACGAAGAATGCAGTCTACCAGTGCAAGTATGGCAATAACTGCGACATCGACATGTACATGCGGCGCAAGTGTCAGGAGTGCCGCCTTAAGAAGTGCCTCAGCGTCGGAATGCGGCCAGAGTGTGAGTTGCAACCCTCCATTGCCTCACTGGTCGCAGAAGGCTTCCATAGCTGGCACCATTTGTTCTTGAACACATTGGTGGTGCACGAGAATAACGAGCAAGGAGTCACCATACTTACTAAATTCTCCTCCCCAAGAAAAAGACGATTGAAGTAGATCAAATTAGGGACTTGAGCATGATCTTTGGCAGGTGGCAAAGCAAGACTGTGACTTGCAAGAGAAAAATATAAAGGCAAGGCTGAAAGCAGCAGTGACAGAGCATGCTACGCATAGCAAACGATGGATTAAGACAGCTGCTCTTTTGTGTCTCTTCTCTCTTACATACAGCTTTGTTTTCTCTGTCCTGTCCCCTTCTTCTCTTCTTAGTCAATTTGCACTTTTTAAATCACCATCTGTATATTTGTTTTCTCCAAGGTAGAATGTGCACAAAACATCTACACACGTCCGTAACACAAGCAGGAAGCATCATGAGAGGTGGTGGCTGCATAAAGTCTTAAGCGTTTCGGGAAAAGACTGAAAAAATGACTGCTCGGTTTGATATACGGAGCATGATACAGCACAAACGAGCGATTGTCGTTTTTTCTTCTTATGTTTCTCTCACAGGCGAAACACAATCATCAAAATTACGATAGTTTGTTTCACTTTATGTGCGGGCAAAGCCGAAGCTAAAAGCATGACAGAGCATGTTGCCCCAAACACGCACCGCACGAGCGCGCGTGATCGTCACCAACGCAGAAAGCTCCGAGTTCGCTCTTGCAGCGATTTAAGAGAGACGGCAACTTTAAACAGTGGAGAGCGTTTACGGCGGACGCCTTTTGCGCAAATTGGGTGCGCGTGCTGGTGTGACCAATTGGCAAGGAGGGTGGTGGGAGGAGAGGCCTAGCAAGGTTAAGAAACGTTTGCGGACAATCAACTTTTTGCTCCTCCTTGCACCTCATATTTCAAACGTGGCGCACAAACCAGGTGACCCCGGTCGAGCGGTTGGAAACACTCAAACTTAGGCCCACCGAGCATAGTCAAGTGCTCCTCCGCGCGGCGTGGCTGATGCCCCGTCGACCGTGCAGGTGTGGTGCCAGAGTACCAGTGTGCCATCAAGCGTGAGTCCAAGAAGCACCAGAAGGACAAGGACCGGCCCAACAGCACGACGCGGGAGAGCCCCGCCGCCTTGATGGGGCCCTCCCCGGGTCCCCCCCCACCGTCGGGGATGGGGGGCGGCATGCCACTGGGCAACAGCAACAGCAGCAGCAGCAACAACCTCACCGGAGGGGGCAGCAGCGTGGTGCAGCTTATGGAGCCCGAGGACAAGAAGCCCCTTGTGCTCAGCCCCGGGGTGAAGCCCCTCTCATCGTCCCAGGAGGACCTCATCAACAAGCTAGTCTACTACCAGCAGGAGTTTGAGTCCCCCTCCGAGGAAGACATGAAGAAGACCACGGTAAGAGGCCTCCCTTCTTTCTCCTGCAGAGGATCTCCAGTGGCCTTATCTTGAACAGCATCATTGAGTGTCATTAAGTATGGTTTTATCTATGACATTGAATATGGCTTTACATCTTTGACAGTGTCCATTAAGTATGCTTTTATCTATGACATTGAATATGGCTTTACATCTTTGACGGTGTCATTCAATGTAGTCATTGAATATGGCTTTACATCTTTGACGATGTCATTCAATGTAGTCATTGAATATGACTACATCTTTGACTGTGTCAGTGATTTGACTTTATCTGACATTGTTGTTGAATATGACTATATTTCTGACATTGTCATTGATTATCGCCTTATATTTTATATTTTTGTTTAATGGGGGCTTTATTTTTGTTGTCGTCCCTCTTGTTTCGCTGTTGATGGACGGCCTCTCCAATCATTTGAGCCGTTCTGATAGGCCAGGATTAAGAAATGACATAAATTCAGATGTCAAGGTCGCATTATGAGTACTTTGTACTTCCCCTTGGAGTCTTTTTATTTTATTCTACTTCCTTCCATCACTGTAGTCCGTTGCAACTCAAGAAGGGAGGGCGAGGGTAAGACAGGCCGGGGAGGAGGAAGCAGACGGAATGCTGGAGAAGAGGGGGGGAAACCCTTTTCTCTCTTTAGCGTTACGTCTGCTTCCCCCTCCCCAGCCCGTCTTACCCTCGCCCTACCTTCTTGGGTTGCACCGAACTATAGTAATTCTGGGTATTCTTTTGGGCAATTGGACTAGCGTGGGAAAAGTATGGTGTGTAGGTAGCATCTAGTGCATCTGAATGAAATTCTAGTTATTCGCGTAGTTCAGCAGATTTCAGTAAAAGCTACTGATTTTGGTGCATACGAATGCAGGCACATGGTGCTCGTTCCGGAGCCTAAAAACTAGCTTCTCTACTGTGCGTCTCCGATTTCCTTGGGGCGATCTTGTTAAACGAGCACAGTGATCTGGAGCGGTGCTCGTGGCTCTAACCACCCCCTCCCCTGCGTGCAGCCCTTCCCGCTGGGCGACAGTGAAGAGGACAACCAGCGGAGGTTTCAGCACATCACCGAGATCACTATCCTGACAGTGCAGCTCATTGTCGAGTTCTCCAAACGAGTCCCCGGATTCGACACCCTTGCCCGGGAAGATCAGATCACGCTGCTCAAGGTAGGCCTGCCTTTTCGGCCGCATCCACGTTTCGGGGTCTGTAGGGATGCCCACCCCTTGTTGCCACCTGGAGCCCTATTCGGGCCCCTAGTGAGAGCAAGAGCTTCCTTGGCTCTTGATTGGACAAGATGTCACATCTTTGTTCTGTATGAGCGTGACATTTTTGCCTTCGTTCGCAAGTCCAAGATCGGGTAGTATTTTGGTGAGAACCTTTGACTTGCACCAGTATGGTGAGAGAGGTCTTCTGGCCGCTTATGTGCTCGTACTAAGCGTTTCTTTATCCATCTGTGGACTTCAGCACTTGTAAGGCAACAAAACTTCCCGAGATTTGCAGAGGAAGCGTGGATTGTGAGTTGCTTTCTTTGTGCAGTAGCAGACAGCCTTTTTTAAGCTGGCTTTCAATCTTGTGTCTGTGGGACTCAATTCGTAGCAGGCAGTCCACTTTCTTCCCTTTTCGATTCCGTTAGCAGACGACGCTAGGCGCTTTCTCGTTTAATTTCCGTCCACGAACGACACCTTGTAGCAGACGAGCCTCCTTTGTTTACTCGCATTAGGAGACTAGTCGTCCGCCAATGATAGCTTGGCTCGCTCTGTGGGAGACTTGCTCACACGGTGACCAAAATCGGTCCTCTGGACTAGGGTCTCGGTCCAGGAGCTCCGCTTCCCTTTGTCCCCGAAGGGGAAATTGGGAAGCGGCGCCGGTGGCAGCGCACCTTCCCACCATGCCGACCCTCCCCCCTCGTGGCGCAGGCGTGTTCGAGCGAGGTGATGATGCTGAGGGGCGCCCGCAAGTACGACGTCAAGACGGACTCGATCGTGTTTGCCAACAACCAGCCGTACACGAGGGACAACTACCGCAGCGCCAGCGTGGGGGACTCTGCGGACGCCCTTTTCCGCTTCTGCCGCAAGATGTGCCAGCTGCGGGTCGACAACGCAGAGTATGCCCTGCTCACCGCCATCGTCATCTTCTCCGGTGAGTTGGAAGACGGCCGCATTCCGGCGGCGCGGTAAACACGCCAGGCGGAGATGTGTTCCGGCACCATAGTTTCAGCCCGTCACCGTGAGCCACTGCGACGAGCAGTCAGTTGAAAACACAAAAATTTCACCTGGTGCACTGTGGCAGCTGTTGCAGCTTGGACTCTTGACTGTTTACGGTGATTCATAACATCTCTTTTGGATCATATGAAATGTTGCACAGACAGTAAAAGTAGCAAAACGATTTCTGTTTATAAAGTGTGACTTTGCGGTGAGACAGGTGACAATTGCATATAGGGAAAAAATGCAAGCAAGCTGGTGAATGGCATCCATAGTAAACTTGAGACGAAGGAATAATAAAACAAAAAATGGATAGAACATTAAGGTCTCAAACGCAGCTTTGAAGTTTATTCGACAAAAATACATGTCCGTACCCCCTTCACAGATTCAAAAACACTTCCTCGCCAAACTACACAGTGTATTCTGACCTCCAACACTAGGGATGGACCGTATACCTCATTGGCATTGTAGCTGAGTGTAGAGCGATGCAGTGTTCTTTAAAATCGGCACACCTTAGAAATCAAAATTCTGCCCATGTGCTTGGATGTAGTAACTACCTAGGCATGTGTCACAATTATCCAAAATAGAAGTGAATCAAGTATTGTTCCAACAAGCTTCCAACGAGAGCTTTCTGACACAGTTTCTTGGCCCTGGTTGGCAGTTCAGCAAAGTTGCAGGAAGTGATGTACAATGCACGGCACTGTTAGTGTGAACATTAAATTGGTGAATTTTCACGCTTTACGTCTGTTGCTTAAGTTAGTGCCTGAAATGACTACTTTCCCCTACACTAGTAACTTTTTAGACAATCCTAAAATTTTAAGAGACAAAAAAAAAAAAAGTAAAAAATGAAGGTGTCTAGGTGGCTAGCAGTGTTGGGCTGTGTACTATCGGGCAGGAATGAAAGGCGAACTGCAGAACATATGGCCTTCGATAAGTGCTGCGCTACCTAGATGCCCCAGGAACTGATCAAATTATGGAGTAGAGAGTGTGCAGATTGGAGTAGATGCACACCTTCGCATTCTCCACTCCGCCGTTTTATAACCTCCAGTCGCTGTCAGGGAGGAGTTTCAGTTACCTCCAGCAAGAGTTTCCTACTTTCGATAATACTTTTGCATCGCACAAGCGCTAAGCGTGCAGCCGCAGCCGAAGCACGTCGTAAAGCAACGCGCACTTGCCGGACGCCAGGCTTTCGAAAGAAGGCTCGGCCTACGGCCCCGTCCTTCTTACAGCATTTGTAGCTACAGGGGCCTCTGGTAGCATGTATCGAAGACCACAAACTCCGCTGTTCATGTTTCGTTTGTACCAGGAAGCACATAGAATGCACTCAAGCTTGGCTGACGTGCTCGAGAGGTTGTTGGAAATTCCCGCGGCCTTTCGCTCGATGTGGGTGGTTTTGTTGTCTTGCAGAGCGCCCCTGCCTGGTGGACCCACACAAGGTGGAGCGGATCCAGGAGTACTACATCGACACGCTGCGCATGTACTCTGAGAACCACCGGCCGCCGGGCAAGAACTACTTTGCCCGGCTGCTGTCCATCCTGACGGAGCTGCGCACCCTGGGCAACATGAACGCCGAGATGTGCTTCTCCCTCAAGGTGCAGAACAAGAAGCTGCCCCCCTTCCTCGCAGAGATCTGGGACATCCAGGAGTGAGTGTCCCGGCGCGTCCCGGAGCACAAGCGGCAGCTCCCTTTCGACGCCGCGCGGCTGGCTCGCCTTGCCTCTGGACTCGTGGCGAGATCGGAACTTTCGCGTCTCACCCGGCGCGATGCCGGCGGCCAGGTGCGGTCGAAGTCGAATCGGCCAAGGTTGGTTTCCTGGGGAGAGAAGGGTTCGAAACGACGACGAAAGAAGAGGGGAACCGACGAGTGGTGGCGACGACTACGGTCGGTGCTGCGTCTCGCGTGTCCGCCGTTTCAGTGAGATACGACGAACGATCGGCGCCGCCATCCACAACAAACCCCCAACCACCCAACTTCATGATTTTTTTTCCCTCTTACATCGTGTTTTTTAAGTTAATTGTGCCGTGAAAAAAAAAAGAATACCCAACACAGAAACAACCTCCAGAGGGGCATTTTGGAGTGTCACACGATGAATCGTGGAAGGATCGAAAAGGAAAGGGCAAGGTGGCAGGGAGAGGAAAGGGGATTCCCTCTGCCCGGTCGGGTGGGGCGCGATCGGTCGAGGCGGGCCGCTGCCACAGAGGTGCATTCATTCCATGCTTGTCGTTTTAGAGTTTTGTTTTTCAACCTCCCCGGGTCGGAGAGGTTAGATCGTTGACTGCCGCTGTCTGACTGCCCACCTTCACGGGTTGCTCTCTCGGGGCGACTTTTGGTCGCCCCACTCTAGGTTTTAGAGAGGCCGAAGCGACGAGCCGTCATCTCGCAGCACAATTTTATCAGACTTCTTGTCAACTCCATTCTCTTGGTCCCGTTGCTACAGCCTTTTTTTCTTTTTAGACTGGGGAAGCTCTTCGTTCAAGTGCCTTAAAAATGTAGACAAAGTAAGGGAAGAGTTTGGGTATCGCGTCGTGCCATCAAATTTTTTCTTCTTTTTTATATACTTCGAATTGGGAAAGCTTTTACACCGAGGGCTTTTATCATTTCATGCATCGCATCATCCTTCATTTAGGTAGGACTATCTCTAAGAAAAAAGAAATAACGTAAGTGTCTCGCTTCCTTTTATGTTTTTGCTGACTCGAACAACAATGGGCAAGTTCTCAATGCGATTCTTGGCGTTTCCGGAAAGGGGGGGGGGGGGGGGGGGGAACGATTTTGGGACGGAAGTTCTATGTGATTGGGCTACTGTAACCAGCGAGGGGATTGGGCGCCGTGGCTCGGAAGCGCACGTCGTAAAGAAAATCGCGAGGATGTTTTTGTTTTTTATCTTGCTGTGCCCGCACATCCCGCCTCACTCCCTGCCACCTTTGGAAGCGAAGGCAGCTGCCGGAGTCGCGACTGGACGTCGTCAGGCAGCGTTCTGCGGCCTGCGCGACAGGGGCTTGCTTACGAGTGAGAAAACGCACAACACTTGGACAATGACTGTACAAATGACTCTCCCGTCTTGTTTGTTTTTGTTTTCTTTCATCATCGTTGGCTCTACTGTTCTCCCTCCCTCCTCCCCCGATGTGTCCGTATCTGTTTTGTCGGCTTCTGCCCGTCAGAGAGGGCATGCCTCGTCCTGTCTGCGTCGTTTCACATCGAGGCGTGTGCGTGTGTACATAATCGCGTGTGACAGTGGGACGCACCGCAGCGGCGGCGGCCATGCCTACGAAGGGGACGAGAGAGAGAGGCGTCTCTGTGGTCAAAGTTTGTTACCGGTGAAAAGGACTGGCGTAAGAGGAGGGGGGAGCCCACACAAGCGCGAGAAAGCCAATTAACCCACCAGAGGCATCTGTTTGCGTAGGAAGCACTTTCCGATCTCAAAAAACAAAAACCGATGAAACGAAAACGGACTAGAAATGCGCAAACAGCGATGGCGTCGACTTGGACGTTGCCGGCAACGGAGCAAGTGGGACCTGCGTGTGCGTGTTCTGTGTGCGAGCGTTGCAAGCGGCGGCAGCGTGCTTCGGCCAAACTCCGGAAGTCTCGGCTTCCGTGGACCGTCTGGACTTCTCCGCCCTCCCGTCTTCGTGACTGAATCTCAAAGGGACAGGAAAAGTGGGGCAGCGAGAACCACGTACCAACGGAAAAGCGAAGGAACGCAGCGCGGACATCACATGCAACATCACTGGTGCTTCTTTTTTTTTTTTTTTTCCGCTCGATTTAAGGTGTTTGGAAGGGATGTTGTGAGCGGGGAAACGACGGGAAAAAGCGCAATGTGTTTTTCGGCAGGCCATGCCGCAAACGAGAAGCAAGGTAGGCAGCAGTGCTGTGAAAACTGTATAAAAAAAGAAAACTGAATGTTCGTTTTTTTTAGTGTTTAGTACTCTTTTAGCTCTGAAAAATTCTATTGACTGGGAACTTCTCGACATGAGCATGTGCTTCACACTGTCATGAGTGTAGTAGAGTACTAATTTCTGCTTTGACGACTACCATGTTCTCTCCCACCAAGCAAGGGTCGGGTCGCTGCCATCCTTGCGGACACCTGTTGACCTCTCGGCGTGTTTGAGTCACCCGCAGGATGTTTTATCACCGGCTGGCTTTCATTGTAGATTTTTAAGCGCGGGCGGGAAGGATCCAAGTCCTGTTTACTCCGACAGCAATGGGAAACTAAAAACCTTAAAGAATAAGAAACAGAAAAAGACAAGTTTAGGTCTAACGCCGTCATCGACTCGCTGCTTCCCACTACCCATTACGAACCCTTCGTTTCTATAAGCCGCACACTTTTTTGTTCACGCTCTGCTACATACCCGTGTACCTGATTTTCATAAGAGTTTCATGATCTCTGCAGCGATCATAGCGCGATTCGTGCATCTGGGAACACGGTATTCTTAGTTGAAATTTGCCCCCTTTTAAAAGAGGAAAAAGAAAAAAAAAAGGACATGTAGCTTGGACCTTGCCGCCCCTGCTCCGACGATTGCTCATTGTTTTGAGAACCGACATCCTGTTTTTACGTTTTAGAGGCCGTTTTCGAAAAAAATGTGAAATGCACAGTGTGGGCATATTTTGTTGGTGAATTCCGCGCAGATAGGGTATGTGTTGCATCTTTTTGTTTGTCCTTCTTTTTCGCGGCTTTTATACCGCTTGCGAGGGATATTTATTGCTAGGCTTTGAAGTCCCCCAAGCCTTTCCGGGCTACGAAATACGCAAAGGACATTGGCGAGAAGACGTAACAAGAAACAAGGTGAGGCGGCTGGGACGCCAGTCGCAGATTCAAGAGGGCCCACACCTATATATAAATATTCATATACTATTCATAAGAATATATTGAAACATGGAGATACATCGATGCACACACTGTCGTGGCCAAGGGCGCTATGTTCTTTGCTGCGAGTTTCCTTACTAACCAGAGCCAAGGATGCCTCGTTTTTCTGTAGTGAGAGATAACAGATGAGTGTCCTTCCTCCAAGCGCTCGCCGTGGAAATGTTGCTGGTTTCCAAGCCCCTTTCGTCCTTCGTGGCGCCTCATTCCCTAGCCCGTCGCTCTCCTTGCTTTTGTTGCCGGCAAACCTGCGTTCCTGCATGTTTGGCGTGGCTGCGGTCATTTTAAGTTTGTACGAATTATTACGCTGACTCGACAAACGACTGCTTGGTTGGAGGCTGTTTTAGGCTTTCGGAGATCTCCGGCAACGATCCCGAAACTCGCTCCACATTTCAAAGTTGCATCTTCAGTCCATGGAACAGGTTTCCGACATGTAGCCATCCTAGCCAGAGAAATCGTCAACCCAGCATTCCGATCTCTTCCGCTCGCAAGGCCGCTTAGTGTTGCAGATATCTGCCAAAATTGTGCAGCCATGAACAGCAGGAACCACTCGTTTTCTGGTTGCGTTTCCCCCCCTTCGAACATGTTTTTCCGCTGCAACAAGCTCGCGGATTTTTTTGTTTTTTTGTGTGTGCGTGTGTTCTGCCGGCGGCGAAAGCCGCGACTGTGATGAAGAGGAGGACTGAGCGCCTCGTCCCCGGACGTGTGGAAGCCGCAGTTTCTGGGCCACTGCAGAGAGAACTGGACGGTACCCCGTGCCTTGACCAAACATAGCGAAGCTCTATTTTTGCGGATGGACCTATGGTGCTAAAGCTAAAGCCAGATCCTTCAGATGCACACTATGGCACGACAGGAAAACCTATCTGAAAGCTCAAAAAGGATTCTTTCTCTTAAGAGACGATATCCGGCCTTAGCAGCGTGGCTCCCTCGCCTGGGGGACGGGCGCGTCGCGAACCCCCACACTGTGTTTCCGTCCACCAATAATAGAGGGAGGAAAGAGAAACGAAGTACTTCCCCTCGAGGCCAGAATCTTCTGCTGCCATTTCAGAGCTGCCACCGTAGCTACTGTCACTGTCACTTGTATACTGCTGCTGCCATTTTGATTTTGTAAGAGTCGTACTAGTTCTTTGTGAGCGTGTCGCAGCTTGTCCTCCACCAGAAAAGGATGAAAAGGGAAAGTCATAGAGGAGAGTAGATTTGAACAACGATTGGAGCGCAGTTTTTGGTTCGACACAGTTGCGTGACAATTGCTAGAAAAGTTTGTGGACGGTAGTGTCCATCAAATGTGACATTCAAAGGCAGGGGCAAGATCAACGGTCTATTCTCGCTGTGGTAACTGGTCTGCCATCTTTGCCTGCATGCACAATGGAACCTCCCCGTTGGCGAATCTCGCTATAGTTTGGCGGCGTCGACCGTCGTCGAATATGAGCATGTTTGTCAACGGGTGGTGCTGTTGAAGTCTACGCAGGCGGAGTTGCCATCAGTTGGTCCAGTGGGACGAAGCCGTGAAAACTGGAAATATTCGCTGGAGTCGCGGGGGCTGCAAAGGAACTGTTTCAGGTGGCACCACATTTGTACGGGCAAGAGTGCAGTATCAACGAGTGCAACAGTAGACGAGATGTGGCAGAATCTTAGCGCAGTCTTTTGGTTTCGTGACATTTCCTCCCCCCTGCTAGACAATCGACGCTTTCCCGTCTCCCTTTAGTGAACGCCTGGAAACCAGCAACATTGCCCAAAAGACAGTTTCCTTACATCTCCGTGTCGTCGTCACCCTACCGTGTCGTCATTGCCCTTTGTGGGTGTGGGTTGGGCTTGCGGACATTTTGGCTTGGCCTCAGGGTAACGCTTTTGTACACTTACTTTTTCGGGGAGAGAAGAATGGTGCCCCGATAGCGTGGTTAGGAAGGATTGTGACTGTCCTTGCGTAATTCTTGCAGCTTCGTTGACACCTCCCTCCCGTACTGTGTCCGGTAGCGGTTGTTGGTGTGCTCGCTCTCCCATTTTTCTATTTTCCCCCGCGTTCCTTAGGTGCTTCTTTGTTAGGGAGGGCCGATGTCCCCACGTTTTTGTGAACACCTTGATGATGGCTACTGCTGTGATTTTTCCCCTTTTGTTCTCCCCCCCCCCCCCCCCTCGCGACCGTTCCCGTTGTTATCGTCCCCGAAGGTACCTCTGCCCGTTTGCTACGCGTCGTGCCTCGTGGGAACCTCCTTGGCCGCCACGATGCGCCTTTGTGCCCCCCCCCCCCCTTGTGTCTTCCTCGTCTCTTGAGTCGTGCCAGTCGTCCTGGCTCCTAATTTATTTCGTGCGGCATCTCAAAACTGCCTCCCGTGTCTTTTGTGTCCTGACCTCCCCGTGTAGTCAAGCCGCTGCATAAATGAGGCCGAACCTGACTGCGGAATCGGCAGGCAACCGCCGCTTTCCTCAAAGGTGTCGGGCGTGATCCGGAAGTCGCATGGGTGATCTTTTTCGTCTAGGGAGCGGCACCGAGTCGTCGCAGGCCATGTTTATGCCCACCCTCCCCACCCCTTCTTTGTGTCTGTACTTTTGGCGAGCGCATGTGTCCTTCTCCGGTATTTTCTGAGCGAAACCCGTCGAATCGTTGTCTACGCAGATTTGAGCCTTTAGAGAGAAGTGCTGCATGCACGTGGCCAGAGTTATTTTCGAGCCTCCCCCTACCGCCACTCGCAACCGCCGAACGGGAGCGAGTGGGAAAATACTGGAGCGGTGTCCCGTTATTTTTCATAATCACGCGCAACCGACGTGCAGAGAGAGAACACAGAGCAACTATACTATTATTATTACCACGGCGTTACTAACAAAGCTTGTAAATAGTCGACAATGTTTATACTTATGAGAGAGAGAGAGGCAAGAGGGGTCGCAGGCGAGAGAGAATGGACAGTGGGAGAGCAGAGATGGGAATAAGTTATGTTTGTTATGGACTTTGTGCAAATTCTTGTTTTTGGTTTCCTCTCCTCACGTGTATGTGTGTATGTGCGTGCTACTTTGGAAACGAGAGAAAAAGAAAGCACATGGGATGCGCCTCTCTGCGGGCGTGCGCACATGCGAGAGGTACAAAATGGGGGTTGTTGTGCGCTCAGGTCTGCTACTGTTTTTTGTTGTACAGATTGTATCTTTTTTGCAATGTTCTATATTTTTAAAAATTAAAAATCCTCGGCCCGATTTACCATTACCAAAGTCTTGTCTGTGTGACTCCTTTTCTTGTACGCATGCACTATCTTTCCCATTTCAGAGACACTTGAGTTTTCAGGCTGATGGACCGAAATAAATGAACCATTTTCTTACAACAGTTGCTGCATCGAATTCTGACGTAGCTGAGAAAATGCCAAATTCCTTTATTTGCCAATTCAAAGGGATTACAATTCAAAGGGTTTGTACTGCTACACTCGTTCTCACCTCAAGAAAAAAGCAAGTCTTGCGCATTGTTCAAAAGTCGTGCATAGTAGTTCTTGCAAGATTTGGTTAAACATTTGACTGAAAACCCCGAGACTCGGAGGAGAAGGGACGGACAAACACAGTCTCAAACACAGCTGAAATTTATTCGACAACGAAAAGGCAAAAACAAAGTTTGCAAGATGCAAACTTCGTCGCCGTTTCGTCTAAGACATTTCAGCTGCGTTTAAGACCTTGTGTTTGTCCCTCCCTTCTCCTCCCAGTCTCGGAGTTTTTTAGTCAAATGTTTAACCACCACCAGCTCGTTTGCGCCCTAACCTTTTGTTCAAGATTTGGTTGCCGGAGGAAAAAGCGATGTTTTTGCATTTGAAACGTGTACTTCTTGATAAGTTAAATTTAGTTAAAGACCGATGACCAGTTCGCACTTTCCACTTTTCTCCGGCTTCCTCCTCCTCCCCCTTCTACCTTGTCCACCATTGACTGTTTCCTCCTCCCGCAGGGTGAGGACGATCTTCTGCCTTGCAGAATCTCGTATCTGGTCGTCGGCCTTTAAGAGAATTTTAAAATTTCCTACAAAGCTGCTTTTTTTTTTTGTAGACAGTAAACTTGTTTTGTAAAGTTGGTCTCCACAGGCTTACCTACGAAAATTGTCTTTCATAGAAATTCAATCAGAAATTATTAAACAGATATTTCTTATATTAAAGTTGACACAACTGTTGAAGCAACCAATCCCTTAAACTTAAAAGAACATATGCAAACGAAAAAAAAAAAAAAAAAACTTTTTTTTAAAACAGTCTAAATGGAAAAAGAATGTCGTAAAACGAATTTACAATGAAACTATATTTACGGCGCAAAACGAATTTGTAGTTGGCGCCCGCGGAAAAGTGGCCGCAATGGTCACGTCGTGCTTGCGCTTTTTCGGGAGCTTTCTTTGGTTTCTAAAAGTTACTTATTAATCTTCGTTTCAAGTGCAACAAAAAACAAAGTGTGCGGCGACGGTGTGGCGGTTCTGGAGTCTTCAGCAGCGGTGCTGAATGGCTCCGGCATAACTTGGGCCGTCAGGGACGACCAGGGACACTAGGACGCACAGGTCTACCACGTAAAGCACTGAATAATTACCACGTGACCAGCAGCGGCTCCCGCGGGCGCCAACTACAAATTTGTTTCGCGCAGTAAATATAACTATTTATTTTATGGCATCCTTTTCCCGTTCAAACAGTTTTCATTTTTTTCGCTTTTGTTTTTTAAGCTTGTTAGCTTTGTCATGTTCTCGGAAAGGCTTGCGTTTGCCACAGGAAGAGGCGTCTGCACCGGTTGACAGAACAGCCGCTAGGTGTCCTTCACTTTGCCGCGGCTCAGGTTGCGTGTGACTATAATAGGTGGCGCAAGTCACCGCCGCATTGTGGCGGGTTTTTATCGGGATGGCGTGGGAAATTGCCTTTGGCACAAAATGGCACATTTGGCGCAGAAGTGGAATCACTGTTAATCTAACGTGCACCTCCATATATTTGAATTCTCCACATAAATTGGCAAATCACTAATTAGTGATGCTCGGAGAGGAGCTGGACTTTTTTGTACTACAGTTCTTGAGGTGAAAACGCGTGTACAACGGGGGATCCAAAAGTATCCGGAATGAATTTCTAAAGGGCGGGCCGCTCGTAGTACCAGCTTCCACCAATAGCGGCGCTTAGCGGCAAAGCACTGGATACATTCCAAATCAGTTTGCCGATGTTTGGTGTTGTCATGCCAAAGTTCTAGCGGCATGTTGGAAAATGTTTTCCCCAAGCGCTTCAAAATCATTTCTCGTTTTTCTTTGCAATGTCTTATAAGTTATTTGAAGAAACAGCGTGCGGCCGTGAAATTCTCTTTTCTTTTAGGGAAAACAGCAGTGGAAGCTTTTGTAATGATTCAGACAGCTTACAAAGAAGATGCTATTAAGAAATCGCAGGTCTACGAATGGGTTTCTTGCTTCAAAGCCAGTGAATTACTGTTCGACGACCAACCTCGTTCAGGCGGGGCCCTCAACCTCCTTAACCGAAGAAAACGCTGAAAAACTCGAGCATTGTTCACTCCGAGTTTGTTCCTCCTGGTGAAACTATTAATCAGGTATTTTACCTGGGAGTTTTACTACGCTTGCACAACGACAATGCCCCAGCACACACTGCCCTGTCAGTGCAACAATTTTTGAACAAAAATGGCATGACGCCACTTCTCCAAACCCGTATTCACCGGACCTCACCCGTGCAACTTTTTTCTGTTCGCCCGTATAATGAAAAAGTCTTGAAAGGAAATTGTTTTGTGAATGGGGAAGGTCCTTCAAATCAGACATTTAAAAAAACAAGGAATAAAAAATTTACAACATGCCACTAGAACTTTAGCAGATGACGCCGTTCGGAAAATTGACTCTGAAGGGATGCCGCTAAGCGCTGCTAGCGAAGGAAGCTGGTACTATGACTGCCCCGCTCTTCATAAATTCATTCCGGTTACTTTTGGGTCACCCCTCGTATATCTATCTTTTTAATTGTGGCTATAAGTGGAAATTGTTTACTCATTGCCTAACAAAACATAGCAACCATCACAAAAAAAAAAAAAAACTATAGAGAGAAAAACAAAAAAAAAATTACCTGCTGAACATAAAGAAGAGTACTCGCTACTCTAACGTTCTGCCCTGGAGGGAAGACCAGATGGGTCGACTCATATTCTGGGACCAGAATCTCTGGCAAAGAGAACAGGAGTGTGCATGCACAATTTGTGCTCAAGGTGTGCAAGTGCATATACTCCCATACATTTGACTGCCCCACCACAGAAAGATGTCTCTGAGTGAAGTCTGTAATGTAATATACACGGTGGTGCGACATCTTGGTGGGTCACACGCAAAGCCCAAGAGCCAACAGCGTGGCTCTGTTTAACAGCAAATCTTGTTTCAAATGCATTTCTGCTAATTTAACCTGTGCAAGTGCAAGGATACATGCCAAAGATACACACACACGGTACAGCCAAATCGAAATGTGTGAACCAGCCTTTACTGTTGGCAGTCCTTTAACTGGTGCCTTGCCAGGAGGTACCACAGAATGATACTCAGACCACTGTAAATAGCGAGAGGATCTGATAGTGTTCGTACGCCTCTTCGTGTCTAGCTACATATTTAGCAAAACATTTCAAGTGGACTCCCACTTTCAATCAGCTCTGGCCAGCTAGACATGAACTATTCATTGCGTTCTGCCACAATTCACTGCAGAGACACTCAACATTCACCTTCTGGTTTGTCCAGTCTAGAACTTGTCTCTGCAGTTGCAAAGGACTTGTACACCAAGCATAAGGGGCATGTCAGCTGAACATCTAAGAAACGTGATGTGACCAAAGGTTGGGAAGCACCAATTGTGAAGCAGTAAGACGAAGTGACTGCTTATTATCGTTGAGAACTGAAAAGATATTGCCACCAGCTTCAACGAGCAGAGAATTCCTTCATCAAGCCGTTTAAAGTGAACACTACCCTTTAAACAGCCAGCAAGCTTCTGGGCCATACCAGGCAGTGTCTGGAGACTGAGCCAAACTGAGCTTGTGAATGCTATAAGCATGGCTCCAGGCCAAAGTGTACTTTCTCACATTTTATTTGTCTTACTATTGAGTAAATCTTGTGCTGGCAATTCAGCCAAAAAAAAGGCAAAACCATGCGACACGAAAAGCTAGAAGTGGCCAACACCCATCAATTCAGTGTAAAACATTTCCAAAGCAACGTGTCTTGCTTGTTTTGAGAAAGAACAGATATCATTATTTGATGCTTCTATGGTCTAATATATCCAGCATACTGCTTGATCTAATCAACAAAAGACGCTGATCCAGATTGTGCAAGATAAACAATCTATACCACGGATTTGAAAGATAAACACCCATCTTTCAGAGGCTGTATTGCGCCTGGAGATGCACCGTCTGCTGTGTCATGCAAGCCCAATTCAGATCCAAATAGCTTGCCCCGAAGACAATGCAAAGACCGAAGGAGGTACGCAGATTTGAAAGCGTCTCCACTGGATCACCATACTCCCACAAAACCGCATCTATGCTCAAAAATGGGGAAAATAGATGTGGAGAAACTACACATTGACAACAACCTGTCGTAGTGCAAGATTTAATTGAACTTTAAATACATCTAGGCAGACTCTCCCAGCACTGTGCAGGCACCACCAGGCAGTGTCTAAAAATCCTTAAAAGAAAGCTTCAGGCTGTTCCAGTAATTGTAGGAAGTCTTGAAGAGTGGCACCTTGTCGCCCAGGTGCGTATTGTAGCCCTTCATGTACACCTGCCGCTTGAACTGGAACCCGAAAGCAAAAGAATTACTGTCTGCTTCCCCACAAACTTCCTAGTTCATATGCACGGCTACAAGGTGTTCTCGAGCGCTACACAGGCGTAAAAAAAGGAAGTACAAATAAGCCAACGAACAAAATGTAATGAAACTTTCCACAGAGGTGTCTTTAGGTGGTGCATAAATCACACCCAAATTTCGTAAATGTAGGCTTCAAGAAAAGAAAAAAATCAAAATGCACTTATGCTATCGTGTAACCCATAGAGGTAGGAGGCTTCTCACGCCACCAGAGGTGAAACCGGGGGAGCTAGACTTCCGGTTTAAAGGAACACGCCCCTAACGATGACCAAAAATGAGCAAAACCAAAAGACACTATTGGACGGAAAGGACAGCCTATTTGGCACCAATAGCTGTTTTGGTCACCCTTGGAGGCGTTCCCACCGACTGCGACCTCTACTACTTCCGGCTTCACTTGGGATTTGCTCGTTTGGCTGGCTTGTGCCGGTGTGTCGCCTCCTCTTCTTTCTACATCCATGGCGTAACCACTAATCTCCATTATAGTACACTGGATAATGGATCGGGAGCCCGTCGGTGGCACCATTGGCGGCCATTGCTTGACACCAGGCAATACACGCAAGTGTATGGGAGAAGCACACGAAAGTAGGAATATTGAAGGCGTCTATTTTATGATGTGCTGCGATCGTTATATCAGGCCTTTAAAGATTGAATCAGTATTTGTCAAGCGTTTGATCGCCCATTAAAAAATCAAACATGCCAGAGCACCCACAGCTGAGCTGCAAGCTTGCTCTCCTAGTGGAGTAAACAAAAAAACCTGCCGTCAAAAAGACAGTCCTCGGGGAATTCCAGAAGTTGATGAATGTTGGAAAAGTTCCATTTTGACAGCGGCTTTCCAGGAGAGAGCGAATTCTGCGTAGCAAAGCCTTCCAGCTTGACGTCTGCTAAACCCAACTCATTGAAACCACCACCGACTCCGCGGTAACCCTGGGTAACACTTGTCTCACTGAGCTGCACTACATTTTTTGCCCAGCGGAGTCACTCTAGACCACAAAACATCTATTTATAAAACTTGACAAGACTTTTTTTTTTTTTTTGCTTATTTTATTTTGAGGCTAAGGCACGCAGGACAGCGGTGTTCGCGGGAGAAGCGACAAGCCGCTGTGCTTGGTTCGCTATATCGACTGTCCCCGCCATGGGAGTTCCATACAGAAAAACAATGCTCTATACTATTACATGTGATTTTCAAGGGGATGTTTGGACTGTTCGACATGACCAATAATTCGAAATACCCGGGTGTGATATAACCGGGCTCGACTGTACTGCGCTTCCCACGAGCTCAGTCCTTCTAAAAATGACCGCATCTCCACGTGGTGAATGATGTTGATTGGGGCGAAGCACTGGTGGTGCTTGTCTGCGTAGACGCTAAGCCGCAGCATGCCGAGCCTTTTGTTCGTTTCATTCACGTCAGAAAGAGAATGTGTGGTATGGAACGTGGTTATATACGCATTTGAGCATTTGACCGCAGCGCCCTCTCGTCTATAATGTTGAGCCAATGCATGCAAAGTTTAACGCGGTTATATATGCATTTGACCGCAGCGCCCTCTCCTTTATAGACGTTGAGCGGCTACATGCAACGTTTCATCCATGACATCCCCAGCTCTTGAGTCACTACCACATCTCAGAGCCCCCTACTCGTCCCGCAGTCGTGGCCGAGTGGTTAAGGCGGTGGACTAGAAATCCATTGCGGTCTCCCCGCACAGGTTCGAATCCTGTCGACTGCGCAAACAGATTTTTCTTTTTTTTTTTTCATCATTTTTTTTTTCCCTACACGAGCAAGTGAGCACGTGCTCACGTGAGCTCACGAGCACGATCACGAGCACGAGCACCAGCAAGATCTATGTGAGCAGGGACGCCGGACAAGGCTAGACCCTAAGGAGCTTCGCCCCTAATAACTGCGAGGGCTGTCAGTTTTAATGTTTGTGCACGAGCTATTTGACAGGCTTCCCGAAAAACAGCCAAAAAGTTTCATTGCCGACGAAAGCTTAGAAATGTGGATAACGGCACTTTTTCTTGTTTTTCCCATACAGCCCGGTGCATTTAGCTGGTGTCAAGTGATGGCTGCTGTTGGTACTACTTGGCCCCAGCAAGACAAGCTTCAGTTTGCGATCCAGCCTCCTACAGTAGAGATCAGCGGATGTAACGTGTGTCACGGCGAAAGCAGCTCGGCACTCGCGTAATTCGCCACCATCGTGGCGTGGCGTCGTTTCTGTGCCTCCTCCCGAGCACAATACCGAGGATTTTCAGGTCATTTTCACTTCCGCTCTCGATTCAAACTCCCGTGTCCAATTTGTACTCTCTCTACGACGAGCCTCCTTGGCATGCCGTAACTGAAAGTAACTCTACAGACCCGCTACAAACTTTCCGAGGTTGAGCCGTATGGCATGCAAGTTCGTCCGCTTGGATGGTCGTCTGCATGCGCCGGCACAACGGGCTATTGGCTACAGCCACTGCCAAAGTGAGGACGGCGTCTCTTTCGAATGCCTAGCCTCCAGCACGCGCTCGTTGCATTCCGACACGTGCTCTGGCTGTGCATGTACGTTCGAGGCGCGGGAAATGTTTGTGAAGAACGGCAACGCAATGTTGGCAGAAAGTGAGGTAGGAGGAGGAGAGGAGAGTGCGCGGGGACGTCGAAATGCCGAGCTCTGGTTGGAATGATTAGTGGGTAGACGTAAACTTAGCCGCCTTTATCTCCACTTGTCGAACGCGTTAGAACGCGGAACGCCAGTATCTGGTGTTAGGCTTTTGCATTTGAACGCGTTCGACCATCTCAAAGAAGCGCTTTTGTTACGTGCGGTGCCATCTGCAAGTAGCAGAGTCAACCGGACGCCTATTTTTTAGTTCTTCTTCCCGCCACATAGGAATGCCAAGATTTTTCTGGCTTAAATTGTTCTCCAGCAACATACACGCGTGGAATTTGATTATAATAAATGCACTGCTAGGACAGCTTGGCAAAATGTTTCATTGCACTCTGTTCACTGGCTCATTTATACGACTCTTTTTTTACGCCTGAATAGCGGTCGGAGACACCTTGCACACACTAGCGTAAAATGTCGGACATGCACCCACGTTACAGTGAGCGCCCACCTGATACTTTTGAAAAACTCGAAAATTAAGCCGAGGACATACCAAGCGGCCATCCAGATAGTGGGTAAATGCAAATCTAGCTGCCTTTGTTTCTACTCACTGTTCGGAAGTGAATACCCAGCGCCAGACTCTGCTGTTAGGCAAAGTCCAGACAAAGGCACCTAGCCTCGCGTCTACCCACTAATCATTCCAACCAGAGCTCGGTGTTCCGACCTCCCCATGTGCCCTCGTCTCGTCTTCCCCCTCAGTTTCTACCCGTATAGTCGGTGGCGGGTTAAGCTCCTTCCACACAAAGCCCTCCTTTCTCTCCACTCTGGCAGAGCAAATGAGGAGGCAAGTCGTTCTCCACCTCCTCTCCATTGCTTGCTCCGCTAAAGTAAACAGAGAGGAGGCTTTGCAGGAGGAGCTTGCCATGCACTCTGAACTTGTCACCGACTGTGGCTAACCTCATCGGCCGCTCCTTCGAGCACGCCGGAGCAAGGTGGTGAAGCCTGCCCTATCACGTGCCCCTTCCGCATTTTTTTTCCCTTGAGCCTAACTAGTGCCTGCCCCCTATTATTCGAGATTATCTCCAAATGTTGAGCAGGTACTTTGCTCCATATTTTATTGTATATGACACTTCACTGCATCGCTAGAAACCAGGTCCTTAGCCGGGATTTTTTTTCGAAGTGGGGGGGGGGGGGGGGGCACTAGCCTTGAAGACCCTCCCCTCGCATCTCGAAACAGCACGGAGCCTAACCTTTTCAGATGCAGTTTATAATTATTGATTTCATATTATGACTGAAAACTGCCCTTCAACCAGCCATTTTGGACTGTCCTTTGCGATGCAGCTATCGTTTCAAGCACTTAATAGTTGTAGTCTGCTGGCTCCAGAGGGAGTCCCTGCTTACCTTTTTGAGAAGTAGGTGGTAGGTCTCTTGGTCTTCTCCGGATACCAGCAGCTCAGGGGCATCGAAGTAAGGTACAAGACACGTGCACATGATAGTGTGCTTGTTTGCGGTGAGGCTAAAGGGATCAGATTGAGAAAGGCCAGAGGTCAGTCAACAAACGTCTTCGGTGCGCGCGAGCGCCTTTCAACTTGAACATGTGCAGCTAAAAGTGCAGAGTGCTGCCTCGTTATATCGTTCCAGTCGGACCCGATTGGTAGGTTTTAGACAGAAAGCAACTACCATATTTTCTAATCTACAAGTTGCATCGTTGTATAAGTTGCAACCCCCTGGAAACGGCTCTTTTCACAAAAAAAAAGTGAGTATGTGACTTTGGACTTGCATATTTGTATGGTTGGCACAGCAAAACTGCATTGATAAGCCCATGTATATATATTACAATCGAGATATATGCGCGAGCGGAAGCCAGTTTCAATATTCTTTCCAACAAATCAAATGATATATTTATGGGGCACTAAAGTGGTTTTTGAGATCCTCATTGTTTGGTCATAACCCAATCCATGAGCTCTAAGCATCCTAAAAGTCCGAAATTACATCTATGCGCGGCCGATTTGTATATTAAAGAAGTGATAGAACTTCCTGACACTTACCATTGGCTCAGAACGACAGATGGTGCTACCGAACCTCGTTGAATGTGGTCGAACGACGGACAACGCATGTCAGCCACTCGCAAGTGGTGGGTTCTGGACCATATTCAGCAAGGTTCGGTAGCACCATCTGTCGTTCTGCGCCAATGGTAAGTGTCGGGAAGTTCTATCACTTCTTTAATATACAAATTGGCCGCGCATAGACGTAATTTCGGACTTTTAGGATGCTTAGAGCTTGTAGATTGAGTTATGATAATAAAACAAGGATCTCAAAAGGCACTTTAGTGCCCCTTTAAGGCTTCACAGAAAATTAAGGCAGTTGTAGAAAAAAAATGAATGCAAGTAACACCATTACATAAGACTCACAAGCAGAAATTTAAAAGAAATGCAACTACAGCGGAAACTATGGTATATTGTATTTTACGCCGGGTGTCTCACCGAACATCGGACAAAATGTATGTGCGAAAACTATGTTTTGTGCAGAAATAAGACACAGAGGTGCCTGGTCACTGTTAAGGGGCCTATTTAAAAGGCACATGGTGTGGTAGTATGAGCTGGCCCAGCGGCTTCCCAGCCGGGGCGGCACAAAGGTTGTGCGGGGAGAACGTTGCAACTGTTAAAAAAGAGGTTAGAACGAAGGGCCACATTTCCTATTGTTGCAATGTGGCAGTTATTTTTATAGCTTAGCATGCCAGAGGCACTCCATGCGGCATTTTACGCCTTTTGGAGAGCACCAGTCTGGGCCAGCTCATATTGCCATAGGCTCTACATGGCATATAGAATAATTAAGTTTTTAATTATATTCGCATAATTGCATTTTTAATTAGTGAAAATAAACAGGTAGTTTAAATTATAAACTTGATGAGCATCAGCAAAAAACACAAAATGAGTCAATTTTATCAAACTTAGGAGCGCTTGCTTCATTGTTCCGGGTCCCAAAAAGGCGCCCACATGGCTCCTGTTTTTCGATGCGCCCACATGGCTCCTGTTTTTCTAGCTCCATCATCTTTGCACCTGTAGCACAAGCAATGACTTTTGGCAACATGCCACCTGCTTTCCAAGCACTCCAAGTCTCTAAACGTTACTGGTTTAACGCTCTTTCATGATGTTCGGCAAGTTTCTAATGAGAACCCTATGGTCACTTCCAGAAAGTTAAAGGGACACTGACACCCCCCAAATTTTTTTTTTCCTTTTTTGTCAGGCGATTTATTATGGTGTCGGAATGCTACCCAATTAATATGTTGGTACAGAGTCACATATTTTTTTAATAAAGCCAAAAAACGCAACTACGCGAAACCGAAACCGAAACGGAGAAGTGGAGAGGATAGTGCGTGTGGCGGAAGTCACAAGGCTACACCCGACCATGCGGGTTTTTTTTTTTTTTTTTTTTTTTCTCTTCTTTTTGCACGTAGCAGACGAAATGCGTCCGTTCGCCGTGGTATTTCTTTGCAGTTTTGTTTGTTCCGCTCGCTGTTTTGTACTTCAAGATGAGTTTTTTTGTACATTTAAGTGTTGCCAATTAGTAGTGAGTGCCCGAGTGCCGTGGTGAAGTCCCGTGATCAGCTCCGAAAAGAATACTCCCAACTTCCAAGATGTTGCGTGGAGAGTTGCCTCACATGTCCTGCATCTGAAAGTGGCCAAAGTGCACAAGTTTCCGAAAGATCAACGGGTCGGGATCAATGGCTGGCTGCGATTCCCGTAGAACCATTACGCGAAGCTCGGAAAGCGGACGCTACCTGATTCATATGCTCCTTGCATTTTGGGGAAAGTGATATACACTGAGTTCGCAGGTGTCGAAAATGGAATCCATACCATTTAGTTGAGCGACGTATCGTCCACAACAATTTTTTTTTTCTGTGATAATTGTAAAAAAAGAAATGTAAACATCGCAGAATGCTTGACAAAATAAAAAATAAAAGGTATACCCACACCAGGAATCGAACCCGTGCCCTCAGTGCATGAAGCGGACGTCTTTCCACTGAGCTACTGAAGGAACTCTCTCATGCATAGTCATGCAGCGGGTAGACTGTATGTCGGAAGTTTGCTGCCGATTTCCCTTCAATACATGCACTCCCGGCTTGAAGTCGAGCAGCACCACGCATAGGGCACATTCGCACCTCGTAAAGTAACCGTACGCGTGCGTATTCAACTCGAAGTACGCACTTCGTGCTTGACGTTTGAGCGAGCGATGTCTTCAGCCAGGAGAAGGGACGACGGCTCGGCGACGTCTTCGTGCAATCGGCTTGCTGGTCGGGCGTGTCGTACGGGATGAGTATCAGTTCTTTTGATTGGTCCGAAATTTCTCTTTCGAAGAAAGACAGAATTCGCCAGTACCGTGAACGACAGTTCTGAAGTAGAGGTCCAACGCCCGTCGTCCGCTGCCATCCGCTAGTGCTAGTCTCACGATACGCGAAACGAGTCACGACGTCATGTTGAGAATTATGCAGTGAACGGACAGAAAGCTTCCGGTTGTCTGTGCTACCTTTTTTTTCAATCAACGTATTTGCAGCTTTTTTGAAGCCACAAAAAATGGGTTTCATATTTTTTTCTATTTTTAATATTGACTGTGTGCCTTCAATGACCCACGACTTTGATTAAATTTGGTGGTCGGATCGATACCTTAGAAAACGGCCCGTGACCACGGAAAAGAGAGTGAGCGAGACTCGAACCGGCCAGTTCTTGATCGGCGGTTTTCGGGCGGAAAGAAACCGAATTTCGAGCCGCAAATTCTGTTCTGGGTAGTTGGGCTCTCATATGTCACAGTACAACTAAAAACCTCGGCGAGCATAAATACCCTGTCAGTGTCCCTTTAACTATGCAAAACTAATTAAAGGCCGACACGCAAGGAGAGCTTTCATCCAGGCAGAAAACCCTTCTCCAAAGTCTTTCTCTTCATTCCTCCTCCTCCTCACCCAAAAGAAGCGGCAAAAAGGAGGAGAAGTTATCTCCTTTCTGGGAGGGAAAGGAGAAATCAAGGAGTGGTTGCCCCCTTCCCACTTGTTCGTTGGCCTTTCAGGACTTAATTATCCGAAGAGCTATGTACCTAAAAGAATTGGTCCCTCAGCAGTGACTAATATGGCAACAATTGTTTTTCCCTCCGGTGCACAGCATTCATACGAAACGTTTCAGAGAAACAACCAGTATATAGTAATCTCGCAGCAGTAAAAGCATTACGTCATGAATCTGGTAGCAAGAGCGACCACAAAGCATTTCTACACCCGAATTGTGCGTTAAAACTGAAACTTACACGCAGGTTTTCCCGTATACTTAGACACGCACCCTACAAACAACTGCTGTGTGGAGCCAATGAATCTCATGCGCTTGAAACACCCCGCAATAATCGGTTTCTCAAGGTATCACGTTACAATTTAGTACAGAGGTGCCTGTAGGTGGTGCATTTTGTGTTTAAAATTTCAAAGGATGAACTCAGCTGAGCAAAAGGTAAGAAAATAAGAATGCTTTTTCTCTACCTTAAGGTGTCCATCTGCAAATGGCACATGTCTGATTGGCGCAACAGCCAACTGATCACAGCAGCAATTTACAAAGGTCATCTGCATGGCCAAAATAACTGGACAAACTATTTTTTTCCACTGGTTTTGATTAGGGGTGTACAAATATACAAGATTCAAATTGGGGTTGAAGAATGATTATATGAATAAATCTATTTCAATTTTAAATACCTAGTATTTGAGTTTTCTAATAATTCAATACGTCGAAAATGAGTTCAGTTGGCACAAAATCTGGTGTATTCAGGAACGCTGTCCATATTGTGAAATACTAGTCATCACAGGCCTGCATCAGATTTAAATCAAGCCAGCATCCAGAAGCCTCGATTAAGAAACAATTTTGACGGAAATTAGTTTGTTTCTTGCGCTCCTCAAACGAAGCAGTCATACTCCCAGCTTTCTGGGTGTGCTCAACGAAAACATGTAAAATACACTCGTCGCCATTTTAAATTCAAGGATCTCGCATCACATGCAGCATGCTTTGTGCTCTATAACCCTATTCTTGATTCTTGGTTGTTAGCACCATAATGTAAAAAATTATGAAAATACAAATAGCAGCGACATTTGAACCGGCTTCTTGCGCTAACTTGTCGTCGCTCCCCTTGGCGTCGAGCGAAGTGTCAGGGCCACACTCTAAAAAAGGTCCATGAGTTGACCTTCCTGCAGAACACTGAGGCCCTCTACATTGGCAAACAATAGAAGTATCCTAGCAAATGACAAAGCCCACGATATGATAGATCTGAAAAGTAGCAATGAGTAAGTTCTCCCTTCTCCCTGCGCACATCGGCTCTGTCAGGAGGTCAAAATGTATTCCGAGGTTCGTCATTCGCTGGGATCTTTTGCTATGACTGGCTGCCTCTGTGTTTTGCGAGAAAAGTCAAAAGTCAACTCGCAGATCTTTTCCAAAAGTGTGGGCGGCGCCAGTTGTCGATAAAAGGTTCAGCAAGCTGCGTATCAACATGTGGATGGGTGGACATGTCTGTCAGCTGTGTCTCGCGTTTATTGTTTTAATTGATTATACTCCTACTTTTATTTGCTGTGGCCTCTATTTATTTTGTGTTTCCTGCAGCAGAAAAATAAACATGCGCGCCTTTTTACTCATCTATATGGCTTTTCTTTTTTTACATTGTGATTAGAATTTTTAGTTTGTATTCGATTCTACAGTCAACTTTTTGGCCACTGTTCGACACTACTCTATTCGAATTCGATCCAAATTAAAATTTCACTATTTGCACACCTCTAGATTTGTGTCCATTCAATGCGTATTATGAGTAAGAATGACCAAATTATGTACTGACAACTAATACCAACATATTGTGTGTGCCATGGTTTACTTGAAAAAACACATCTGCCTTCAGCGAGGCAGAACTTTTGCAAGAAAAGGCTGCAGGGGACAGCCGCTGCTCCATCTGTCGGCTGTTGCACCAATCAGACATGTGTCGCTTGCAGATGGGTGCCGTAGGTAGAGGACAAGCATTCTTAATTTCTGACTTTTTACTTGGGCACTTTCATTCTTCGAGATACTGATACACCAAATGCAACCCCTATGGGAACCTTCATATTAAATTGCAGCGGATATGTCGAGAAGCCCATTTTTGCAGTGTAGTTGATGTGTGAGTCAGATCCATTGGGTTCACACAAACAAACAACAGTCTACATTTTAAAAACAAAACAGCGCAAAGACAAGGACGAAGTAGAAGGAACAACAGGACACAGCGCTGACCAAACAAGATCCGGACTTCTGGAGGCAAGAGTTTCCGGCGAATGAAGAAGGACAGCATGCGGGAGCGGCAAATCGTGCCCGCTATAACCGTTACCAGGACGCACGGGTCCAAACTCAAACATTGAAAAGAGCCCGATGTATAAGAAATATAGTTGATTAACGTGGATGTTTGGGCTAGTTGGTAAGACATGATAAAAACAAAACAGCGCAAAGACAAGGACGAAGTAGAAGGAACAACAGGACACAGCGCTGACCAAACAAGATCCGGACTTCTGGAGGCAGGAGTTTCCGGCGAATGAAGAAGGACAGCATGCGGGAGCGGCAAATCGTGCCCGCTATAACCGTTACCAGGACGCACGGGTCCAAACTCAAACATTGAAAAGAGCCCGATGTATAAGAAATATAGTTGATTAACGTGGATGTTTGGGCTAGTTGGTAAGACATGATAAAAACAAAACAGCGCAAAGACAAGGACGAAGTAGAAGGAACAACAGGACACAGCGCTGACCAAACAGGATCCGGACTTCTGGAGGCAGGAGTTTCCGGCGAATGAAGAAGGACAGCATGCGGGAGCGGCAAATCGTGCCCGCTATAACCGTTACCAGGACGCACGGGTCCAAACTCAAACATTGAAAAGAGCCCGATGTATAAGAAATATAGTTGATTAACGTGGATGTTTGGGCTAGTTGGTAAGACATGATAAAAACAAAACAGCGCAAAGACAAGGACGAAGTAGAAGGAACAACAGGACACAGCGCTGACCAAACAAGATCCGGACTTCTGGAGGCATTTTTTTCCACACTTTGGACTAAAATTAGGGCACAACCTATTAGTATCATGGTCAAGGAGATCGACCTATAATAGCGAGCAAACTTTGTAAGCCCTTCAAGCTAACTGAGATGCTTCCCTCCCCTCCCTCCCTCCCTCACCCTCCTCCTCCTCCTTCTCCTTCTTCTCCTCCTCCTCCTTCTTCTCCTCCTTCTCCTTCTTCTTCTCCTTCTCCTTCTTCTTCTCATTCTCCTCCTCCTCCTCCTCCTCCTCCTCCTCCTCCTCCTTCTCCTACTTCTTCTTCTTCTTCTTCCCTCCCCACAAAACAAGAAAACGCCGCATGTATATCGGTGCCTCGCAGTCTACACGAGAGCAGCCGAGGCGAGCGGGAGAGCTCAGTCTCCTCTCTCGTCACCCCACCCTTTCGTGATTGAATGCTACGCAATATGTGATACGACAGTGGCAAAAGACCATGCCAAGCCGGCGTGAAGCGGGCCAGAGCCGAAGAGCGCAGATAAATCAATAGGCACCTTTCCTCCTTTCCCGTGAATTGTAGAGAATTAGCTTTACGAGCTAATAGCGCCATTGTGAAGCGAGCATCGACTCAACTTCCCCGGAAATGCATGAAGAAGTTACATGACCCGCCCCTCTGGACGTCACCTCGCAAACCCTCACCAAACCCACGGCCCCTTAGGGACCTTATGCCTCACCAAACTTATGAGCTCACCAACCACATGAACTCATGCCCCCCACACCGAACTCATGAACTCACTGAACTCAGAAACACATGTCCCTCACCGAACTAATGCACTTACCGACCTCAGAAACTCGCACCCCTCACCAAACTCATGAAACTCACCGAACTCGTGAACTCACCGAACTCACGTTCCTCACTCAACCTCAAACTCGTGAGTTTTCGAGGCTTATGAACTCACTCACCCTCACCTCGCGCATGATTGGTGAGGGTGTATGAGGTAAGTGAGTGCACTCATGAGTGAGTATTGCCGAAGTATGCACGCCAGTGCAAAGAGGTGAAGCCTGACGCAAATGCACGGTGTATAGGTATGCCGTTGACATGATAAAAAATCATGTGGTCTCATCAGGAGTAAGGAAACCCTAGCTCTGCCTTATGACAGCAGCCACGATCCAATTCTTTTGCAAAATGTTTCCTCGAAACTTTTCAATTTGTTGCTCACAGCATTGTGACGATAGCGACGTCAGGAAGTCAATGATGTGGCCAGAGTGATCAACGAGCGAGTTTTAGCTAGTGACAAGGGATGCTGTGAAATGAATGTTCATACAAAATTCCTTCCTTGCCACTTCCTTAAAAATGAAGGGCAACCTATAGACCTTTGCGAAAATCGCCCTCTGCGCACTGCCATCTTTGTCTGCTGGGCTGTGGAACGCCTTCTGAACATGCGCTGTTGCTCTGTTGTGCGGTACATCAGACATTGCGCATGCGTCCACAGCTTAGTGACTCAGCATTTTTCGCCCAGGTGATAAGCGATGCAAAAGTCTATATTCAAACATTTTTTCTATATTCAATAGGAAAGTATGTACTTCATTCAAAAAGACATCATCTAGCTTGGACCTATTCAAAATCTGTTTCCCACAGGTACTTAGAATGCCTAGTAGCAACTGATCTTTCGTGCGAAGCGTATCCCCCTTTGCTTGTGTGCATGCATTTTTCTATTTATCTTTGCACACCAAAGTGCAGACCTATATGGTTGTTCATGGGTGCATAAAATAAATATTATTATAATTATTATTTGGGGTCACCCTACCTACATTCGAGTAAATATGGTGTGCAACATCATAGCAAAGCACAAGTACAAGCGCTGCTCTTCCATACTTTATAGCGGCAAGGAGACTGAACTTCACTATTGATGAGGAAACACTGCCAACACAATCTTTTACAACATTGTGGAATGTGATGTCAGGAAAGCGAACTTTGTGGAAAATGATAAACACTGCTTCCAAGCCTTCAGTTTTGTAGAGTTACAAAATCGGCAAAGAGAAAGCTTGTAAGGAGTCACAGCCCAATCCAATACTCCTGACACATGGGCCTTTCAAACAACATTTCCTTTTAAAATGCCACGGGCAGCGAACGGGCACAAGCCGAGTGCAATGCGCAGTGTGTATCGCGAGCCAATTCACCGCTCGGCCCAACGGCACGTGGCTGAATGCCACTTAAAATGCTCGCGAGGCAAGGGTTATGGCCAAATGATGATCGGCAGCTGATCATCATTCCCGATTCCAGCTGATACTCAACCTAGTTGCTGTCTGATCATTGCCAGCGCAAAAAGTTTATCGGGGGAAAGATCCATACTCCGTTTCAGCATAACTTGCCAAAGGGAAAATGCTAGGTCTCGTGGAAGCCAACCGGTGCAAGGCATGTGACGACGGACCGTTCAGATTCTTTTCTCTGTATGGACACTGGACGCTTTGCCCCATTTGGCACAGATGGGACCTAGCTTTTTCTCTCTGCCAAGTCATCCCGAAACGAAGCCAAATTTGGGGGTATTATGTGCCAAACCAACGGAGGGCATCTGGCACACCTCAGCGGAGGACTGGGGATTGATTGAAACCACCTGGGAATCTTTTAACCTGCAACCGAAATCACAGTTTTTCTCCGCAGCATAGGCCTCCATCAGATTGCGGGCCCTCGGCCAGGACTCGAACCCGCCACCTGGGGACCCGCAGGCCGACGCTTTGCCTCAGAGCCACCGAGACAGCTATGGAACCAAGTATAGAGGTTTGCAGAGAAGCTCTACCAAATATTGTATGGCATCGCCGAGGACTTATAGGCATCGACATGGTCCACTAGAACTTGGCCTAAGAACGGTGAATCAACTCACTCGTATCGGTACAGGCTCCAGTCATCTTCCCTCTTCTTCCAGTCCTTCAGCATGGGGCCGTAAGGGTCATCCAGGAGTGCTTCAAAGTTGATTCGCTCAATGTCGTCTACCACCTTTTTAGAGGTTTGGAGAAGGTATAATTACGTTAGGCATGTGCGGCCAGACCCCTAAAGTTTGCGTTTGTTACGCTTCAGGAAATGGAGATGAAGCATGTTTTGCCAAGAGAATCTTAGATCGGATAAATGGTCTCGCAAGACTTTAACGACACTTCTGTGAGGGATATAGAAATTTATGACTGAAAAAGAAACAAAAGAACAAAAAAACTACTGATAGCAGAACACAGCCTTAAAGACTTTGTTTTTCTGCTCTTCTGGCCTTAGGGTTTTGGTCAAGGTCATTTCAGAACTTGCATAATTTTATTACTTGTAGTACTTCAGTTGCGTGGTACCTCCACGGACAATATAAGCTAAAACACCCCATCCAGCCTTTTTCTGCACCTGCACTCCCGACAAGCTCTATTATCTTTAAATTTGTCAAAAAGTCTGAAGTATGCGACCTCAACTTCGCAAATTCCTTGTTCGGATCGCAGATCTCTCTCGAAAACTGGCTGGCAGGCAAAAGAAGCATAAAGGACTGTTTCAGTTCATATTGTCCGTGAAAGTACACATGAAAAGATGTTTCAATTTGCAAACTCCTCTACTTGCTACCATTTTTTTTTTATCTTTGGAAGAAGCTGGTGGGCCTAACGAACAAGGGGAGTAACAGTGCCGCATACCATTTGAGCACAAACTACTTGCCTTTTTAGCATGTAACTTTGCAATGCAAACATGTTAGGCACTTTCCAAAGCCATGAGATTGTGGCCTTGAAAGTGGAAATCTGAACTTGTCAAGGTTTGAATTGCCAAGTCACTTCATCACATGAAGTGTACCACATATTTCCAGAACTGCTTGCCTTTTTTTAATGTTTCTGAGAGCAAAACTGACATGCAGGAAATATAGCTTCCGATAAACGCAAATTCAGTCGGCTCAATTTCTCTTTCTTATTCACACTGTTAACACAATGTTCTCATTTGCAATGCTGTATCAAGAACAAGAGTCCCTTTCCTTGCATCTAAATGCCTCTTGAATGAACCTCCAATACTTATGAGATTGTACCCAACCTTTGAATTACATTCTTTAAGATGTCCCTCCTAGTATCGTAAAACAACCTGGGATATGACTAAGTAGCTTCCATGATAGCACCGACAACAAAGTGCAGTTCATTATCTATGCACATGCCACTCGCTCGTTTCCCACTGCGGACAATACTGATACCATACAGATACAGAAACCAACTTTGTTCTAAGCAATTTCTCTACTATGTGGTCAGACATTAATGGCCATAAAGTAAATACAATAACGTTCACAGCAATTTTATTCAGACCTACAAATAAACCAAGGTTGACAAATAATACAATCAGACTTGGTGGTTTGCCGAGTGAATCGGTTAACCAGCATGAATTCTTAGGCGAGATTACTGTAAACTATTTTCTAGCTAAAATTTCTCGAGTTGTTAATATCCTTGCTCACTGTCATATTGCTTCACCACTCGGTATTAAATTAAAAATAGATAGTGGATCATTTCTGTCTCATTTAAATTATTGTCACTACATATCCAACCTTGAACACATTACTGCAAAATAAAATTTTACATAGTATGGCAGATGTTCCATATACTTAACCACACACAACTTTTATTCTCGAAACACCAGATACCTGCTACAGCAGTGTTTCCCAAACATTGCTACACTGGAACCCGTGAGAAATATAAAATATTGCGTCGCGACCCACCCCCATCGGGGCTTTTTGCAATGTCATAAGCTTTCCATTTCAGTGCATGAACAGTAATAAGCTTTCCATTTAAGTGCATGAACAGTAATAAGCTTTCCATTTCAGTGCATGAACAGTAATACACAAAATTGTTGATGAAAGTTAATCTGACAGTTAACAGTCTGGGCAAATCAGCTAAGCATGAAACCATCGTAAAAGAAACAAAAAAAATTACACCATCTTCCCGAGGGGAACCATGGGGTGATGCGGAGCATCGTGTTGGTTCCGAGGAAAGAGTCAGTTGCGTGCTGACGTCGAGAGATGGCGCCACCGACTGCCCTAGCGTTACCCCCTACGCGAGCCTTCGTCGCGGCTCGCAGCAGAGAAACTTGGAACGCTCGCCGCTCGCCGTTTATTTTTTTTTAACACTTGAAGGAGAGGAGACTAGAGGAGGAGAGTGGCGCATGCGCGCGCGGTGTGATTAGAATCGAACGCACGCGAAGTGCACGCGCAGCTGGTAGAGAGAGAGAGCGGAGAGAGTAACGCGCAGCTGTTGCAGAGAGGGAAGGAGGAGAGTTGCGCATGCGTAGTGTGAGTGCAGACTACAACGCCGACGCCGCGGGACATAGACCCGAGCAAGAGATGCTCCGCATCTAAAACAAAGTATGCTTGCAAGAATGACCGTTCATAACCACTAAAATGGGTTTGTTTCCTAGAGCAGTCTTTTTTTAAAAACAAGGGTGCAGTTTGGAAACCACAACGCTCGGTTCCAGTTTAATGCTAAGCAGCGAGCTGTACTTCGTTTTCATCGAACCAGCGCAGAGAAGCCAAGCTCGCATTTTTTTTAAAGTTCACGAGGCTCTTCACGACCCCTTGTTGAATCTGTCGCGACCCACAGTCTGGGAAACACTGCCCTACAGAATGCATGTACAAGCAACGTTTTGCTTTATTTCATTCGTACCTCATCTCACTATTCATAGATTTTTTTTATACCTTATCTCTGAACTTGCGAGGCATGAAAGTAATATTAACACAGATATCACAGTGGCATGGGTCATCTCATAATTTTCAATTCCTACATCACAATGTACCACAATGTACTAGCAATGTACCACGATGTACACATCGCGACACTGTTAGCGCGAACACGACATCGGCGGATTTTCGCATTTTACCTCTAAATAGTATTAGCGAGCACGAAATTTTATCGCTTACATTATAGAACTAAATGAGCTCTTTCCGTAGCAATAATAACTTGGATGACATCCCTTGGTTTCAAAACGAAAAACTGGAAAAACCAGCGATTGCCTGTTCGCGCTAACAGTGTCGCGCTCTGTACCAGCAATAAATGTCTTACAAACAACCCAGACAGACAGACAATTAGCAAGAGAGACTTTTTCATAGACTCTTATTAGTTCCTTGGATATTCAGCACAATGTATTGTCAGTTACACATTTTTCTTTTTCTGCTAATCTCCCATCAAAGCAGCTATCTATGTAGCTCCTTTTAACAGCTTTTTGTCTCCAATTCCCTCCTGTGTTTCCGGAAAAAAAGAACTTGAACCAACAAACAAAAATTTATTAATTTGGAAATTAAAAACAAACAAACAACAACCTAATACTGTATAAGTAAACTCTAGTATCTACTGTGGAATGCAGAATGGAAATTAACATTGACCAAGTGACACGGGCAACCGTGAACGACGGAACTCACCAGTTCGAGCTCCCCAATGGTGGTCCAGTCATAGAGAAGCAGCTCAGTGTGGTCCCTGTCGTGGAAGAGTGCGGTGAGACCCAAAGCCCTGTTTGGACGACTGGCCGCACTTTCCTCATTTCCACTCCACTCACCGGATGGAACGCAGGTAGCTTTGCTTGTAAAGCCTGTCAAGCTCGTCCAGGTATTCCTTGGTCAAAACCTTGCTCTTGACTTCGTACGGCTGGAAATATACAGAAGATAATGTAAACGCAAGGGTACACTGAGCCACACAGTGAGCTGAAACATGACGTTCACATGGCATTACATTTCATTTCTATGGGTAGGGGTCAAACACTCAGTTTCACTGTGTAAAAAAAGAGAGAGAGAGAGAGAGAGAATAAATGTTTATGAGATGACACCAGAAGACTCGGGCGAGCTACTGAATTCTCAACACTGCAAAAATCTGCGACTGAAGAAAAGCGGAAAAAAAGACAAACCACAAGACTACTTTGTGTGTTTTATCCCTTTCCTCGATCTTGGGATTTTGTAATGCTTGAATTTTACCACTTAAGTTAGCACCCCACATGCACATTTCCCACCACACTGGTATATATGACAAAAGTCCCTTAGCTGGGCTTAGAAAAAAAAGAAAAAGTGATTGCATGCTTGGACCAGGGACTCAAACCGTAACCGTAACCGAAAACCGTTTAGGAACAAAATATTTCCAGTAACCATAACCGAAACGAAACCATTATTTGAAATTTATGAAAACTGTAACCGTAAAAAAAAAAAGCATTGGGTGTGGCGGGGGCGATCAACTCAGCAGGAAGGCGTATGGTGCACTGTATACGAGATGGAATGCAGCACAACCGACGTCTTCCTTTATGGCAGGGTGCAAGCCCAGGAGGACGATCGGCAGGGACGTGACCCATTGTTCTGGGTCGGCGTGGGCCACGAGAGACGCCTTTAGATGCTGACGGAAGCGCTCTACTAAGCCGTTTGTTTGCGGGTGGTAGGCCGTAGTTTTGAGATGCGCAATGCCAAGGACAGTTGTCGATTGTCGGAAGAGGGCCGGCTCGAACTGTCGTCCACGATCTGCGATGATCTCGGTGGGAACTCCGAAAAAAACAATCCAAGTGGACAATATCGTGGACGTGACAGTCTCGGCAGCGGTGTCGACGATGGGAGTGCTTTCTGGCCAGAACGTGAACCTGGCAACGACGGTGGGAATGTATCGGTCTGGAACAGCAAATTCCACCTAGGGCTTGGTGGTACGGCGTGACACCTTGCACCGTTGACAAGCAAAGCACGCACGGGCTCAGGTGCGAATATCGGCATCCATTTCCGGCCAGACAAATCGTTCCGCGATGAGGTGTTGTGAAGTATGAATTCCTGGGTGTGAGAGACCATGAAGGTCTTGGAACACCCGACGACGTAGGGGCGGAGGAAGATGAGGCCACTTGCGTCCCGACACGGGGTCGACGTTACAAATGACGCTTGTGCCTGGCTTCGGGGAGTAGACGTCTGCGAGATGCAGAGGCTATGTCACGGAAGAGCGAAGTGAGTGAAGCCCTTCGTCACACTGCTGTAGCCCTACGAGTCGCTCAAGGTCGCATCCATGGCATTCAATTGCACAGATGCGACTGAGAGCGTCAGCGGGGATATTGTGGACGCCCTTGATGTACTGAATGTTGGTAAAGAATTCAGCCAGAAATGCCGAGTGGCACGATTCTCTAGGAGAGTAACTGGCATTAGATGACCTGAATGCATTGGTAAAAGGTTTGTGATCAGTGAAGATCACGAAGGCTTGTCCCTCCAGAAAAAAACAGAGGTGCTTGACAGTGAGGTAAGCTGCAAGAAGCTCCCAACCGAAAGTACCATAGTGTTGTTCGGTCGGCGTTAGCCTCTTGGAGAAGAAACCGAGCAGATGCCACTCGCCGTTGATGCGTTGCTGCAGCACACTTCCAACCGCAGAGCCGGAGGCATCAACCAGCAAGCTCGTGGGTGCGTCGTGTTGTGGGTGAGCCAAGAGCTTGGCGAATGCAAGACGCTCTTTGATGATAGTGAAGGAGAGACCAGCAGCATCGGACCAGCCCAGAGAAGATGATGCAGACTTAATAGTTTCAAAGGGGGCTTTAAGAAGCTGCAGAGTGGCCGCGCAGCCCGGAATAAACCGCCAGTAGCAAATGACAGGGCCCAGAAAACAGCGGAGTTGGCAGAGCGATTCGGGACGTGGGAAGTCGGTGATCGCTTTCACCTTGTCAGGGAGAGGGCGTATGCAACTGCCGTCAACGAAGTGGCCCAGAAACTCCAACGACAAAACGCCAAACTCACATTTTGCAGCATTGATGATAAGGCCATGCTCAACGAAACACACGAAAGCCAGGCGCAGGTGGCGTAGATGTCCTGCCGGTGAGGCGCTGGCGATGAGGACGTAATCGACGTAATGGTAGTCTGCGGAGAATGACGTCGACGAAGCGCTAGAAACTTTGCGCTGCGTTTTGCAAACCGAAAGGCATTCTCGTGAACTAGAAGAGGCCAAACAGTGCGACGATTGTGGTCTTTCCCACGTCCTCGGAGGTGACGGAGATCTGGTGGTACGCCTTCTGTAGGTCCAGCTTTGAAAATGTATTGTGCATCCCTTAAAGGGGTACTGAAGTCGATTCAGAGATCATCCTTTTGTGGTGACAACTCAATCTAAACACTCGAAGCATCCCAACAAACCCGAAATCACAATTGTGCGTAGCTTATTTCCTTGCTAAAAACGTGTTCAAAGATCCCGACACACCCTTTTTGGGAAGTGGTTATAAAGAACGCTTGTCGGTGAGTTGCAAGCAATGGCGTCACCCGCGAAGAAAAAGAGGAGGCTTATCCGAATGTGTACCTATCAGACTCTCTTTGAAACGAGTTATAATAAAATCATTTAGAATCTGCGCATATTGTAGGGCTTTCATTGGTCCACACAATGTAGTCCGCGAGAAAAAAGAGTCCACATGTTTTTCTATCGCCCTGAAATGAATAAGCGATCTTGTAATATAGGACTTGTTATATGCGGGAACTAACACATTTTAAACAATATAAGATCAAAAATGGCCTTTTTCAAAAATGATTTTAGTGCCCCTTTAAGGTTGATAGGGAAGTCCGGGATGTTGGGTATGGGATATCGGTCAGGGCGGGTCACTAAGTTTAGGTTGCGATAGTCGCCGCAAGGTTGCCAGTCGCCTGTTTTCTTCTGAATGAGCTGGAGAAGACACGATTAGCTACTGGAGGATGGGCGAGCAATGCCTCTCTCCATCACATGCTGAAATTCTTGCTGAGCAATACATAATTCCTCTGGCGTAAGTAGACGGGACTTGGCATATGTGAGCTGACCGCTGGTGATGATGCAGTGAACGACGTCGTGCTTGACCGGTTTGTTCCAGTCAGGAGCCGAGGTTAGTGAGGGAAACTCACTCAGCAGGTCCCCATAGAGCGACGGTATTGTCTGGCGAGTTGTGAAGGCGAATGGGTGGAGCGTGGACGTCCGACCGATTATGAAAAAGCCTGTGCTGGAGTCAAGGATCTTCTTCCGAAAAATGTCAACCAGGAGGGAAAAGTGGGATAGGAAATCCGCTCCCAGTACAGACCTTTCCAGCGGCAGTCTTGAACGAAGCGATTTACAGTGCGCGTCCCTGGTTTTGAGAGTGTATGTCAGTGTTGCCCGACTGTGCTGGGCTGTGGGTTTTCTCGTCAGTGGGCTGTGGCAGCCTGCGTAGGCACGATTCCGGATGCTGGTGGCGGCTAATTTGCCGCGTTTTCCTTTTCTTTTTATAATCCTTTTTCTTTGATAGAAGTCCTCGGGTTTTTTAAGAAAGCATTGTACTGCTTTTAAAAATAAAAACAAACACATGAAAGCTATTTCTTCTGGTGAGTCCGTGCGTGGCAGAACAAATGTAGAATGTTTCTGTTTTATTTTATGTTGACTTTTTTCACGGCACCATACACTCAGCCGTGTCAATCTACAAAGGTCTTAACTGCCGAAAATATTTGACCACACCACAGGATAGCCGAGCTGCATGGGTATTCTCCGTTTACAACATGAAATTCAATGAGTCTCATGAATAGAACAAAATATATTGTATGTATCCCACCATGAGGCATTATTCAAACAGGATTTGAGAAAGGTCTCAAATAACACAGCATATCCAATATGCAGAGTCGACGGTAGTTACGAACGATGTTACCCCGAACCCAACCTTATCAGCTATTTTTAGTGAAGACCGGGAACATAGCCGGGAAGGCTTTTCGGAGATTATCTCAACGGAAATAATCTTCCAAGAACGTTGAACGGCCCGCGTTGAAAGCTGCTTGACGTTCACTTTCTTCGTTTGTTTCCTCCGAAACCCGAAAACGCTATGAGCCCTGGTATTCTCTGGTTCTCACAGTGGAAGATAACACGAAAAGAGTAAGCTTCCTGAACAGGCAAATAAAGTAAAAACTGTCAAGAAAAGCTGGCGAACTCAAAATGCACAATGCCCGTGGGGAGTCGTGCTGACCGGGTTTCCACAGCTCAGACGGGTGGCAGAAATTTCTGGCTGATAGGGGTCGCTCGAGACACACAATGGAAGTAGCCAGAGAGCTCATTTTGCAAAGGTCTATAGCGTGACTGATGTCGGCGGCTAGAAATATCCCACCATAGGTCCTTTGCAGGCCCTGGTTGACTTGGATGGACTACTTCCGGTAGACGGGAAGGCTGGAGTTGTTGACAGCTTGGAGTTGACAGACAGGTGTAAGGACGCGGTCGATGGAATTAGCGGGAGCACGCTTGCTTCAGCCCGTGTCAACCAAGTACCTTCGTCTACTGATAGCATCTGTGACGTAGAAGAGGCGACCTTGGCCACCACTGGAACTGCTTGTCGCCGCTAGCGATCCCATGTTGCGTTTCCCGTCTTCCAGCTGCATGGCGTTGTGCAATGCTCCGCTGAAGGTCCGAAGCCCCGGTGGTACCAGCAGTAGGGCGCCGCCGACTGTTGGTCTGGCCGCGACTGGCAATGCTGGTGGTCCACATGGGGCGAGGGAGAATGACGGCTGAGACTCTGGGAGCGAGAGTTTCCTTAAAGGAGCTGTGCAACAATTTCAGTGCTTTGCTTAAATAATTCGGGAGTTGGTGTCTCGACCCTTCTGAAGTAAAGAACAAAAAACCGCTTTTGCCTGCATGTCCTAGTTTTTATTTTAAAAATGGACAAAAATGGAGGTTTTCGGCACCTCTCAACTCCTTCACCATCTCCCGAGTCACGTGTGCTTGACATCAATGGGGGACGCGCGGGGTTCCGGTGAAACTCTCTCTATGGAGCCAGCAGTGAGAACTCACCCGCTCGCGACCACGTGATTACGTGCTTGCGCAGCAATGTTGGCGCAGCGCGATCAACATGGCGAAAGGAGGAAAGTCTCATCCAAGTCCGGCCATCCCCGTTCGGCTCTGCCCCCATCCCCCTCCGGCTTCTGGCGGCTGTTCGCGGTAGCAGATCCAGCTGACGGTTTTGTTGACCACGGCTAGATGGCGCCATTAAAACTGCGTATAATAAAAGTTTTGTCGATGATACCAGGTTATTGACGCATTTATATTTATGTTGGAACGACAAGATTTATAGAAAAATTACCTTTTATCGAGCAGGTATTTGCACAACTTCCTATCTTTTTACAAGTCCCCGATTGACGTCATGCCGCGCGGTTCACATGGCCGCCGCTTGCGGCTGCAGGTCAGGAAATATTCTAATTTTTGCCTCGCGATTACGAGGCGGAATCGTAACATTTTGAAGGAAGGAGTTATGTTTTCTGTCCTTTGTGACAAGATAATGTCAAAAGTAGAAGAGGCAAATTCTTCTAACGTTAAAATCGTTGCACAGCACTTTTAAGGGCCAGGGCTGCACGGCTGAGAATGGCAGAAAGTGCTTGCGACGAGTTCCTGAAGGTCCTGCCCATCTTGTCTAACAGCCGCAACTTTATCGGATGCAGGTGTGTATGGTGCAGGAGCACGAACCGTTGGAGTGTCGGATTCGTGGGATCGGGCAGACGCGACGGCTGGAGCTGCAGGGTACTGATTGGCGACTTCCACGATCTTATAGGCGTGAAATGCCAAAGCAGACAAGGGTAGATCGGATGCCGTTGCCAAAATCATTTGCACCGACGGTGGAAGGCGTTGTAGGGACGGCTCTTTCGAGAAGTGGATGTCAAAAGTGGCGAGCCGAGAAATACATACTCGCATCTGGCAAAACAGCTGTGAAGGACAACATTCGCCGAGTTCCTCTGCTGAGACGAGCTGCTGTAGCCACATTCACTCTGAGAGCATGGCACTCTCTAAAATCGCAGATCGTATGGGTCCGTCGCAGACGGGCTCGAGAGGATGTTGTAGACCTCGAGCGCAACGTCGCTGGGCAGCGAGGCCTGAAGCGTACCGTCTGCGATGCGATATTTGCCAGTCGGAAGCTGCCCTCGGCTTGCAAGAGCCATACTTCCGGGTATTGTGCCCAGAAGGGTGGGAGGCAAACAGCGTAGATGCCGACGGTTGGGAGGGAAGCTGCGATGAATCCAGAAGATGCACTGGGACGGTTCTGCTGGCCCATTCTGGGTTCGTTGTTTTCACTGCTGAGTCCAGGTCACCAATGTGGAGGTTGCAGGAGGACAAAGCACTGACCAGCTTTGAATCTCGAGCGGAACTCAATTGTATTTTCTGTAACACACACTCGTCGTCTCTCTCAATGTCCGAGCCCCGTGGCTATCGCCACCAACTAATAAGTTAGAATTCTGAGATGTCCATCCAAATCGGTTCTTTCAAAACCATCAATGTTCCTGACCTGCAGCAGCAAGTATAGAAAAACGAGGTAAATTGACCATCATGCAGAGCTGGCGGAAAACAAAACCTGGTATTGATTTGTCAAAATTGTGTCGCGAATGGCTATTTTGAAACGACACAAGAAAAAAAATGTCAGAGGTTTTATACTGACATTTTGTATAATGTCACTGACAGACATATATATTAACGCGCAACAACGAAGACTATGGAAAGGAACGAAAAACAGAGAACATATTTTTACAGCTTTCTGTGCTGTTCGTTTCTCTCCTTAGTCTTTCAATTTTATTACTGTATTCCACTTAGCAGTATTTTACAAGATTAGGGCTAGAGTTCTGCTCCTTACTTCAGTGTGGGCAAAGCCTCTTCTGCATATCTTAGGTTGCAACTAACTATTCTTTCAGCACCCAGTGGGGAACCTTCTGAGGGTTGTTTACAAACCCTGCCAAACAATAAAGTAGCAATGTTTATTTTTATTTTTACTATATAGAATGTGATAATCCCTGAGTAGCGGGGGTAACATGTATGCTTGGGTATCAAACTATATAATGCAAATAGATGTAGTGAAAAAGTGTTGGAGCTAGAAACGTGTCCAACTTTTTACCAATTAGAAGTACTAAGATGTTTTAGAGTTCCAGTTATTATGAATGTCTCGTTGTTGGGTATCTGGGACTACTTTAAACCGTTTATTATAAAACGGCTGCCTAGCATTTCAATCAAACAAATTATTGGAAAAATCGAAAAAAAAAAAAGGTTTTAAGGAATGTGTAGTTGGTAACCGAAACCGTAAGAAACCAAAACGAAACCGATATCAACAGAAAACGGTAACCGTAACCGAAACATTATAGTTTTTGGTTTGAGTCTCTGGTTTGGACAAACAATTTCGCACTCTCAGTTCCATTTAGAGGACGCGGTTAAAATTTATAGGAAGTACTCTATCAGTTTTTCTCCGAACCTTATACACCAAGTGTCACATCAAACCAATAAAGGCAATTCACGGCCAGAATATCAATACACAGAAGAAATGGAATACTAAAAGAAATCCCAAAACGTATGTGCCAACATGTTGCTAATGCTCCAGCACTTCTAGTTCAATTACAATGTGTCTAACTCTATGACAAAAAATTGCCAATTAAAACTCAATTTGTTCCACTAGCCTAGAATGCAGCTTTGGGCAACATAAGCTAGTTTTGTTTAGTGTGCCATATAAATTAAAAGATGAACTATATAATACATTCCCTATGAGAGAATGGTGCATTCAGTACACTTGTATGTTACTGAACAGAAACCTGATCCATGAGTCTGTGTGGAATAATTGTTTTTCTTTTTTTTTCCCCAGATGAGTGAATGATTTGAGGAGTACTGTGACTTTGGCATTCTCAAATGTGAAAGATGAACAGACTATAGTCAGATGCAAGCTAAGAATGCACCAGAAGCCATACTAGCTCATTGCTTCCATTGCACTTTGGCCGGGCACGCTTACCAAACTCTCAAGTGTTACCCAAGGTGAAAGCTTGTGCTGCTTGTTGCTTGTTTTGTTTGCACTATAAAGCACCGCTTGTCAAAAAGCTGTTTCACTGAGATGCCACAAAACGTGATCAGAAGTAGCAGCCCTATGCAAGCTTGAAAAGAGACACCCTCTTGAAAGCATTTCTTGCTTTTCTGCCGACTGAAACTTGGGACTAGTCGGACGCAGCTTCTAAGGTAAACCGCACAAACACAGGGTGTTATGAATCGAGGTGCTCGCTCTGAAATCGCACGGAACAATCTAGGCCTGCACGTAACGAGTACAAACTCCACCAAAGGTGTAATTTAGTTAATTAAAATTAACTGTAGGGCTAGTTGGTTATTCATTACCAACTTATAGTGCAAAAGACTAACCAGCTCATTCACACTGGAAGCGGATCAGCGTTCGCAAAGCGGTTGCAAACGCGGTTGTATAAAGATCCAGTACAATTGCACGCGCACTCGACGGCATTAAGTGCGCGTGCAATTGTACTGGATCTTTATGCAACCGCATTCGCAACCACTCTGCGAACGCGGATCCGCTTCCAGTGTGAATGAGCGGTAAGACAGGAAACTGTCCTGCCCCATTGTTCCTTCCTGTCCTAGTCTTTTGTGCTAAAATTTTGTAATTTGTAATGTAACTTAGTGATGCCTTTTGCTTCGTAAAATCTGAAGGCGTAGCTCCGTTCCTGTGAAAGATTAGACCAATCCCCCTGGCATTTGCTACGGCAAACGCCGACACAAAGAACCGAGTCAGCTGAAGGTTGTGCTTGTGGTGCCACCTCCAGTAATGTGTTTTGTTTGAGTAATTTTGGAGCACCTTTTGGAGCAGCCAAAGGTCAATTTTAGAGCAACAAAAAGCATTGTTGGAGCACACACATACCTACTCTTCATTGCACTGCAAATACTATTTCAAGATTCATACATTAGCCAGTCAAAATCAAAACAGTGCTTTGAATTTGCCTTTTCATTTCTGTGCAAAAACTTGTTAGCATGTATTGCAAAGCATATATTTAAATTTCAAGGGTAATTTAGTTTGCACATCAGTGGCACCCGACATGTGGAGATTTATGATGGTGGAAAGTCAGCACGTTGAGAATTAATATGCCATAAAAATACAGCTAAACTTATTAATGGTATTCCCAAGTTTTCATTCCACGAGGGGGGGGGGGGGGGGGGGGGGGGTCTGTTTAGAGGTGTTAGCTAAACATAAAAAAATAGACCTATGGTGCAGTTCAGCTACACCTAATCACTGTGATTCATCAACCCGTCCCCAATAGCCAAGTTCAAAGTAATCTTCCTTAAATCTCGAGTTTTGAAAAAAAAAAAAAAAAAAACATGACCGCAACAAATGATGAGACAACAAACTTTTCAGAATGTTGCGGTTTATCATATAAATTATAAAAGTAACCACAATTTTATCGTGAAAATTTTACTTCCACATATATTTTGTCAGTCAGCATTCACCAACCTTCTTTTTTCTTTTTACATGACGCACGGTTGTGTATTATTTTACCCCTCAACACCAGGCTGCACTGCAACGAAGCTACATGCCAAAATTGCAAATTTTACTCTGCTGGCGCAGTTTCTCTGCAGTGCACGAGTGCGCGGTAAGAAGCAAACTCAACAGAGCTAATTAAACCGCCCAAATAGACCAGGAACAATGAGAAATATCCCGAAACTTCTGAGTATCATGTCGTGTTTGATACAAAGCTCATATCAAATCACACATTATTCAGAGCAACACACAAAGATGTAGAAAATTCATGCAAGCTCATCATATTAATCTGGCAGTGTAGCGACAACTGAACTACAGTGAAACCCGTTTAGAATGAACCCACGTACAGCGAATTATTGTCGATGTCGAACTCACGAAAAATTTAAATAAAAATGCATGTAAAAAGCATTTTTTATAACAAACAACATATCCGCTATATCGAACTTTTTCCCCTCGGGAAGGTTTCCAAAAACGCGCAAACAATCGTCTTCTAGCCTGTCCCTCCTCCCCCCCCCCCCCCCCCCTCCCCCAAAAAAAGTATGAAAGAAGAAAATTTCAAAAACCTCAAGCCGCGAACGAAATTGACAAAGAGAAGCGATTCAGAAGGGAGAAAGCTAGAAAAACACTGCACGCACGCACAGAAAGAAAAATCTTCATCCCAAAGTGGTTGCCCACGAAGAGAAGTGATTCAGCAGGGGAGATAAGCTAAAAAAACAAAATCTGCACGCAAGCAGAAAAAAAAAAAAAATCTTTTTAGCGCTTTGTTACAAGGTGGAAGCGAAGAGATGAGAAAGAAAGAGAAGCTTTCGCCTTACAACGAATGCATCGTGGAAGTTTGTTGTAAATGGTTTTTGCTATATCGAACTGATCGTAGCGTTTCCTGCTGTTCATTATAAACGGGTTTGACTGTATTAATTTCTGTCTTGATAACATGAAATTAGCTTTTGGCACAGTGCACAAATTATCCGCATTTTGATGAAATGTAGCAGGACGTAGCAGGGTAAACGCTTTGGTGCAGTTTGGCACAAATGGCGCAGCAATCACATCACTGCATCTCCCGTTAGGCACAGCAAGCCGATGGCGGCATTCAATCGAAAGCAGATGATGCCGTCGTCTACTTGCTTCATCCAACAGGAGGTGGCGCCCCAAGCACTACCGTCGGTTAACACAGTCGTCTGCATTTGCGCTCACCGTTGAGGATGTCAGGATTTTTGGTTTAATCTTTCACAGGAACAAAGCTATGCCTCTAAATTGCACACCTTTGGTGAAAGCCTCGGCTTATTACGGGTGAGCCCTTAATTCATAACGTCCTATATGCCTGTTAGGCTTTTCATATTCACTTAATGCCCAATGCAATTTTTCGAGGGACCATAAAACAGAAGTTGGTGGTAGGAAAACAGATGACTCTTCCCTCCCACGTGCGATTATCTCGTGATGGCACTGGGTCTCCGGCACGATGCATTGTGTTCTCAAACAGTGCTACTGATGTTTTTTTTTTTACTCTTCCTGTTCTCTTAGCTTTAGGGCTACCTCTTAAGCTGCATGTTCAAGCTTTGGCAGGCCCGACTATGTTGGTTACTTGTCCTGTTTCATACTTCATGAATATGAAGAGTTTATTTTGAGCACTATTAAGCCAAAGTGAAAAAAGATTTTTCATGGTTCCTTTAATAAACTTTTCTGTAGGCACAGCTGTAGAGTGCTAAGCAGAAAAGGGAGGTATACGGCAAACTTACAATATTCCTTTCTTTGATCCTTTGAAGAAGCACGTTGGAGGGAGCATCGAGGTAGATGACCAAGTGGGGTCGAAGCAATTCCGGAAGCCCTGCTTCTTTCATCAAATTGTAAGCCTTCAAAGCTATGCGCGCAGGGATAGAATAGCATGGCCGTCAACACTGGGTCCGTGCACGTTTTGTGGACTCAGTCGCGCTTACCCAGCTTGGAAATGTAGCCAAACTTGTGCATCGTTTCTGCAAACACGTAGTCGGAGAACGGACTGCGCTCTAGGACAACTCCTTCCCCTGAAAGGTGAAAAGCATGAATCCCGTTAAAGGGATACTGAACCAAGGAATTTAGTGTCTATAATAAGTGGCGCACATTCTTTCCACGAGCCAGCAGCCGCCGGTGTGCGCGAGCACACGCAACAAAAAGGACGTCAAAGACCTCCATTCGCGGTTAAGATGACAGTGAAATGTATGGGCTTCGGGCCAAAGGAGAATAAAGACAAGTTTTTCATCTACACAGTGGTGTCTGGGGTAAAAGGTAAGCGATTAATAGGTCTAACAAGCACGTAGCTTTCACTTGTAGAGATTGAAAACCTGTATTTATTCTCCTTTGGCCCCAAGCCCATGCATTTCACTCTCCTCTTAAGCGCGAACGGAGGTCTTTGACGTCATTTTCGTTGCGTGTGCTCGCGCACACCGGCGGCTGCTGGCTCGTAGAAAGAATGTGCGCCACTTATTATGGACACTAAATTCTTTGGTTCAGTATCCCCTTAAAGGTCCACGACAAGTGTTTTCCACTTCATTTATGTGGGGCTTTAACTCAATCACAATAAACTGTGCCAATTCCAAATATTCACAAATTGAGAGGATGGAGTAGCAAGGTACTGAATCAAATCTTTTAGAAGAACACCTTAGTTATGCTGAGCGAGAGCAATGTGATCCACTGCCAAGTTCTTTAGGTGAAACCAAGACATGACCCACTTTAAGGTTATGAAATGGACAGACCCATGCTAATCTAATCATTTTGCCAGGTTACTTTGGACCAAGGTGACGCGACCTAAAACAAACATTTACACCTTAAATTCATGTTAACACTCTTAGAGCGAGCCTAGTTAAGAATGATACGCTTCTGCATAGTGAGGATAGTATCCCACCTAGCTTCGACACACAGTTTCATCGCAGTATAAAATAACCACAGTTGTCCTCTTCCAAGGTACATGGAAGAAAATCACACGACTTACCGGTGTTCAGAAGGTGAACTAAAGCGTCGAGGTACCTCTCAAAGCGCAGCTGGAACATTATCATTTGCATGCTGGCCACGTTAACGTTGTGCGGGTCTTCGTAAAACTTCTGAATGTCGCAGGTGCGGCACGCTTCCGGAGCCAAATGGTCGATGCTCCGCAGGTCGAACCCGTACTCGTCCACGTACAGTTGATCGAATGAGGGTTCGCCGAAATGCTTCATCCCCAGCTCGTCGGCGAGCGACTTGGCGAGCGCCGTCTTACCGACACCGATGTTGCCTTCCAACACGATGACCTTCGTGTTTTCGTCGAAGCGCGACTCGACCTTGTCGATGAGGTCGTGGTACCAAAAGAACCTCTTGGTGGCGTACGGGAAGGGCTTCGGCTTCTCGACGGGCTCCCTGATGTGCCTGTTCTTGATACCAGCCGACTGCTGCAGCTGAATGGTGCACCTGGCCAGGGGAAGCAGTCTGCCAGCCGACGTCTTGGGCAGCGCATGGGCGCACACGCTGAGCCGCACGATCGACAACATGACCACGGGTCCACGGGGCTGTCGGGACTCTCCGCTCTTCGGGCACGAGGGGCTATCGCACCGATGAAACGCGGCACTCTACGATTTATTTTGACCTCTATGCCTCCCAACCAGAAGATCCAAAAAATGCTATCGAAGGAAACGGCAGTGTTCGGCAGTGTTGCTCGCGTGGTGTTGCTTTCCACCGGAGTAGAGTAAGCGTCATATTTGGCGGCATTGAACTTAAAACTTTGTAATAATTATCTCTCAAGGTATTTGAGCTTTTTTTTTTTTAAGAGTTAAACATTTTTTCTTGCAGAAATATTAGATTAAAAAAATTAAATACTTACTTGAGGCGCGTGGCGTAGATTTCAACAGATGTCGACACCGGCGCTTTCACACGTTTCACACCATAGAGTTATTACAATACACGCTAGAGGCTCAGCTGGCGCGAGTGTCTGCGGGACTTCCGGTTGCAAATCGAAGCAGACAGCATGCAGTCTACTTTTCCAGTCTTCCTGTGTATTCCTATGGGAAAAAGCACATGAATTTTCTCTCTTCGCCGGAAAATAACATGAATAACTTTTGTTATTTCGGTTGTACCGGATAGTATGTACCTTTATTAATATTGTGGAAGTGTAATTGCTTGAGCTACAGCATTTTTTCTTTACCACTGAACGATGTTAAACTTCGCTATATTTCAGGCCCAAACCTCTGTTCCATGGCAGGTACATAGAAACGAGCGACGATTCTAAGCAAAATAACGATCGAAAGGAATGTAGAGTGTGTTCAAAGTTCGCCAGCATTCCGCTGGTGCCAAGCGTTACTAAAACCCTCAGTTGGGAAACTCACCCTTGAAACCTGGGCCGCTGGCGTCCACCGAGACCGAGCTAAATACGATAACAGCGCCACCCTTTATCGACGAGTTGAAACATGAAAGTTGCTTTACATAGATACTGCGAGATGGCTTTGCGAGATGGCGCCACCAGCCCTTGCCCGACTCGACGTGCAGCCGTGCAGTTCCCAGAGTGGACACTGCGGGAGAAATGGCGGCGTTGCGATCGCCATTAGCTCGGTTCTCAATTACGGATCGGAGCCACTTTTTTAAAGCAGGCTCTATGGCAGTTTCCCAACTGAGTGCTTCTAGTAACATTGGCTGGTGCTTATATATTGCTAATATGCCCGTTCTGTCACTAGGTGACATTCACTTGCAACGTCACTCGCTAGGTGCGCTGGCATCGGCCACCACCGGTCGCCATCTTCGAGGTCTCTTTCTATCCCACGTAGGTGTCAGGTGTCGTCTGGCCGGACCTTTCAGCGTGAGTTAGCAGCATTTTACAACTTTAAAGCGTCTTTTTGGCCGAAACTAGGGGTTATTCTTAGACTTTGGTGCTTTTGAAACTCCGTAGGAATATTTTTTGTGTGTTTTAGTTTGTTTTTGTCGCTATCGGACTTTTCCACCGCGGCCGCGTTGCTCCATCGGCTCCATGCAGCGCTCTTTGTCGCGCGCCGTGCCCACGGCGGTAGGTCTTTTGCAACTGTGATTTTTCTATACTTTGGGGCTTTTGCAGCATGGTGTGATTAGTCTTTGTTTTGTTTTGCTAGTTTTCTTATTGTTTTTTCTCTAGCGGATTTTCTGCACTACGGCCGTGTAATCATGTTGCTCCATCGCCTCCGTATACGTCGTGCCTTCGGTGCTCGTTCCTGTGCAGAAACATACCGTGCGGCTCATCGAGTGCGCAGCTAATGGAAAATGCGCCGTATTTTTTATTAGACCAAACGATTTAAAAACCGCACGCAAGCGATTTGGCGAGCGACGAGACAAGCGACGGAGACCCGCTTCGCTGTCGCTCGGTCACTCGCGCGACGAGGCAAACCGCATGAAAGCAACGGAAACGAACGACCAAGGCGTTGAGCGCTAAGTTTTCTAAAATCCGAAAACCGAGCCACGCGATGAGCGACAGTGAAGGATGAACCGCATGTAAGCGATTTAGCGAGCGACGGCGACAGCGACAGCGACGGAAGTCGGCGACGAGCGACGGAGATTTTTCACAGTCGCTCGTCGCGTCGTTCGGTTTTTAGATTTCTAGAAATCGTTGCTCATCGCCTTGGTCGCTTGCTCCCGTCGTTTTCATGCGGTTTGCCTCGTCGCGCGAGTAACCGAGCGACAGCGAAGCGGCCGGGTCGTCGTCGCTCGCTAAATTGCTTTCATGCGGTTTGCCTCGTCGCGCGAGTAACCGAGCGACAGCGAAGCGGGTCGTTGTCGCTCGCTAAATTGCTTACATGCTGTTCAGCCTTTACACGCAGTACTCGGCGGCAACAAAGAAATTAAAACGGCCCGCCCCCGAGATAAACTGTTTTTTCTTTTCTGTTCAACGAAGCTTCTTCAACGATATGAAATTAGCACACACTACCAACGGACGACCGCATACCCAAGCCAGTCGAACGTCAAACCGCGACCTCGAAGATGGCGGATCGACGGTTGCGCCCCCTGGCAAAATCGAACCTGCAGGCTCAGTGAATACACTAATGTGGCAAACGGGCGAGATGGCAGCAACCGGGGGGGTGCCATTTCCGCTGCAGGCCCTGGGTTGCGGTTTACGTACCGCTCTAAGCCATACTCAAGCTCGTTGTTCGGAGCAGAGTAGCGCAATCTAGAACGCCGTCTCTCGGCGACTAGCGGCGAACGCCCGGAGGTTCCAACTCCGGTCAGAAATGCATGGGGAACGTGAGAAAATCGTTGTTTCTTCAATGTTGTGGAGATGTACGGAATGACAATAGGTTTTGACGTAATAAAGGAACATTTTAGAATAATGTTCGCTGAGTTGTGTGCCAAGTGAGGACGTAATTTTTGTAAAAAAATTGCATGAGCGGCATCATGCAGCAGACGATGCGTCAACGTCACGACGACGTCACAGCGTTCACGTGACCCGCTCCGGCCAACCCAGAAAGTCCATCTCCGCTGCGCACAAAAATCGTCTGCTTCAAACGCCATTGCCTTGAAAATTGCATTCTCAAAATTTTCACACGCATCCAATATTATTAAAACTTTGATAAAGTGTTTAGTGCGTTACCAACCTCACGACAGACTAGTTTCGAAAAGTGTGAACTTGGCGTTTATTTTTTAATCAGCCGTGTTGAGTCGATCTCCATGTATTATTCTACCATAGGGCGGGCCTCCTCCTGGAACCCTGAGTACCAGGTGACTTGCGCCGAGCTGCTCTGTCGGCCATGTTGTCGGCGAAACACGCGGATCAAAGGATTGCGCTACTCTGCTCCGTAGGAGCTATATAGTGCTCTAGTGTTCCCTATACTTCGTCTCACCTTAGCATGGACTAACTGCGAAGGCTGTGCAAGCGCGAGCGGCTAGCCTTGACTGCCTTGACTGGAGCACTCGCTGCACGAACGCTCGTGCAGCCGCCGAGGCTTCATCCAAAGCAGTTTGCTCGTGCTTCTAGCATGCGCGGCTAACAATAGTCCATACTAAGGTGAGACGAAGCATAGAGCCACTGATCTCTATGTAGTAGGCCTACTACTCTAGTGTGCCCATGCGCAGTTCTAGGCACGAAAATACGAAAATGTTCTGTCGTTCTGGTGCAGTTCTCATGGAACACGAGGACGGACAAAATGATTTCCTGACTGGTATTAAACGTCTGCTGCCAGTTGAGAAATCGTCTCGTCCGTCCTTGTGTTTTGTGTTCTTCTCATTATTTGCATAGACGGAAGACGTAACATTACTTCCATTATGCGTTCGCTTAAAAATCAAAAGAAAAAAAAATAATGAAGACTGTCTGATGTTGTGTGATAGAAGCACACATTCACCCGGAAGTGGCCCCGACAATTTTATCAAGGGATTGTAATAGTAATTTATTCGCACAAAAACAGGTGCGTTCACGGCAGCGTGCTAGGCTAAGCAGAAAGGTGAAAAACCCTTACGCATGTGCGCCTGCCTGCCGCCGTGAACGCTGAGATGAGATGATATTGTACAAATGAATTAAAATAAATATGGTGATGATGGTTTAAATGGACCTTCTGGGCAAGGATGAGGGGTTGATGTGTTTTAACATAGAATTATAAATCCTGAAATGACATATTGACCAAGTAATACACGTGGTTACGGTGGTTACGGTGCTTGGCTTTCGTGCGGAGGCCCCGGGTTTGATTCGTGGGAGCGACGCGTCTTTTATTTATTCTTTCATTCTTGTGTTCTCGTAAGTTCGAGAACCTTGTCTTCTGATCTAGGTACGAATGTTCTACGCACCGAACGTTCTACGCCAAATGTTCCAGAAACTCGCGCAGGTACATACCCCAGCACAAGACGTCTCGTAACCGGCTTGAAACGGATCGACTAAGCTAGAGACGTCTTGGGCTCCGCAAGACATCTATAAGACATCTTTACAAGAGATCTCAAAGAGACGACTCACGTCTTGGGCGTTAGCTGTCTCTAAGATGTCTAGGAGACGCCTTGCAAGACGTCTTGTAGCCCAAAAGAGAGGGAGCGTTATGAAGTCTACAGGACGGCTACAAGATGACTCAAGACGTCTTAGGCTATCATGTCTTGCCAAGACATATACAAGACCTTTTGCTCGCCTTGCCAAGACGTCTTTAGAGATGTAATAGCGACTTCGTGTTCAGTAAGGGACTCCGCGTGGCGAGCCCAAGTCAGTCTCGCCCCGGGGCTCGATCCTGCTATTTCGCCGGCATCAACGCCTGCGACGCTAATCCTTCTATTTTGTTTTGGGCACAAGTTCGTCCCATTAAAATGTTTACTTTCCCAGTTATTCGCTGCCTCATCATTTGTCATTCGTGACAATATACATATGCTGATTACAATCAGCAAATTCACCTTAAAACAGATGGCCACCCTTACGTACATAAGGGAAAACCTGTGGTTTATTTAGGATTGGCAATGCCAAAGGGGGGGTTCTCGGCCTGGGGGTTTGTTAGGGGTGATATATAAATCAATGGGGAGTACAACAAACAGCAGCGCATGAAAACAATATGCAAGGTAAAAGCTGCAGCATTTTACAGCTGTGGGAACCACGTGTTCCCCGTCTCCCTATCTAGCACACGCAGGCCGTGGGGAGCGTTATGGCGACGTCATCCCGGATACGGGGCAAGGCCGCATTCCTCGAAAAGGGCATGTCTACCTCGCCCTTTTGGGTGAATGTGCCTCCGGCGCACCCTTTGGAAATGATTGTGGACGCGGCCCATCTGCGGGATAAGCCACACCACCTACCCCAGACGCGTCCATTTTCCGTTGGCTAGATAAGCCGACCGCAAACGGCGGCCGGGACTCTCTGTTTTGGGGGAAGCTCTCGTCGCGAGCCTCTTTCTTTCTGTGCTTCCCCCTCGTCCCACGAATCTGCCTAATACAGCAGCGGGGGCCCCCTCCAAGTGAATCTGTCTAATACAGCAGCGCCGACACTTTTACGTTCCTTTTATTTCTTAGTTTTTCCGACGGGCACAGCATGGTGGCACAGGAGCCAAATAAACCCGCTTATTCAGTATATTTGTGTTTCGGAGTGATTCCTCTCCTCGGAGCCCACAGCAGCCTTCGGACGGACCTCTTGGCACAGTAAGGCAAGTCGAATCCCACACAGCATGGTAAATAAGCAAGAAAAAGAAAAGCAGTTAGACAGTGTGGCACATTTTCATTTTCAGAGTAAAAAAATGAAAGCCATTTACAACTCCGTGTAATGCCGGATTAGAGCGCAGCTCTTGAGGAGGAGGATGGAAGGGTACTGAGGGATAGGTGACTCCCTGAGGTCACGGGACCTCGGCGGGGGGGGGGGGGGGGGGGGGGTCACGTGACCTCAGGGGGTAACCCTCATGACCCTCGTGAGGGTAACCCTCGTGACCATCGTGAGGGTAACTCTCATAACCTTCGTGACCCTCGTGAGGGTAACCATCATGACCCTCGTGATCCTTGTGAGGGTAAGAACCCTCGTAACCCACCCTCACGTGAGGGTAACTCTCATAACCCTAGTAACCCTTGAGAGGGTAACCCTCGTGAGGGTAACTCTCATAACCCTCGTGAGGGTAACCTTCGTGAGGGTAACTCTCATAACCCTCGTGAGGGTAACCCTCGTGAGAGTAACCCTCGTGAGGGTAACCCTCGTGAGGGCAACCCTCGTGAGAGTAACCCTCGTGAGGGTTACGAGGGTTGCTACCCTCACGAGGGTTACCCTCGTAACCCTCGTGAAAGTAACCCTCGTAACCCTCACGAGGGTTACGCGCAGTTACGCCGACGGCGACGGCGACACCGACGCCGCTCAAGCCGGAAACGGGCCCCTAAGAGCTGCGCTCTAAAATGAAAGACATTTACAATCCCCTGGAACACCAAATTAGAGCGCAGCTCTTGAGGAGGAGGAGGGGGAGGTACAAAAGGATGGTATGCCCCTCCTCCTCATCCGTACCCTCCCCTCCTCCCATTTAGAGGAAAATTCCCCGCTAAATTTAGCTGAAATATTTCCCCACTATATTTAGCAGAAAAAGTTCCCCCTAAATTTACTGGGTAAATTTCTAATTGCGCGGTGCATTATGGGACTTTCCCATGATGACGTCACAAGGGTCACCAGTGACGTCACTTGTGACGTCACCGTGCGTTGCATTATGGGTAAATTTTCCCGCTAAATTTAGCGGAAAATTTTCCCTGCTAAATTTAGCGGGAAAAATTCCCCGCTAAATTAAATTCCCCTCCTAATTTAGTAGGAAAATTCCCCCGCTAAATTTAGTGGGGAAATTTTCCTACTAAATTAAGAGGGGAATTTTTTTCTGCTATATTTAGCAGGAAAAATTTCCCGCTATATTTAGCAGGGAAATTCCCATGCTAAATTTAGCGGGGAATTTTTCCCACTAATTTTAGCAGGGAAACGTTTCCTCTAAATTTAGCGGAGAATTTTTCCCAAAATATTTAGGGGGAATTTTTTCTGCTAAATTTAGCAGGGAAATATTTCAGCTAAATTTAGCGGAAAAATTTCCCGCTAAATTTAGCCGGGAATTTCTTCCACTAAAATTAGCGGGGAAATTTTCCCGCTAAATTTAGCGGGGAATTTTTTATTCTAACTTTAGTGGGGAAATTTTTCCGCTAAATTTAGCGGGAAAATTTACCCATAATGCAACGCACGGTGACGTCACAAGTGACGTCACTGGTGACCCTTGTGACGTCATCATGGGAAAGTCCCATAATGCACCGCGCAATTACGCCGACTGCCTGGGGATAGTTAGGGGGAGAAAATTTAAAAGGGTGGGAGGAATCACGTTTTTGTCTTTTTAGACTTAGGCTAGGTGGCGCAAGCTAACGCCCGTTATAAAGGGTATTAACATCCATCCATCCATCCAGCCGCTTAAGCTGGAAACGGGCGCCTAAAGAGCTGCACTCTAAAAATATTGAAAGCAATTCGATCATGACAATACACACCTGACAGTTGCTTCCTGCCAACCAGATAACTTCCCGAGCTGGGTGTTCAAAGAAAATGTCGCAGTGATTCTGCAAGGAATTACGGTCCTTTCCCGAAATCTTCCTGGTTACGTGCCTGGGTGGGGGCAGGTTTCGCTTTAGTGGCGCACGAACGTTGCGCGTTTTAGACACGGTTGTGTTTGTCTTCTGGATAGTGCTCGTTTTTTTGGTGCTTTTAAGCATGGTTCAAAACGGTCATCACCAACTAGCCCAACAACAGGTCTCCATTGTCACAAAAAGTTGTCCCCGAGCATAGTACACTGTAGCTAGGTGGCGCAAGACGCCTTCTAATTCGGTAGGTTAGGAGTTATTTTACTTGTCAATCCAGAGCTAGCGCAGCTCTCGGCGCATCGTGGTCTGCTCGCCGTCTGCTCCCAGTTTGAACTTCTTGAACGTCGATTTCTTTACCACAGAAGAGCTGACCATGAGTCCCGAAATGAAGCAAAAGGTGGCTGCGGTGCTAACTGTGACAAGAGAAGTGTTCCACTGGGGCTTCATTCCGGCGATTCTGTATTTAGGTAAGTTCCTTTTAAAGCCTGCTCCACTTAGGCTTAGCTGTATTCCCGGGTCCTGCGTCCGAGCGACCCAGCTCTGGTGGAAATCAGTTCGTCGAACGACGTTTCATCGACAGATAGTTTCGTTGACACTGCTACGTTTCATTGACAGTTCGTTTTATCTAAGGCTGTGACAGAACCGATAGTCGCCGACGGAGTGCCGTCACAACCCGGGAAAAAAATTGCCGGCAGTTTCGGACGGGCACTATCCTGAAACGCGTCTATCACTAGGGAGCGTGTTAACCCACCCCCCGCCTGCGTTCACGGGTTCACGCCGCTTCGCGGCGACAGTCTGCAGCTGCTCATCACAAAAAAAAAAAAAAAAAAAAAAAAAATATTAACCCACTTGGCCCCCCCGTACACGCCGTTTCGCGGCGGCCCGCCGGTGGCGCGAAGCCCCGCTGTCCCCTATTGCACCCCCTGAAAGGGAGTCCCATACCATTTAGTTCAGCGACGTTTCGTCCACAATATATTTTTTCTTTTTCAGTAATAATTGTAAAACAGAAATCACGCACGCACGCACGCACGCACGCACGCACCCACGCACGCACGCACGCACGCAAGAAGTTCAAACTGAGCGAAGTGAGATGTTTCCGCTCATAGCACGGAGTAGAGCACTGCACGGGCCGGAATTTCTAGGCCCGGCCCGACCCGGCCCGGTGGAGACACAGCCCGGGCCCGGCCCGAGCCCGACAGAATTTTTAATTTCTAGGCCCGGCCCGACCCGGCCCGGTAGAGACACGGCCCGGGCCCGAACCGAGCCCGACAGAAATTTTAGTTTCTAGGCCCGGCCCGACCCGGCCCGGTGGTTGTAGCCCGAAACAACCCATTCCCGTTTCGACCCGTTCCCAAAACGCCCTTCCCGTTTGAATTTGTCCTATTTCGACCATTTCCTAAACGCCCTTCTTATTTGGACCCATTTCCGAAACACCCTTTGCGTTTGAACGCGTCCCGTTTCAACCGCACCCTCTTCGCAAAAAGTCTCCATCGTTCTAACCCTGGTCTGCGCACCTGTTCTATTTAAGGATATGTTGTGAAATAGCTTCACATGTCAACGTATTCTTAAAATATACAACCCTTTCAGACAAGATTAAATGTAATATATTCTAAATTAACCGCTCAAAACTTCTTTTTTTTTTTTTTAAAGATGGTCTCCAAATTGTGCAAGCGCGAAACCGACTATGTACACTGCGCGACACTGATACCGCGAAAACGACGTTGGCTCTTTTCGAATTTTACTTCGAAACGGTGTTAGTAGGTACCAAAGTATACGCTTAGGTTTGTGGCCCAGATGAGCACTTCCAAAGACGCTAATAGTTTTGATGAGAGCCTTTTAATTATATGAGATAAATATTAAAAAAAACGATCGCTTGTTCAGGCTAATGTAGTGTCGCGCTCTGTACAATAAGGGAGTCTTAGAATAACGTACTCAAGCACTCTGGGCAAGATAAAATTAGCATCGCCATAGGTTTTACATCGCGACGATATTTTTAGGGTACCCAAAGCGCTTGCGTACGTTTTTATAAATCTTCATAATATTGAACTAGATATTTTTGAGAGCGATAAATCAGACAGGTTGACAAGCCTATGACTGCGACTTTATTTTGTTTACAATTTCCAACACTGAACCTTTGCTCACACGGAAAAAAAACTTGGAGGCTTTCTAACTGCAAGACGCCTTTTTGTTATTATTTTTAACGACTCTGTGGTGACTCTGCACTTCGCTTTTTTGTTTTCAATGAACCTAAAAGATTAATGAACAAACTTTTTGCTATCAACAATTTATTATTTACGCACAGGATTGCAGAGACACGGCCCGGGCCGGCCCGGGCCGGCGCGGCCCGAAAACTTTTTTGTTCAAGCCCGAGCCCGGCCCGGGCCCGAGAAAATACGTGCTACCCGGCCCGAGCCCGGCCCGCGGGCCGGGCTGGGCTAGGGCTTTCGGGCTGGCCCGGGCCCGTGCAGTGCTCTAGCACGGAGGCACGGACTGTTTAAGGAGTGCAGGAGTATGGCTGGCGAATTAGTTTTTGCCCTATCGGAGCCGCCCGAGTGAGTCCGCTTTAGTTCCTGTGTAGGGTGTACTAGAAGGAGTAGGGTGACTTCATGTGCGCTTAGAAGGCGTATTGTGAAGAGCGCGCCGCTTTCCCTTTGGACGGCGGCAGACCTTTGCAAAAAGAGCTCTCTGGCTGCCGCCATTTTGCGACTCGAGCAACCTGTATCTGCCAGAAATTTCTGCCACCCGCCTAAGCTGTGGAAACCCAGTCAGCGCGACTCTCCACCTGCAATGCACGTTCGGAGATCGCCGGCTTTTCTTGGAAGTTTTTACCTTATTTGCCTGTTCAGGATGCTTACGTTTTTTGTGCCATCTTCCACTGAGAACCAGGGAATACCAGGGCTCGTAGCCTGCTTGGCCTTTGCAGGGTACGAATGAAGAGAGCAAACGTCAAGCAGCCCGCGACGCGGGCCATTCGACATTCTTTGAGGATTATTTCCATTGAGATAATCTCTAAAAAGCCTTCCCGGCTATGTTCCCAGTCTTCGGGAAAAATAGCTGATAGGGTTTGGGGTATGGGAATGGAATAGATACGTTCATTCATTTGCTTTGGTGCTGCGCCAAAAAGCAGCACTCTTCAAAACATGCCCTCAGACAAGCCGGATTCCGTCCGATCTTCGTGAAGTGACTATCGTCGACTCTGCATATTGGATATGCTGTGTTATTTGAGAGCTTTCTCAAATCCTGTTCGGATAATGCCGCATCGTGGGGTACATACAATATATGTTGTTCTATTCATGAGACTCATTGAATTTCATGTTGTGAACAAGGAATACCCATGCAGTTCGGCTATCCTGTGGTGTGGTCAAATATTTTCGGCAGTTAAGACCTTTGTATATTGACACGGCTGAGTGCATGGTACCGTAAAAAAATCAACATAAAATGAAACAAACATTCCAGTTGCATTTGTTCTGTTGTGCACAAACTCACAAAAAATAGCTTTCATTTGTTTGTTTTTGTTCCCAAAAATAATGCAGTGCTTTTTTAAAAACCTTGAGAAATTCCCTTTGCCATAGAACACAAAAGAAAAAAAATAAAACGAGGCAATTTAGCCATCACCAGTGTCCGGATTTGTGCTGACGCAGGTTACCGCAGCCGACTGAGAAGAAAACAGTGTAGTCTGGCAACACTAATGGACACTCTCAAAACTAGGGACGCGTGCTGTAAATTGCTTCGTTCGAGACTGCTGCTGGAAAGGTTTATAAACAGTTTGGTCAATGGGAGGGGCAGGCAGAGCCAGGGTGTGCACCCAAGGAGGTTATATAAAACTTCTGGAGTGGCTGTCTTCCACGTGGGTTGGGGGGGGGTGGGGGGGGGGGGGGGGGGGGGGGGGGGGGGGAGGGGAGGGGGGGGAGGGAGGGAGGGAGGGAGGGAGGGAGGGAGGGAGGATCGGTGGCCGAGTGGGCTAAGCACGTCTCAGCTTGGAGCGTGGAGCGAAAGCTTGTGCTGCTGAATCTCCTGGGTTTGATCCCCACCCCAGGCCCATTTCAATCTGGATGCGTTTCGTACCGGCATGTGTTTGATCACTACTGTGTGGTGCATGTTAAAGGGGTAGGGAAACGAAATTTCAGCGCTCATTTTTTAGCTTTAATGTGTTGCATGTTGCACCCTAACCTCAAAAACACCAGTCTTCCGTTGAAAAGCACAAGAACACTAATTTTAAAGCTAAATAAACAATCTTTCAATGTGCACCTGGTGGATGCATGCGGAGCCTATTTGGGAGGTAGTCTAGCAACGTTGTGGAATCTGCTACGTAGTCGGGATGTAGCAGATTCCTTCGGAGCAGCGCCGCCTTTTGGAATTTCAACATTTTCCATTTTAGCTTTCCTCCTAGCTCAACTCACAAGTCGCGCATTGTACCAAACGGTCCAAGAAGACGGAAAGGAAGGACTCCCCTCTTTCTCGGACCCTCGTTCGTGCAACCGGAAACAGCCATTCTCCCCCTAGAAGATTAGCCCGTCCCTCAAAACTTGAACAAAAGTTGCTTTCCCCACGCCGTTCAGCCCTAAGCTGACAGTGTTGTGGAAGCTACGTGCTCCTTGGGCCAGCCACACGCTCGTCACCCCACGGGTACTTCGAACGGCTCGGTTGTAACGCGCTGACGCTATTGACACCACCACCACGCTGACAACGCCACCAAGGGCAAAGCTCATAAAGCACGCCTGCCTTGCTACTCCACGAGCGCGGGAAATCTTTTCTTTCTGTTTTTGTTTGCGCCTGACATCCCATGACGCATCGGGCTCTCCACTCGCTTCTCTTCGAGCGCTTGCTCGAGTGCACGGTTTGGAACGGAAAATATAGCCAATTGTTCAAAATACAAACGTGCGATTATCATTTACGGTTATTATACGTCATGCTTGACTCATTTCCGAACGAAATTTGAACATTTCAATTTTTGTTTCCGTACCCCTTTAAAGGCCCCAGTTAGCGGTTGTACTGCACTGGCTAAATTTCTCATCTACAGCTAAGAGACAAGTCACTTGTTAAGGCGTACTGGCATCAAGGCTGTCTAAACATACAAGCAACACAATTTTGGTCTCCCTCACTGTCCCATGCGACTGGGTGAAGCCAGGTTAATTGGTCGGCAGCCATCTTACTTGGGGCAAAAAAGAGGCGGCGCTGGAAGGGGTGCTAGCAATGCTCTGTTGCTTTTGGGGCTGCATGTTATACGCAAAACAAAATTATTTTCTGTTTTTAAAGGACTCGAAGGCCGCTTGAGACATGTTGGATTCCTTTTATTCAGATATCTTATTTAACTTTGGAGTTGCCTCCGAAATATTATAGAAGCATCGAGGCCGAGTGGAAGAACCAAAAGTTGTTTCCTTTTTTAATATGGTTGTAAACATGAATTCAGTCTTTCGTTTTTTTTTTTTTAGCCCGTTTATTTATTCGCAGTACTTACAAAAGTCTTAACACTCACAATGATGGGCTGGATACAGTAAATTAACTAAATAAGTTGAAAGAACCATTGCTCCCTGGCAGGCTGCTGAAAGGTGCAAAATCAGTGAAAAAATAGTCAATTTTCCCACAAAACAGTTATCAAACACTCAAAGTGATCGCAAGCAATTGGTTCCGCGAATAATCCACCCCATGGTAATGAACACATAGCATACCTCTCACAATTGCGAAAATTCGTGCACTTGAACTATCACTGAAGCCGGCACTTTGAGAAATTAGAGAAATATCAAACTCGCGAAAATAAAGTCGTTTGCAGTGCTTGTTTTGCAGATGTACGGCTGTAATAAGTACACCGACTCGAGTTTTAGATGCAACTAACTAGAATACAATATAAGCGGTCACAGTCACTACAATACTCACTGCTTTCCGCAGGTACGCTAATAATGGAGGAAGCAATATTGGAATGCTACCCAGTCTAAGTCTTCTCATTTGACCGCTTGTGTCAAAGCAGTAATCTTCGAAGTGCACTGAACACAGGACGTCAGTATTCGTAGGCGACCAACCATTACTCCCACCAAGCAGTTCACTCCCACGCAGCACGCCGAGTATTGTCTTTGGGAAATGTGCGACGTGCAAACATGTCTAAGGCTCTATTTTGTCGTTCAAATGCACATAATCGTCTAACTTTCTCTCGTAGGCCTGCTCACATGCAGTAGTAAGCTATAGCGAGCGAGCGCGATTCGTTGCAACATGCTTGCTGCATACTTACATGTGAAAAGTAATTCCTGCCGTTTTCACGCGATTTATGCAGCCGAAAGCGACGCAGGAGTGAACCATTGCCTTCGGGAACGGCTGCTGTTGTTTCACAGACTTGCCTTCAAAGGCAAAAAATCAGCATCAGTCGTACGCTGCAGACCGCGTCAATCCGTTTTCTGCCCGGAGTAAGATTGCGACGGTCTGTGTTTTCGGACATCAGCTACGGGGCGCCATCTCCACTCCAGAAGTCTTAATATAACCTCCTTGTCCTGCACCAGATGCAGACGGAGGGCTGAACATGCTCTCTTGACCAACCAGAAGCCGAAAATCGCTGATCTCTACAGTGAAACCCGTTTAGAACGAACTCACGTACAGCGAATTATTGTCGATATCGAACTTACGAAAATTTTAAATAAAAATGCATGTAAAAAGTACTTTTTATAACAAACAACATATAGGCTATATCAAACCCCCCCCCCCCCCCCCCGGGAAGGCTTCCAAAAACGCGCAAACAATCGTCTTCTATCCTGTCCCTTCCCCCAAAAAAGAAGTAGGAAAGAAAGAAAATTCCAAAAGCTCAAGTTGCGAACAAAATTGAGCGAAGAGAAGCGATTCAGAAGGGTAGAAAGCTAAAAAATACTCTGTACGCACGCACAGAAAAACTTTTTTTTCATCTCAAAGCGTTTGTTTACGAAGAGAAGCAATGGACCTATTTCCAGTAAGGAGTGCCTCCTGACGGTTTCGCCGCCTACTACAAATGGAGGGCAACCGGACTCGCCTTCGCCCGTAGGAACAGATTAGTGTCGCAACAGAAGAGTGCCCCCCAAGGATGGCGAAAGGGCGGTCAAGGGGAAAAGGGTGTGCGCGTGCGCAGACGCTTACTGGAAAAAGGTCTATTCAGAAGGGGAGATAAGCTCAAAAACAAACTCAGCACGCATGCAAAAAAAAAAACAACAACAACAACTTTACAGCACATTGTTACAAGGCGGAAATGAAGAGATGAGAAAGAAAGAGAAGCTTTTGCCTTACAACGAACGCATTGTAGAAGTTTGTTGTAAATGACTTTTGCTATATCGAACTACTTGCTATATCGAACTGATCGTAGCGTTTCCTGCTGTTCGTTATAAACGGGTTTGACTGTATGACAGTTTGCTGGATCGCGCACGCCCCTTAGTCGCTGCAGCGCAAGTGCAGCCACCGGACGACCAACTCCGCTCAATTCCGGGAATTTCGGGATAATGAGTGGTTTCATATAAAGAAGCACTAATAAAAGCCCCTACGTCATTTGCTTCACAAAAAATGGGAAATATTTGGTTACATCTTACTTTAAGCATGAGCAGAAATCTAAACCGAAACTTTGGCTCCGTCGGGCAACATTGGCCTCTGGCCGCCAAAAACATGGCTACCACGTTGTACGAGATGTCACAGGTCTTCTCCGCAACGACGGGCGGGATCAGGGCGGGCCACCAATGGGGCATGCGTGTGCCAAATCCAAGTGTCGTCTGCACACAGCCTTCACGTTTTGGGGTCTGGGATATCCGATGACGTCTGCACAACTGCGGCGTCAATCTGCACACGTAGTGTGAACGAAACTCCGTGAGACGATAATCACAAACAGTGAGACGATGACGGCGGTTGTGATGTGGGAGACGGCGGTAATAATGGGACGGCCGAACGGCTCCCAAGAAGCGCGCTGCGCGGGCACGTTACGCCAATCACGTGGACACTGCTGAGTGTTGAGAGGAAACATTACTGACATCACCTGTTACGCTTGCCTGGAGAAGTAAAAACAAACAAAAAGGGGCAATGTTGATGACATTTAGCTCAATGTTGGTCACGCCAACGCCGTAGCCTCGATTGCGATGTTGATTGCACCTCGATTTGCCCGCTAGAGTCAGCTGATTTTGGCAACTTGATGCGTTCCAAAGTTTGCCGAACCGTTTAAGAAACATTTAGACAGAACTAGGTCGTAATATTTGACGTGTGGCCTTCCTAGGCGATACTGACAAGGCCCACTGCTTTTTCAAAAACAAAAATGAAGCGGAGTTGCCCTTTTAGCTAAGGAAAACACTTGCTGGGAACATTTAGCATCAGGGTTTTCTCAAGTTTGTTTCGCACTTGTGTTTCTTTCATTATTCAGATGTTTTATATTCTTGGTCTTCAACACTGACAGGTGAAAATCGGCACTCTGCTGGGGAACATGCATCTTTTTCTGCTCATGACGATTCAAAGCAAAGTCCCGAAAATTGGGAACTACCGATTGTCACTTTATGCTCGGTCATATTTTGGCAGATTTTCATAATGGTGGCTGGTAAATGATTTTCCATTTGGTATAAAATACAACTTCGAAATATAGGATTCATCATGTATTGGATAGAGGAATAATTTTAGTCAGTAAATGGAACAGAAATTTGGTTGTGGATACTTCGAATTGAGCATTACCAGATAAAAAGCTTATACCAAGCCAACATGGTTAGTTACCAATGCTTTTATTTTTTCCATTCTTCAATTGCATTAAATTTGGGGACATAAACATTTACTGAATCAAAAATAAAAGATAAAAACGAAAGTTTGCTGTAATACAAGTAACACTATTGTTGGCAATAAAGCATCATTTCACTGAAAACAAAAGAGAGAAACTTGTGTATTTTTAAGGCAATATTGTTTCCTTTCTTGCTAGCAACCTGTTTGGTTGAGAAAAAACAAAACAAAAACTCCACACTTCATTTGAGTAAAGTCATGACTCATGACCCCATGATGCAATGCATAATTTAGTTATCAGGTGAGACAAAGGTATTTTCATTTTCCTGATTGAATTCTGCCTGTAAAAAAAAACAAAGTGCAAACTCTCGAAAAGCAATCTTAAGACCTTAAGATCTTAAGAAAATTGACATGACGTGACCTCAACACCAATTCAATTCCCCACTAAATTTAGCGGGGAAACTGAATTGGTGTTGAGGTCATGTGACATCAGTTTTGCCGCTTAATTTAGCGGAGAAACTGAATGCGCAGTGTTGCATTATGGGACGTCGCAGACCTACACACCAATTCAGTTTCTCCGTTAAATTTAGCGGGGAATTGAATCGGTGTGACGTCCCATAATGCAACGCCTCCAATTACGCCGACAGCGACGGCGACGCCACGAAACATGGGAATGAGCACCTAAGAGCTGTGCTCTAAAACGTCACGACTGGTACCAGTGTGGGGGAATATACCTGGGAAGCTTGCAATTGCACGCGCGGCCCTCGAGCGACACATGCTTGACGGCCGAAAGATTGTCTTATGACGTAACGACTGGTTGGAGGTTTCTCGTGTTTTCTCGCATTTAGTTACATCGTCAAGGAAAACAAACATATTTAGATTCACAGGATAAAACTACGCTAGAATCAACCTCTATCTCATTTTTGAAAGAAGTGTTTCAGCTTCCCCTTAAGCGCCCACCGCCTCCAAAGCGCCAGCATCAGTCGAAAATATTCACTTCATTGCGGCGGCCACGAGACCACCAGTGGCGATGACCGGATATCATGTAAAAATGAATGTGCTTTCTTTGATTCCATTCATCCTGCCTTCAAAGCTTTTCATTGGCTGCCATCTTGGTTTTTACCCATTTTACGAGACAAGTTGGTACGTTTAGATTAACCCAGTTTTCAGTGAAAGTGGGGTGGGCACTTCCCCAGTTTTTTACGGTAGTAAAAAAAAACATGTTGACGAAACGTTGCAAAAGCATGTGTCCACGAAACATTGCAGTGCCGACGAAACTTGTGTCCATGAAACATTCATGAAACATGTTTTCATAAAACATGGTTTGACAAAACAATAAGGACCCATGAAGTTTGGTGAAAACATGCTACGAACGAATGTTTATGCCAAAGAACGATAATTGCTGGAAGAGTAACCGAGAGGTTCACGCACGCAAATACAATTTGGATTGTATCGACAAGCAGACTTTCAAGAGCCCCGTTGGTAACAGTTCTCCCTTGTTCGTTTCAGGATTCAAGAAGGGTGCAGATCCAGGAATGCCAGAGATCAATGTGCTCAGGTTAGCTTGGAGTCCAACTTTTTAACATAATGTAAAAACACGTTGATATGTAGAAACCCCATTAATTTTCATACAATTTTGTTACTTCATTGTGGATGCAGTCTCTCGTTTTGTTTCAGTGTTTCAATGTTTGCAGTGCAAAGAATAGTTACTTCTTTCACTTTAAATATGAAGAGTGGAATATAAAAGAAGGGGGATATGCTGATGGACACGCAAAGTTATCTTGTCTTTCTGTCCTTTTACGTTAACTTCTCACTCCTTGCATTCAGAGATCCAAATCTGGTGATGTAAGAACATTATTTAGAAGAAAATGCTAATAAAAAAATTCCGGCGAAGGTACACTATTTCTGCTAACTACTTGGCGAGAGAAGAATATTCTTGCTCCGGACGGTGTGCAACTATTTTTCCTGTTTGCAGTCCGAGGGTGTAGAGAACGTTTCCCAAACCATAACAGCTTTAAGAACGCAAGGTGGAAAGCTACTAGTAGTTTACTTGCACCAAAGTAACTTGGAATTGCTAAATGAGCTTATAAAAGTGAATGCACAGTTCATTTGGAAGTTTACCAAGATATCTTCCTCCAAACGCTCCAACATCATAAATTACAAGACAGTCAGCTGTGAAATGTCTTTACTCTTTATAATAGAGTGTGGCGATAGCCACACTCTATTAGCTTGCAAGTTGAACGCATTGACTTTAGAGAATTGTATAGTACTTGTGGGCGTAGATTACTCTTGATTAAAAAGAGGCAAAACATAAAAACGAGCTGGGTGTCTTCAGTGTTTCATCCAAGCTCCTCGTCCTTGTTTGACTGTGCTTTTGGGCATCTATTCTCCTCTTTCACAAAGACCGAAATTAAAAGACTATATTTGTCCAAAAATGCTAGAGCTCAGAACTCTCTGTTCCCAACTGTGTGCACTACACCACCCTTGAGCAGTCTGGGATGCCTCACTTCAGAATGTTTGTCACTTTGTTTTTCAGCTTGCTTTGGCAGTGAAGTTTCCTGGGTGTCTAAAAATCACCTCTCACCTTACCAGTCACCAGCACGCTTCGAGTGGCAAGGACAAGACATGCAAATCGCTCCTGGCGCACCTCGGAATCATCCCACAGCGGCCATGCTGTAAATTGTAGTGCTTCACAGGTTTTCTGGAGGCTTCCATAGGAATGAGTTGTCTAATGGGAGAGGTTGCTGGGTTTTCTTGGAAGTGTTAGAATCCTTGGTCACTCGTGCTACTTTCATCTCCGTTCGCTGTTTGTCGACATCCGACATCTCCCAGTTTGTTCCAGAACCTTTCTTCAAATGTAAAATTTTCCTAGGAAAGAATAAAAGTAGGCTACACTAAACATCCCAAAGGGAGCTCAGTGGAGTTATTTTAACACTTGCAATGACTAGTGTCGTTGCCACCTTGGGCCTGCAGCACACCTAGTGCTGTCATTTTTCTCCCTCGTAAAACTGCTTTCTTTAGGATTTTAATCTCTAGCATGGTTTATGAAAAAACAATTTTTAAATGCTAGGAGTAAATCTTTTTAATTAATATTTTACTGAGCAGGCTACAGAGAGAGGGAGAGAAAATGGACGTAGTGCAGAGGTTGGCAAGCAGGCTACAGACATTAAATAAAACTATGAAATTTTGATCAAGGTGTACCGTGCACTGATGCCACTGCAGTTGTAATAAACTTTTGATAAGAGAAGCATTCCACATAATCGGGGCAAATGCATTTGACTATGTCAGCTTGGGCAGAATGCAGAAAGCTTTGAATGTACAGTATATGTAGAGGGCGTACGAAATGGAGAAATATAAACGCACCACTCGGCACAAGCCATTGAGTATAGTCGTATTTACTTTTATTGTCTCTAGCATTAAGTACAGGTACCATCCTTTGAGTGGTGAGCAGTAACAGTTCCTTGTTGTCATCTAACAATAAGAATAGAAAGCTCAGTCGATGCACAACAACATCCAAGGCGGGCTTGGCAGCACACAAGTGTGGTGTCGTTTGGCAGAAAACACTGTTGCGTGAAAGTGCACTTGAAAAAACAGCAGCGCCAAACTAAGTGGGACATCTCATGTGCAAGCACATTTTGACTTGTATTCAGGGCATGAGGCATGCTGTCTCGGAGGTTTTGTCGTCATGTGTGCGGTGATGGTTGAAAATATGGATATTTTGGGTGAGGCACAGTTAAAAAAATGCTTTAAATGTGTACAAACACAGGGGTGAGGCAAAATATGCAAGCACATTTAAGCACATGGTAACTTGCTTTTGGCTCATGATTCAAATGTTGCATCATGAGGAGGCCTTACATCTTTCTTGCGGCGGGTGTGGCGGTCCCTAGGGAAAAGTTTTTGGCACATATCATTTCGGAGCACGATTGGTCTCTTTGTGAATGTCTATGCAAAACAATAAATCACTTTGGGAGTTTTTTTTTCTCCCCTCCAAGATGGCAAAAAGTGAGCTGCAAGTGTCTCGTCTACCAACCGTCAAATTTACAAGCTCGTAACAACAATGATGTGTTCTTAACGGCATCATCCTATAAAATGTATAAGGGAGCCACCTGATCTGGAGCAACAAGTGTAAGTAGCTCGGTAGAATGGCCGGTGATACGCGTTTAAAGAGAGGAAAGTTGAATGAATGAAACTGAGCAAAACACGGGCAGATCTAATTGAGACGGCACCTGACGTTAAAGGGACACTGATGCCCCCCCCCCCCCCCCCCCCCCCAAAAAAAAAAAAAAAAAATTTTGTTTTTGCTATACGATTTATTATGGTGTCGGAAGAGTACCCAATCAATGTTTCGCTCAGCGTCAAGTATTTTTTAAGTAAAAAAACGCAACCACTCGAAACAAACTGGACTGGGGGGAAGAAATAGAGGAGGAGAGAGAGTTGGCAGAAGTCACGTGGCTGCGATACATTTGTTTCCCAATCAGCATATTTCTAACATTTTAGAAGCCACAAAAAATGGGTATCATATTTCTTTTCTATTTTTAATATTGAGCGTGTGCCTTCGATGACCCACACTTTGATTATACTTGGTGGTTGTGTCTAAACCAGTAGAAAACTGCACATGACCACGGAGAAGAAAGTGAGCGCGACTCAAACTGGCCAGTTCTCGATCGGCGGTTTTCGGGCGGAAAGAAACCGAATTTCGAGGCTGCAAATTGTGTTCTGGGTAGTTGGGCTCTCGTATGTCATGTACAAATAAAAACCTTGGCGAGCATAAATACGCTGCCAGTGTCCCTCTAACGGGGTTCGCATCACCTCGGGTGGCCATCAACTCGAGCTAAACCGTACCCAAAAAGGCAGGTTGGACAACCTGAACTAGGAGAGGGTAGTCTTAGCGTGATAGTCGTTAAACATTATTCTGTATACATGCTATGTACAAGAGTGATTTGGTGTGGGAAATGGGGGCGGGGACGCTACATTGTTGCGACGTGGGGGTGTCTTGCGGAAGTCGCTGCGAAGGCAGAGCTGATCTCTTGTCTTGCGGTCTCGGGACTTGGTGGGCGACAACCTTATTGCAAGGGCAGGACTGACTAGACGGCCCTGCGAGAAAGACTTCTCGGACGGTCGTACAGAACGCTGCTGCCGTAGTGCGTGCTTAGTGTCTGCCTGATCTGCGCTAGCGGAACAAGGTATGAATGCGCGGAGGAACGAGCACGCACCGTGGTTGGACCTTCGACAGACAAGCGTAAACAAGGCCAGCATCATACAAATGATAATGAGACACGTAAATAGCAACGAAAATGACCAATCCTCGACTGTGTCAACTCTAGCTGGCTTCCCACCCAAGAAGCACAAGGTTTCAACAATTACGAGCTTTGCCTCATGCATCATATGAGAACACAATATTTTCTCGTACGATGCTGAAGGGTGATGCAGACAAGGGAGCATGTACGATCAGTCACACCGAAATGCTTCTTGGGCTAGCCCACGAGGGCATTAATAAGTGCCGCTTGCACTGTTTTGTGAAACTAGGAAACAATCTTGATGACTATGTATAACCGAAAGGTGTAGTCTCGACATTGTAAGTGGTTGGCCAGCACAGTGAGGCGACGAGTTTGGGCCAAAAATCAATTGCAACCTAAGGTACACCCGCAGACACTATCGGCACGAAGAGACAAGCTGGACCCCATACCATACCAACTTTTGCAGCAGTCTTTGGTCAGATCAGATTGTGGCTGGACCAAGAAGTGTAGACCTTGGCTTTTATGCTCAGTGACAAATTTAGGCAAAACATAAGCTCCTGAGAATACTCCGTGATATGGGTTCTTTTGCCGTCGTGTTTCCTAAGTATGATTGGCCCTCGAACGGTGCTGCTGTACCTCGGAGATTCTGGGAGGCATGCGTTCCGAGCTGAATTGATATCTGCAACACAAAGTCTACTTAAGCCACAAGTTGAGCCTCTAGCCCGGGCAGCTTGACTGTGAGGCTTGCTTCTGCAATATCTACCTTATATATTTGGGTGACAGTTTGACCAAGCACCCCAACATTACTTCAGGCGCTATAGATGGAAGCGGCTTAGCAACATGCAGCGCTGGCATAAAAAGCCACCTAGTGCTAACACCGAGTTTTGTACAGGCGCTTATGCCTTGTAGCTAACTCCAGCCGTGCCGGACAGTATGCTGAGATTTGTCCTCTTCCGCTCGACTCGTCCAGTTGTCATTCTTAACTCTTGTCACGTCTCATCCCCATCTTGGTCCTAGTACAACCGTAAACAAACTACACTCGACAACTCTCGCCAACCTTGGTGGAATGCTGGCAATTATCCCAAAGAGACGGAGCATTGCATGACTGAAGTGTTAGGGACATCCTCCGCTCCAAAGGATCACGCTAGCAGGTCACTGTCGTCCTCGTCGCTCACGCACTGGCCGAAGTTCCTCGCAATGCGGTCGGTGAGTGACCTCAGGTCCTCCGTGCCCCCTCCCACCAGGCCGGCCTTGATGCCCCCAAAGTTGTCATACTCAGAGTCGTACGCGGCACTCAGGGAGTCGATGCTGAGCAGACGACTGCTCGCGCGCGAGGACACGCTGGTGTCGTCGACGTCTCCGTCGTGGCCTGCGTCGTTGAGTACGGAGTTGAGGTCGCTCAACTGCACCCTCGGCGTCCGTGAGTCCGTGGTCGTTGGCGAGCGAGGCGTCGTCCGTCGTGTAACCACCCCTGTCTTCCATCAGGGGCGCGCCTTCGTCCTCCTCGCTGTCGGACGCCTCCTCTTCGTCCGACGTCTTCCCGTAGTCGGCCGGGAAGCGGCTGAGGAGTTGGCGAACCACGGCGCTCCTCTGCTGGCCCGCGGGCTCCTCTTGCCGGTGGCGTCGCTTGGCGGCCGGACTCCCGTCCAGCGGGGTCAGCTCGAAGCTGTTTTCGGGGGCGGCGTCGAGTCGAAGCGCCACGCCGTTCTTAGACTGCCTGCCAAAGGGCGTCTCCTGGAGGCACATGAGGAAGCTGCCGCTAGCACCGTTGTTGTTTGCAATGTCCTTCCCCAGCTGCATCAACACCTGGTTCGCATTCTGCGTCCGATCGGGGGGTCGGGTCCTCTGGGCTTGGACGTCTTGCAACTTCCTTTCTGGAGGTGACGGCCGAGCTGGTACCGCGGGCTTGTCGAAGCGCGCGAGTTCGACGGGACAGGAGTACTCGTTCTGCCCCAGTCCTCCCAGTGCTGGCTCTCGGCTCAAACTGCGGTGGTGTTTCCGAGGCAGCTCTTCGGGCGAGACGACGGTGGGTGACGCGACCTTGCGGCAACGCTTCCGTGAGCCGGACGAGGTTCCGTAACGCGGCGATGGATCCCCTTCCGTCTGCCGAGATGCGCCATGCTTCGGAAGGGAAGCGTCTGAGGCCGATCCGGATCGCTGTCTGTGGTCGACGAACCCTGGAGAAGAGTTCTGTTTGTGGGAAGGGGAGCGTCCGACCTGTGGGAAGTCGTCCCCATTGGTCAAAGGGTCGTTCGGTCTCTGTGACTTGCGGTCGCAGGGCAGCTGGGGATAGACCCACGGCCCTGGCGACATGGTTGAACTCTCGAACCCCGGGGACGGAAGGTCGACCCGCTCGAAGCTGCCGCAAGAGGATGACGACGAGCGGTTGACGGAGGACGTCTCGGCGTGTTCGACAACGCTGCCGTCGCTCCAGTCAGGCGTCTCCGCGTGGACCGGACGGAAGCTCTGCTGGGTCCTCTGGGAGTCCGTGGTGTCAAAAGGGTGGCTCGACGGTGGCGGAGGGGGCACCAGTTCCCCGATCTGCTTGAGGCTCTCCCAGGGGTCTCCGCGCCCGAGCGACCTCGGCTTGGAGCCCGCGCTGCCCGTCGGGTTGCGCTGGTCGGCCCTCGTCCTCGTCCTGGACCCCAAGGAGCTCTTGCGGGGCGGCGTGTTGGATACGATGATGGGCTTGGGTTGCGTGTACGGGTGCGGGTCGTCGTCGGTGTCCGAGGGCGGTGGTTGCTGGGGCGCCGTCCGGTTGCGCGACTTGGGGGTTGAGGATCCCCCCCTCTGCTGGGGCAGGTTGCCAACGAACGTGAGCGCCGTCGGCACTCCACCGTGGACGGCCCCCTGCTGCCCAACGCCGTTGGGCTGCGTCGGGTTGGCGCCAGTGCCGGCAGGTGCCTGGTGGTGCTGGCCGCAGCCGGGTGCCGTTTTGCGGTCAACCAGGAAGTAGGTGGTCATCTCGCCCTTGCCCTTGACCTTGACCTTGCCGCGACACTGGAACACGTAGGGTCCATCCCGAAGCAGCTGGTACACCTCTTCCGTGACCTGCGGAGGGATTTTGCGGGTTACAAATAATTCGTTACGCCCAGTCAGGTGTACTGAACTGGTTTATGGCGTCAGTGTATACTCTGCTCGCTCCTAAACTAATGGGGCGGTGGGAGCTATGCGTTTGCCGTACGAATAAACCGCCTCTCTCTCATCCCCTGACCTTGCTCTCTGCACACAGGCTGGAGCGAGAGCATGATCACGTGGCGAAAGATTGACGTACGACTGGTCCAATTAGCTCGATCGTAGCTTAATTCCACTGCAATGTCGGCTTAAAGGTGAATTGAGTACAGCAGTGAGTGAGGAAGTTGAGAATCCTCAATAGATTTGCGGTTGGAAAAGAAGATGCTCACTTGAGTATGGTTGGGGAGGCCCGTGGAATCCATGCGACTGGACACATTGACCGTGTTGCCCCAGATGTCATACTGCGGCTTCCGTGCTCCAATGACCCCTGCCACTACAGGCCCTATGTTGAGCCCTGCACATAGACATCGTGCCCCAGCGATGAGCTTACCGTAATATCCTGAGTCATCGCCCACCCCCCTGTTGCCTGAAATTCATAAAAAAAGTGGAGTGGGCCATGTCTCGGGTAAGCACAAATAGTTTAGAAAAAGCTAAACGACCATTGTTTTGCACATATCTAGCGTGGCTGCACGAGAGATACATTGAACTCAAAACTCAAATTAGTTTCATTGTTTTATGCAAGAAATGCTCACGAAAGAATGTTTGCAAAGTCTGTTGCTTGAAGAGCGCCGATCCAACGCAATGAAGACTGCCGATCAGCATACAGCGCAAACGTTTGTTCCGCAAAAGCATGTTTCTAACATTGCTATGTTCTCTTTGCTAAAAAAAAATAAAATAAAAAAATTAACAAGGTGCAATGAGCGAGTGGAGGAAAGGACGAAGAGTGATGCTGAAGACGCCGGAAAGCCAACGATTGCGTTGGCAAATACTTTGGCATTGGGCCAAGTCAGGCGCCTTGTCAATCGCAAGGAGCAGGCTCTTGCGCAACCTTCTTGTTTGGTACATACATTCGTGCGTCTGTGGGCAACGTGCTATCAACGCGGGTTGAGGCGGCGTTGCCGCATGGCATAGACGGCACCACGAACACTGAGCTTGAAATGGGACGCTCTACAAACGTCTGTGTGCAGCGTTCAAGCAAATCTTTATTTACGCTTTGGTGGTCAAGACTTTCCAGGTGAAGGAGCGGGTTCGTGGTGACCTTACTTCGTTGGAGACGGTCTTTGACCTTACACTCCGCGGTTACATTTCAGGATAATGGGCACTTGCCGCACCTCTTGATCCCTAAATGTTGTGCTGTCTGTTTGACTTTTTCTTTTTTTTTAAACAAATTTTTTTGTAAGAACAACAAAGTATTTTGTTATTTCCATCGTTTTCCTCTTGCAGGCATGTCTTACGACTTTGGGATTGCGGAAATCGAAGAGGAAATGTGTAAACAAAGAGAAGTGTCTTTCCCTCCTTTATTTTACTTTGTCACGGACATCCTCCAACTGTAAGGTCCACGGCCGCGTCATTCGGGTAGGATGAATGTTAGCAGATCACGGAGTCTGCATTGGGGTATTTGTAGGGGCGGGCGATAACTGTGTTTTCTTGGAAAGCCATATTTGCCCAAAAAGTGGGGTAAGCGATGACTCGGGATATTATGGTAGATTTCTCACGGACATGATTCCACTGCACAATGGCGCTTTACAAGACCCAGCATTTAATGGGAGGAAGGAGGGGCGCTGCACTGACCCACTCTGAGCATGAAGTTGTTGTAGGAGTTTTCATTGATGTCGGCCAGGCAGTCCTTCATAGTGAACACCAGCTCCGCCATGGTGGTCATGTACCTCGCTCCGGACTCGTGGTCGTCCTGAGCAAAGATTGCAAGCAACCCGCCTTACGTTGGACGCCTTTTCTCAGACCGTCGTTGGCTTGCCACAAATGTGTGTGCTCTGTTGTGATCAGGAACCGAGCTCGTACTCACCGCGATGCGTGCTTCGGGCATGAGACCAATGGCTGCCATGTAGGTGCTCCCCGTTGTCTTGATCTTGTCGATGGCCTTGAACTGTTCGCCGTCCAGCAGCTGAAGAAAATTCATGTTTCAAGCATAGTTCAAAACACGCTTTTGTGCAGGAAATACACATTGCCATTTCAGTTTGTGGCGTCACTGCTATGTGGCAGCACTAGCTAGCTAGACAGCTTTATGTGCCCGTGCAGAGTTCGTATTTGCGCGTTGAAATAAGGACACGGACACTTCCACCACCCGCCGATTCTTTCGCATCTTTTCTTTCGGTGGCCTGTAGAGCAAACGACAGTCCTCCGTGTTTCTTACGAGTAATCTTTACATCTCAGTCACCTTCAGTATATGATTACACGCCAGTCACACCAGAGGCATGCCTTGAACGTTTCAACTCTCGAGTTTACACAGGTGCATCTGAGTGTGGACACCAGCACGCATAGTCCGAATATAGCAGTGCTCGAAGCCCAAAAGGCAGTAGCTTCTATAAACCCCGAGGCACACTTTTGAGGAAGGGTAACCAGAAATTTTCCGTGGGGTTTGGGCTAACCGGGCCAAAAAGGGTGAGAGAGGAGGGGGAGGGGGAAAAGAAGGGGGGAAGCACAAGTAGAGGAAGGAAGGGTAGCAAGAGGATGAAATCATCGGGGTACTCTACACTTTGTTTACAACCCTTCATCCAGGAGCCGATGGCATTTTTTTTGAGATGCAATTAAATTTGGACTGACAAACAAGGAACTTTACCAATGCTCAATGTCAGTTTTCATTCATTTTATTCTCTACAAGGGCCGAGTATTTAAAGACACATCACTAGGAAATATTCTGCACGATAGTCAACAAGTTTCTCCAGAACTTATTGTAAAACCCCGAATGTCCACCCACAGTCAAGAAATAAAAGGGGAAAGCATGAGATGGGTGTTTATTGGGATTTCATGGTAGCTTCACGACACCCAAACACCTCGGCAAAACAATGAACAAATAACAAAAAATGTTTGACTACAAATAACCAATACGTCAAGTGCCTCTCAAACTTATTAGGCATCATAGTTCCCAAATTAAAAAAGAACACTTGGTAAGACTGTTTTTTACAGCCACTGAAACAAATTTTGTGGGAGTCGGGGAGGGTCTGCACAGAGATCTGACATCATGGACGGATGTGACTTCACGTGCGAAGCATTGCCCAGATTCATTTTTCTGACTCAATAATTGCCATTTCACCAAAAACTTATAATTTTTTCCTAAAAGAAAAGCAGGTGTATGTCGTTCTTTCCCCAAAAAGAAAGTCACCCTTGGGAGGCTTGGGAAAGGGGCCCCTCTCTTAAATCAGCTCCTGCTTTGATGTTACCTTGAGCAAAATAAATTGCCTGTAGCTATTATCGGCAACCTGAGCGAGCCTGCTGACCTGGTCAAACTCTGCGATTATCTCGTTGAGCAGGCGGAGGCACTCCACGCCCTGGTTGTTGCCGTCCAGTTCCATGTAGAACTCGTGGAAGTTTGGGATGGAGGCAAACATGACACCCACCCGGCTGTACGACTGGTGGTACAGCTCCTGCAGCCAGGGACAAGAACAGTAGGTGCACCGCTCCTACATAGCGTGGCACCATTAGCGCAAACAAGCGATTGCTGGTTTTCTCATGGTTTCTTCTCAGAATTGAAAGGCTGTCCTAAAACCTATTACAGTCAAATCTCGTTATTGCGAACGTCATTATAACACATTTTTCAGATTTACAAACATTTCAAAAATCCCCTTCCAAATGCCTATTGGTTTCAATGCAAAAATATTTCAGTACTATAAATTTCAAAATACAGAATATTTCAGAATTACACACGTAATTTAAATGCTCTTATATGCGAACATCACCTCACTATTACGAATTTATATCGCAAAAAAATGGCCGAAAGCAACGATGGATGGCGAAAATAATTTTAAATTGCAGAAAGGCGCGCATTTTGGCCGCTTGGCGGCTCCCGCAACGCCCAACCATCAGCATCATCAAAGATCCACCCGGGAAACAGCATGGACATCGGCGGAACTGACGACTGACGACATCCTAAACAGCGTTCGTGAGCAGAACGACTGCAGCAGCGAGGAGAACCCAAACGATGAAGACGAGGAGGCAACGGTCACGGATCAGCAGGAAGAATCTGTCTCCAACTCCGATGTCCTTAGTGCCATCAGCAAGTTGCGCATATTTCTTGCAAGGTGCGCTAGTGCGACCGAGGCCGTCCACAGGAAGGTGGACGACATCGAATCGTTCGTCCTGCAGCGTTTGTGCTACACCTACCAGAAGAAGATTTCGGATTTCTTCTAGTAACTGTGCCGTGTTCAATCGCGTGAGCGGTGCCAGTATGACCAAGGCCGTCAACAAGGTGGACGACATCAAATCGTTCTTCCTGTAGCGTTGTGCTAGACCTATCAGAAGTTTTCTGATTTCGTTCAATAAATGTGTAGTGTTCAATTACGTGGAGCATTTTTTGTTTTGTGTTTCGGATTAAACCGAGCGTCCGGATATTCCTATTGCAAAGGTAGGTCATTTTTGCTCAGATATAATTACAATTTACGAGTTTTTCACTATAACAATAATTTCAGAATAACGAACGATTTTCGCGAGTCGGATGAAATTCGTTCTATCGAGATTTGACTGTACTGTGGTGGGAAGTGCTCGCTTGGGTTACTAACATAAATGGTTCGATTGAATCTCTGCCAATATTCTTTCAAAATAAAATGTGAAAAAAAAAAGCCGATGTCGTGTTTACAGTAACAGTGCCGTGCAAAATAATAATAATGAAAATAAACAAACCATCAACACGAGACCCTATTTATATGAAAGATACAGTACATCCTGAATAGTATGGGGTGTTTGGGAGAAAAGGCAACTGTGTTTTTCTCACCTCAAAAATAAACTATGCATCACCCTGCACTCAGCCTCCATCCAAATGTAGCTCTAGTGGTTGAGGCCAGCAGCCAGACTTTCAGAACTCACCAATATCTAATTAGAAAAGGTGCGACTTTTGGAAAACATTTTATGAGGAAATGGTGAACAAGGGAGCCAGGGAACACATGGAGATGAATGAATGGCCAACGCTGCTTACTGGCAATGTGCCCTATTTTCTCATTGAACGTTTCCGAAAATGGCTAATAACTTTTGAATTAGGTAAGGGCTGGTTTGAAACTTCGACATCTGCTCCGGACTCCTAACGGTACCGTGAGTACAGCGATGCACAGTTTATTTTTGTGTCGAGAAAACATGGTTCTCTTTTCTCCCAAAACCCGGCGTAGATAGATAACAGCTGCCTATACATTTTTAGGCTAACCAATCTCGGGGAAGGATCCGACCAAAAACTGACAACACAGATTCCGAGTGGGTTCACTGAAGCCCAAGAAGGAAGGAATGGGTGCGCACCATGTTGTTGCGAAACTGGTTGTCGAGGAAGTGTGTGGCAACGTGTGCGGGCAACAGGTTGAACAGGATCCTGCGGTTGCTGCTCTCCAGGTCATGCATCTCACGCTTCTCTTCGTTTGCCTGTCGCCCAGACAAGGGGAGAGACCAAGTGATTGTACGGTATTCTACACCCAGTTCGCACACATCATCACATTCCAGAAATGTTTATTAAATGCGATGGCATTTTTTTGCAGCCCCCCGGGACAATTCTGCTCCGTAACACGAAATGCATGCATGGGAAAGTGATAGGTGGATAAATTGACAAGAACAAAAAAAATCCTGAACATCCCCCGAGGAGGATTGAACCCATGAGCCCCAAGATTTTGAGCCAGACTCTCGAACACTTTGGCAAAGGAGAGACTTGTAAGGCGACAGTTGTTTTGTGGTGCTCTTCTCTCATCGCGTGCATGCGTGGGACGCAAAACGAGGCCCTCGCTGGATGTGCCGCAGTCTTCACAATGCCTCGCAAGAGGAAGGAGTAGGCTGAGGAGTGGATAGCTGAACTGAAGTGGCAACCAAGTATGACCATCTTGACCATATTCAATTGCTTAGTTACACAACACAGGGTTTGTGGCATTGCAATAGTCTTCACGGAAGTCAAGCAATGCTATTGCATTTTGATGTAGTCTGCAGCGAAGCATGGCAGAAACACAGGCCCGTTTTTTACTGTTATTAATTTCCATTTGATGACTCGGAAGATGTCAACTAAAAAGGTAGCCCAGTATGGGGGTGGGGGGTAGCAAACTGAAAATCGAAAACAATAGCCAGGCAACAAATACAGCTGAGGAGAGAAGATAATACTCCTACAGGTTATGGAATGGACTACTACTATCTTTTAATGATTTCTTTCACATATTTATATATATTACTTGTTTTTACCTCAAGAAACAAAGTTAAAACTGTTCGGTACCTCACGGAGCTCACAAAGCACATACTAGTTTACACTTTATGTAGTGAATTAAGATACTTGTGTGGGCATTTAAGATTAGCTGTCTGTTATCTTATAGAAATATACATGTTCAAATGCAAAAATAATTGTTTTAGAGCGCAGCTTTTAGGCGCCTGTTTCCGGCTTGAGCGGCGTGGCCGTCTGCATAACCGCGCGTTGCATTATGGGACGTTTCCCATAATGAAGTCACGTGTGACGTCATGGGAAATGATGTCACACGTCATTATGGAAATGTAGATGACGTCACGTGTGACGTCATCTACGTCATGAAGGTCCCAATTTTCACAGTGAAGGTCATGACCTTCACAAGTGACGTCACGAGGACGGAGGGAGGGAAGGAGGGGCATACCCTCCTCTCCATACCCTCCCCTCCTCCTCCTCAAGAGCTGCATTCTAATTCGACATTAAAGGGAATTGTTAATGTCTTTCATTTTTTTTATCTTTAAAACCAAATCTTGTAAGAACTATTTTGCACACCCAGCTGAAGATTAATTTAGGTTCCAATTTGAATTTTCCTAATTGGTAGCAATTAGGTCTTTGCACAAGTGCCAATGGGAACAAATGGGAAACACTTGGAACCCATTCAAGTTCGAAATAATTCCAACTGGAGAGATCAATTGGCCAGTGTGCTTCCAGCTGGAACCTACTAAAACCAGTCAAAATTCCAATTTAAACCAGTTGGAATTTCAATTAAATCTAGTCGGTGTAGAAACTATGCGTAAAACCAGGTTTTTTCTTGAGGTGACAATGGGTATAGCGTCCACAGAATGGTACAGTAGCTCATTTGCAACTGAAGTATTAGACGCTGGCTATTATACTCCATGTCACTAGGTATGGGCAGTGCAGGTGAAGGCAATGCGAGGTTTTTCTCTTTCTCCCCAGCCTTCCTAGTGCTTGCCCTTCCTCCCTTTGCCCATACTGCATGCAACTGCTGACACAGAGTACAGTCATAACCTAACAGTATAAGTATTTTTACATATATGTTTTGTTATTAATCAGTGCCTCTATGGTATTCACACAGACACAAGACAGCAGTAATGTCTTCTTACCCAAAGCAAAGTAAAAAAAAAATTTACACTACAGTCCGTTGCAACTCAAGAAGGTAGGGCAAGGGAAAGGAAAGCTGGGGAGGAGGAAGCAGACGGAATGCTGGAAAAGAGAGAGGGAAACTTCCTCTTTTCTTTAGCGTTCCATCTGCTTTCTCCTCTTCGGCCTTCCTTTCCCTTGCCCTACCTTCTTGAGTTGCAACGGACTATAGCTTTATCACGCTGCCGGGGAGCATAAAATCTGTTGTGAATGAGCTGGGCACAAGCTATGTGTGTGTGATGTCATGAGGTGAAATGACTATGATGTCAAATGCCATCATGTGACAGCACAGTGTGACATGATGTCATGTGATGCCATGACATGATGACGTCATGAGGACATCATCATGATATCACTATGATGTCAAGGCACAACGAAAACGTCGTCATGAGGACGTCATCATGACATTGTGCACTGTCATGATGCCACAGTAATGTCATAATGATGTCACGGTGTCATGCGGCATCATGGTGTCACATGACGTCACAGTTTGTGACAGCTCTTCGTGACAGTCTTCTCATAGAATTCGACTGATTAAAACACATTATGTGTTGAAATAATGGTGCTTAGGGGCATCTATGCTTCCCTCAGCTTTTTGCAGAAATGAGAGTTGACAATCTACAAGTGAGACGGGGTGCATCACTATAGTCACTGCTTAAACACAGTAGGGCATGGCGATCCCTGTGCATCTCATTATCGTTCCGCAGCCAATGAGATTGCTGCGTTAGCCGATAAGAACGCTGAAGAACAAATGACAAAGCACGAAGATAATAATTGCCTTGCATTTTTTAAGCTGACTGCAGCTGCCCTTTAACTCGTGCTTGTGGCTTCAATGATGTCTGTGAGACATGCAAGGAGTGGATGGTCCCTCCCCCCAGTACCTGAACATTCCAGAGGAAGTCCAAACGTGCCGTCCACTCCACCTGGCGGCCGTGAATGAGCACGGCCATCAAGATGTGCACAATGCACACCACAGCCAGCACGTGCAGTGGAACGAAGGTCCTGGAAACAAAAACGGGGTGTTTATTTAGTTATTTCAATACCTTCGAGGCTTGGAGGGCGCAACAGCTAAAAGGAATGGGAAGTGGAAATTTAGAGGGATAATGGAACAATTTTTGCACTTTCAGTAAAAACCGCTTGGAACTATTCCTCAACATCCACAACCTATAAAACGTGCGTTAGATTTTTTTCCCCACACGATGGCAGTCTCAGAAAAAATTTGAGAAAAACGAGCGGCATTCACTCCCTGAGCTCGGAGCCAGAACGAAGCAGTCACGTGATCTGGAGCCAGTGGCATAGCCAGACCCTCTAATATATATACATGCATTTTGACTCCACTCCCCCGCGCCCCAAGTCATGGACATCGCAGGCACCTCAAACCCCCCCTCTGAAGGAAATTCCTGGCTGCCAGTCTGGAGTTGATTATCTTTGCCAGTGTCATCATAGTCACCCACTGGAGCTGGCAAAGTGCTGAGTTTTAGACATGGTTAAGGTTCATCTATTCCTGTCATTGCGGCAATTGGGCACGAGCCACTACACGAATGCATGCCGAGGCATTGATTGTCGCGAGCCCAAACCAAATGCTAACGCGGTGTTCGTGTCCACTGTGTGAGCTGCATTTAAATATTGTCACCGCAGGGATTGCGAAGCCTGCTGACAAACTCCTGGGGATCGCATTGTTGACAACGCCAACGATCTGATCCCTACAACATTGTTATAAAGTTTTGTGAAGGAGAAACTGAAAAGAAGCATTCGCTTGTATTCTTCAAATTATGCGACGACAATGAAGCTTCTTGGTCGGTGACATTGCTGGCGAGTATACTTGGGTCCCACTAGTGCCAGTAAACTTGCGTAAAGTGAGAAACATTTCACCACGGGCCACTAACTATGCGACTGTGATCAAACAGTTGGAAATCTGAAAAAGGCTCGAGATACACCTAAGCACTTCTTATAAGTTATGAATGCTAAAGCACGCACGCCGCTCTTCGCTCCCTTCGTTAATCTGCGGCATACAACGCACTGACCTTGGGCGTGGAACAGTGGAACCGCTGCCTCGCGGACACGCAGAGCCATCGGGTGAGCGATCGTTCAAACTGTCGGGTGCCTTGCGGCGCGAGGAAGGAACAGGCAGCAACGTAGTTCCCAGCAGAACAAACCCCTCGGTTTATTCCATGCGCCGTATATATTGCCACGCGCCGTACAACCAATAGGAGGCGAGCGAACGCGGTGATCAGTGATAACACAACAGTGATAACACCGTCAGGATGACACCACACAAACTGACGCGCAGCGGCCAATGGGAGCCTCGTCGAAGTGCACCAGTCAATGGGACCGATGTGTAAAAAGGGCTCGTGGGCTAGCTTTGCGCGTGGTTTCATTAAGGTGCCGTTTTGCATGGTTTCAAAGCTGATGACGTCGGCTCGCTCCATGAAACAGTTAATGCTTTCGCATTAATATAGGCACACCAAAGGGGAAGTGAAGAAAGAGGTACAGAAAATTGGTCAAAAATGCAACAACAAAGGAACAGCAAGTGCGGGTTAGTAGGAGAAAAACGAATCTTGAGTGGCAAGTTTGAAAACAAATGCATTGGTTACTGTGGCAATCGAGGTGAAAGAACCTCTTGAGAGGCTCTCAGCCCTGAAGCCCAGACTTGTGTACCGACGCTTAACATTGCAGGTTCCTTTCAAGGTTTATCTGCAAGCTTCTTCAGCAGGGCTGGAAGAATTTCCTTACCTCTCTTTGTAACTTACCAATGGAAAGGACAAGAGGTAGCTTTTATGCAAGTTCTAGGGACAAGATAATCAACAATGGGCACAAAATTAGCATTAAGCAGACCCTGTGAAGAAGCTTTGGTACACTGTTTGCTCGCAGAAATTGAGAACCCAATTTCTGCAGGCAACAAGAACTAGGGAGGTTGAGGATTTGGGAAGTGCAAGGTGGCCTTTAGGCAATCCTTGTTTCATTGTTTCACAAAAATGTCCAAATCTCATCATTACCATCGATGAAAATAATTTACAGTAGCGTCAAACTTGCTTCCCGTTATGCCGTTGCAATATAAACAACTCCTACAGTCACTTTTGTCAACTGCAGATATTGCTGACAACTGCTTAGGAGATTGAAGTATTGTGGCTTTCATCAAGAATGGAGAAAACCAAGTGCCCTTTTTATTTTAAATGAAAGTGTGCTGAGAGTTGTTGCTGAAACCAGCAGCAATGAAGCAGCAATGAACACATAGGTGCATCCCACTGAATTTAGCAGGACGCTAAATTCCCATTTAATTTAGCTCACGATGGCACGGTACAATGATGCGACACAAAGTCAAACTTCGCTTGTATTAAAATGCAATCTGAATTTTAAAAAAAAGTGCAGCAAAGCAATGATAAGAGTTTACGTAACGTGAGTCTTTTTTATTCTTCTCTTTTTTTTTTTGCATTTCAATGAAATTCTACTTCTTGTGACTGCCATGACACATCATACAAGCCTTACAAGCTTTGACTGGCTCGACCATTTGCGCTCATATCGCAAATAAAACTATTATGATTACTATTAAAAAAAATTGAACTTGCCTCAATCATTCTGATCTCCAGGAGATCACAGAATGCGTCGTGCGTTCTGTGAGCTCCCCAAGAAATGTGCCCCAGCATTTTATCTGTATTGCTAGGCATCACCTAGGGTATTATAAATTTAAGGAAAGTCCCATATTGGAAAATGCAAGCATTATATTTGGTCGTGAAGTGAGGTTGGCAAATCGAAACCGATAGTGTGGCCAAGGGGTTCCCATAGTGCTTTGCACGACACTATGCCACTAGGACCACTTCGATTTTGCGAGGTCTACTGCGATATTGCCACAATATTGATACATACTACTTTTCCAAGTGTTGATCGTGGCGGGTGACCTTGTTAAGTGTGCTTCTTAGAAAACACTGGTGCATTGCTAAGAAGCAACACCCATGGAGCTCGCTTTCGTGGGTGTTTCCTTTTCCGCAGTGCACCCGTGCTTGGTATAAAGCGCGCTCAACAGGGCTATTCTGCCGCAATCAACACTTAGAAAAATATGAATATTGTAGCTCATCTTAAAGCGAATACCAAATAATGTATTATTCGAAAATATTTTTAAAATTTCTAATATTCGCGCAACACTACTTTGTATTTTTCTGCGCCATCAAGTCATGTACGGTATGGCTGCTGCCACGGTTGCGCGGTTACCTAAACACCCTTGACGTAGATTATGTTTGTACTCTCCGAAAGTCTGCCCCTTGGTGCAGAGGTAGAGCACGAGGCTCAAAACTGTTGAGTCATGGGTTCGATTCTTGGTCGTTTTGTTTTCTCATTGCAGTTTATCACCATTTCTTCTTAATCATACATTCTGTTATACAAATTTATCTCTGAAGTATGTCTTACACATTCCGTAACACTTTCCATGGTGCTCCGTCACACTTTCCTCAGGGATCCTAGCCCTTAAACACAATCTGCGTTAAAATAATGTTGACACGGCTAAAAAAAAAAAAAAAAAATTCTAAACGAACCACCTCGGCCGAAAAGAGTAAGCGCTCACCCGACCCTCCTGTCGTAGCAGAGGAAGAGGTCGGCGTGAGTGAACTCGACGACCACCACGAAGCTGATGGCCATGGGCACGAGCAGGATGGCCTTGATGAGCAGGGGCAGGCGTAGGAAGGCCGCCGACGGAAGGAAGGCCAGCACGCAGCTCACGGCGACGTATTGGGGCAGCGGGCAGGCCCGGTGGCTCTCCACCCAGCTGGCGTTGGCCGCTTCGATGCTGGCGTTCGGGGCGAGGCAGCCCGGCGCGGGCAAGCAGGAAAGCTGCGTGGAAGGACTCGATATAGACCAGAGGTGACTAACCTTTTACGGCGACAGCTGTTAGTGAGAATCTCCCCGGGAAATTTTCGCCGTCATCCTTCGCGAAAATTCCCCGTGCCTTGAGTGTGCACAAGTGGCCAGAGCATGTGTCGAAAAGAAACGAACGTGTGCTGTGCCGGAGGCCAGGCGTTCGAAAGAGACACCGTTTTCACTCTGACGGTGGCTGTAGCCGACACACCGTTGTGCCAGCAGACGACCATCCAAACCGACGAATTTGCATGCCGTATGGCTAGACCTCGGCAAGTTCGTAGGGGGTCCAAAGAGTGTGACTTTCAGTTACGGCGCCGAGGCTCGTTGTAGGCGGAGTACAGATCAGACACGGGGGTAAAATCGAGGTTGGAAATAAAAAGGCGTGAAAATTCTCAGAATCCTGCTCGGGAGGTAGTGCAGAAACGACGCCGACGCCACAATAGCGATTTACGCGAGCGCCGAGTTGCTGTTGCTGTGACGCAGGTTACGCGATAGCGTAAATGCACTTTTTAATACCGAGGAACCCCCAACTGCTTTGAATGGCAGTCGACGAACCCCCGCCGATCTCGGTATCGATCCAATAAAGCGGTGCAGATGCCTACGGACCCTGCACGCAATAGTGCGCATACTAAGGAGAGAGTGCTCAGGAACCTAGAAGGGTACTCTGGAGAGCCCCTGGGTCCCTTGGAACCCAGTTTGGGAACCCATGATATGGACGATTCCAATAATTGCCTTCTGCTCGCCGCCATCTTTATGTACTGGGCTCTCGAATGCATTCCGAGCATGCACAGTAGTTCTCTTCTGCCGAATATTGAATGCCGTGCGTGCTTCCCCAGCCCGGTGAGTGAGAATTGTTTGTCTCAGTGATAACGCCAGAAAGGTGTACAGCGGGTGTCTGAGAGAAAAGAAGGCCGTGTTTTTCTCCCCGTCGAAAAGTTGTTTTTCTCACTGTCGAAAAGTTGCTCTAGCGGTAGGGACCAAGTGCCAAAGTTCCGGAGCTTACAGTATTATCCAATTAAAAAGTTATGTTTTTTCTTTGGTACCTGAAATTGGCCCGATTTTCTCATTGAAAATTCTTGAAAATCGCCAAAACTTTGGAATCATGGAACGACACTACCCAGGAAGGCAATTAGCGTTAGTCCTAATTGTATGAAATTTGCAGGGCATATTCACAGCTGGGAACGAGAATGACATTCAAAGTGTTAAGTTTATCCTTCAAAAAGAGTTATGTAAAAGTAAATAAAAAAAAACAAAAAACACTGTATCTAGTCTTAAACCTTGGCATCTAGTCCCAACAGCTAGCACTACATTTGGAAAGAAACGGAGCATTCAGCAATGAGTTGTTCTCTTCCTTTCAAACACCCACTCTAAAGCGTTGCCAAGGAGATTTAATAGGCCAGGGGAATTGTTGAAGCTGACTGCATGCGGAATCTCAACATTCAGCACTCATCTTTACAGGGAAGCTGAAGAGGTTCTTGAAAAAAAAAAAAAAAGTTAGAGGTGAATTCTAGAGTACTTTTATGCTGGGAATTTGAAGATCATGTTTGTTTTCCCTAAAGATGTAATTAAATGCAAGAAAACACAAAAAACCTCTCACCAGTCATTACATCATACCCAGATATTGCGGAAGCTAAGAGTAGGTCGCTCAAGTGGGCAGCGTGTGCAACTGCAGCTCCAGCCTGCACTGGAGCTGTCAGTGCAGGGTTCCGTTCCCCTGCACTGACACCAGTTGTGACATCTTTTTCTGACCTTTTTAAATATAGCGAGAGTACACATGCATAGCTCTGAGAGGCACTGAAGATGCACGAGAGCAGACATTCCAAAAACTCTGGATATGACGTCACGCTTCGGGAAGGAGGGGCTTCAGTGGTACTTTGAAAATTATTTTATGCAGTCTCCATGCATCAAATTGAAAAATAATCTCGATATTCATGATCCTGGAGGCCAAATGAAGACAATTTAGGTGTTTTTCCTCAAATAACGAACTGCGTCAAATCAAATTCCTTGTGGGTTGGTTTATAAGCAGCAGAAAGTAAGTCTGCCATAAGATGGAGTCTGGTGTCTCGTAAGTGAGAAATTTAGCCAGTGCAGCGAGACCGCTAGCCTGGCTTTTCTAACACGCATCATGCGGTGGTGATACACAGCTGCGTGCCGGTATGATATTCATCCATGTAGAAAAAAGTGGGAGTGGGAGTCAAACCCAGGAATGTTCTCCAATTTTGCAGTCAATAACAATATTACCTTATTTTCCGGTTTATAAGTCGCACCACTCTTATAAAAGGTTGTTTTCACAAAAAAGGTTGGCATATAAATCACACCTTTGTATTAGTCACACTTATATACATATATATATATTTGTATCGGCGTGTCAAAACTGCATTGATAAGCTTGCATATGTGTATTGTGATTGCGATATATGCAGGAGCTAGTTTCAACGGTCTCGTCAACGAATCAAACGAAAAACATAACCTCCGTGGTAAAATCGCACAGTTAAAAAAAGTGTCTATGTCACATCAATGTAGAAAACACACCGACGGAAATTTTGTAAAAAGACCACTTATACACCGGAAAATATGATAGTATTTTCTGGATATTTTTCTCGTACAATCTAGGTAGTTAATTCAAGCATTAATCTGTAGAATGATTGACTCGAAGCAGTAATCCATTTTACTGGACCCTGGATCATGCCAATTCCTGGTATGAAATCACTAGCGTGCTTCAGCAGCCAAGAAATTGGAATTTGACGACCCCTCAGGAGTTGCATCACCAGGTCCATTACAAGATGTACTTTAGTCCTAATAGATCACTGTCGTCATCTGTTACACTTATATGAGAAAGAGTCTTTCTTGCTTACCAATCAATGAATGGCACTTTGAAAGGAACTAAAACTTAATTTCCTGTGCCTACGCTTACAAGTAGATGCTGCTTTACCGCTGAGTGATGTACATGGGTGATGGGAACTAGTCAGGCAAAATTTGTTCACCTTTCGCCCCCCCCCCCCCCCCCACCCCCCCTCGTAACTTGAGGAGTCCAAATAAATTATTACCGTTAAAACAAGGCAGTACAAAGGCTTGAAATGCATGACTGTACGTACCACATTGACTTGGGCGATGGCATATATGAAGATGATGGAGAAAATGGTGATCGCCAGCCGCAGTGGGAAGATGCGGCTCAGGTCCCAGCGGATGCACTGCACGTACAAGGGATTTCACTATCAGTCTTTCGAGGGGTCCATAATATTTCAGTTACTAGCATGGTGCCTTTTGTGAAGAGTTCCTAATTTAAAACGGGGTCGAGAAACATTTTCGAAGGAACTTTTTTAACACTTAAAAAGAAAAGTTTTATGGCGGTAAATGGTGATAACGATCCAGTACACTCGAAGAGATCATAATGCAATTACTAAATGCAAAGGTGCAAGCAAGCAGGACAAGAATGACGAAAATAATCCCTGGACAAGGGATTATTTTCCTTTCACCCTTCTTGGTGTTAGACTGGTGGCAGCTGATAAAACCTGTTTGCTCTACTGACGTCTAACCCCTGGTTAGCTCAGTTGGTAGAGCGCTCCACTGGAAATCGAGAGGTCCTGGGTTCGATACCCAAACCAGGCGGATTTTTTCGATTGCGCACCAGTCACCTAGCTGTGTTTGGAGATTTGTGTTTGTCCTCTGTCCCTCTTGTTCTCCTTCTCCAGGGATTATTTTCGTCACCCTCAGAAAGCTTTGATCGATATGCAGCTGTGTCATGACTGAAGTTACAGATGCAGTGTACAGAGGACACACACCACAGATAAACACATGTCAGAACCTCAGGACTCAGTAGACTATGCTTCAAGCAGTTTTAGTACACATCTTGTTCAGTTAGCGCAGCCTACATTCCGCATCAAGCGATACCAAATCAAAGAATGCGCATACGATGGGACTATAAAAAGGGTTGCAATAAAACCTCTAAAGTGTCCAAAGGCATGGGCATTATAGTGACCCCTAGAAAATCTTTAAAGACTTTGCGCATATAACAATAAGTTGCAGCTGTGATGGCGATCGCAAAACAGTAAACCGCAATTATTCGTCTTTTTTTTCTCTGCCGGTCGACGTTCATGAATCGAAATGTTGTGCGGGAAATGTTTATGTTATAACTAGGATTCCATGTTTTTGGAGTTTATTTGTCGTGAAATTCAGAGAGTGTTTCTCTGGAGGGGTGTGCGAATACCGAACAGTAGTTATCAAATCGAATACCGAATCGAATTAAGAAAAAAAGCCGAATATTGAATCGAATATCAAATAGTGATTTTTTTTTGTAGGAATTTTTCAAAGTGTGCTGTGAGTGAGAATATTATATGTGCAGAGTATGCGCCTGGTGCAGAATATGCATCTCGTACGGAACAAAAGCTTAAAGGTATAGAAGTTCTGGTGAAAAAAAGAAAAAAGAAAAGCAGCTGCTGATGGACATTGGGCACTAAAGATCCAATTTTATGCACAAACATAATCTATCTACCCTAAGCGTCACAAAAGATCCGAAGTTACAGCCACGCGTGCCTTTTTTTCTCGTTAAAAGCCCGACCTAACAAGCGACATGCACTTTTTTATATTGATATATCTCAGAATAGGGCATTTTGCGATATTTGGTCTAAATTTTAGGGGAGAAAAAGGGCACCCGGTATTTAATTTTATATAAATAAACAGATAGCTGTTAAATCTAAATAAACAGCCTTAAACAATATAATCTGAAGAAAAAAAAACATGTGGTTAGGTGGCGCAAGTCACCGTCCAACTGCCGCTATGCATCCATTCCTTCGTCCATCTATACTGTTTTAGAGAGCCCAGATTTAAAAGAGGGAGCAAGCGACACTGAAACCACGGAGACGGCTCCTGCGCAGATTGGTCGTAAGTATGCATGTGTTGTGTAGTCGCGTTGAACGAAGGCGAGCAAACGGAAGAGCGACGACGCCTGTCCGATCGACGCTTTCGACTTTTCGTCACTTTCTCGCAGTTCGTAACTTAAACATGGCTATCGAATGGTTGGAAACCCTCTCAAATCTAGGCACACTAGTTTTCCGTCCCGTTTCGTTCCGATACAGAATTTGCGGCTCGCCGTTCCGAAAGAACGACCGAACGACAACGACAACTCGGCTGGTTTCGTCGGCGTGGTTAATGTGGTTTTCTTTTGGTGATCTTGCAGTCGCCGATTTTTGTGAGTGTGGCAAGTGTGTTCTACATCGCCTTGTGAAAAGAATTAGGCATGGCGCGGAATTCCGGCCTCCCAACAATACCTCTCTGAAGCGGCGCAAACGGGATGTTTCGGTTGTAATTCAAGGTTAGATTGCGTCCCAATCATGAGTAAATCTGCGTGCTATAAAGTTTGTGGCGTTCGTAACTTTTCTTTTTCTAACCTGCGCATTAGATTTTTGTGGAATGGTAGGACCAAAAGGTATTTCTCGCATGGTCTGTCGAACATCACGGCGCTAACATCGGGAGAAAAAAAAACTGCTCTCTTATCAGCTCCGCGCTGACCGCGCGTCTTTGGCCGAATATATTGAATATTCGAATGACCGAATACTAGGAATTCGATTTGCGAATCGAATTATTCGGGAACTTGCTATTCGATTCGAATTCGTATATTCGAGCATTCGCACACCCCTATTTTTCTGTGTTTATTTTAAAATAAATTGGGAATCTATAAAAAGAAAACTCCGATAAACCCCAAATTTCTAGCGAAAGTTTGCTAAAAATTTGGGGTTTATCGGAGTTTTCTTTTTATAGATTCCCAATTCTCTGAAATTCGGAGTTTAATTTTACTGTGTTCTCAACTTTTCAAAATTCACAAAGAAAATGAAGTTTGGACTCATAAGACCTACCTTACATTTTTCAGAACTCACCTGTACCGAACATTTCTGCAGCTGCATTTGGCATTGGCACACAAGCCACTGGCAATATTAGCTATCCCACGACAAATATTGCAAAGAAGTGCTACCTCAATAACAGTCAATTGACTGTTATTGAGGGAGTTACTGAAAAGCATGAAATCTTCAGCTCCACTTCCCCTCTATTTAAATCTACGGGTTCATACAACAAAAGCACTACCCCTCCTTGCTCTAAGAATAGTATGGTTCAAACTAGAAACCTAATCAATGGCTTTTGTCTTGACCCGGAGGTACAATGATCCATTATCCAGAATGAACCTTGACGAGCTAAAAAATAAACCCTTCTTGGTCAGTAGTCCGAGTATTCAAAGGAAACTGAAGTGACCCCTCCTCAGGACCACTGACGCTCTGCTCTTATAAAATCTATTTGCAGAACATTGTCATACTTGCTTTTTATTTTCATGACCTCGAAATTCCGAGTTTTTCAAATAAATCTGAATTGATGGAAATTTTATCGGCGAGTGTTTTTCTGATTTTATTGAATGTATCCGAGAACACAGAACCTTAGTTATAAGAGTAATATTGTTTTTTATTGCAGAACATGTCTTATTGTTGGCACCTAACCGTTTCCGGTTTTACTCCTGAGATGGAAGACATTCCTGAGATTGAAGAAGAGAATGTGAGTACTAGCCGAACGCTGACGCAGGGCTCATCTGCTGACTGGTTGGACAGTTGGACACAAGTGCCAGCCGAACGTCTTGTTCGAGTAGATCTGAGTTACTCCCATGGGTCACACCATGTGATCAAACATAGTGATGCCAGCCATATGCTCTACCCGTAACATACACTAAATGAGTGAGCTCTGGGTTTTCAGCGTTCCTGCCGAGCACGTCACTTTTTTTCTTTCTTATTTTTTCACTTCGGTGCACTTTCTGGATAAGGTCATTCACAATGAAGCCACCGTGCAACTCAAATCTTTCATCTTCTCCGTTCTGGTATGTCTCATTCTCCGAGGTATGCTGCCGGAGTTGCCAAGGCGCCAGGAACAGCGGTGCAGTGATCGCATCTAGCTCGACATTGAACCACATTCCGTGTTACCACCGCCTCTGTTACAATAAGGGAGGAAAAGGCAGATTTTGTTTTATTCATTGTGTTGCCCAAAATATGCACCTCTAATTACATTTGTTCTCAAATATGGGAGTACAAGTACAAACATTTCAGTTTCCAAGTCTTTAAGAATCGTGGTTATTTGGCACCCTCTATTGGACTCGATAGATAACTTTATATCTAAATGAGGAGAGGGTAGGAATCACAAACATATAAAACAACCAAATCACAACATTTGATGCAAAGGATTTAGGAAATATATATACCATAATATCCCGAGTCATCGCCCATCCACCTGCCACGTGAAATTTATAAAAAAATTGGGGTGGGCCATGTCTCGGGGGGCAAGCACAGAAAGTTTAGTAAAAGATGGAGAAACGCCCATTTTTCTGTACATATCTAGCGCAGCTGCACAGGAGATACATTAAACTCGAAACTCAAATTAGTTTCCATGTTTTATGCAAGAAATACTCATGAAAGACCGTTTTACTATCGCAAAGGCCATTCTTTGCATACGCGTGATGAACAGCGCGGTATACTGAAGACCACACGTGATGAACACCGCAAAATATGTGAAGCTGCCCTATACTTTACGGTATAGGGTAGCTTCATGTGACATACTCCGGGCTCGAAAACTCGCCGGGCGCCATGATGATAAACTTTCACCTTAGCGTCTGCCATGCAAACTAATCGGGAAGGTTGCAGACACTGTTCATCAACATGGCAGAACAGGACTCACCGCAGGGGAAAATGCGTTTTGTGGAACCGCCCTATGGAGGGCGGAGTCGAATAAAAACAGTCTCACCCTAAGCTGTGCTGCCAGGACCAGGATGAGCAGAAGGGAGATCCAAACAAAGGCGGTCACGGAGAGCAACAGCAAGATCAGCGTCCTGCAACCAAGCGGAGAGGTTAGGACACTGCCCCCTGAGAAAACTGGCCAATGCCAGCGACTTGCCTGGGCAGCACGATAGCTTGCATGGCACTCAGCAAGAGCAGCACGGCCAGGATGCAGGCTAAGCTGTTCCCGAAACCGTGGTCCTTCTCCTCGTGGTACTGGTTACAAAGAGGCAACAGGGGAAAATTGAGTTTCGTTTGCCATTTATAGTCATTTTATAAGAAGGCCCATCCTGCACCCTTGCGTTTGCTTATGACCGAGTTCTTCTGATCGCTTACGACGAGAGAAAATGCTGGCATGCTGGCTTCATCTATGAGGTGACCTTGGAACTGCATTCCACTAGGACAAAGGTTTTGTAGTCAAATATGCATACTATCTATGAAAAATGGTCCTTAACACTGTCAAAAGTTTTTCGAGCCAACGAGAAAGAGAGAAGCGCAAAAAAAAACAGTAAATATCAGGAAATGCGACGTGTTCCACGTCTACCAGATAGATGGCGCCAGTTTGCTCTCTCACTGTAAGAGATCCCAAGAGGTTTTTAAGCATTCAGTCGGAAGCAGTTGCAAATGTGTGAGCCAGACTTTAGTTATTAATTAGGGTATGTAGGGTGTTTCACTAATCACTGAGAACAACATAAAGTAAGGACAGTTGCGACTACTTACGACCATAGCTTGGCAAAACTTACTCATGAGTGCACTCACTCACCTATCTCACCCTCAACCATCAGGCGTGAGGTGAGGGTGAGTGAGTTCATAAGTCTCGAAAACTCGTGAGTTTGAGGTTCAGTGAGGTGCATGAGTTCATTGAGCTGTGTGAGGTCGGTGAGTTCATGAGTTCTGTGAGTTCATGAGATCGGTGAGGTCCTGAGAGTTTATGAGGTCGGTGAGTGCATGAGTTTGGTAAGGGGCGTAAGTTTGTAAGTTCGGTGAGCTCATGAGCTCGGTGAGGGGTGTAAGTTCATGAGCTTGGTGAAGTGTAAGGTCCCTTAGGGGCCATGGGTTTGATGAGGGTTTGCGGGTTGACGCCGAGGAATGGAGGGCCATGTGACTTCTCCATACTTTTTCCGGGAAAGTTAAGTCGACGCTTGCTTCGCAATGGCGCTGTTAGCTCGTACGGCTGGTTCTCTATGAGTGATGGGAAAGGAGGAAAGGTGCCTATTGATTTATCTGTGCTCTTCGGCTCTGGCCCGCTTCGCGGCGGCTTTGTGTGGTCTTTTGCCACCGGTCGCTGCCTCGTGGCGGGGTGATGAGAGAGGAGGCAGGGCTCTCCCGCTCGCCTCAGCAGCTCTCGTGTAGACTGCAAGGCACTTATATATGCGCGGCGTTTTGTTGTCTCGTCAAGAAGGAAAGAGGGCGCTACACCGGTATACCTGAAGGCAGACGTTGCTATTTCGAGTGTGCTCGTCTTATACACGATAGCTAATCCTGAAGTCAAAATTAAAATGAAAGCCGGCTGGGAACTTCGCAATTTGCCTGTCTACTTGCTTGTTCAAGTTGTAGCCTGGAGTTCCGTAAAAAAAAAGTATGCATACACGTCTTCGTGCTCGAGTACGCCCAAAATGCAGGACTTGTTCGCAACTGGGTTTAAAGGCAACATTTATTTGGTAGCATATAAAAGTTAATTCGATTCTGGATTGTCACAGAACAATTGCAGACGATAAGTTTCTAGATTACGTTCAAAGAGATATAAAACAATCTTTTTACAGTTTAAGCTCATTATAACAGACCTGGTAATAACAGATATTTGGATATAACATAACGATCCGTGAAGTTCGAATGGTTTTCCTCTATGCACCACTGACTCAACTTCATATCTGCATACAACATACTCCTTTTACAACAGACCGAAATCTTAGTCAAAATCAAAGTCTGTTATAACGAGCTTAGACTGTACTTTCACTTCCTATTGGTGATAGCAAATCAATGTTTTAACCTGCTATCCGACACGCTGCTAGTCGCTCAAGAGGGGCCATTGAGCATAGTCGGAATACTGGCTGCACACGAAAATGTTTTGCCTGCCGGAGAAAGGGTTTTCTTACTAGCTCCATAGTATTATGATATTAGTTATTTTTCCTATATATTATTATTTGTCGACCAGTATAGCTCGTGCCAGCGTATGTCTCAGTCGTTTATGGGAAGCACTATTGTCTTTTTAGCAACATGATTTATATTTATACGAGTAAATAACAGCGGAGAGGGGGTAAGATCCAAACCTAAATAATTATAAAAAGGTTTGATATGTGTGCATGCGCGTGCGTGTTTGGAAGAAAACTTCCCCGCCCGAAGAAATTAAGCGCCCCATTTTTTTGTATCTAACAAAACAAATCTCGAAGAATTGTAGACTGATTATTTAAGTAGCATGACTCCACCCTTCCCCCTCTTCAAATACATCATGGATATCCGAATTACGCTACCAATAGTTACAAGTGAAGTAATTTAATTATTGAAGGTAAACGAACTTGCGCTTATACCAGTGGGCTATTTATTCATTCAAATTAGTAAAGACAAATTAAAAATTACTATCCAACAAAAACTAATAAATTATTTTAATAGAGAACACAACTTTGTATGTGTAGTTTGTAAATATTTGTATTGAACATATTGGCAGGTTTGAACACAAGCACACATTGTCTGAGCAACAAGAATACCGAAAGCATCTGACACCGATCACAATTTTATGTCAGGATCCATAAAGCATAACATTTTACGAGGCACAGATTCGGTAGATTAGAACGTCCCAGTTTTAAATAATATGTGCGGTGCAACAGAAAACGAGACACGATAAAAGAATTAGTATACAATGATACGTTATGCACAAAGTTTTTCAATCGTTCCTTCTTCGAGAAAAAGATATATCCACCAGGGTATTTTTTTAAAAATATATCCACTACGATATATTTTAAGACAGACTGTTTCAAAATAGTTCTACTTGAAAACGAATTGCCTTGCAAACCGTCCTACCAATAGGGATAAGTTTGCAATATGTATGCAGAAACAAAATACAAACACAGGGTGGTGCGTGTTGGAATTATTAATTCACACCTGTATAAACAGCAATGCAGACGCTTACTCCGTACTTGCATGAAGTTGTCGCAAATGCTTGAAACAAACAATGGACACTGTAAAGGATACTTTGTGAGACTCGCGACGAAGCACCTTTGTATCCCAACAAAGCGCGCCTTTCTCAAGCGCTCGGCCGGCGTGCGGAAGGAGTCGAAAAGAAACAAATAAAAAGACAAACATTCCTTCACTTGGCGACGTGACGGCTGGCGCTGGAGCGGCGGAAGACGGCAGCGACCGTGGCGGATTCGTGAAAGCCGTGCAACCCCCCCCCGAAACACGAGCGCCAGCGCCGCGACTACCGTGAGTGCGAGGACTACTTCTGGGCAAGTGGGTGAGGTGAGTGAGGGAACTCATGAGTTCGATGCATGAGGGGCTTGAGTTTGTGAGTTCGGTGAGGGGCGCGAGTTCATAAGTTCGGCGAGTTCATCAGTTCGATGAGGGGCATAAGTTCAGTGAGTTCGGTGAGTTCATGAGTTTGTGAGTGAGTACTAGAAGGAGAGTGCAGCTGTGAGGGTAAGGGCGAGTGAGGTCTTTTTATTTTGAACTAGATGTGAGTGAGTTCGACCAAAAATGCAGACCTCTGCTTATGACCGAGTGCGTTAAAAACTCTTGTGATCTCTTATGACGAGAGAACACACAGGCACCATCTGTCGAGTAGCCATGGAAGAGATTTCTGTATATTTCCTACTTCCATCATTCTTTCTTTATGGGCTTGAAAAACTTCTGACAATATTCGACCCTTTCACGGTACACACATTCAATCTCATAAATATATTGCAAAACCTTCACTCTAGTGAAATGCAGTTCCAGAGACACCTCACAGATGGCGCCAGTGTGCCAGTGTGTTCTCTGGTCCTAGGGGATCACGAGAGCTCGGGTGTAAGCAAACGGAAGCGTGTGAACCAGCCGATGAGCAACCAGAAAAGGACGATGAGCAACCAGAAAAGAGGGAACTCTCCCTCAATTCCTCCTTTCCACTTGAAAAAGAGGGATACCTTCCTCTTTCCTGCGGAGAGTAGCTCAGAGACCTCCTCCTTTGGGGAAAAGAGGGAAAGGAGACAGGGAAACTGGGAACTATCTTTCCTTTACGGCACTAGTAGATTCTGTAGGATGGCCTTTAAGGGGAAAAAGATATAACTGAAATCTTCCTACCTGAGAAGACATCAGAGTGTGGCACACCTCTTCTGCAATTATATGACCTTCTCCACACTGTTCAATGGCAAATTTGCCATAACCCGACATTGTCAGATGTATCAGAATGACTAGCTACCTGCATCCACTGTGGATGCTGTAGTCCCTTTGGGGTGGGACTTCCATTTCTCTTTTAGTGTTACTTTCGTTATCTCAGTTCCCTCACGGCTTAAATTTGCCAGAGAACAGCATGGACCAGTATTACTTGTCTGAGAGCTATGGCATACTCTGAATACAGGAAACAAATCTCTAATCAAAATGTGCTAGCTAAGGCGAATATTTCGAAAGTTTATTACTGCATTTTGGGTAATTCATTTGCTAATTATCATTTCACACCCCTTACCCGATGACCACAATGGCCAATGACATTATCACGAAGGAATTGTTTCTTTATCTCAATGCGCCCTTTTCCTAAGGTTTCTCATTTGTTGGTGAAACACCCCGTTTAAATCACAAGCAAGTCAGCTATCCTCTGTTGCAGATTCAGAAAAGCAAGTCAAGCTCCTCTCAGAGAGCCATCCACTCTTTCCAGTTTAGTAGCAGAGCGAACGGTGGAGAGGAGAGTCCACTCTCCTTCTCTCCAGCATTCACTCTGCTAAAGAGGAAGAGAGGATGGACTTTGTGGGTCGAGCTCGTCCTACTTATCTTAAACTGCAAGAGAGCATAGATGCCCCCCTTACTAGAGAGGGCAGAAAGAATATCATTTAAAGATCTCCTATGAACGAAACACAGAAGGTGCACATACTTGCTTCTCTTTGCCCTTGTCCTTGAACCACAGCGTTACGACGTTGACGTGATTGGACTTCTCCCGATCGACACTGCGGGCCTCGATGGCTTGAGCCAGGTACTTGTTGACGCGGTTGGTGGGCTGGTGGTACACCACCGAGTGCCTAGAGGTGCGACAACACATCCTCAGACGGGAGTTGACAGAAGTAGGCCAGAATGCCTCTGCTAGAGTTGCTGGAGGTTTCACAAATTAATCAGGCTCCCAGCTTTTAATCACTGTAGCAAGTGCGTTCATTATGACGGCAGAGTTGTAATGAATGCACTGTGTGTGAGCCCTTCGCACAATGTATGAACAACGCTCATAGAGTACTCTCTCCTTAAAAGCTAAATAGACAGAAATATGACCGAAGCAACTGAAGCTCCTCCCTACCATTGTCGTCCTGTCAGCGAGTGTGCTGCAATTCACCGATCAGTTAGCTTTATTTTTGTCCACTCTAGGTGCGATGAAGTGAAATACTCCGGGCGCGTTTGGCGGGTCCAACCGCCGCAAAGACGCTGGCAGCTGCAGCTCACCTTTTTTTGAAGGGCTTCCGGAGTTTGTCGGGCATCTTGAGCTGAAGGTAGAACGAAACGAAGCATAAAAATGGCACACATCAGATGAGCTCTTAGCATGAATAACGGAAGCCACATGCAAAAAAGCAAAAAAATTTATATCGACAGCTTGCAGGTTTTGGCCAATATCATACTGGGCCAAGACCTCCCAATGTGTGCGAGAGCTACTGCCAAAGCCAGGACCAAGCTCTCTTCTATTTTCTACTCACTTTATACTTGAAAGCGTTATATGTACTATTTACTATATACTAGAAAGTGTATTTGAAGCCCCATACTATGTGGTAAGCAGCACAGTTGATTCGATCACACTGACTGTGCCGTCCAGCACACAAGGTGCGTGATGGTTAACTCGAACGCAGGATTGGTGCTTCCCAGTATTTTACTCACGCAGGCGGGGATCAATGCAGCACTTATTGTAAACCACCGAGCATGCGCCCATCCAATTTTTGGAGACAATCTAGAAAAACTGGGTTCGCTAGGAAGCCCGGGGTGGGTGCTTGGTCTGTACTTTGTTCATTTTAAATGCATAGCATTTTTAGGGCCAGCTTTTAGGGTTTTCATGTCCGCAGATGCAGCCTCAATGACGTCACAGTTTTACGTGATGTCATGACATCATGTGACACGATAATGTCACACTGACAGCTTTACTGTATTTACTCGCATAATGAACACACTTTTTTTCCCGAAAAATTGACACACATTTGGGGGGTGCGTTCATTACGCAGGGTAAAATTTTTGCATTTACACACCTTGTGCAAATGTCATATTAGGTGCCAACATGACATGGCAAGGTACTGTGGCACGTTTCCACTGATGAAGGTGCACCCACGGCTGGTCGGGGGCACGCCACAGTAACCATGCTTCATTAATTGCAAACCTTTTTAGAGCGCTTTCGGCGTGCCTTTTGCCGAAGGAAAAGTGCCCTATGAAGCGCACTCAGCACGAAGAACAACGCGACCGTTCTTAGGCCTAACCACTTTCATGATTTTACTGTCTGAAAGCAGACCACAGACGATGGCGTTTTTGTTGACATCAATGCATCCAATAGGCGAAGAATGTCCGGGGCTGGGCGATTCCTCGACCCAAGCTTCGTCAAGTGTGCGCGCCGCTCAGTTTCACGGTTCATCACGTCCGCAACTATGCACTTGCATTAAAATATTAAGGTGGGCTAGTTGGATATGCATCTTAGAAATAAATAGCGCAAAGGTCAAGTGCAAGCTGACGGAACAAGTGCTATTAAATATTAAAATGAATATTAAAACGACAGTTGTGAGTTTGCACTTGACCTTCGCGCTATTTATTTCTAATATGCACTTGCAGCTATTACAAGAGTGGCTTGGCTTGGCTTGACTTGGCCTGACCGCTTGTCAGCAAAAAACAATTGGCTTGGTGAGCTTGGTGGCTAGCTAAGCTGGACGCAATTCGAGACTCGCGGAGCCGAAAATTGGAAGTATGTTCATTACGCGAGAGAAAAAAAAGTCCAAAAGTAGTGTGCTTGCTAAAAGAAGAGCACAAAGAAGCCCTATAAATGCTACATATTTAGAATGCCCTTGGAAAATGCCAAGGAGACAGCCAGTTTTGTTTTTATGTTTCATAAGTAGCGCGTGGGTTCTGACACGGGCATAAGCTCAGTACTTTGCGCCATGCACGTGAACTTGGCGTTAGCAGCAGCTTTATGAGGCTGCCGGTTTCCGGAGAGGGGGCCCCACCTTCTTGCTAGACTGCTTCTCTGCGGCGGCGGAGGCAGCTGCGGCGTTTGAGGCGGGGGGCGGGGGCATGGCCATGTTTGAGAAGGGCACGTCCATGCTGTACTTGATGGAGTGGAGCAGCTGCACCACCACATTGGAGACGTTCTTGAAGGAGAGCTTGCGACCGGCCAGGCGCCGCACGTGCAACTGGTTGAACAGCAGCGTCTGCTTCCGGGGTACGAAGGGAGAGAGAAGGCGGAAGGTCAGGGCCGAGTCCACACAGCGGAGAACCCTAATGGAATACTATAATACTACTACTGAATGATTACAATAACTGTAATACTACTACGTGATACTACTGCTGTGATACTACTTGAATACTATTATAGCGACACCATCATAATGCTGCTGGAACACTGTAGTAATCTGAGTACTATAATACTACTGTGATATATTACTTGAATACTGCTGTAATACTACTTGAATACTACTATTGTCATACTACTGTGATGCCACTACTGCTGTCATATTACCGTTATACTACTAGCATACTACTAGTACTACTGTGACACTACTATCATACTACTACTGTAACATTATATACTGTGATATTACTTGAATACTGCTGTGATACTATTTGAATACTACTGTAACACTACTACTACTGTCGTACTATCACCTCAATTAGCGCCATGACTTGCCTACAACACCTGTATGGTGCAGCCAATAGTATTGACGTTTTAGCTCAGATTAGTTTGCATTTAAATTGTTTCTGACTGATTTGCAATCTCACAGTTTGTGCCTAATTACCGAGGCATCAGATCTTCATGAACAAAGAAAATGGACAAATGAATGAATAAAGGAATATTACTGTGATATTACTTAAATACTGCTGAGATACTATGTGAATACTACTAGCATACTGCTAATACTATAATACTACTTATTGTCACCCCAAGGAAAAGAGTTTTACACATGCTACGCGAGGTAGTTCTTACGAAGATTTGATTGTCAGAAAAAAGAAAACGACTTTTTACAGCGAAGCTGTTATGTGCTAGGATCTGGAAAAAAATGCGTCCATGAATGTTTACAAAAAGAACTCCCGTTTAAACGGCGCTCCTTCGTTACGATTTGTCGCGGCAGGTATAAATAAAAAGAGGGGGCAACCCGCTTGAGTTAGCCTTCCTTGGCATTAGATAGTGAGGTCCTGGTCCCTTGTTGTCATCTACGGTCACCGACTTATCTCAGCTAAGAGTGTGCTGTGACGATGAGGCTGAGGGCAGAATGCGCCACCGATCTAACCTTATTTTCTTTCGCTTCCGCGATGCTGATAAAGAGACTTGGGCTCAATCGGAAAAAACTGTCCTCGAGACGTACCTCAAAGAATTGGATTTAGAACTTGCCCATAAGTGACCATAAGGCAATGATCACTTTAGTCACTAAGAATTAAATAAAGACAATTAAACAATGAAGTTGTGTACATGTCTTCATTGCAATCATATGTTGATTGTATAGACGTCATAAAGATAACAGCTTCGCTGGTCCTCCATCTTCACGTGAAGTGGATGGGCTCTACAATTTTTGTGCCTGAAACATGTATGTTTTGATAAAATAGGAGATAACTGATCTTAGATGCCCATATAAGTATCTTAATTTACCGCATAATGGGAGGAACCGGTGCTGTTCTGCGAGGAGTACAACTTTTTTCACTTCGGTTCTTGAGGTGGGAACAAGTGTAGGGAAATTTTTTTCACTGAAAGTTGCACACTTTAAAGGTTAGCTGGAGCACCTTTAAAAACAAACCGAGTTAGGAGTGGCCTACTTTCTGTTTAATGAATGTTGCTGTCAAACTCAAATTGGGCCAGATTTAGCATAAACTGCTTTTATATCAGAAAAACATGCAGCAATTGCCACAGGGCATGCGGTGAACCTCACTGCTGCCTGTTATCTTTCAAATGACGTCATCATCGGCATCTCTGGCATATCCGAAGGGCAGCAGAAGATGGAGCTATGGTGAAATCTTAGTATGCTATTACATTGTTTCAATAACAACATCCCAAAGAAAACTTTAGATATCATATTTAAAGTGACTACATCCACACTTTCACAGCTATCTTGAATTTGAAAACAAAAATGCTTCAGCATCCCTTCAAGAACACTTTTGATGCAGTAAAACATTGCGAATAACAGCCTGACATCCCTTTCTTCTTTAGCATTTTATAAAATGAAGCCAGGGCCGGTTCGTGCATTTGCAGGAAGCGAAGGGTGCCATCCCGGTACTCGGGGGGCCTACGTGGGCGCACAGGCCCCCAAAAGAGCTGGTACCTTCCTCCTCTGGATGTTGGGCAGGATGAAGAAGGTGTTGACGTTGTGCTCTCGCAGATAAGCGTTGCGCTCCTGGCCCCGCCCGGGCTCCACTTCATACTCGCCATGCAGGCAGCCCAGCGTGGCCTCCGTGATGTGCACCCGCCTGCACAGCCAAATCGGCGCTTCGTCAGCCCCACCACGTGCAGAGAGCCCACCTAGCCAATCGATATGCTCCTCCTCATGAGCCGCTTCTCCAGGCTCCCCGATGCAAAGCGCCGAGGACCACCTCATTATATGCCCTATCCACATATTTGCTCATGGATCTAACAAACACCCATCACACAGTTCTTCAAGGTAATCTCCACATTTTGGGTAGGCGCTCGCTCCGCATTTTTATGGCAGGTGGGCTCAGAAGTCTGGGGTGGGCGCTCAATGCGTCATTTGCTTTCTTTCAGACATTTCATAAGTAGCGGGTAGGCGCTTGTCGTGACCCGAGAGCATGCTCAGTATTTTCGGTATTTTACGGCGGCACGCGTCGGGTCTCGGCGAACCCAAGTATACCTAGCGAGGAAGTACACAGTCAGCCTCTTACCCCGGTACTCCGCCAGCCTCCATGGAGTTTGCCAGGTTTACGTCGTTGGACCAGACGTCGTACTGCCACTTGCGCAGTCCCAGCACCCCGCACAGCACTCGGCCCGTGTGGATGCCCACGCGCATGTTCAGCTGCACGTCTGTCGCCTCCACCACGGACCTGCACAAGCCACGCTCGACTCTGAGATGCTGCCCTTCGTCTGACAAAGCAGTGTCTGCAAAGAATGGTTCGTGCATTTGCCTTTGAGTGTGTTCCTGTCTGTTGTGAACACTTGTAACCACTTATGGAGAGACAGCAGACAGTGGTGCCACCTGTCGGGTCGCCCTGGAACTGGGAATAACTAGGCGAAAGGTTTTGTAGTACTTGCGAGATCAAATCTACATACTATTTATATAAGCAATGGTTGCTTATTACATTGTCAAAAGTATTTCGAGCCCATAATGAAAGAACAATCTGTACGAAATTAGAAAATATATGCAGATTGGAAGTGTCCATGTGCATTTCAGTTGCACTGAAATGCACATGTGTAAACGAGCCTTAACCATAGTTACTAACCGCGCAATGAGATGCATACACAGGGTGCCCTTTTTAAGGCTTTGCAGGTTTGTTAAAAAAAAAGTTGTGAAAGCCACACTATCATGGTCTGTGCAGGCAAGTTGTATGGCCAGGGGAACGTAATATAGGCTAATCGTCGCAATAAGCCGAATAAATAACAAAAATTTCTTTAAATTAACTTTTAAATGAGTGAAAATAAATTACACATTTTTTCAATGTAGAAACTTGCCAAGCATCATTGAAAACCACTAAATCAGCCATTCGAGAAAGTTATGGAGCACGTGGGAAGCACGGTGGAGCGCCAAAGTTACCACCCTGTTAGGAGCAAGACTACCAGTCCGTTAACGCTCCTGCACGGTTTTTCCATCTCTTATCATCCGCTTTTTCTCACTGCCAGCCTCGGGCCTGTTGCACAAGTGCTAACTTTGGCACACTACTGTGCTTCGCATGTGCTCGAAGTCTTCTTAAATATGACTGATTTAGTGGTTTTCGATGATGCTCAGCAAGTTTCCAATTAGAACCTTATGTTTATTTCTGCTAACTAAAAGTTAATTAACAAATTTTAGTTCATTATTCAACTTATCCTCACTATTAGCCCCTCGTATTATGTCCCCCAGCCCATACAACTCACCGGCACAGACTGCATTAGTGCAGCTTTCATGACTTTTAAAGCGAAAACATTAACTGTCCCACAAAGCGTATTGACGTCATCAGCTTTTGCAGCCGTGCCAAATGGCACCTAAACTCCCCTGTCCCAATGGAGCGAAGCCTGTCGTCTGTAGCAGCGATTTGATGGATAGGCTGCTATTGGCTGGCACACGTCACGGTTTCAAGGAATGAGGCTCCCATTGGCTCTCGCTCGGCATAGTTCCAAGGAACACCACCAGAGAAGCCCTCTCCATGGTGGCGCAGCGCACACAGTGGCTTGGCCACCGGTAAGAGGGAGCGCCTGGCCGCAGAGCCTGCACGGGCAAACTCCGGAGAGGTTGCACGGCCAAACTCAGCGCAGCGCGGCCACTTCACGAGAGTGAGCGCTCAACCGTCGGCCGCTACCTCAGCAGTAGCAAGACGTGGCCGTCCACGCCAGTGCGCCGCAGACAAACTAAGGGAGCGGAAGAAGGACATTCGTGCTTTCGCATTCACAACTCATAAGAAGTGCTTAGGTGGCCTCGGAATGCTTTTCAAACTAATCTGTAAACCGCCCCCCCCAGAAAACAAAAACAAAAACACCTTTAGTACTTTGGCAACTGAACAAAACAAAAAGACAATTTCCTTTTGTATTAACCTTGGGAAATAATTTTCTTCATCACTTACATACCTCTAAACACAACTAGTGGACATATTGGAAATGGGGTCCCAATAAAGTGCCTTGACAATGATCAACGTATTCTGTCGTAAACCACTTTAAAGGAATGCTTAACCGAAATTCGGCTTTCGCAAAATAAGGCCGCAGAAGCATTGGACGAGACACTACAAACTCCAAAACATCACTCCTACATCAATATCTCAAACAGATGGCCGTATTTTTGAAAAAAAAAGGGGTGCGATCAAGCGAGGACTGTGACGTCACTATCCTCCTGGAACAGTTGAGAATGGGCAGAAGCAGCCTTGCTTCTCTCCTCCTTGCTTAGGTTCACCAGCTCGACGGGACAAAGCGAAGAGGAGAGGGAATGAGAATCGTGACGTCGCATGTCTCGTCGGCTTCGTCAGACATGTTCAATCGCATACTTCTTTTCCAAAAATACGTCCATCCGTTAGAGATATTGCTGTATGAGTAATGTTTTAGGGTTTTGCGCAACATCCCGCCTATCGCTCCAGCCTTGTTTTGTGATATCCAAATTTCGGTTAATGTGGACTGAAAAGCCAATAAGGTGACAACTCCATTTTTTTTCTATAGTGGCCATAAAGTAAATATTTATACGCTTGAACTTTCTTTGAAGAAGAGGGGACTTGCCTCTAAGTGTATTTTACGTCCAGATGACACATTTAACTAATTAAAATGTCCGAAAATATTGTCACAGATCGAAAAGACTCAACAAACGTAAAACTAAAGATAAAGGTTTAATCGGCGAACTTGTGCCAGAAACAAAAGAGAGAATGAGCTTCGAGAAAATGGTAGCGAGCGCTGAGGCGTCGGCATGACAGCTGGCTAGAGCGTGACTGGCTCGGCAAGGCCATGCTGGGGTCCTTATCTACTGAATTCGGTATCGCGAACATTCGGCCTAGAATGTTAGAGTGTAAAAAGTTTGGAGTAAGAGCAAACACAAATCTTCCAGAAGTAGGGAGAAGAAGGAATTAATAAAAGCAATGTCCAGCGTCACGCAGTTGCCTGCCGGAGATCCACGTGCATTCCCTTTCGGCCATGCAAGTGGTAATATATGAGGCTGGAAAATTTTTTTATAGTTCAACCTCGATTTAACGAAGTCACCAGGACCCGCTAATTATTTCGTTAAATCGGGAACTTCGTAAAATCGAGAAAGTCATTTTGCAGGCATAGGCTGCACGGGGAATCCGAATTTGTTCGTTAAATCGGGAAATTCGTAAAATCGGGTTTCGTTAAATCGAGCTTCAACTGTACTACGTATATATGTAGAGATCTTGATTCAAGACATGAATCGACTGATAAAGTGGGGCTTCTTTAATATAAATAAAATGAACATCTACCAGTGGATGAGTGGATAAATGGGCAAAACTCTGGTGCATAATATTGAAGAAAACAGGAATAAAATCAAAATGAATGCAAAAAAATTGACCGCATCTCCACGTGGTGAATGATGTTGATTGGTGCAAAGCTCTGGTGGGGCTTGTCTGCGTAGACGCTGAGCCGCAGCATGCCGAGCCTTTCAGTTCATTTTCATCTATGTCAGAAAGAAATGTGTGGTATGAAACGTGGTTACATACGAATTTGAGCATTTGACCGCAGCGCCCTCTCGTCTATAAACGTTGAGCCAATGCATGCAAAGTTTAACGCAATTATATACGCATTTGACCGCAGCGCCCTCTCCTGTATAGACGTTGAGCGGCTACATGGAACGTTTCATCCATGACATCCCCAGCTCTTGAGTTACTGCCACATCTCGGAGCCCCCTACTCGTCCCGCAGTTGTGGCCGAGTGGTTAAGGCGATGGACTAGAAATCCATTGGGGTCTCCCCGCACAGCTTCGAATCCTGTCGACTGAGCAAACATTTTTTTTTTCATAATTTTTTTTTATCTTCACTCATCATAATCATCATCATCATCATCATCACTTCATCATCATCATGAGAGCACCGGATGCCGGACGGACGGACGGATGGACGGACATGGCTAGCCCCTAAGGAGCTTCGCCCCTAATAGCCGGTTCATCACTGAACACCTTGTGTTTGCTGAGGCAAAAATTACTGCCTTGCCCCAAACGGCCATGTTCAATTTGCAGTGCCTATCACCTCCGACTGGTGCAGGGTCTTCAGAAAGCTGCACAGATGCCAGCAGTAATGTGCCAATGTATTCCCAAACATTTAGTGAAATATGAAGCTCTAGAATATATTCTGCAAAAAAAATGGGTAAGTGTCGTCATAACTCTAACAAGAGAAACTTGTCAACTTCTCTGACACATAAATACTAGGTGTTTGTTTATGCATATCATCAATAGTGGCAAGGCTTCCTTCTTTTTGGCAGCGATGACTGCGGTCATGTTTCAATCTAGAAATTTTGGTACAACGCCAATCATTCTGCTATGGTGCTGACTGACACCACTTACTAAAAAAGTTATAAACTTTCCTCTTGTGGCAGATGGTGACGGGAAGAGGGAGTTAGTTGCAGTACTCTCAGTAAATTTAACACCTTAAAGAAACAGGCTCCTTACGATCTGCTCACTCTCAGCACTTCTTACACTTGTTAGTGCTGACCTCAGTTGTCGTCGAATCAATTGACAAACTAATCACAACTAGCCAAAAACAGCAATGCGAGCTTTGCGAAACAATCGGAGAAAAAAAAAAAGAGATGAACTGACGCGATGGCGTCGATCATGTCGAGCCCCATCTCGACGGTGCAATGGGCGTGGTCTGAGCGTGGCTCCGGCAAGCCGCTCACACAGTAGTAGCAGTCGCCCAGGATCTTGATTCGCAGGCAATGGTTGTCCTGGATCGGAAAAAAATATCTCTCTGAGAACACTATTGTGTATCCGAGAGCAGCTCCAAGGGTGCGACTGCTGGGTTTGGCTGTCAGTTGCCACAACGTGAAACGTAAGATGCTGGGACCACTGCTAAGTGCAGTGATGCAATCGCTGTAGGTCAACGGCGAAGTATGTTGGCTGTATACCCCGTTCATCCCTAAGCTGACAGTGCAGTGGAAGCTACACACTTGCTGGACCAATCAGCCATCTCCTTTTCATCCCGTGATCCGATTCTCTGCGTGTGGGTATGGGCGGGACCAAGATCACGTGGCGAGAAATCGAAGTATGATTGGTCCAGCGAGCACGTATAGCTTCCACCACACTGTTAGCTTAGGGGTGAACGGAGTATAGTAGCACATATTCTTTTAGCTTAAAGGGGCATTAAAGTACTTTTTGAGATCCTTGTTCTATGGTCATAACTCAATCTATGAGCTTTAAGCATCCTGAAAAACCCAAAATTACATTCATGCGCGGCCGATTTGCATATTAAAATAATGTAGAGCCCTTCCACTTCACGTGAAGATGGAGGACCAGCGAAGCTGGTATCTTTACGACGTCTAGGACGACATCTAGGACGACCTCAAGGACGGCTTCTTGGACGACCTCAAGGACAACGCCTAGAGGACAACGTCTAGGAACAACCTCAAGGACGACGTTTGGGACGACCTCAAGGACGACTTCTAGGACGACCTCGAGGACAACGCCAAGGACGACCTCAGGGACGACACCTAGGACGACCTCAACGACGACATATAGGATGATCTCAAGGACGACATCTAGGACAACCTCGAGGACGACCTCAAGGATGACCTCTAGGACGACCTCGAGGACAACCTCTCAGACGACCTCAAGGATGACGTCTAGGACGACCTCAGCCTTTCCACTGTGGTTTACCAGAGTGGAAAGGCTGGAAAGGTCGCCACCGTCTATGAGCGACAACCGGCAAGCCGGTTGTCTGGTTTCTGCCATCGCTCATAGATGGCAGTAGCTATCTGGAGTTTTGTTTCGACATTTGTTTGTCTGCGGACACGATACTGGGGAAACTAGCCCTTAACAGCTCCGCAGTAAAAGTGATCAAAGTTCCCGACACTTACAGTCGCCGCAGAACGACAGATGGCGCTACCGAATTTTGCTGAATAATTGGCCAAGCATGAATGTAATTTCGGGTTTTTTAGGATAATTAGAGCTCGTAGATTGAGTTATGACCATAAAACGAGGATCACAAAAGCACTTTAGTGCCTCTTTATTACCCTTAGCAAAAATGTAGGATCAGACATTACTTATTTTCAATGAATTCAACTGAAAGGACAATTCTAATAATTCAAAAGAGAAACATTCAAATCTGGATTAGAGTAATGACTCACCTGATTTAACGTTGGATTTGAGTGGCGCACAATTCCAAAGTTCGGAGCAAGCTCGAACAGAGTACAATTTCAAATTTCATTTGGTCTGACTAGACAGTTGCCACACTTACTCACAAACCTGCTAAAGTGGCCATAGCTACTTGTCGACTGATACAAGCAAAGAAAAGAAGTGTGGTTTGACACTGCGCGATTCGTGGCACTAGCCAAGAGATAGAATGCCAGACACCAGCAAGGGCAATCGATGGACAGCACTGGCCAGTCCCTGCAACATCGAGTATGCTTTGTAAATAGTGTAAAGAAATATATACTTGTCTTACAAAAGGCACGTTGCAACATACTGTTTGCAAACAAGGTTTAAGTGCCTTGCTTTCACACAAAGCACTTGTGTTGGCAACTATCCTTATCAACTGGACATGCCTAAGGAAGGAAGAATGACAGGGACCAGAAAATGCATGTTCCCCCAGCAGATTACACAGGTAAAAAGAAAATTTGGCATATCATGTGCAGAAGAGGTGAGGGAGACAAGAGGATGGACTTACGTTTGCAAGTTGATCAAATCGCCCAAAGAGCTCATTGAGCAACCTGACGAGTTCCTGCGCCGTGCACTGAGACGCCAGGACGGTGAAGCCAACGATGTCAGCAAACAGGATGCTGCACAGAGAAGAATGCAAGTCTTTCTTGACTCTCTCTGGCTGAAATTACAATCTCTCATTACCCCTCCTTTCCATCTGGCATATGAGCTCTCATCTATGCCAATTTCATAAAATCTATTACAATAATTCCTGTCTGCATATGTCTAAATAGTATGCCCAGGGGCGGATGCAGGAATTTCCTGAGGGGGGGGGTCAGGTGTTGGTCAGCGTACCATTTGTTTGGGAACACCCTCCCCCTCTCCCTCGTTTCACGCCCTAAATTTTACACATGCAGAAATCAAGAGGGGGGTCAGGACATCCGGACCCCCCCTCTAAATCCGCCCCTGAGTATGCCCTAAATTACTATATGAATCATCAGTCTGGGACTCTAAATATCTTGCACCCGATGTGGAATTAGTTCAAAACAGGGCAGAGGGCTTTTTGATATCTCAGTATTCTAAATTTGTTAGCGTATTGATAAATGTATTGCTAAACTTTGTTTTTTCACGAATAAAAATTAAAACAGCGCAAGGACACGGACAAGAACAAGAAGGTAGACGAACAAGGCACCTTGTTCGTCTACCTTCTAGTTCTTGTCCGTGTCCTTGCGCTGTTTTAATTTTTAATCATGAAATACCAACTAGCCCAAACTTCTACGCTAGTCAATTTTTTTCACAAACTTTACTTCGACGACCATCTATAAACATCATTCACCTTGCAACTGCATCGCATCCGAAACACTAATTTTTATTTTCTTTTTGTTTTCCCTGTTGACATCTGTGGACTGGAACGGGCTTCCTAAAGCCATCGGTTCAACACAAAACATTGACTCATTTCGTGAAATGTTAACCTTGTTATTTAATTAGACCACTTATGTAATACCCTGACCCCAGGGTTCTTGAGGAACTTAAATAAATAAATAAATAAATGCTCAACTAATTAATGATCCCATCTACATGTCTTTGCACCTCGATCATAACTGCAAAGCTAGCGTACCCACATATAAAGCTGCCTCCTTCATACCCAAAACCTCTCGTGATTGGAACCCCCTTCCCCCTTCTACAGCAACAATCAGAGGTTTTAAAAGGTTTAAAGACCGACGACCAGTTCGCACTTTCCACTTTTCCCTCGCTTCCTCCTCTCCCCTCTTCTACCCTGTCCACCGTTGCCTGTTTCCTCCTCCCCCATGGTGAGGAGGATCTTCTGCCTTGCAGAACCTCGAGTCTGGTCGTCGGCCTTTAAGGCTGCACTAGCTAATCCTTACTCTTGTGTTGAGCCAATGAAACAACTTTTAATTATGTTTGTATTCCCAAATCCCCACCCTTCTGTAATGCCTCAGCCTTGAGTGTATAATAAGTAAATAAATAAATATATAAGTGTGAGTGCCACCGGCTGCCGAGGACCCACCTGACATTCTCGTGCTTTTGGATGTAGATCTTGTGAAACTGGCCTGCCCGTGGTGCTATGATGTCCTCTTTCATTTCCATGGCCACGTGCTGCGGTAAGACGCTGAGCAGCAGTCGCTCCTGCATCGAGTGTTGGCAAGAGGTGAGGGGATGAGGTTCTCTTCCTTGAAAACATCCGAGAAATGTGGATGACCTTACATTAGGGATGGGCGAATATTTGGTTTTACGAATAGCCAATTGAATCCTCTTCTATTCGGAATTCGCTTCGAATCGAATTTAAGTATTCGACAATATCGAATTATTTGACAATATTGAATTATTCGACAATATTGAATTATTCGACAATATAGGATTATTCGACCTTTCTAAATACAGTCAAACCCGACTATATCGAACCCGTTTACATCGAATTATTCCTTATATCGAGAAATTTTTGTGCACAGTAATGTTACAGTGATAATATATAGCAAAAACTATGGTTGCATCGAACAAAAATAGCAGCCACTACCGATATATCGAACTGCCAAGAGCGCCGTTTTGCTCTGCAAGCTGGCTTTCCCCCAACGACAGTGGCCGCATTGGGAAAAAGCCAGCTTGCAGAGCACACTGGCTTTTTTTTTTTGTTGTTGTTGTTTTCCGGGCGGCCGCGTCGACCACAGGGAAGAAAACAAAATATAGCTTTCCCCGCTCCGTCCGCAAAAGAGAATATTATTTTTTCTTCCAAGCGGTTGACGCGGTTGCCCAGAAAAAAAAAGTTAGTTTGTTCTGCTAGCTGGCTACTCCCAACGCGACCACCTGTTGTAGGGGAAAGCCAACTTGCAGAGCAAAACGGCGCTCTGTAGGAGGTGCTCCCGCTCGGGCGTGCTCCGTGCTCTCGGCATAGTTCGGCGCTAATGCGCGAATATAGAAGGCAGCGGCCTCAGCCTTTTGGAGTCCGTCGATAGCGTAGAAAAATATCGTTAACACGGATGCAACGAAGAAAAAGCAGCAGAAGATGCAAGACTACTTCATAGTGTAATATTTCAGCAGAAAGTGGATTTTTCAAAGTCAAATTCATTAAAACTTTTATATCGAATTACCCGCTATATCGAACTGGTAGACTTTTTTGCGAGTTCGATATAAACGGGTTTGACTTACTCTGGCTTGGATTTCCGGCCAGGTGGCGCAAGCTTCCGAACATTTTGAGCATTTCGTGCTCCCGAACTCAATACACTTGAAATTAACAATGACAGTACTTCTAATACCAAATAAGGGCAAATATAAATCTATAGATTAAACAAATCTTGTGATATTTGTTGCTTATAGTATTCGAACTATTCGATTCGAAATTATTCGGCCAAAATCACTATTCGCTTCGAATTCGATTCGGACTCAAAATCCTCTATTCGCCCATGCCTACCTTACAAACAGCGAAAGCTAGCACTGCAGAACCCTGGGAACCTGTCTGCAATTAACATCCCTGCCCGTTTCGATCCGGATGAGCATCATACCGATGTGTTCGCGCAATCACTACTGTGTGATGCACGCTAAAGTCCCCAAGCTAGCAGTGGTACTACACCGGCTAAATTTTTCATCGAAAGCATGTTACTATGTTCAAGGTCGTGCTGTCTAAACATCCAACATTTAATTTTTTTCTTTTACTTACAAAGGAGTGCCATATAATTATTAATACAAGTAATTTTGGAGCACCTTTGGGTGGAACTAAAAGTGCATTTTGGAGTAGCAAAAAGCTTTTGGAGCACAGGCATTTAACTTGTTTCATTCATTTCTCTGCAAATAATGTGTCATGACATTAATCTCGTGGCCGATCCAACTGAAAGACAATGCCTTCTTTGCTTTCTCACACATGTGCAACCACTCGTTAGTATACACTGTTTATAAACAAGCTTATTTTTCCCTAAAAGGACCAAACACAGCAGTATACAATCTTGTGATAAGAACCATCTTTGGTGCTTAAAGTGGCGGACTGCAACAGTCATTTTTCAAACACACCGAGTGATGAAGGACATGAACATCTCTTAATATTAATGCAAAAATAAAACGTAAATCAAATTAGTATTCTACCAAAAACGTTGATGGAATAAAGCAATCGTGAGAACAAAATTAACGCTTCGTTTAAGTTCTAAAAGTTGCAATAAATTTAAACAATCTTAATTCAGCTAAAAAAATTGACCGCATCTCCACGTGGTGAATGATGTTGATTGGGGCGAAGCTCTGGTGGTGCTTGTCTGCGTAGACGCTGAGCCGCAGCATGCCGAGCCTTTCGTTCGTTTTCATCCATGTCAGAAAGAGAATGTGTGGTATGGAACATGGTTATATACGCATTTGAGCATTTAACCGCAGCGCCCTCTCGTCTATAAACGTTGAGCCAATGCATGCAAAGTTTAACGCGATTATATACGCATTTGACCGCAGCGCCCTCTCCTGTATAGACGTTGAGCGGCTACATGCAACGTTTCATCCATGACATCCCCAGCTCTTGAGTTACTACCACATCTCAGAGCCCCCTACTCGTCCCGCAGTCCTGGCCGTTGGGGTCTCCCCGTCATCTTTTTTCATTTTTTTTTTTCATTTTTTTCATCTTTTCTTCTTTTTTTCCCTACATGAGCACGTGAGCACGTGCTCACGTGCTCGTGAGCAAGTGAGCTCACGAGCAGGAGCACGAGCACCGGACGCCGGAGCTACGGACATCTACTGACATGGCTAGCCCCTAAGGAGCTTCGCCCCTAAAACTTTTTGTCATAATTTATGCATATCATTGGCATCTGACGTAAATTTTACTTACAATATCCAACTGAACTAATACAGGTTTATTCCCAAGCCTCCATTTGTTGACTGCTAAAACTCATTGAAATTCAAGTGTAACCTTCACTAACTGTGCCCGCAAATGATTAGAGGTAGTCATGTGCAAATAGTGGATTTTGAGTTCAAAGTGAATTTGAAGAAAATAGTGATTTTGGCCAAATATTCTTGAATCACATATCGGATAGTTTCTCCAAACCTTTCACTACTGCACTGTGATTAATTTAAGCGAAAGCCCAAATAAACTTGAAAAGGTTGTTCTTAAGCTTCCATGTGTCCATTTCTAAGCTAAATTAATTTTAATCCAACCATATTTATAAATTGTAGCCTCAGAAAGCCCAATGCCTGCTTAGGATAGCGAGTAAATTACACTTCTGACATAAAATTACACCTATAGATGCCCAGCTATACCTAATCATCAAGATTTATAAATCCTCCTACTATATACAAATATCCTTTTTATATCTAGAATTTGAGAAAATAAAAGAGACAATAATGAATGATGAACGCAGGTTGTCAGGACATCTCTGCCTAACATACTTTTGCACAATACCCAGATTAATTTAGAAACTTTTACTGTAGTGTAGATATCACCATTCACGGGTTCCCGTTTCTTTTTCTTTTTAAATACACCAGATACGGGCGTGCACCATCCCGCTTTGAAAGTGTGCTTTCCCCCTGATCACACGCACTGCAATATTTGTACTTTTCAAAGTGATTACTGCGGTAGGTTAGCCCCGTTGAGCGCGCTTCTTGCCGTGCACCGCTGCACTGCGAAAAAGCAACACCTTCGAAAGCGAGCTCCGCGGGCGTTGGTTCTCCGCAGTGCACCGGTGCTCGGTAAGAAGCGCACTCAACGGGGCCAACCCACCGCGATCAACATTTCGAAAAATACGAATATCGCAGTTCATCTGGAAGCGAATATCGAATAGCGTATTATTCGAAACTACTATTCGAAAATTCAAATATTCGAACAATACTAGTTGGAGGCCTATGCAAGGTGTCTCATTTTAAACTTAACATTTTTTTCAAAAACAAGCCGTGAAAGATGCACTAATGTGATCCGTACAGGCGAGTTATATGGCCAGGGGGACATGATATAGTGGGCTAATCATCACAAGTTAAATAATTAACTCAAACTTGTTCATTAAATTTTTAACTAGTAAAAAAAAACATGGTTTCAGTCCAAAACCATGCGCATCACCGAAAACCACTAAATCAGTCAAATGTAGAAAGATTTGGCGCGCGTGCTTAGTTTCTCTGGGTCCTGAATATGCATCCAAATTCGAGGTTTTCGAATCGCCAGCTTTGCGCCTGTTGCACAAGTGGTAACTTAAGCGCACCGACGCGCTTCCTACGCGCTCAAAAACTTTTTTTTTTTTAAATTTACCGATCCAGTGGTTCTCGATGACGCTCAGCAAGTTTCGAATTGGAATTATATGTTTATTTTCACTAATTAAACAAGTTAATGAACATATTTTAGGTGATTATCCACCTTATCGTGGCGATTAGCCCACTATATTATGTCCCCCTGGATGTATAACTCACTTGTACAATCCGCTTTTCTTTCGCTCTATTATTTTTAGAAAACTCAGTTAAGCTTAAAATAAAACACCATGTATAAAGACTCAATGAGTTATTTGGCAAAGAAATTCAACCGCACAGTGCAGCCCAACTATGCATAATAAAATGTTGCTAGAAATCCACCCGCTACAACCTTCTTAATTAAATCTCAAATTAAAAAAGCATGCAAGTAATCAAGGCTGTTAAGAATGGAACCTTCGGCGACCTTCTTCCGAGTTTCAACGCTGCGGAAACGAGTACGGAAACGAGTCACGATCTGTTCTGGACTGTCGCCCACCTGTCGAAGCCTGCCCAAAACGAGTCTCAACGCGTCCGTGACGTCAACGGGACGTGTGTGTGTGTGCGTGTGGGTTCGTGCGCTCCGGAAGGGGAGAGAGGCCTGGCCTAACTGCGGAGAACCATGGCTACGACGCACTTTTGGCTACGACGCGGCGGACTTTGCTGCAACGCACTTGGCGGTCGCACCTGCTGCCCTGGCGGAGAGTGAGGGAGAAAACGGACCCTATATAAGGCGGGGCGTGAGGCGGCTCCAGTTGTTCTCTTGGATTTGACGACTGTATCGCTACCATGTAATTAAACCGTTCGTTACGTTACCAATTCTCCCACCTCCACTGGACCCCTGGGTTCTTCACTTCGGGGAATGGTCGTCGTCACGAGCCAGGAAGCCTCCGGACGTGCGGCCTAAGCCCCGCCTCGAACAACTGGTTGGCAGCGGTTGGGATCGGACCATGCGACATCGTGCTACATCTGTGGGTGAGCGTTTGGACTTTGCTTTGAGATTCGCCAGGCTTCAGATTATGGGTAATTAATTTTGAACTGCTGGGAATCCTTAGTGTTTGACTCGTGCGCTAGGTTTGTGTACAACCTCGCGACAAGTTTTATAGCAAAGCCAAAGCTAAAGAGCAGCGATCATGGATCTAATGAGGTTACTGAGAACAGATTTATTCTGTTTATGTGAAGAATTGGGTGTGGAGGTGGAGCAAAAGATGAAGAAATCTGAGATCAGTAAAGCGATTTCAGAGAGCGCGGAAGCAGAGGAAATTAAAATTGCGTGGGAACTGCTTCAGAACGCTAAGAGTGAAGCTGCAGCAAGAGAGGAACGAGAGCAGAAGCAGACTGCAGCGAAAGAGGAACGAGAACAGGAGCGGGCTGCAGCGACAGAGGAGCGAGCGCTGAAAAGGCTAGAGCTCGAAATTGAACAACAGCGATTAAACTCGCAGAACAGTAGAGTTGGGGCTCCGGTACGAGCAAGCGAGACCGAGTCGTATCAAATGAAGAAGCTCATGCAGCCGTTTAAAGTTGGGGAAGACGTGGGCCTATTCTTAGTTAACTTTGAGAGGACATGTGAGAAGTTGAGCTTCGCCCCAGAAACGTGGCCGCAACGGCTTTTGATTCTGTTGCCCTGTGAGGCTGCAGAGGTTGTCGCGCGCCTTAGTGCAGGAGACGCGGACGACTACGACAAGGTGAAGTCCAGCCTTTTGAAGCGGTACCGCCTTTCTGCCGAGGCGTTCCGTCAAAGGTTTAGAAATGCATCCAAAAAGAGCAGCGAGGGCTACTCGGAATTCGCGTACGGGCTTAAAACCAACCTGATAGAATGGTTGAAGAGCGAGGAAGTGTACGAAAGCCGAGACAAGGTAGTCGAGTGTGTGTGCCTCGAACAGTTCTTTCGTAGCATTCCGCAGTCAGTCAAGCTCTGGGTGCAGGACAAGGTGGGAGTCGACTCTGTCGAAAGGGCCGCTGAGCTAGCCGAAGAGTACGCAACGCGTAGAAAGCTGAGCGGAGAGGAAAGCGAATCCGGCCGAAGCGATCAGCGCAAGACCTTCCGACAGGGAAATGACTCGCGAGAAAACGGGCCCGAGAAGCCCGAAGCAGGACAAAAGGTCCCAGACAAGAGCGCAGAACACTTGAACGGAGACGAGGCGCGGAAAAGCCCAACAGGGCAGTTCGAGGCAAGAAAGCCGTTCCTGTGCTACAACTGTCAGGAGCCGGGACACACAGCGGCCAGGTGTAAGAAACCGCGGGTTGTGTTCTCGTACGTGAACGGTAGTGACGAGGACCTGAAGCTTCTTCGTCCCTATCTTCACGAGCTCCAGGTAAACGGAAAGCCGTGCAGGGTGCTTCGGGACAGTGCAGCGACGCCCCGCCTCGAACAAGGCATTACAGCCGCGATTTTGTTTATAAAATTCTGCTACAAGTTGTCACATGAGCAATCACCAAGTTCCTCTTCGATTAAATCCCAATCTGGAAGAGTGTTTTTCCCGCCAAGTCTCCCAACACGCGGCTACGCAACATCGAAGCGAGATACGCGGAACTGCGACGTCTACTCCGCGGCTGTCTCTTCTCCACAGTGCACCAATGCGCAATGAGAAGCACACTCGACGGGGCTATACCTGTTTTCACCTCAAGAAAAAAGTACGTTTTGCGCATTGTTCCTACGCGGCGCGAAATATTTCTTACGAGATTCGGTTGTTGGAGGAAAAAGCGATGCTTTTGGCGTTTGGAACGTGTACGTCTTGATAAGATAACATATATATAATCTAAAATTTACCTACATATGTCTTCATCTTCAACATAAAGGTGAAAATTAGTAATGTTCCGCGAAGAGCCGGACTTGTTTTACTTCGGTTCTTGAGGTGAAAACAGGTATAGTTAACTTGCTCTAACATACTACAATGAGAAAGATTGTGGAACCATTGAGTATTGTTAAATGATACGAAGATCACATCGGCTATTGCGTTATTCAAAACAATATGTTTTCTTTTTTTTTATTCGCACAATACTATATTGTAACGATTCGACAAAAGTAAATTGAAGTAGTTGAAGTTGCTGAGGCAAAGGCCTCATATTAACGAAATTTAATAAAAAATGGCAAGTATAAGCCGTATGGCGCAACTTGCGCAGCAATGACATCGCTGCTAAAACCACTGCAAGTGAATCCAGTGTGGGTGGGTGCATGCTGGACGCGTGCAGTAACCGATTTTTGGAACGGCGGAGCTAGTGCGCGCGCGCAATGCGACCATAGCCTGCATCGCCGTGTTACAGCGCAGGCCTGTGCTTTGAGGTCAAGTGCGTGCTAAGAGCGAGAGTTCGCCAGATTCCTTTCGCACCGTCAAAATGGTGTTTCATGGCATACCATAAGTTGCTTTACACACAGCTCGTGCTGGTGACGACATGTGAATACCTCCTGTACGCACGTCTATGACTACAGTGAGAGATGCCTCACGAACAAGGGGAGCAGGGGTGGCAGTCGTCGTCGCGTCGCGTCGCCACGCCCCCCCCCCCCCCCCTCCCCCCCGATATTTAAATATATTTTAAGTAAACAACATGGGGGAGGAGGAGGAAAATCTCCCCCTACCACAATCTTCCAAATTGTTCCGACACCTCTGCCAGTGGGCGTAAATTCGAGCGATAGTGTCAGTTCATTCCGCCGGAACAAAGGAATGGCCCCACAATGGCGCTGTCAAGTACAACCAGTGCGGCTCCTGACATCTCTCTTACACTCGACAGCAGATATACACTCGCGGTCTATGCTGTCGATATCACTCAAGTGACGCAACGTCGACCCGCTAATTTCTCTTTGGACAAGCCAGCCGAAAGAAGGATAGAGCAAAACTTTGCTGTTGGATAAAAAACAAAAAGTACAGCTGTATTTCGATCTATCGATCAAACCGTCATATGCAGAACTGCATTTTATGAGGAAGGCAGCCGACGCTACTGGCCGCCGCGTCTTTTCGAAACGTCGTCGTTTTCCCTTTTTTTGCGACGACACCGAGAGGCTCCGTTTCACCGTAACTTTGCAAACGGTGAAGGATGGCTCCAGTGAGCAAATCAACGCGTCAGAAGGAAACACCTGACTATAAACCCTATCTGACTAATTGCATGCAGTGCTGTCAAAATCACGGGCAGGAGAGAGGGATGAAGGCCGCTTTTGCACCAATATTGAGGATAAGGGAGAGAAAGGAAACATCCGGGACACACAAGAGGGTGAGAGAGAGCTCCAGGGACTATTTTCGTCATTCTTGTCCAGCTCGCTTACACCTTTGCATTGAATCGCATTATAATCCTCCTTCCCCTCTTCTCCAACTGCGCATGCTTCGCAAGGCTTGACTATCTACCTATGCCATCAGCAAAATGACTTTTTGTTTTCTCTCTCTTTTTAAAGAAGAGGGACAAGGAACAAAGAGTGGGTTGGTGAAAAAGGATAAAAGACCGAATAAAAACATTGGGGGGGGGGGAGGGGGGGGTAGCACTAAAAGAATAAAGAGTGATGATGAATATGTTATCATCTAATCTTCTATCGCTTCGGAACTTGTTCAGTAGATCACCTAAAATGTTTTCTGTCCATTCTTCCATTGTTTTTACTACCTGCATCGCTAGTCTGTACGGAATTAAGTTCCTGTTATTGGTCGGCATGATGTTATGCTATCCTTACTTCCCTTGCCTTTATATAGTAATATCACTCTGCTGTTCTCAATCGTTAAGTACATTTCCCCCCATTATTATTTGATCAGTCGCCTATCTTGACTTTCATTTGTTTTCTGTTCCTAGTGTGTTGACTAGACTCCTTCGTATGCAATCTGGGCCTGTCGCTGTTTCAGCCGGTACTTTACTTTCTGCTCTGTCCCATTCCCCCGTAGTCGTCTCAGTTGTCTCGTTAGTGTTCTCGTCTTGTGCCGTATTGCTGTTTGTGTTCCGGACAATCTCGTTCGGTGTAAGTTCTGCGAATGTTGCCTCGATTGTTCGTGTAACAAATTCTTTTGCCTCCTCGCCTTCTACACTTATCCCCTCGTGTATGGTCAGTAAACGATGGAGCCCTCCTTTGCTTCTTCCTGTGCATTAATGTGCTCCCAGAACCTCTTTGCTGCATTCCTATCATTTTGATTTACCTCCATCATCCACTATACTCCAGCTCTACCAATCCTGGCCTGGACTGGGGCAAATGCCTCTCGCTTTCTTTCCTGAAATGGATCCCATTTTTATGCTACTGTAGCGGGTGTATCCCCCACTTTCTTCGCCCATTTGTGTTCTCTCGAGGCCTCTTGTCGCGCTCTATGGCCGCCTTAACTTCTCTCTCCCACCAGCTTTTCGGTGTGTGTTTCCTTCATCGATCTTCCTGTTTGATTTTGCCGTCCTGGCTACGTCACTGTTGCTCACCGGGGGGTTTTTGACGTGCACTGCGCGGTAGTGATTACACGACCCCGGGCCGGGGACGGGCGGGGGCGCGGATTTCGAACCTCGGCCATGGAGGGGCCCCGGGCAGTGTGTCAGAAAGGTGGGAGCTGAGAGACTGACCAGCTTCTCGTTCTCGTCTTCCATGTCGAGGCGGGCGTTGATGCAGTTGCGCGTGTCCAGGAAGGCCTTGCGCTGCGCGTGCTCCATGATGGAGTGCACGAACACCCCCACCAGGTGCACGCACACGAACACCACGCCGTTGGCCAGCACCTGCACAGGAGGAACCGCACTCTCGTGAGAAAAATCATAGTTTCTTTCTTTATTCTTTTACACAAAATGTGGTTCTCGGCCTAGGGTTTAATTTTAAAAAGTTCACAGAAGTGTAGCACGTAATTTTCCCGCTACATTTAGCGGGCAATTTGAACTGGTGTTCGCAAAAGTGTAACACGTGATTTCCCCGCTAAACAAAGCCAGGTTTCCCCGCTAAATGTAGCAGGTAAATTGAATAAGAATACATTTTCAGGCAACTTACAAGATTTTCCCGCTTTTTTTCTTACCGGGGAAATTCAATTAGGGTATATTTACGCGCTATTTAAAGTTTTCCCGGTCAATTTAGCGGGGAAATATTTTTAACAGCAATAATCAATGAACCGTAACAAGCACCAAAAAATTCCACCCCACATTCTGTACATCCCAGCACAGAGGTCAAGCACCCCCTTTCTTATTGGCGGGGTCAGCGACTTCACTTTCGTCGACAAAATCACTCACGATCAGGCCATTCATAAAGGCGCGACTCGCAATACGCAGATCCTTCAGCTGAGTCTCCGTAAAACTCCCGTCAGACGGGCACGTTAAAGCACCCACAGCACGAACTGTTCATTCAACTCGCGATCTCGCGCCTATCGGCGTGCTCTGTGCTCTTCGAAATGAATTCGTTAGGACAAGGGGTATAATTCGTGAAATACGAGCGCGAACAATCAAAGGACTAAGCGGGCCCTGCAGCTTTTGATGCGACAACGTCTCTTAACCAAGGAACCAGAACGCAGTTGTTTTCGTGTCGTTATGCAGCTCCTTGACTCGATGCCTCACTCGTTTGAAAGACGCCTATTCACTCCTCTCCCGCGCACGCGCGGGGTGAAACGGCGTTTTCGATGAGCCATCCGAGTGCGCGCTCAGTACAGTTTGACTCGCCGTTGCTATTAGCGATGTGCGCAACCAAAAGCGTCGCTGCGGTCAGCTTTCCACGATTGGCCAGACCATGGGCATATGAGCATTGTCAGATTGTCAACTTTGACGGTGTTAGTTCCGGTTGCGATGGTTCCTAGCTTCCACTGTGCTTTTCAAACACACCATCGAACTCGTCGTCGCACCTGGTGGTAAGTAGCCAGGGTAACAACTGGTGACGTCACGGCGAGGCAAATCCCAGTCGTGACGTCACGGAGGGAAACCATTAGAGGGCGCCACCGAAATATCTCAGCGCTAATACTCCGTTTCACCTTATGTTGTACCGCAGCGAAGGCTAGAAGCGCGAGCTCATAGCGTTGGCAGCTGCCCTTGGTGCACGAGAGCTTGTGCCGCCGAGATGTGCCCTAGAGCAAGGAGCTCGCGCTTGTAGCCTTTCCTGCGGTACAACACAAGGTGAAACAGAGTGTCGTTCGACTGATTTCTTTCTGGTGTCATTTCGGAGTTGAATAGACATATATACACTCCACAATAGGTGCTCACATATAACTTGTGGCAATCAGTGTTAGTAATTCCGCGTGAAAGTTAAAACTTGAGCCTACAGTTTACCGTTGAGGCCTCTGTCTCCGTTCCTATCGTACCGCTGAAATGACGAACCCAGACAGACCTCATCGAGACAAATATTACGGTAAAAGAATCATCTAGATATCTCCATCAGTTCGAGATATATGCATCAGCAAAGTAATCCGTCCGACGCTGACATGACGAAATTACGGTCAGTGCGCAGGCGAGTTGGTGGAAGTTTACCACCACAATTTTAACCCAACTAAAACAAAACAATTTTTGTTTTTCAGTGGAAGACAAAGTAACATGGACAAACAACGTCTCTAGAGACGCAGTCTGTCTCTGTTATTTCTCTTCCACTGTAATAAAACGAGCTTTCCTTCTTCTAGCTGCCATAGTCTCGGGTTAAAATCATCATGGCCGACATATGACGTCACCCGTGGTGCCATCTTGCGACACGCCTCGGATGTATTTGATACTTTTGTTTCATTCCATTAATTCTGTGACATGCATATAAATGTGTTACATTGGATACATGCGTTTCATTTCAATGGACTCGGCCCGTTGACGTTGTCACGCCTAAAACTTGCGGCCGTGTCCTATACACAACGTCTACCATTCGAAGTGCTTGAAGTGTCTACTTTGCCTTTCCACTTCTGTGCAAGCTTTTGTTAGTGTATCAGTTACACGACAGGTTTGATTCCCTCAAACACGGAGCTAGCTGTTTAGTTGTGTCTGGAAGCACAGAGCACGGCAACAGGATGCCGAGTGACGAAGGACAGAGTATGAACTGCCGTGAATGGCTATTTTAGGCAGGGAATCAAAGGTAAACCAGATACAGTCCCCGCTAGTGTGAGAAAAGCAGGACGTGTCTTTAGAACGGCCGGCCTCCAGCACGAGTTCGTGCCTTCCACCGTGCTGCGCGCGCATGCTCGAGGTGCACAAGACGCCGAAGCATTGTCGAAGGCAGAAAGCTCGAGCTGGAGGACAAATGAAGCTCCTCCCTGACGCTCTCACATTGTCACACAAAATATTCCAACGAAATTGTGTTGAAATACGATATTTTTGAGCATCCAAATTGTTGTTGCGTCAAAGTTCGAAACGATCGCAATAAAACCCCAATATTTTCTCATTTGATTATGAGCATAAATTACATTTATACGTAGAACTTTATAAAAAGAAAAATCGGCACTTAAATTACAAATATGCCACCTTAAAAACATCCCAGCCGAACTGGTTTATTCTAAGCTTCCTCCACTTCTCCAGCTAATTTACGTTTAATTTACTCTATCGACTTTGCCATTAAACAGATGGAACCAACATAAAGATGAGAACAACAGTATTGACATAAAAGATAAGTCTACAGAGCAGCCCGTATAAATCTGGCAATGCCTAAATATCCTTGCTTATATGAAAATAAAATCGTAAGAATATTGCAGTTTATCACACATGCTAGTCGGTTTTATTTAAAAATTTCACTGCAAGGTAGAGCTGTTACGTAATCACTCACGAAGTCAATATTATTATTATTATTATTATTATTATTATTATTTGGTGTTTGCGTTTGTAACGTACAGATCTGGAGGAGTGCTTTCCCTTTAGCACGCGGGAGCGCTGCGGCGAAGCAAGGCACGCAAAATCGTAATGCCTGATTCGCGGTTGTCGCTTCACTGCAATACACCAGTGTGTGGCAACTCAACTCAACGAAACTAACGGACCACTAACAACTCTTTATTGTATATATTACGAACCTTCCGAATATTTTGCACCCTTGAGGGTGCAAAATATTCACCCTTAAGGGAAATTTTTACTCCCTCAGAGGAGTAAAGAGCCGATCTGCACCCCTAAGCAGACTTGGGAAGTCTGCTTAGGGGTGCAAAATTACTTTTTGAAGTAATTTTGTAATTGCCACGTTACTTTTTTTCGGAAGTAATTTGTAATGTAATTTCGTTACAAAATATTGGTAACGGATTACTTTAATTATTCGTTACTTTTTAAAAATATGAGCATAATACAGTAACTGGAGCAGTACGAGCAGAACATTCAGCAGCATAAAGAGAGCAAGTTCAACAGAATAGGAAACATCAGGAAGGGGAGAATAGGCAAAAAGAAAACACTTTTTTTTTTTGTATGACCGGTCACTAAAACCACTAGAAAAACGGGCAAGGCATGTACAAATATAGGAAAGACAAAGATCAAGTATGACAACGCCGAGTAGGCTCTCCGTCGCCTTCCATCGTGTTTTTCTTCTTCTCCCGGGCAGGAGAAAGCTCTTCGTGTTTACAGTCAAACGCCGCTACAACGAACGCGTCTACTACGAAATAGCCTGTACAACGCTTTAATAGCCTGTACATCTGCTTTATTGGGGTCATTAAAGTGCGCGACGAATATAACGAAGTGACGTGTATAACGAAGAATTATGGCGGTCCCACACGCTTCGTTATACATTTGTTTTTGTCTTTTACACCGTTTCACCCTAACCAATTGCTTCGACGTCTCCCGCCACCTACACAGACATCAAACGTGGGTCCGTACCCCCTCGATTCGCGGGTTCACAACTCGCGTAACAGACGATGTAGCCTCGCGCGAGGGGGGTGAATTATCTTGGTCTTTGATGTGCCGCTACTTTATTCTAGCACGCTTTTGAGGCACGACTGAAAAGCGCCCGGCGCGAGGCTAAGAGCATCGTCTTCGAGGGTAGGGATGATACTTCTTTTGGTTTACTTGTCTGGGCATGGTGTTCGAGTCCACTCCTCACTTTACAGTCAACTGACAACATAAAATGGGGGGGAGGGGGGGGGGGGGGTTAGGCCATCTAAAGAGTGCTGACAGAGAGAGAGAGAGAACATGCAAAAGTGGTGTGATCCTCTATTGTTTCGTGAGACCGATGGCCACCGCTTCTCTCGCTCTCTATGCCCTCCTCTCCCATGGCCTCCACGAATATTGGTATGAAAGTGAGAACCGATGAACGATCGATAACCCGTAACCGCCACTTCTTCTCTGACTGGTCGAGTTTTCGGTCACGGAGTATCCGTCGTCTCCATGGTCATCTCTTAATGAGATGTTCAAAATTCAGGGCATTAAGGAGAACGAAAGTCTAGACTTTCAATGCAAACTTCGCTTACAAAAAAAAAAAAAAAAAAAAAAACACATTGTCATCAGCAAGAATAACAAACTCTAATCTACGGAAACAGATCAAGGTAAGCTGGGACACCTGCATTCTGCATTGGGTTATACATTGTAATGTTAGAACTAAGTTTTTCTATTCTTGTGAATAACAGGCGAAAGACCCGAGTTAAAAGGGAGCTTTCGTAGTTCGCTTCTTCAGCTCCGAATATCGTAGCGGAGGTAGACGCTGCTACTGTGCATGCGCACCGCTAGCTTTGTCTGCACAATGCCAGGGATGATTTCCGGAGGCCGTAAGCTAGCGGGATGGCGGATGTGGTTGCAGCTTTCGGTGCCTTGTCAGCGTTCAGGTGAACAGAACATTTTTGAAAAAAATATCAAGATTGTTTCTATTGTTTTCTGGATGAGTGTACGAAAAAAAGTAACGTGCAAGTAATTTGTTACGTAACGAGTAAAGTAATCCGTTACTTTTCATCGAAAGTAATTTGTAACGGCAATCCATTACATTGGAGGCTCGGTAATTTGTAATTGTAATCCGTTATATTTTTCAAGTAACGAGCACAAGTCTGCCCCGAAGCCACGGTCACGCCGCTCCCACACGTCGTAGGACAGACACGCGGTGCATGCCGCAGACACGATGACCGAACTGTCTCCGGACAGAACGATTCGATGCATGTTTGTTTCACGCCTGCTTCCAACATCTATGCAGACAGTCTATGGATCGCCATACAAGAAAGAAAGACGCCGCAGTGTTTGCAGACTGTCTTTTGTAGGACGCGGCTCTGGGGGTGCTCGCCACAGTTTGAAAAGACACGGCCGTGTGCGCCAGAAACGCCGGACGTCCGCAGCGGCCGCTAGCGGCGTTCCTCGCAAGACGCGCGCATTTATGAATGCCCATTGGATGGATCGAAAATACAGAGGCAATTTCTTCTTTTAATATTCTTTCCTAAAGTAGCGTTCTTTAAAAGCCACCCAGAAACATACACGAACAAAGGTGGTCTAGACGTCGAGCAATTTACCGAGACAAATATGCTAATGACGAGCTCATTACCGAGAAGAAAAAAAAATCTACAAAAAAAATGCGATCAATAAATTGCAATTTTCTAGCAGAGGGCGTCTTATCTTTATCTTAACCCCTCTAAAAAGAAGCGTAAGGCATATATATATATATATATATATATATATATATATATATATATATATATATATATATATATATATATATATATATATTTTAATTGACCGTGATATATATAAGGCAACTAAAAAAAATGAAACAAAACTAAGGTTTGGCACAACATTAATACCACCGAGCGGAGTAACTTATTAAAAACGGCAAGAAAAGATCCGATATTACTTCATAATTAAAAACGAAAATTTACGTCACACTGCAGAGCTTACAAATTGCTACTGCTTTCATTTATTAATAACTGGCGGACCGATGTGCAAGACCAAGCAATTCGGTTTATAGATTTTTGTTGTTTTCGTTTAAAAAAGTGTTAAAACGAAAATAATGCGCATTTTGTTAATTCGCGCTGTCACGTGACGTCAATTTCACGTAACATCAGAGTGTCACATATAACGTTGAGCGGAAAACGTTTTCCGATAAATTTAGCGGGAAAATTTCTTCGCAAAATTTAGCAAAGAAAAAACAAAAAAAAAACTTTGCAGCCAAGTGCGTAGAAAAGTGCCGCGTTTCGGCTCGGCTGTCGCCGCGATTCGTTCGAAAAAAGAAAAAAAAAAAGTAAACGTTTTAGGTAACGATTGAGGTATCGAGCAGCCGGCACTTCGAGGTCACTGCCAACAGCTCCATCGGTTCTCATATAATAAAATATAAATAAAAAATAAAGGAGGTGCCAAACCATTTTTATTATTTTTTAACACACCCGTGTCGAGGTGGAGCCCAAATTGAGACCGCGCTGCTCCAAAATTCTCCTGCCTCATCCAGCCACGGGTCCCGTGAGAAATTCACTCGATTTCCATTCCGTGCGAGAGCTACTTTATTACGCCCTGCCGTTTGCTCTTTTCCCCTCCGCCCTTTTTTTTATTATTATTTCTTTATTTTTGTAACGGCTGTTGCAAATTGTTTTCAAGGTCGATTGAATCCCATATTTTACTTAATATTTTCGCTTTCCTTTTTGATCTCCATTTCATACTTTTTTGTTTGTTTTGTATTTATGGCGATTAGGTTCCGCGTCGTTTGCTTCCGTACGCTTCATTTATATATTTCTTCACTTGGCCGCTCATAGTGAAATTAAATACGAGTATCTCGGGCGGATATGAGTATTTCCCGAGCTACGAATTAAATGTCGCTCGAACCGCACTCCTTATCTTCCGGCCGGCGCGCATTCGAGGATCGCTAACGAGAGAGATGGAAGACGATCGCGTCGCCTGAAGTGGCGCGGCTGTCCGAAGTGCATGCGGTCAGTTGTAGCTTAAAAACTCCCAAACTACAACGGGTTAAAAAAAAATAGTCGTTAGTTGTTTGTACAGCAGGAGTTTCGTCTGCCAGAACAAGGCGACATTGTCTCCTAGCTGTAGATGAGCAATTTAGCCAGTGCGGTACAACCGCTATCCTGGGATCTTTAACGTGCACCACGCAGTAGTGATACACAACCGCACGCCGGTACGATGCTCATCCAGATCGAAATGGGCAAGGGTGGGGATGCAACGGGTGGAAATCGGCTCATTCTGTGGCAAAAAGCTTGCATTGCTCGAAGAAGAGAAAAAAAGTATGTAATAAACTTTTCGAATCTCGTACTATTACACCATAAACCTGTTTTTTTTTTTTTTTTTGTTAGCGGCACGTTAAGGAAGTTGGTTTGCGTCGTTGTAGTGATCCACCCCGCTGGGGCCTGCGATGATCTGTAGTATATTGTAAATAAATAAATAAATATCACGGGTGAAAAAAAAAATAATCACAGGGGTATGCGTGCCGCATATCATTGAACTAATGTATTTCACGAGACGGAGTCCATAGGAAGTTAACGATGCAGCGGTGATGATCGAGCTCAAGTTAAAAGAGATTTTCAAGAATTGTTTAAACGTAACTTGGACGACAGGCGGTCTAAATGAAATATGCATAACATCGCGGAGTCATTTTATATTCCCTCGTTCCGCCTGGGAAATTTGTCTTCGAACGAATAAAGTTTCAACTCGGTTGAAGTTTCGGCCTAAAGTTCGACAACCAGATTCAGTCTGGCTAAAGTGGCGGAGACTGCTTGAATGGTGTGCGAACGTTTAGCCTAGATATTAGAGATAAGAAATAAAAGAGAAACAGAAAAGGGCATATGGCGGTCCCTCAAGGGCCCAGCAGAAAGTACTCAGGGCACCGCCATCCGTCTTCGTACGTCGCCAGCCTGTCCATTTCATGGTCATCGGAAACAGATGACCACTTGGCACAGATCGTGTCAACAGGCGGGCTTGTAGCTGGCGTCTGGGAAGCGGAAGAAAAAAGAAGAAGAAAACGCGGGCGAATTAGGCCGGCTTGCTAGAACAGCGTCTGAGCTGAGACTGGGTGAAAGAAAGCAATGCAAAGGCTGGGGCGACGCGAGAGTCTTGAGACGCAGTTTAAGTCCCGCTCAGCTTCGTGCGCTGGCTTCGGCTGTGCTTCGTTCCCCCCAGTCTCAGCTGTTCCTAGCAAGCCGGGCCTGGTGTTGATACAACGCGTTTGGAACTCGAAGATGGAGCGACAATAGACATCCTCGTCCAGGAGCGCGAGTCCACCAGGAGTCCACGAGTGTGCACGAGAAGCAACCACAAAAGAGGCGCCTGTGCTGGCGTCCGCAAGAAGCGACCATTTACCGCTGAGGTGAAGCGGCGTCTTAGCGTCGCATCATATATCCACGATCCGCGGGCGTAAACTGGCGTCTGTCAGTGTCCCTCATCGTCTGTCCACGGGCACTAAAGGCTTTCTTACACTCCAACGTCGAGCGTAGCCAACGCGGCGTAGCGCATCGTTCGCAGATGCTAATTGGTCGCAGATAACGAGTTCCTGCTCGCCGGCCAATGAAAGGAGCACGTTCTGCGCTCATCGTCGGATTATAAGAGCCTTAAAGGTGCCCTGAGGAGGTTTTTGAGGTCGACTACATATGGCGATAACTCACTCTGCTGGTTCTAAGCATCCTAGAAATCCCTAACTCATGACGAGATCGCAACACACCGATTTCATCTCCGGCGATGGGTGGGAGCATGTTCCGAATCCAGCACCACTGCCAGTCAATAAGGATCCTCGCGCCTCCGACCGGTGAACACATCCGTCCCGCAAAAAAAAAAAAAACAAACAAAAAAAAACACACATAGTTTGCTGTTTTTGAGACGGTAATTGCAATATTATGTTCCCCGTCCGCGAGAAATTACATTTTCGACCACTCTCACTTGCTTCTATCACCTACAAAAGCGTACACATTTTGTAGTAACAGCGTTTGCAATCTCAGCGAAATGCCTCGTTTTCATTGGTCACAACATGCCGTCCTGGCCACCGGCACAGTGCTCCTTCCATCGCCGCAGATAATTTCAATCTTTGATTGCTTTTTTTTAATGGGGAAATCGACCGCGCATCGTTACGATTGATGGACTTCTAGGATGCTTAGAGCCCGCAGAATGAGTTATCGCCATATTAAGGCGCACAACGGGAACGCGACCTAGAAATAGACGAATTTGCTCCCCAAAGGCAGTGCTAAAAACTTGAGAAAAGTTCTATAGATAAGAGCTTAAGTAGCGACATTCTTAAAGCGCCGACTGCGTGACGGTGCAGGTTTTAGGAAGCGAATGGCGGCGCACAGCAGAAGACTAAACTGAATGACGGCATTTTGTTCCAGGGGAATATGCTTTGACATTTGTATTGGCTGTCGCTACTTGTAAGTAGAAGTATAAAGAGACTTGAGAGTACTTGAGAGCAGCTATGGACGACAACACGAAAGTTACAAAATAAAATGAAGAAACCAAGTAGTCCGTGTGACTACGTCCGAGGCCGTGTGGTGTCGTTTTGGGTGATGTTCTTCGAACACCTCATATAACAAGGCCGTGATGCCGAATTTTTGGCACCGCCTAACTTCCTTTAGGTGACGCCAAAATGTCAACGTCACCTAAACGCCTTGAAGTCTACGAAGTGTTGTGTTAGCGCGTTTCATATGTACTTTACAGCGAAGAACAAAACTAAGCCGCAGATAAGAAACGAACAAATAAACGGATGAATGGCACTCATGTCGACATCGTGGCGTTGTCACCGTTAAGCCGGGGTCCGACACTGCTCATACACTATACTAGGGTGCCTTCATGTGCGCTTTGCTTGGGGTGATGACATCTGGCCATTTTGTTTCGAACGGTTATTTTTATTTTTTGTTCTGAAGCGCGTGAAAGGGCGTGTCCCTGCACGCGCTCGTGGCGCTGACTGTGCTACGGCGACATTTTGTTTCCTGCGAGTTCTTTGTATTTTCCCTGTGAGCGCGTGCTGTCGGCATCGGGTACTACAAACGATGGCATCACCCTAAACAGAAGGACATTGAGGCACCCTACACTATACAAAAGACAGTCTGGAAACACGAGTCACCACCGCAATATCCGTGGTTCAAATGCCGCCTGCCAAGTTTACTCCTTGAACTCGTTGCCAGGCGGCATTCGAAGCACGGATCTCGCGGTGACTCGCATTCGAATGTATGCAAACTGGCATTTTGTATGATGTATAAGCAATGTGACACCGGCTTTACGCATGTTTTGACGTGCGCCGCTCGGTTTTGGGGACAAAATAGTGCCGGTTCTTACGAGGAATTCGTTAGGGAATTTCGTGAGGCGTGCCCCTTGCTAAGGCCTCACCGACCTTGTGGTAGAAAATGAGGACGTTCCTCAAAGCAAAACCTCGGACATGACAGAGATCTGGCCATGATGCAGCACTGCCCGCGTGTGCCGAAAACAAGGAAACAGCAAGTGTTAGCCCACGACAAGAAACTTAACGGTCGTGAGGACTACTAAAGTAAAGGAGTTTAGAGCTTTATATGGATCTATCAATGAAATCACATACGCAGAATGGCGTTTTCTGAAGAATGCAGAGGGCGCGCTAACTAACTTGTTCAGCCTTCCAGGCACGCGACGCCGTATCCCGCACAAAAGGGGGACGCCACTTCCCCCTTTTGTGTCGTATCTTTTTTCTTTTTCGTTTTTGAAGTTTTTTTTTTCTTTCTTGCTTTTTTATTTTTACAGTTTTGTTATGTGGTTAGCGGAACTTGCGGCGCAGGTATTTGGCAGCCGGCTAACTTTCTTCAACGTGGCACGCTTCACTTTTCAAGGCTAAATCAAAGTTAGTTTCCGTAAGAATGCCATTCCGCATTCATTTAACGAGCGTAACCAAACTTCTCAAGCCACGCCACCTTGGACAGCCCGAACGACGCCGATGTTACAAGCAGCAGCACTATCATGCTGTCTTGAATAAAATGACGCGTTTACTTCACGAGTGCGCGTGCGCAACAGGACCGCTCAGAGCGTCGCGCACGCTCTTGTCACCTCTACGTTCGCACTTGGGGTGAAACGGAGGACCGCGTTCAGGCGCACGCTGATTTTAGTGCAACGTCAAATGTTGGAAGACTTTTGGCATCGTCTCAGAACGGTCCTACCTTGCAGGAACGCGTACAAAGCGCCACATGCTCCGGCAGTGTACAAACAAAAGACCTTCAGTACAAGGCGAACGCCAGGCTTCGTTGCACGTGGCTGATCTATAAGGCAGCACGGACGGAGCGCGAATGGTAATTTTAAAGGACCGAAAATAGCGCGCCGTCATCAAAACACATACCAGGTGCACACACAAACAAAACAAAAAGCAATTCTTCGTCCGCGCGGTTTCACCGCGAACGTGGAGCCGATAGCTTATCAAGAAAACGCGACAGCAGCGTCACACGGAATCGCGCGAACATGTGTCGATACGACACAAAAACAGCCGCGATTCGATTTGTTCCCGGTACCCCGCTCCACGTCGTGTTCGCGGTGTAATCTGGCCGTCACACGCGCCGTCGCGCTCTCACAAAAGCCGGTCACGGTGGCGGAAGCGGGCGGCCGATCGCCAGCGAAGCAAACGACCTCGACAAGGACACACCACTTAATCGGCATAACGGTCGCGTCGTTCCAGTGTGTGTGCGACCCGGTCGACGGACGACGCGTAATGGGTGTCGCCTTTTTTTTTTTTGTATTGTTTCGTTCTTTCTTTTTTTGCTTTTTGCGAGTTCTCGGGGGCGAAAGAGACCGCAATCGAGTCAAAGGGGAGAGCTGCATGCCATTAGCTCGCCGCCGTACTCGAGCGAGAGTGACTCAAATGAAAGCAAGCAGCGCCGAAAGAAGTGCACCCGACGAAAAAGAACAAAAACGATCGAGTTCAGTGCTCGGATTAAGCCGAATCTCTTTTGCACCAACTCGATTCGGAGTCCTCTTGGTCTTCTCCTTGAGGCGCTGCTCTACGACGGAAAACGAACGGATTTTTTTTTTCTTTCTTCTCACCTTCTTAATTTCCGTTGGGGAAAAAAAGGGCCAAGTTCCTCCGGTGTTTTTGCTTTCCTTTCTTTGCCCCTAAGCTGACAATGCGGTGGAAGACACGTGCTCGTCGGAGCAATCCTACGTCCATGTTTCGCCACGTGATCACGCTTCCGCCCTTCGTCACGCGCAGGGAGCGGAGTCAGCCATTCAAATGGAAGCGGTTCATTGGTCCGGCAAACGCGTAACTCCCACCGCACTAAAAAAAAAAAAAAAAGGTAATACCAGAAAAAGAAAGAGAGAACACACAAAGGAAGAAAAAAAAAAAACAGCTGAGTTTGAGAACGACATGAATCTCGAGGGGACCTCACGGAACATTGCTTCCGGAAATGGTATACGTGTCGTCCGAGTCTCCCCCCCCCCCCCCCCCTCCCCCCTCCCCCCTTGTTGAGGACTTTGCAGGCTTGCTTCGAACAAAGTCACTCGAAGACCCACTCTCTTCTAAGACAAAAAGCCAAAAACAAAAAGCAAGAAAAAAACTGAAATGAGAGATACGCACAACGTGTGTGCGTAAAAGAAAAAGGAAAGGGGGGAGGATCACCAAACGATTCCTATTTACTTGTTGTCGGACGGCCGCCGCGCTCCTTTATTTGCAGCAGATCGCTTATATTGGCGGACCCGAGAAAGATGGTAATGGCTCGGCCCTGATCCCATAGCTCTCTCTTGACTCTTAGGAAAAACTCTCAGAAGCCATATAACAAAAAAAAAAAAAAAAGGAAGGACGAGGAAACAGAATGCGCGGAACACCACCACGGTGTGATGTGAGACCGTCGCATACGTTCACTGCTTGCGATAGAAATATTTTCCCCCAGAAAGGGGCGACACTCTTCTGTTCTGGACGATTTGGGGATCACCTGTCTTGGTGCATTTTTTTTTGTGTGTGTTTGTGTGTTTGCTGTTATACTTCATCTCACCCTACGATAGACTAAAGGCAAAAGCTATCGGACCGCCAGATCCAATCATGAGCCACCTAATCGCGCGGTATTTCGCTTCGATGCACGTATCGGTGCCCGCGTCTCGGATCACTGTTGGGGATGGGCGGACAGTGGTTCGAATCAAATAGCACTGAGTGACTCATCAGTTTTGCATTGCGAAGAAAGCCACGATATACAGGCTCTTTACAGTGTCGAAGGCGCTCTTTGATTCGGAGCATTATTCGCCCACCCCTAATCAATTTTAAGCATGATATAGATTAGCGTGGAACGTGATTGGACCTCGCGGCCCGTGGCTTTGGATTTTAGTCTATCGTAGGATGAGACGAAGTATAGTTAAAGAAATCGTAAACTCCCCCCCCCCCCCCCCCCGATTTTTGTTGCCCTTTCCCAGAAGATAAAGAAGTCCGAAACAATTATAACCGAACGAGAATGCTACATCCCCCTGCAAAAGTTGTCGAAAAAGTTGGTTGCGCGTGAAGGGTAGGAAAAAGGTTTGCGAACCGTACTCACTGACGCCGACCAAAAGATTTCGCTTCACAGTGACTATACACTCTAAAAAAAGCCCGTGCGTCTACGTTCGCGTACAACACTCGGAGAGCCAATCACCGAAACTTACGGAGACAGCTCACTGCTCAGCGAATGACGATGCCGAAACATATGTTTAGACCAAAGAACGCAGTCTGAGTTGTGACATTAAGCAAGCGTTTTTTGGTCGAAACATATGTTTCGGCATCGTCATTCGCTGAGCTGTCTCCGTAAGTTTCGGTGATTGGCTCTCCGAGTGTTGTGCGGAAAAGTAAACGCACGGGATTTTTTCAGAGTGTATATCCCAAGAAACATACACGGGGGGCGCAGAATATGTTGCGGGTGAGCTGGGCACACGCTATCTGTGTAAGACGTGACACCATGATTGAATCTGGCGTCATTACGTTGTGTGACGTCAATGTGTCATGTGACGTCAGGTTGTCACGTGACATCACGTGGTATCGCAGTCATTCGTGACGCTTCTTCGTGACGGCTTTCTCGAAGCATTCAACTAATAATAAAACACGTCCTGCGTGGAAAAAAAAAAGTGAGGCACGCGAATTAATTTCTACGATTTCGTCAACAAGCTCAATCGACTCGGTCTCACAGCGGGAACAATCCTCATTTCACGGTCGAACTGCGCAGGAGCAACTGGGCGGAACTGTAAATAACGGAAGCGCAACGCCTTCTCTTGTCCGCGATTCTTTGTCATCGGAATGCGCCTTTTGAGACACTGTTCTTCCGGTGTTGGCGTATAATGGGACCGCTTTACAGCTTCTGTGTCCAGGGACAAGAGCGCGCCTTTCTTGCCGCCTTTGTTCGAGTCTCGGCACCTGGAGGCGCTCTGACGTCTGGCTGTGCTGTCTGCACGGAGCAGATGCCTCACGTCACGTGGGTTTGGCGAAAACGCGGGCTCGTTTGGGAACAGCACGATGGCAGCTTTCCATCGCTTATCCCCGGGCGAAAAACGCACAGTCCCTGGGCCACGTGCGCGGAGTCTGGCGCAGAAGAGAGCTACTGGGCATGCTCAGAAAGCCAACCCAGTAGACAAAGATGGCAGCGCGCAAAACATTGGAATGGTCTATAGACCATACCAAGGTGCTGCCTCCAGCTCGTACAACTGTGAGACAGTATAAAGCCCTTCGTACCTGGCCCGTACCTGGCGTTGTGTGATCTCCTTCGGGGCGGTCGAGGCGGGGCCTGATCGAACGTTGGCTAAAGCGAACACCCGCAAACTGTGGACCCTTCTTCGAACAGCGAATCACCTATACGCGCGCTCCGTTGACACTGTCAGCCTATTGGTGACGTGCGCGATCGAAAGCGTCGCTGCGGTCGGCCTTCCACGATTGGCCGAATACTGACTATGACGTCAGCAAAGGATTTTTCATTGACAGAAATAAGAGCAATCTAAGAACTTCAATTTTGACGGTGTTGGCAGTGTTGGTTTCAGAGCGCAATGATTTCAAGCTTCCACCATGCTCATTACAAACACCATCGAACTTGTTGCTCGCAAGGTAATGACGTCACGAAAGGGAACCGTAGGAGGGCGCCACCAAAACATCTCGCCGCTAATAGAGTCGCTAGATGAGCTACGCGTAGAGTATCGGCTGCACTCTGTTCCCAGATATTGTTGCGGGCACCGCCATCTTAGTTCTTGTGCAGAGCAGACGCAACTGCCGATTGTCATGAGTCATGACATGACTCAAAAGTGCGACTTCTTCAGCGGGTGCTATGAAGCTCAAGCACTATTGCTTTGCTCCGTCGCGAACTGTAAAAACCTTAGTGGGAGACATAGAAGCGTTTCCCGTGATTTCAGATAAACCTGTAGATGACTGGCAACCACGATTTTAAGCCACAAGATGGGTAAGTGACGTTACTCTGAAGTGTACCTTGCACTATGTCAGCCCGCGGCCGTTTACACTGCGAGAGTTTGGCCTTAAAGAGATTTTGACAGTCTGACAACCGAGGGATGCCTACTTTCGTCCGCCATTTTGGGGCTCCAACTCGCATGAATTCTACGCGATTTCTCAGGAATAAAGAGGAGAATGAAGTAACGCCATTTTGTGTCATCGCGAAATCCGCCGGTTCTAGAGGGAAACAAGCCCCGCCCATTGGCCAAACCCTCTCAGCATAAATGGCTCCGCATGTCAGCGGACCCCCCCCCCCACTCCCTTGGCGTGACGTCAGAGACACGGGCTCTGCAACCGGCGCGTATAACAACGAGGCCTCGGTGCTGGATTGTCTACGTCACCACCCAGAGGCCAGTGGCACACGCTCGTACACCAGTACTGCGTCGGCGCTCGCGTTCCAGCCGAACGCGAGCGCCGACGCACTCACGACCCTTCAGGACCCGGAAATTCCGGGTTCAAACCCCAGCCCTGCCTGTTTCGATCTGGGCGAGCATCGTATACCGGCGTGCGGTCGCATATCATTACTGCTTGATGCGCGACCCCAGGCTCTGGCCTACACTGGCTCTCGTCTACAGTGGAGACACCTGCAGAGGCCCAGCTGAGGCCGGACCAACTTCGCGCAGTCTAAACAAACACAACAGTGACAGTGCCTCAGAGCCAATCATGAACACGTTACTCGAAGAAAACAAAGTAATCGATCACAATTACAATTACTCTCGCGTAAAAAAAAAGTATTCCATTAGATTACCCGATTACTTGAGACGAAAAGTAATTGGTCGTTACTTGAATAAAGTAACTGCTACTTCTCTGCTTTCGTACGGTTCGTTATTGGATCAGAATCATGCACCGACTTATGAACTACTTGCCTTTACCAAATTTGGTAAACCATTCTCCTGTCGGAGATTCGGTCCGATGATTCCTTGGTGAGAAGCTTGTACGAACAAAGCGCACCATTAGAAACGGGAGGTAAAAAAAAAAAGTAACAGTGGCAAGTAATTTTAGTACATCTAGAAGTAATCAAATTACTCTCGCGATTACTTTCTAAGAAATGTAATGAAATTATTACAAAATTGCCCTCAAAAGGTCATCGATTACGAGTAATTTGATTACTTGTAATGAGTAAGTTTGAGTGACAACACACCCAACTCCGTCCAATTTCCCCTTTCTCCTTATTTATTTATTTATTTATTTATTTATTTATCCTATTCCTTCTTGAGGACGGTTGTAGGAATAGCACATAAATGATAATACACAAGGAAACGCATGGTCAATATGGCAAAAAAGCCAAATTGCAATAAGATAACAAGTCACAAACGTATGGAAGAAAGATGTGAAAAAAAAAAAAAAAACACGAAAACACAAATATCGCTCATGAGTGAATGAATGTTAGGCACTGATGGGTGACGTAAAAAAATCCAACACTGGTGCTTTGTTGGCGCGCGAAAGCCCGATAATTGGCGGGTTCCCGTGGTTGAAACAAAGCAGCGACAATGGCAAAAAAAAAAAAAAAAAAAGAACACGAACGAAAAAGAAGGAAAATAAAAGACAAAACTAGCTCACGCGTACATCTTGCGGCTCCTTGTGCGTGAACGGCCAGAGGCGTTGCGCATGCGTGAAGGAAGAGAAGAAGAAAGACGAGAACACAAAGAAGGTGCCGGGTCATAAAATAAAATAAGGGGGTATCGGATTATCGACTGAGTCCGTCCACGCGCTGCTTGTATCATATATAATTGGAAATTATGCTAATGCGCCCGATGACAGCCGGCCGTGACAAGGGCAGCATTGATTATACAGGGTGCGCTTTCAGGAAGACGCCTGTCCTTGCTGACAAGCAGCTTATGCGTGCGTCTTTCCCACTGGGCTACTTCGATGACGCAGTTTGTACAATGGAGACGTTGGCGCCTTTTTTTTTATTCTCTATTTCTACTATAAAGTTACTTCAGTTTCTACCTAAACGTCATTCACTGTGCTCTAGAAAATCTAAAGGCTTGAACAGAGAAGAGAATGATAAAGGGGGATTTGACACTGCTATCATAAATATTCGAGCCGCGGTGTGACAACTCTACATTAAGGCAGTCACATCGACATTCACTATGCTTAATTAATTATTATATTTTTTCCAGTACCTAACGCAAGCGCGGGCGTGATCTGTCTGTGGAGTAATATGTTTTTTCTCCTTAGCAAACAGCTGTGCTACGGCGAAGCGAGACACGAAGCACAATATGATCTCTTCTCCGCGGGTGTCGCTTCTCCGCAGTGCACCAATGCTCGGCACGAAGCCCAATTGAGGCTCCGCTAAGTGACTGGGCTTCTTTGTACTTTTAGCGCGCCCGAGCACACGAATCATAGAAAACATCGTGGAATTTCTGGGGACCTTGGAGTATTCGATACGAAGATCGATTCGAGAAGTAGTACGCTATTCAAAGCTATAATCTAAAGTTTAAAAAAAAAAAAATGTGCACAAGCCAGTCACAACCGGATCTGGCAGTATAGCAGCGGCCCGAGTTATTGGCTTCGGCACTGAAAAAGTGAAACGAACTTTCGACGCAATGGTGGCGTCTTCCCATTTAAATCAAAGTAGCGGGATGTAGGAGGGTAAATAGTTTGGCGCAAATGGCAGAGCAATCGCATGACAGCCGTCAAGGTTTCATAGTGTAAAGGACGATCCACACATTTGTGTCGGTTGCGTCCAAAACAACCAAAACGACAGTAATGACAGCAAGTCTAAAAAAAAAATGTTTTTTTTTTGTCGTAAATTTATTTTATGACATTCTCTTTCCATCCAAACTGTTAAAAAAAAAAAAAAAACACACCTTTACATATGATTTTTTTAAGCGTTCCTCGCGAATATAAGTTCAAGTTCCAGTTCAAGTTTTATTCGCCTCAAAGACGTTCGTTCGAACGTATTACATGACAGGGGGGGGGGGGGTAGAAAAATAGAAGCAAATGCAAGATACAATGGCAATCAAAGAACTAACTAAAGTTAAAAATTAACATCAAACAAAAACTAAAAACAAACTGTACAGAATTCATAACAAAGTTTACACAAACCGGGCACAGCAGAACCGGGGACACAGTGCGCAATTCATAGCAAACACAAGAAGACATGGCGCTGAAAACATATCATAGTATCAAAGCCGAAGATTTTTCGCGGAATATTATTTCGTTCTGTTCAGGGACTATGTCGTTTGGGAGAGAATTCCAATTTTTAATGGACAAAGCAAGAGGAGAGTATTTGTATCTATTAGTGCGACCGAATATAGGTGCAAAAATCAATCTGCCGCAATTTTTAAGGAATGATCATGACGCAAAGAAATGTAGCGTCTTTGGCACTGTGCAGGCAATCAAAACTTATCAATAATGCTTATCTCTACAGATATCCTACCATGGTATTGCTGTTCTCGCGTCTTTAAAGAAAGGAAAATTGTTTTTCAATGCCGCAAAGCACCGACGCCGCATGTGTGGTGACGCTGCGAAGATGTGCGCTTGCTTCGCCGGTGCATGGATAACGAAATCTCGAAATCGAAGAAATGTCTTTATAAAGCAGCCAGTCACCAAAAATGGAGAGGGCAAGGAGAAACTGTTCATTTCGTGAACCAAAATGGCGACCATGAGGGGTTAGGAGCGTGGCACTACTTTGCCAGGATCCAGTGAGATTAGTCATAGAGAGTGTTTGGCCAATCGTGGAAGGCCGATCACAGCGACCCTTTCGGTTGCGCACGTCGCCAATAGCATCCGCTGAGGTCCATCATCAAGGCTGGTTGCGACTACTTACGACTGCGTGCATTAAAACCTCTTGGGGTCTCTTACGACGATAGGACACACTGGCGCCATCTTTCGGGTAGTCGTGGAACACTCGGAAAATCCGAATATGTTTTTGCGCGTTATTACTTATTTTTTGGTTAAAAATATATTTTGACAATGCTAATACGCAACCATTTCTCATAGGTCTAGCAAATACCGCAAACTTTCGCTCTAGTGAAATGCAGATCAAATCAAGTCAATAGTTTATTTTCCCATTCAACAAAAAATGGGGGAGGCCAAAGAAAAAAGCTGATAAATCAGCTTGACATGGTCCTCGGCCACCCTACAGAGGCAGTGGCGGCGGCAATGGAAAAAAATTATACAGTTGCAGGGCCTGCCATTGTGTTCTCTCGCCGCGAGGGGTCGCAAGAACTCGGGTCGTAAGCAAACTCAATTATTTGAACGGGCCCAAAGGGCGTTGCTAAAAGCCAGTTCACACTCGTGCAACCGAGTACGACCGAGAGAGGGACAAGACCTGTTGAAACCTCTTCAAAGTTTTTAGGACGAGAGAACACACTGGCACGCTGGCGCCATCTATGCGGTGACCCAGCAACTGCATTTCACAAGAGCGAAGGGATTGCGGGATTTCCGAGGTCAAATGTGCGTAATACCTACGAGAAAGGCTCGTTTATAACGTTGAAAAACGTTTTTCGAGCCAAGAAAGAAAGGGTAATGCGCTAGAGAAATAGGAAATATGCCGGACCGCCAAGCTTCCGCTGCTACCCAATAGATGGCGCCAGTGTGTCTTCTCGTCGTAAGAGATATTAAGAGGTTCCAAGGCACTCTGTTCTAAGAGGTCGCAAGTGTGTGAACGGGCCTTGACACTTGCGTTGAGTCCGAAGGTGGCAACAGCTGCGTCGGCTCCAAACAAAACCGGTTTTCACCCCGTTTCGTTGGAGCCGACGCAGCTGTTGCCAGAGCAAACCTCCCACTCTGTTGTAGTCGACGCAAGCGTGTGAATCGCCCTTTAAAGGCCGACGTACAACCACGGTTTTCTGCAGGGAAGATAATCCTTCTAGCGCTCCCTTCTCCTGGAAGAGAAACCGAGTTGGGGCAAGAGAAAAAAAAAGTGGAGAGGGGATATTTAAAAGGAGGAGGCGGGCAAAAGTGGACATCCGTGAAGGGGCGGCCCATTTGGGTATGCAGGCCCGTTGTCCATGCACGATCGCTGGACACATGGCGGTCGCTCGTCAGACTCCGCAGGCCGTCGTTATGGATGCACGAGGAGCTCGAGGGCGGCCCACAGCAGCGGCGGTGCCGCAGACGGAGAGACTGCTCGTTTGTTCCGAGGCTCCGCTGGGCCGATGCTGGTAGATTAGAGCGCCGAGGCGTCGGTCGCTTCTGTCCCGAGGGAGCCGGAGCCCGGTCTCGTTAGCGGCTTAATTTGATCGCCGACGAGTCGCCACGGAACAGCGAGCCGCCGCTCCTGCTCAACTCAAACTGCACGCGACGCCCCCAGACCGCAACGGATATGCACCGTTCCGTCACTCGCGGGGAAAACGCGACTCGGAAACCGCATTATCCCGCTTCCCCGAGGTCTACGCAAACCGGGCAGGCTGCGATGCCTTACATTTAGGGGTTGCGCGACGAACAGGCCTGTTTCTCCCAGCCAGGGGAAGACGCGACCATGCGAGGCTTGCATGGATCACAATTCACTGGACGACATATTTGAGGGCGACGTTTAGAGCGCATGCTCTGAACGAGCTTACATTAATAGGCTGCTAAGACCGGCCATCTTGATGGCACGGAATGCACGTTGGGGAAGAACTGTGGAAACTCGCCGTCAGCACGCGCTCAGCAGTCGCGCACACAGCTATGGCCGCCTGTGACTACTCCCTATAGGGAGTATTCACTGGCGGCCATAGCTGTGTGCGAGAATGCTGAGCGCGTGCTGATGGCGAGCTTCCACAGTTCTTTTACAACGTGCATTCCGCACCATCAAGAGTGGCGGTCTTAGCAGCCTATTGATGTGAGCTCATTCGGAGCATGCGCTCTAAACAGCACCCACAAATATGGCGTCCAGTGAATACTCCCTATAATGAAGGCGCACAGCAGTGTTCGATCAAGCACGAGCCAAGGTCGTTTACACGCGCAAGTCTGGAAAGCCTGATTCGCATGGTGCGATTTTTACTTGCGATTTCACAGTTGCGACGTCACTCGTGCGGAAAAAAAAAAAAAAAAAGCCTCGAGAAGCTGCGGTGCTTGACGTCGTAGCTGCGAATTCGCAAGTAAAATCGCACCATGTTAATCGCACTTAAGCATACGCGCGGTAACAAAGCGTCTAAAAGAAACAACAAAAAAAGTTTAAATTAAAAAAATAGGCAGCTCGCGCTTTCAGTGTTTTATCGAAACAACAAGAATGCTTCTCTCGTGGTTATTTTGTTCTCGTTGTTTTCTTTCCCAAATTTATATCGACCAATGAAATTCTACCAGCTTAGCGTCAGCGAGCAACGCGTAAAAGCGCAATGACGAAAAAGCAAAAACGCGACCGAGAAATATTAGATTTTGGTCGCCAGAGGCGCTGTCCTAACTTGGGAGCAAAAAGGATAGCCCCAGGACAGTGAAGAGGAGTCGGCTGCTAATCGGCGCGACTGATGGCCAAACTGGCAACGCTGGGAAGGCATGACCAGCGAACGATTTGGAGGCGAGCACTGCGTCAAAGTTAAACAGGGCACTCGAAGATACGAGCTCAAGAACGGGCCTCAGAGTCGCCAAAATCCCGCATAAGATGGCGCCACCCGCCGAACCTTTCTGGCCTTTTACCGAGATGTCGAGCAACTGAAGTGGGTTTTTACGAGCCTCCACAAAGGCCAGTGCGAGGGAGAAGGACATGATAGAATCTAAAAGGGCAGTAACCTGCCCTGCTGTAGTGGCGATTAATTTAATGAAACAAAATAAGAGGAAACAAAAACTGAAGGTCGGTTATGACGGCGCCCATGCACAGGTGCTGCAAAGCGTCTGTAGTGGTTCGAATAAAATAGCACTGCCATCCCCAGCTGCCACATTGTTAAGAAAACCCGTTGCCGTGGCTTTCCCTCGCGCAGCAAAGGTTATGAATGACGCTGTGCTATTCGATTCCAACCCCTGTTCGCACACACCTACTTTCAGTTAACCGCTATCTTATTAAATAAGATAAGGTAACGGTCTCATACGATAACTAACCGTTGTCTTAGTAAAAAGGTACATACGATTTTCTGAAAATTTTCGTGGAAAACTGGGCCCTTTTCAGGTAACTGACTAGTGTTCGAGGGCTTCGTCGGCCGCCATTCTCCCATTGAAAAGTTCCGAAATTCGTTAATAAGTTTTAAACGAGATAACGGCACGCTCTGAAACTTTGCCATCTGATCCGGAACGCTAGCGCTGCATTTGGGCGGAGCTTGTGAGTCCGTTAATGGCCAGTTTCTTTGCAAGGTAAAAAAACAAACAAAAAAACTTCGTAATTTTTTGTTGTTGTTGGACTGTTGTGTTCTCAAAACGTTCAATATTTTTCTTCAGACTACCGGCGTAATGGCGCGGCTGACTTTTAACGACGTACGTGTTGTTTATTGTAGTTATTCATCCCCTTCCCGCCAGGAGCAGTCGAGCGGAAACGCGTGAAAGCGCACTACAGTCCGAACTGAACAGAAAACTTCAGCAGCAAGATTACCCTTACGAGAATGAGGCATGAGAATGCAAAACGTAAATATTAAAAACAAAAAAAAAACTTTTTCTTTTGCAGACGACGCATTTGTTGTACGTGGCGTTTCATTTATTACGAAACCACATGACCCCTAGGTCTCAAGATCGTGTTTTCAATATCGGTCTATTTTTTCGACGGATCCGTAAACTTCTACGAAAGAGTAGAGGCACCTAGCTACTTTCACCACGGTGTCTTGTCCGAATACATCCGTTAAGTTCTCCGGGCGATCCGATTGGTTGACTCCTAACGTCGGCAGCGCGCCTCTAGTGCTTCAATTCGCACCCAGGGAAAACTTTCCCATAGCGTGACGAAATCATTCCAGACCAGGTAATAACCTAGGGAGCGGGGTAATACGGACGTGCAGGTCCGAGAAAAAACGAAAGCACATATACTCTCTGTGATACGGCTCTACACACGTTTCGGGCTATTCGGTAACGGCCTTGGGTCCGACGATTGCTATAGGCGTCGGTCGTATCGAGACATTCCAGAGCAGCGATCGAGCCGGCCGGGCTGGGCGCCAACAGCAGATGGACACGCACGGGCGGGCAGCCGGAATTAACGAGGCACCGGTGAACGAAAGGACGGACCAGCCCGCCGACGGGACTTGTGCCGCACAGCGCAGCCGTTGGTATTTCTATATGCCAATTACCGGAGGCCAGGGTCAAATCAAAGTCAGAATTGGGGGTGGCGAACCATCGTATACGCTTGGAACGTGCTCGCAGGCAGTTTTTGGACGACTAATGCGAGAATAAAAGGAAAAAAAAAATCTTTCAGCCTTTCCACTCTGCATGGTGAAGAAGGAAGAGCAGCGGAGCTGTACTATGTGCCGCCGTCGCTCATAGATGGCGGTAGCTGTCCAGAGGGTTGTGTCGAGATTTATTCGTCCACGGACACGAAACTGGGGAGTCTAGCCCTTAACAGCTCCGATGTAAAAGCAGACGGTGTCGGTACACTCTTTTTTGTATGGCGCAGCGTGACTGCAGCTTTACTTTCGTCAGCGCTGCCAGACTGACGAGCTTCGCAATGCTGACCCAAAGCGAGCTATTTTTCACCAATCGGTACAGGCAACACTGGTCGTGTCGTCTTATCCGGCGAGCCGCGAACGTGTCTTCCTCAGTGACGTCAGCGGCATCTCGTCACTTTCGATAGTCTGCTATGTTTTATAGGGGGCTGTTTTGGTCTCAGGTATAGATGTGGTACGTCGGGTTACCTCGTCGCAGTAGCACTAGCACTTTCTCGCTGTTGCGAGCGGTGGAAAAAAAATGAAATAAAAATGAAGAATGCGGAGCAGTATTGCTACCTCTTCCAATGCGGCGAGTAAGTTCGGACGCTCTTTGTGCCATGGGCACAATGACGTGACGGCGCCGAGCTCTGGTTAGAGAGTACACAAATTTGGCGTCGTCTGCACTGCCTTGCCTTTTCTGCGCACCGGCTCTCCACGAACAAGGACTCCGCCTTACAGAGAGGAAACAGCTCGAAGGCATGTGTTTTTTTTGTCGACTAACAGATATACCAGACGCACCGCAACGAGCCAAGAACTCACGGCCAATATGTTTGCTGCCCACCCAAGTGCAATTCGATGGGTCATCTTGCCAGTGAAATCTTTATGGCCTTTTACCGAGATGTCGAGCAACTGAAGTGGGTTTTTGCGAGCCTCCACAAAGGCCAGTGCGAGGGAGAATGACGTGATAGAATCTAAAAGGGCAGTAACCTGCCCTGCTGTAGTGGCGATTAATTTAATGAAACAAAATAAGAGGAAACAAAAACTGAAGGTCGGTTATGACGGCGCCCATGCACAGGTGCTGCAAAGCGTCTGTAGTGGTTCGAATAAAATAGCACTGCCATCCCCAGCTGCCACATTGTTAAGAAAACCCGTTGTCGTGGCTTTCCCTCGCGCAGCAAAGGTTATGAATGACGCTGTACTATTCGATTCCAACCCCTGTTCGCACACACCTACTTTCAGTTAACCGCTATCTTATTAAATAAGATAAGGTAACGGTCTCATACGATAACTAGCCGTTGTCTTAGTAAAAAGGTACATACGATTTTCTGAAAATTTTCGTGGAAAACTGGGCCCTTTTCAGGTAACTGACTAGTGTTCGAGGGCTTCGTCGGCCGCCATTCTCCCATTGAAAAGTTCCGAAATTCGTTAATAAGTTTTAAACGAGATAACGGCACGCTCTGAAACTTTGCCATCTGATCCGGAACGCTATAGCGCTGTATTTGGGCGGAGCTTGTGAGTCCGTTAATGGCCAGTTTCTTTGCAAGGTAAAAAAAAAAAAAAAAACTTTGTAATTTTTTGTTGTTGTTGGACTGTTGTGTTCTCAAAACGTTCAATATTTTTCTTTAGACTACCGGCGTAATGGCGCGGCTGACTTTTAACGACGTACGTGTTGTTTATTGTAGTTATTCATCCCCTTCCCGCCAGGAGCAGTCGAGCGGAAACGCGTGAAAGCGCACTACAGTCCGAACTGAACAGAAAACTTCAGCAGCAAGATTACCCTTACGAGAACGAGGCATGAGAATGCAAAACGTAAATATTAAAAACAAAAAAAAACTTTTTCTTTTGCAGACGACGCATTTGTTGTACGTGGCGTTTCATTTATTACGAAACAACATGACCCCTAGGTCTCAAGATCGTGTTTTCAATATCGTCTATTTTTTCGACGGATCCGTAAACTTCTACGAAAGAGTAGAGGCACCCAGCTACTTTCACCACGGTGTCTTGTCCGAATACATCCGTTAAGTTCTCCGGGCGATCCGATTGGTTGACTCCTAACGTCGGCAGCGCGCCTCTAGCTACTTCAATTCGCACCCAGGGAAAACTTTCCCATAGCGTGACGAAATCATTCCAGACCAGGTAATAACCTAGGGAGCGGGGTAATACGGACGTGCAGGTCCGAGAAAAAACGAAAGCACATATACTCTCTGTGATACGGCTCTACACACGTTTCGGGCTATTCGGTAACGGCCTTGGGTCCGACGATTGCTAGGCGTCGGTCGTATCGAGACATTCCAGAGCAGCGATCGAGCCGGCCGGGCTGGGCGCCAACAGCAGATGGACACGCACGGGCGGGCAGCCGGAATTAACGAGGCACCGGTGAACGAAAGGACGGACCAGCCCGCCGACGGGACTTGTGCCGCACAGCGAAGCCGTTGGTATTTCTATATGCCAATTACCGGAGGCCAGGGTCAAATCAAAGTCAGAATTGGGGGTGGCGAACCATCGTATACGCTTGGAACGTGCTCGCAGGCAGTTTTTGGACGACTAATGCGACAATAAAAGGAAAAAAAAAATCTTTCAGCCTTTCCACTCTGCATGGTGAAGACGTGCAGGGCCTCGGGCGCCGACGCCGTCCGGGAGGGGGGTCCTAAGATGTCCACCGCCGACACCGCCAATCTTCAAGATGGGTCCCGGGGGAGGAGGTACCCGGGCACCAAGCTTCAAAAGCGCCGTCTTCGCCATGGCGGCATCCGAAAAGGAGTCCTCCGGCGTCGGCGTCCGGTTGTTGACCAGAGGGGGGCTGATAAGACCCCACAACTTTCGTCAGCGCTGCCAGACTGACGAGCTTCGCAATGCTGACCCAAAGCGAGCTATTTTTCACCAATCTGGTAACAGGCAACACTGGTCGTGTCGTCTTATCCGGCGAGCCGCGAACGTGTCTTCCTCAGTGACGTCAGCGGCATCTCGTCACTTTCGATAGTCTGCTATTTTTTATAGGGTGCTGTTTTGGTCTCAGGTATAGAATGTGGTACGTCGGTTACCTCGTCGCAGTAGCACTAGCACTTTCTGCTTGTTGCGAGCGGTGGAAAAAAAATGAAATAAAAATGAAGAAGCGGAGCAGTATGGCTACCTCTTCCAATGCGGCGAGTAAGTTCGGACGCTCTTTGTGCCATGGGCACAATGACGTGACGGCGCCGAGCTCTGGTTAGAGAGTACACAAATTTGGCGTCGTCTGCACTGCCTTGCCTTTTCTGCGCACCGGCTCTCCACGAACAAGGACTCCGCCTTACAGAGAGGAAACAGCTCGAAGGCATGTGTTTTTTTTTGTCGACTAACCGATATACCAGACGCACCGCAACGAGCCAAGAACTCACGGCCAATATGTTTGCTGCCCACCCAAGAGCAATTCGATGGGTCATCTTGCCAGTGAAATCTTTATGTTTGTTCTTTAACCATAGGCAACAAACGTCATGGACGTGACCTAGCTGTGACGCCATTGCTGACCGACCTTTTCTATACCCCGTTTCGCCTTACGATGGACGGCAGCGGCGCTATGGGGCATCACTACTCGAGAAGCTCATCTGAAGGTCATACGGCATTGGATTGGCTCCGATGGTTCTTAGCGTCCTTCGCTTTCGGGGAAAACTTGATATCTTCCGATATTTACGCCCGAAAAACATGTTTCTTGAAAATCAACGTTCAACCCAATTTTTCCTCGAATTCGGAAATTAAATTCCGCCATTTTCCACATTACTTTGCTCCGAAAATATTTTCTAGGAAACAACTAATGCTGGTAGAAACATCCGCGCTAGCTCACAAGACTTTGGAAACGAACCTAGATTTCGTTGACTTCAGTGAACTACAGTAACAAGATCGAGCCCTAAAATTTCGCAAAATGTCGCTTTTACGTCTATTATAAACTAAAATGCCACTCTCTCCGTTGCAAAAAAAAAAAAACAAAAAAAAACTAGAAGGATGAGAAATTACTTTTAAAATGTGTTTCGAGAGGAACAGCAGCCATTTTGTTTATGTTAAACTAAAGTAATGTTGTAATACATAGCAAAAAAAAAAAAAAGAAAAATAAAGTTACATGGGGTTTTTACGTGGGCATCTGGCAGACCCCAGTGGAGGACTGAAAATTAATTTGGACCACCTGGGGATCTTCTGACGTGCAACCGAAAGCTCGCTCCTCCGCAAAAAGCCTCCGTCAGATTGCGGGCACCTCGGCCGGGAATCGAACTCGCCTCCTGGGGATCCATAGGCCGGCGTTTTACCTCAAAACCACCAAAGCGTCTTTTTTCTTTTTTTTTTTGAGTCACTGGGGCGGCGCATTCAAAAATGTACACGTAAGCTCCTAACTCAAATATGTTCAAAGACCGGACAGGACTAGTTTGGAAACAGAGATGCTGCGCACGCAGAACATTGTGTTAGCAAGGAAAATTATATTAAAAAAAAAAGAAAAGCCCAAGTGAGCTTATATATCATGTTTGAATGCTATCTTCTGTACTAATAACTTGATCGTGAAAAAAAGAAAAAAAGGAATGCCACGTAATAAAACTGATTAATTCTCTTTATTGTTATTTATATTTGGATGTTTCGAGGTATAACCCGAAAAACCTGAAATCTAGAATATTTTCTTGAAAAAACCCCAATATTTTTTCCCGATTACCAGCTTGGAACAAAGCGCCCGATTTTTACCTCCCGATTTAAAATATATAAATAAAACCAGAAAGCGAAGAACCCCGAATATATAAGGTTACTCGCGACGTCCCAACCATCACGTACCACAGCTCCCAAAGGCAAACGTCTAAAAGAGAGTTTAAAAAGAGGCGTAACGTTTTCTATCGACTATGCGCTAGTCTGACCAGTCCCGCGGCTGCCCTCTCGGTTCTTCTCCGTGTACTCTGGACGAGGAACATGGAGCGGCCCGCCCCGTCGAGGCGCCAAAAAAGGGCATTTTCGAATTAATGGTCCAATAAGGAAAAAGGGATCCCTTTTCCCAAGAGCCAAACCACCGTTCTTGGGCGTGAAAGTTACGCCCGCGCTTCGGCATCGTACAGCAATCCAAAGGGACGCTTTCGAGACGTTATTTCACGCCAGGTTTAACTTAAAAAAAAAAAAAAAGGAAAAGAAATGAAACGAGTAATTAAAACAGCGTAAAAAAGAGGGGGGGGGAGGGAGTCAATTAAAATATGGGCGTAATTGCTAATCGTCTCGCAGTGCATATACTACGCAAGAAAGAACCGCACCTGAAAAAAAAAAAAGAAAGCCCCATAAGCTATGAGAAGCCACGCAGAAAGTACAGAGCTTGTGAGGATTAGCGAGGAAAGTAAGATATACCTGTTGTTGTTGCTGTTTTTTAATAATATTTGTTTTACTGCGCTTTGGTAAACTGAACATACCGTTATCCGGGACCCGCTGTTAATAAAGTCTGTTAAGTTAGAATTTCTTTTACGTGTAACAACATTCATCACGTGGCGGGCACAAAATGGCGTCTTTCAGTTACGCTACTCTGCACCGCCATTCGCTTCCTAAAACGCAGTCGTTTCAAAGGATATCGGTACTTGCCAATATCCTTTGAAACAAATATTCGAAGGATATCGGTACTTGTGTAACAAGCCCAAACTATCTATAGTTATCGTTATAAGTGGATTTATTGTTATAAGTGGATTCCGTTCCACTTGTGCGAGCTTAGCAGAAGCTACAGTTGAGAGCTCCCGGCTGTCAGCGCCTTTGTCGAGCACGCGTGCAGTGCAAGAGCACAACGTGCTCCGTACGCTTCGGCATCGCTCAAAGTGAAACGACCAATAGGGAAAGGATTAGATGAGAGCCGGAACGTCGGTACACCGAGCTCTGGTTGGACTGATTAGTGGGTAGACAGGAAGCTAGCTGCCTCTGCCTCTACTCCCTGTTCGAGCGCGTTCAAACGCCGGCGTTCGCGTGAGAAATGAAAGCAGAAACAAAGGCAGCTAAGTTTGCGTGTACCCACTAACCATTCCAACCAGCGCTCGGTGCTCTCGTGTCGCCGCATGCTCTGATCTCCTCCTCTCCCTCAGTTTCTACCCCCTATAGGAACTTTAGTTTTTACGTCTAAACGAAAATAACGGACATCCTGCGTTGGCCTGGGCACAATGCGAAAAGCGACACAGTTCATGGGTGGTACACTTGCCCGTCTCAAACTGTCACGCGTGCCTGTTCTGGGACGGAACGCAATCACGGAGAAAATACCGAAGAAACAGCAAAATCTCCAACGACACAGTACAGCACAGGTCAAAGCTAAGACGCTAAGAGCGTGAGCCAGGAAACGTCGTTTCACGCGCTAAAGGAGAGAGAGAGAGAGAGAGAGAAAGCGACTCTATAAATCACTCTGACAATCACGACACTCGGTTATTGGTACGGGACCTCGCGTGCAGTACCGTATACGGGACTCGACGTGTCTAGAATGACCGACAACTTAAAGGCCGACCTACAGAATCATCTTCTGCCGGGCAGAAAACCGGTTCCCAGTTTCCTTCCTTCCATTCACTCTCCGCCCTCTTCTCTCCCCCTCTTCCCACAGGAACGGGTCTCCGAGCTACTCCCCGCAGAAAGGAGGATGGTCTCCCTGTTTTTCAAATGGTAAGGAGGAATTTAGGGAGAGTCCTTCTTTCTGGTAGTCCGTCGGCCTTTAAGAAAGTGGGACGAGTCCCGAACATCTCATTATAGCTCTACAGCCAATCAGACTGCGGCATTTGCCGATAAGGACGACGAAGAACCAATCACTAAGCGAGAAGATATTAAACCACGCCCCGACTATATGGTGCACCTCTGGAAGGGGTTAATTATTACTATTCTTCGTCTTATTATTATTATCATCTCGATCTAAGCCCATAAGCCCCCGGAGTGTCAAACGCTGCTGCGTGAATGCGCCTTTCTTCCGAAAGGCTCGTTTCATTTGAAGTTGCAGAGCGCAGCCGACGATACACGCGCTGGGGGACCAGTCGTGCGGTACTAAAGAAGCTCGACGTCCCGACGTCCGTCATCTTGCTGTGCGTGCGCCCGCTAAGACAGTCAAGCTTAGTGAATGCGTCATGACCTTGCACTTTCAGTATACGCGTGTCCGCGTTTGTGTGATTCGAGCCTTTGAGCGCGCACGGCGACGAGTCAAACTATGCGGAGCGCAAGTTCGTCTGCTTCTTTGGGTAGATCTCGAGGCAGCTAGCATCGAGGTCTATTATCCTTACAATCGGAGCCAATCAGAGTTCGGCGTCATTCTGACGTCACCGCAACTTTCGCGCAAGAAACAGACGAACTGGCTCTCTGCATACGCTTTGTTCAGCATGTTTCCCGCAGAGCTGTGGGTGTCTTTTACTCAACACGAGGCCTCATGATGGACCGGATTATTTCCGACATCTTCCTATCGGGCGCCAGGCAGACTGAACACGAGCCAGAACGCTGACGCAGCGTTCGGCCACGCAAGCCGAGCTCTGCGTCAGAAAACGCAAACAAATGCTCCATGTTGGTGTTGTCTCCATGGGTGCTTAGCTTTCAACTTGGGGGACGCGACAGGTGGATGTACACTTACTCTCCAGAGTGCCTATATTTTTTAGCGTCTCAAATCGGTCGATTGGGGTTACGTGGTTTATGGGCCGAGTTTGCAGTACAAGATGCAGAGGAAAGGCTAAAGCGAGTCGATCGCCAGCACGCGGCTTTTGCTCAGCCTCTTCTTCACCCGTGTTCCTCCCCGGACACGCGGCAACGGACGCATGCGCAATCAAGCTGCACAGGAGGTGTCCGCCATTAAAAGCTCTCTAGGGCTGGAGTTGCTCCCTCTCTTTACCCCTCTCCAATACAATAAGGAGTATTCACTGGGCGCCATATTTGTGGGTGCTGTCTAGAGCGCATGCTCAGAACGAGCCCCCATTAATAGGCTGCTAAGACCGGCCATTTTGACGGTGTGGAATGCACGTTGCAAATGAACCCTGGAAGCTAGCCATCAGCACGTGCACAGCAGTCGCGCACACAGCTATGGCCGCCAGTGAATACTTCCTATAGTAACACCACGCGCCGTGTTCTTGCAGTTTGAGCAATCTTGTGACTTCGAAGAAGCTAAAAGAAAAGGGTGTTCGTTAAACATATAAAATAGCGCAAAAAAAGACAAGTACAAAAAGTATACTTCTTGTCCTTGTCCTTGTTTGCGCTATTTTATATGTTTAAGATAAACCAACTAGCCCAACAACGTACCCTACTAAAAAGGGTGTTCGAAGGAGAGCGCCACCCGAAACGCTCCTCATTATTTGTTTTGTTTTTCGCGAAAAAAAAACAAACAAAAAACAGTAGTACGTTACGTCACATGTCCCCACCTACGACTCACCTTCCTTTCACAGGACTTCGGCACATCCTCCTCTTGAATTGTCGTCACTTCCAGTATGGGCGAAAACATTGTTTTGCCGTTGCCACGCCAGTAGAAGACACTTAGGATAGAAGCGTAACCGTCACACATTATCGTTTTGCCTCCCCCTTATTTTTTTACTAGTTACAGGTTGAAACTTTTAGTATTTTTTCGTCACCCATACCGGATACGCCTATTAGGTGGCTGGGGACGAGAGTACAACACCTTCCTCTCGGAAAACCCTAGGAGAGGAGGATAAGTCGTAGAGAGGAGGCATGAACGAAGCCGGTCCATTTTTTTTTTTTTCACGTGTCCGTTGGCAAAATAAAAAATGAAAAAAAAAGGTAGTCTGCCTTGCGACACCTGTGGGGCGCTGCAGACAAGGTGCTTCTAGGTGCCTCTCCTCGCCTACCCCTCCACTCCTCCTCCCTCTTTTACGGCGACCGAGCGGTCAATTGTCTGCGCGTGGAAGGCTACCGTAACGTCATCAATTGCATTCTCAGCATCCGATCGGTGGTCTTTATTCCGAACCGTTCCCGTCACTGGAAACCCTGTCACGCGCCGCTCCCCACGGATTGACGGCGTTGGCGAGGGCCGAGGAGACGTCCGGAAGTGAAAAGGAGGAGGAAACTCCCCGCGGGGTCCTCTGAGGACGTCCGTTCGTTCCGGCTGACGTCCTCGAAACAGAAGCTGCCCCTCCCGCCACCTGTACTCCGGAAATTGGTGCGGCCGGGCCCAAATGGCTGTGGCGCTCGAGTGTCCAATCGGGACAATGGCGACAGCCCGTGGAATGGATTAGGGGTCCGTGTGGGGAAAGGAGAACAGAAAGCACAGACAGACAGAGCACGGAGGACCGCGTGGGTCTCTCTCGCGATCGGGTCTTCAACTGATTACTTGTCGACTCTTTCCTCGTTTATTCGTTCACGCTTCAAGAGCAGCATCGCTAACGCTGTTGCCTTCATGCAGGACCTGGACGTATAATGTGAGCGGTGCAGTTGCACAGGCTCGCTTTCTGCCCAATGCCTCACACGTAAAAAACGTATTAAAAAAGGGGGAAAAAATGCTTCGACAGATCGGCTATCCATCTTACCAATGTAGAAAGTCCCCGACGAGCTCTAAATAATTTCGAGCCAACCTAAAAGAAAAAAAAAAAGGGTTGACTATTTGGGGTTACATAATATGTAACAGTGGTTATGCATCTGTATTGTATTTCGCTTTTCTCCTTTGTTTTCTTTAATTATGGCAACCACCATGTGTGTGCATCTGTGTTTTTAATCATTTAATCACCTGACCATATATTGTGCATGTTTGTTCTAGGAAATCTCTCTCTCTCTCTCTGTCCCTCCCCCGCGTTTAGAGTAAATAAAATAAAAAAAATGTGTTAAGTAATTACGTTGCACGTATCATTAGGGAATTTGACGTCATGATGGCGCTTAAGACGAGGACAAAAGGGAGACAGACAGCACGGAGCGCTCCGTGTTGTCTATACTTGGTCTCATCCTACGATGGACTAAAGGCAAAAGCCACGGGCCGCCAGGGCCTATCACGTTCCATGCTATACTATAACACGCTTAACATTGATAAGGGGTGGACGAATAATGCTCGAATCCAAAAGCATCGCATCATTTCTCTAGCTTCGACGCTGCAAAGAGCCTATATGTCGTGGTGTCGTGGCTTTCTATGTACAACTGCTGAGTCACTCAGTGCTCTTCGATTCGAACCACTGTCCACCCGCCCCCTTATCAGTGATCCGAGAGAGAGAGAGACGCGGGCACCGATGCGTTCATTGAAGCGAGATGCCGCACAATTTCTAAGGGACTCGTGATTGGATCTGGCGGTCCGTAGCTTTGGCCTTTAGTCCATCGTAGGGTGAGACGTAGTATAGTCTCCCTTTTGTCCTCGTCTTAAGCGCCATCATGACGTCAAATTCCCAGTACCAACTAGCCCAACAATCTGCATTGATCATTAGGGAGTTTTCGTAGACCTCGTTTCCCCCTCCGCTAAGCCCTCCGCAACGAAGAAGTTACTACGGCGCCTGCGCGCCGATAGCGAAGCAGGAAATAGAAACGGTGCGCCTTTATTTCGTTTACACGCCGCGTCTCTTCACTGCCGCATCCATCGAAGAAAAGGGAATCTGCGAGACCGGAAATACGTGCAGCCACCAGCACCGCCACGTTCAGGGACCGGTTTCACTTTCTTCGCGATCCCGACTCGCAGTCGCGGAGGGGTGGGTGGCCCACAGACACCGCCGCACCACCCCACGGCGTGAAAGAAACGCTCTGTTTGCCGAGAAGCTGCAACTCCCCAGGGTCACGCCAAGCGCGTGACCCGAGCCCCCCCTCTCCACTTTCTCCGTGTCCCCCTTCTTCCAAATGGCACATTAAAAGATAAATGGGAAACAAAAAGGGGAAAGAAGACGACATCAAACGAGCGAATAAAGGTCTTATCTCTTCTCCAAAGTCCGGCACTGAATGGGCATTATGCTCTCCAATGCCGGATCGGAGGTTTGACTCCTCTCTTTTTATTTCTCCACGTCGTGAAAGGGTTGCAAAGGGGGCGTGCCAACTGCTTATCAAAAGAGCAGCGGAGGAGCTGAGTGCTGCCAAAGCTCCCCTGGCGCGACAGAGCGAGTTATCTGGTTTCCTTTTTCAAGATCGTTTCACTTTTTATTATTTTTATTTTTTCCTTTTCTTTTTTTCCGTGCTTCGCAGATGGGAGAAAGCGCATTAGAAGAGTAGATTTGCTCTTCGAGAGGGAACATCGCTTTGGGGCGGCGGCGAACTGAGCGAGGATGGTGGGAAATTTAGAGGGCGCCCTTAGCGGAGGGAGGGCGAAGTTAGCGGGTCGTTTCCCTCAAAGATGAGACGAGTGCGGAGAGAGAGAGCAACCGGTCTCGAAAGAATTTCGCAAGCTACACAACGATTCATTCTTTGTCGATGCACGGTATACCGCTGACGCAGGGCGGTGTGTACGCAAGGGCTACGAACGCTACAGTCGGGGAGCTCCCGTTCACCCTTAAGCTGACACTACAGCCAAAACTACAAGCGAGAGCTAGCCCTCGCTCCTGGCTTTCAAAGGTGTATTTCTAGCGCGAGTGCTCGAAGAAGATTTGGGGTGTCAGTGCCCCTTTAACTTGTTTGGAGGTTGGGAACACTCCGAGTTAAACTGCAGCGATTTCTTTTTATGGTCGATGATTTGCCTCCAAATTGGCTCAACACACCGGTCCCCCAAGTATTGCGTGGAAAAAAAAAATAAACAAATCGCGAAGTTACTGAATTTTTCAGAGAGCCCCACCGGCAACACTGAAGTGTGACGACAGAAATGGTCCAAAGTGGGCAGTAAATCACATTCCCAACTGATAGTGGGAAAATAATACTTGGAAGCTCATTTTTGTGACAATGTATTCAAAAAATGCAATTCGGGTAGCTCAAAAAATGGCCGGCTACAAGCGGTCGTGCGGGAGCGTCCGGAAGCCGGAAGTGACGTCGCCTGTGACTTCAACGGTAACTTTCTCAGAGCCGGAAGAGGCTCGATTTCGCAGTAGCCAATCAGGGGAAGGCGGTCAAGCTTCCTCGCCCCACTGGCAAACCTTGCGCGGGAGCGGGGTGCCTAAAGGCCGACGTCCACTTCGCGCTTTTCAATTTTGCCCATGGGCGCCGCCATAACCGACCTTCAGGTGCTGCTTCCTCTTATTCCGTTCGCTTCACTTCATCACTGCCACAGCAGGACGGTTATTGCCACTTTAGGTGGTACTGTGTCTTCCTTCCCACCATAGGCCTTTGTGCAGGCTCGTCAAGGCCCGCTTCAGTGGCTGGGCATCTTGGTAAGACAAGAGAAAGTCAGCAATGGAGGCTCAATCTGCGCATGTTCAAAGCGTGTATATCCTCTCCACATTTTTACCTCGCCTAGAGTTGGCTCCTCTCGCGGCTTAGGAGAGGGGAGCGCTAAAAGTGTTAACTTCCCTGCAGAAAACCGAAGTTGTACGTCGGCCTTTAAAGGGGCCCTGCAATCATATTTAAGCGTCTACCATTTTTGCGGTTTCCACGTCTCTTGGGGTTCGGGCAAGCCAGCGGGCACGGAGAGAGTAACTAAATATCAGTGCGTCATATTTTAACTGGACGACGCGGAAACCTCCTCCACCGACGAGGGCGACCCGCGGTACTGAAAGCGCGCAAAATGTGACGTTTTTGGTCCTGAGCTTACTACTGGTCAGAGCCGCTAAAAGCTTTTTTTTTAGTCGAGATACAAAATATAAGTGTCGCGAACCGTTTCAATTATGTATGAAAGTAGTTTTTGTTCAGTATTTTAGATCCAGAAAAGAAACAAATGCAGTTCATAAAGTACGGAAACAAGAAATGACCCGTCGACATACCTGCCACCAAGCGGCGGAAAAAGCGGCGCATATTAGAAAGGGCTAGTGGGGTGAGGCGCCGACGAACGGAGAGCGTAGAAAGGTCCCGGAGCGTAGAAAGGCCATTTGGCGGTATGGCAGCGCGAAGTGGCTCCCGCCCTGTAGTGATCTTTACCCCGTGTTTGCTGTCGTGTGTGGCCAATGAAGTGTTATGCCGAAATAGTCTTTAATCGCGCAGCAAATGCAATGCGAGCCGCTCTGGCCGCCCGCTTCATACAGCCTATCCAACACACGCTTTAGTGGCGCCCTCTCGAGCCGTCGACACGGAGTGCGGCAGCTGTGGGCGCTCGATTAGCTCACTATCCCTCCTCTAGTTCACGGCCACTCAAGCTAGGACCTACGACGTCATGAAGGAGGTTATTTTTTGCTTGTTTTTGTAATTCTAATTTGCCTATCACTTTTAAAATAAAGCGAATTTTGCGAAAAGAGAAGTTTCATTAAGTTACTACGTTCAGTGCGCTTAGGTTTGGTGCAAATTAAAAACCAGTAAAATAGTCATTGCAGGGCCCCTTTAACGCTTCTCGAGAACTGCTCGAAGTCAGTCAAAAAAAAAAAAAAAAGAATCCCCGAAACAAGGCCCTTTTTTTCCCTCCCGGCCGTGCAGACTAATGCGCGTGTTTTTCCTTTCCCACTCATCCTACCCTCCCCCCTTATCGCCCGTCGCCGGTGCGCTGCCTGTCTCGTCCACAAACATCCGTACACTTTCCACCCGTTTTTTTTTTCTTTTTGCGGGCTTGTTTGGATTGCATTATGCGGGACGTTAGTCTACCTCGTGGGCGGTTTCATGTCTCCGCTGTAGATGCAAACTTAGCCAGCGCAGTACCACTGCGTACCTCCTTGGATCTTTAACGTGCATCACGCATTAGCGATTGCACGAATTCTTACGGCGGTACGGTGCTCATCCAGCGCGAAACGGAACAGGGGTGGTGATGAAACTCGGAAGAGCTGGCGGAAGAGAAATCACTTCCGTGAGAGAAGAGTATGTGTTGGGCGAGCCGAGCGGGCACCGTAGACGTTTAGAAACGGGCCGCCGAGAGTCCTCTGGGCGTGGGCCGGGTGGGCGCGGAGGACCGCTGTTCCCCCTCAAACTTGTATAAGGGGGGTGAGAGAGCGCGTGGGCCAGGGCCGGCGGCGCAGCCCGGTGCCAACCGGCCTCGGGGCTCCCGCCGGGCGGAGGCCTTGGGTCGGTCCTCTCGATCGATGGGGGCCTTCCTGCGGGACGCCCGCTGCCGTCTGTTTGCTTCTCAAGTTCCAAGAGGCGCCGCAAGTGGGGGCCGAGATCGAGCCCTCGCGGAAGGCTGATCGTCCAAGTCGCCCGTGCTGGTGACGTTCCGCACTGGATAATCTGACTGTTTACCTTCTTGCGAAACATGAACGCGGCCAAGTGGGATCGGCGACCGACCGCAACTCGATGCACGTGGAGCGAAAGTTAGCGCCGCAGAAACGAGGGATCCCGGGTTCAAAGACCACCCCTTCCGTCACCACCTACACTCTAAGAAATAGAGGATGTATAGGGGTGTACCCCTTGTCCCATATGGAACACCCCAAAACTACAATTCGACGTTCAGTCCACAGACGGCGAACCAACGATACCAACCTTCAGGAAAAGCTTGATAGTCGACCGATACAACTTAATAAAATAGCTCATGTATGCCTTAAAGGCTACAGTAAGACAATCGAGGTTTTTTTTTCTGGCCCTGCTGCAAAACCTCAGTGCTTCTTTTTTCCAGTCTTTGATACGCACATTAGCTATTTAGTACGTTATATCCAACAGCTATCAAGCCGCTCGTAAAAGTTGGTATTGTCAGCTTGACTTCAGTGGACTGAACGTCCAAATGTAGTTTTGGGGTGTTCCATACCCTATACACCCCCTATTTCTAGAAGTGTAGAATGTTGAAGGCTTCCGAACGCACCACTCTTCCTCCACGGTACGTCATCACGGTCGGATGGCGCCGACTCGGCGATTGGAGCCGAGCCCGATGCCGAGCATCCTTCGACGCGTCGATTGGACGCGAGGCCCAGCCGAGCGTCGACGCAGCACTCGTCTCCAACTTGCGTCTTTGCTCGATCCCACTGTGATGACGTCAGCATTCCAGTGCCACAGGCTTTGATTATTCTAAGTGGTGTTGCCCCTGCCCGATTGCCGATTCAATCTGGTTGAGCATCGTATGCCAACGTGCGGTCGTGTAAGACACTGCGTTATGCGCGTTAAAAACCCCAGGTTAGCAGTCGTACTGCACCGGCTAAATATCTCGTTTACGGCGGAGACACTAGGTGCCCTCTGGGGCTGACCAACGTCCCGCTGCGGAAACAAACGCCCGACACTCATTTTGCAGCCGATCACGGGGGAACCACAGAAGGATCACCGCGAATGGCCAAGTTCAGCGCACCGTCCTTTGTGTCCTATCCGTCTTTCTTTAGTCATCATTTTCTTTGGGCCACTATATACTGTAAACGACTGAATTTTCGCGGGCTCAAATGTTCACGAATCGGGCCAAAGCTAAAAATTTGAAATTTCTCGCGGGTTCTAATTTTCGCGAATCGAGTTTAGCTTCCGTAGCGCTCACATATTGGCCGAATTGTTCGCCGGACGTATTTTTCGCGAATTGTAGGCGATTCGCTAAATTAGCGAAAATTGGGTACTCGCGAAAATTTAGTCGTTCACAGTATATATATATATATATATATATATATATATATATATATATATATATATATATATATATATATATATATATATATATATACGGCTAACAAACATTCGGAAACGCGTTTTTGGCGCACTTGAAAGCAAGGAAGAGCACGCCAATCGAAGGGAACGCGTGATGACGCGAGGCGCAGCAACGCGCACACATTCATTGCTTAAGGTCGGGGGTAAACAAAACCAGGCGGACGAATTTGAAGGGAAAATAACAGGCACGAGGTGCACAAAGAGCAGACGATCGCTGATTTTCTCAAAATTGGCTCAACACACCGATAGACACGGCTTTTCCAGTTCCCCAAGTATTGCGTGAAAAGAAAAACATTTCGCCAAGTTAGCGAATTTTCAAATTTCGTTTCCATCGTGTTTCTCAAACCGGCAGCCCCTACTGGCGACATTGAAGTGTGACGACAGAAATGGTACAAAGTGGGCAGTAAACCATGTTCCCAACTGATCACAAGACGTTTGGTGGCGGTAAAAGAATGCTTGGTAGCTGATTGCACCATCTGCATCATGTACCGAGTCAATAAAGAAAAAAAAAAAAAGCATCATGTACCGAGTGGGTTAAAGCGCACACCCAGCTCGACGCGCGTGGAGCGAAAGCCCGCGCTACAGATCCCAGAGATCCTGGGTTCGAGCCCCACCCCTGCCCGTTTCGATTTGGATGAGCATCGTACCGGCGTGCGGTCGTGTATCCCTACTGCGTGGTGCACGTTAAAGGGGCACTGACACACCAAAATCATATTTGTTTTTATTATCCGAAACGATTGAAAACGATGTCGGGACATTACCCTCAAAATTTGAAACTTTAAAATTCAGTATTTGTGAATTAAAAAAACAATTTCCAAATGCCGAATTTGAAGTTCCCGCGCGATCCGCGCCAGTACAGTGACTCAAATTTTGCGGTCTCCTGCGACTCGACTTTCTTTCGGACCTCCGCCGTTGCCACGGCGACCAGAAGCGAGGAGGAGGTGAGGGATAGAAGGGCGCCGGCGGGAAACAACCGGTTTTTCGCCGACTCGCCAACGAGCGCCGGCAAGTTTTCCGAGGGAGGGTACAAATCTAGGAAGCAACATCACACCGAACTCTGATTTTTGGTATTTCAAAAAGAGGAGCCGTAGTGCGTTCGCAATTGCGTTAAAAAACATGTTTTACGATTTCCGTTATTTAAAGGAGTCACGGAACGCTTTTCCAACTTTTTCCTGTTTAGCTTTCCTCCTCAACTCATAAATCGCGCATTGTACCAAACAGTTCAAGAAGACGGAAACGGGGAGTCCCCTCTTGCTGGGAATCTCGCTAGTGTAGCCGGACACAGCCATTGTCCCCCTAGAAGATTAGCCCGTCGCTCAAAATTCAGACAAGTTGCTTTCCGCACCCTGTTCACCCCAAAGCTGACAGTGCTGTGGAAGCTACGTGCTCGTTGGGCCCGGCCACACTTTTGCCACGTGATCACGCTCTCTCGCGCATACCGACCCGCAGAGAATGAGGTCAGCTGATGTAAGGAAGGCGGCTGATTAGTCCGGCAAACGCGTAGCTTCCACCACAATGTCAGCTTAGGGGTGAATGGATTAAGTGAGGTCCGGTGTCGTGTCACGTGCGTTTGGGCCCGGTGACGCGCTGCGGGTGCCCGTGACGCGCTGCGGGGACCGCGGATGTATCACAGTGAAAAGGCAGAGAGTTTACGAAGGGAAGGAGGTACGAAATGTTGTGCTGTGTTTTCAAAATTTTCGTACCAAAAGTCAGGCTTCTGACTTTCTACCTTTGTTCTTTTGGCCCACTGAACGGTGCGCTATTAGTAAAATCCCAATATAAATTGATTTATTCCAGCCAAAAATTCGTTTCATGGGCCCTTTAATGTTATAGAAATGTCACCTACAAAACTTCTAAATTTCCTGATTTTTGACGTCACCGATCAAAAGAAGCGAGGAGGTGAGCGGCGGGAAATACAAACGCCAAAACTAAAAAGGCGCGCTCGCGCGCGGGAAAATTTTTTTCGCGATGCGGTTTTTTTTTTTGCGTGTTTATGACTACAAGTTGCATCGTTTTAGACAATAAAAAAAAATACGACCTTTGGGTTGTCAGTGCCCCTTTAAAGACCCCAGGCTAGCGGTTGTACCGCACTGGCAAAACTGCTCATCTACAGTGTAAACCAGTGTCGCCCCATCCCGGCAGACCGACCTTACGTTGAATGAACGCTAAACGCTCAGTTTGACTTTTTGGACGTCACACCACATGGAGAGCACGCGGAAATTTGAATGCTAGTTTCGGCATCATATCATTTACGGTTTTGTTAATTGCTATTTTGAATTTCGAGAAAATAAATAGCATTCCGTGAAGTCTAAAGTCCCGGTAGTCAGAAAATACAGTTTGTTTAGATATCCCCAACCTTCTTGGGCGCCTCGCCGCATGCACTAAAACGGGAATTTCAACTGAACAACAACAAACATCGCAATGTTACCCGGGAATACTTTCGATGACAGTCTTAAAATATCAATAAGCAGCAAATAAACTTATGGACGCGTATCGTCTTTATTCCAGGGCTCTGCAAATTTTTTTTTTTTCATTGAATCTTACGGGCCACGTTGAGAATATTGTAAATTTCTGCTTTTCTTGACAAAATATCGCAATGCTTCCGAGGACCGTAATTGCTTGGGCACCACAGAACGCAAATCAATCAGAATATGGATATTACCACGCAAAATGTTCCTAAATGAGCACCGAATAAAGAAAATAAAAAAAAAACATGTCGACGAGAGCACAGTGCAATGATTTTGTTGAAGATGGGAACAAACATTTCCCATTTCTTCGAGAAAACAAAATCAAAAATTTAAAAAGTAAAAAAAAAAAACAAAAAAAATCATTGCGATTGGGAATGTTTTACAAAGCGAGAGATATATGTTTTAAATTTGCACAAACGAAAACGGAAAAAAAAAAAGGTTACTTCACCTGAACAACGGAGGTTTCCAATGAATCGGCAGAATATCTCCTCCTCAGACACTACTGAGAACGAGAGAGAGAGAGAGAGAGAGAGAGAGAGAGAGAGAGCGGTGAGGTGGTAATTGTCAGCGCAGCTGTTACGTGCAGAGAGCCACTTTATCCCGTCCGGCGTGCCTGCCCGCGTGCCTGCAAGGTGGCGTCGGCGGCGACGATTGATTCGCCAATTACAGCCGCAGATAAGGGAGTCCTCCCCGACACAGCAGTTCCTCCGAGTAGTCGAGAGTCCACCCCGTGTTCGCTGCCATCAATTGGACGGCCTTAATTATGGCGGCCGTGTAATTAGGCTCCCAAGATAGCGGGCCCCGCTCTTCTCCACCGGATCTGCTCGAGCGGCAGCGGGGTGCTCGCGCTCGGGCGGCCACCCGCCGCCGACGGCCTTTTTTGGGGGGGGCCTGGCACGGACACCGCGATAAATGCGAGATCGGCGGCGTAAAGGGATTTTCCTGGAACACCTGAAAGGGGTTCGTATCGTTTCGTCGACAGTCCCTTCGTCGACGTACGTTTGTCGACGCATATTGTGCGTATGTTTTTATTTTCGTCCGTGTTGCGATACACCACCGGGAAGGTTATGTTGGTGGGCATCGATAAATTAACCTCAAATATATCTCGTCGGCACACGTTTCGTCGACAAACATTTCGTGGACAGACATCTCTGAAATGAGTGATAAGGCGCAGGCGAGCTGGTTTACGTTCATGATTTAAGACAGCCCTGAGACAGGGGAAACAAGGACAGCCACGACGAAGTCGCTCGTCGTCACATATTTCACCGGCGCACATTTGGTCGGCACTGCGGCGTTTGGAGGAAACAAATTTTGTTTCCTCCAAACGTGCTCTTGCGGTTTTCCGTAAACCATAAGTTGTTCGTTTTTTGTTTTTTTTGGTATGTAATTTGGTGGCTTTACTTCCCTCGCTGGGAGTGTACTGAATTACTGACAACGTCGGCTCACGCTCGAGCAACGTGCTTGACCGCGTTAATCATGTTTTTCTAACCCTACCTAATTAAACTAGGGATTTGCAAATAGTAGCTGGAATCGAACAGCACTGCGTCAATGATTGGCTTCACAGTGCGAGGAAAGACCACGACAACCGGTTATTTTGATAGCGCAAAAGCTAAGAATGATACAGCCCTATTTGATGCCAACCACTATTCGCGCACCCTTTTGCCTAACCTAACCTGCCAAAAAATTAAAAAAAAAAAAAAAATGTTGCGCTTTTCTTTTTTTTTTTTTTTTTTAGCGAACTTGGGTTTGATGAATTGTTTTCGGGATTGTTTCGATTAGACGATTAGTCGGTGAATTACACGAGATTGTCGACGAAATGATCGGCGCAGTCTATTAGCACCTTGACGTTTCAGTGACGCCCTCTTATGGCTCCCATATTCGTGACGTCACGACCAAAATTTTCCCTATACTTCGTCTCACCGTACGATGGACTAAAGGCAAAAGCTACGGCCTGCCAGATCCAATCACGAGCCACTTAGAAATTTTGCGGCATTTTGCTTCGATGCACGTATCGGTGCCCCAGTCTCGGATCACTGAGCACTGAGTGACTCCCCAATTTTACATCGCAAAAAAAGCCACGACATATAGGCTCTTTGCAGCGCCGAAGCTATAGAAATGATGCGGCGCTTTACGATTCGGTGCATTATTCGTCCTCCCTCTAAACGTGTCATAGTATAGCGTGGAACGTGATTGGACCTGGCGGCCCGTGGCTTTGGCCTTTAGTCCGTCGTAGGATGAGACGAAGTATAGTCGTGATGTCACGAGTTGTACAATCACGACGACTTATCATCAGTTGCGAACTACAAGTTCGATAGTACATGCAAAAAAAAAAAAAATACAATGGAAGCTTGGAGCCATCGCGTTCTTAAACCAACATCGTCACCGTCGACACTCTGACATTGCAGCGATTTTCATGGACGAAACAGAAATGAACACAAATAAAGACGTAGTGAGCATTTGGCCAATCGCGAAGTGCGACCGCAGCGACGCTTGTTGGTCGCACACGTCGCCAATTACACATTTTCGTCGCTTGTATTACCTGGGCGCAATAGGACGAGTTAAGGCCGGTTCAGACACTTGCGCTTGAGTGCGGTTGACTGCGATGCGTCGAGAACCGAAAGCGAGTCACCGGCACATCTGTGCTTCGTATGAAGCGTGGAATCCAATTCAAGGAATCATCTTGGCACGTGATATAAGAAGCAGGGAGTTTGTGGTTTCTCGCAGCTGCAACGCAGCAAAACGCAGTCAAACGCAACTGTCTGAACCAGGCTTTAGTTGGCTGTGGAAGCACGTGCGGCGTCTGAGGAGAGGAAACTTACCGTGCATGTTCAGAACGCCTTCCAAGACCCAGCAGAAAAAGGTGGCACCGGGAAGAAGGTGATTGATTCGGATGGTCTATAGTATGCACCAACTGACGTCTCTGAGGTCACGGCAATGACGCTATGATATCGTGAGCGAGCGGGCTCGAATAAACGAATTATAAAGAAAGCACCCACCTGTACGGTAGAGTGGGGTCCGTAGAGCGTTTCGCTGAAACACGTTCCGTGGAAACACGTTTTGTGGACAACTTGTCATCGACACACGTTTGGTCCACACCGTTACTTTTTTATGGAGACATACTACTGCAACGTATCATAAAAAAAAAACGTTATTATTATTATTTTTAGGTGGATTGGATTGTGTTATTGTCTTCATTTCGTTCGCTGGAAGTAAAAAAGTCACCCAAACTCCGAAAAAAAAAAAAAAATCGCGAGCCCTAATATTATAGGAAGTGTTGTACACGTTCCTTCAAAACAGGAACAAAAGCTCGCTCTTGTTGCCTCTCAATCTTGGAACGAGGAACGTTAAAAGTTCCAGTGGATCGAAAAGAGCGCGCGTTCCCGTTACGTTCTCTGAGACTGGAACGTGGCGTTACATTAACGTTACTTTTATGTGTTTTTTTTTTTTTTTTAATAAGACATCGTGCCGGATAATCCGTAGATAAAATAAAGCGAGCGAGTGAAAACATCCACATCGAACTACGTGTCGAGTCGCCACGCTCACATTAGTTCCAGTTCATTGTTTTCGAATATCACACAGACACTTTCCCTTCCCTCGAAGTAGGAGGTGAAAGTAGCCGATAATAAAAGGCCTACATGCCTTCTGAGTTCGGGTAAAATTGCGGACACGTAGACAAGAAAAGAAACGGCCGCTCCCTCGAAAACCAAGATGGAACGGCGGCATTTCACCGCTCCTCCTAACAGGAACGTCGTTCCCTCGAACGCTATTCCGTACGTGCAACACTGATTCTAGACTTCCAAACAGCCGCATGCACCCCTTGCTCGCTCCGCTCCTCTCGGGGAAAAATAAAGATATAATCTGAGGCCCGAGCTCGCACAAAGCCTCGTCGGGATGCGGGCGACAGAAGCGACGTGCACGGAGAGACGCTTTCGACGAAACCTCGGAAAGGTGCGTCGATGAAACGAACTGTCGATGAAACGTCGTTGGACAAACTGATTGCCACCGAGTATAGAATGCGCATACATAAGGCCGACCCCGATGCGACGACAGCGCACGCCGATCGTGCTCTGTCGTGGCCGCATCGAAGACCGGAAGCTCGAAGAGCCGTGCACCGTAATAAGAAGTCGGAGAGAAGCACACACCGACCACAACGGGCTTGCACAAAGAGAAGGAGCCGTCGCCTGATGAGCGACGCCCGATGAGCACTAACGGGCATCCATAATGCATGAGCGAGTCTCCCTTTCCGCCCCTCCCCTCCGATCGCCTCCCTGTAAATGTTTTGCTTCCGGGATCAGTCAGTCCGCATCCCGAACGAAACGGCCGCTTCATCAATGGGCCGACGGAGGAGCGCCCGCCGGCGTTCACCCGACAAGGCCGTACTGTTGGACTGTATACGTCATCCACCGAAGGCCAGCCGGGGTAGATTGGACAAAATTGATGTCGCGAATTTTTGTCAACCCTGAAGTTGGTCTGGATAGGAGCGTTAGGCGAACCTTCGACCTTTCGGCAAAATCCGACCAAGTTCGACTTTTTAGTCGAACTTGTCTGACTTTGACACAAGCTTGTCTGACCGACACAGAACACTTGTCTGACTTCGACACTTGCTTTGAAACCAAAGAAGTGGGCACCACATGCGCCCTGCTGTTTGGTCAATTGACACAAAAGATTAAAATACTTCGGAAAAAACAAATATGCTGGAGTTTTTATTATTATTTCAAACAGTATAAAAGCCAACTCTAAAGCTTTTAAAACTATAGTTAGTTTGTTTGCTTACAAAGTATTATTTACAAAGTAATATTACAGCCTATACAACAGGTCATAGTGAACCTGGGAAAGTGAAGTCTCGTAGAACAATGTACCAGCGAGAAATGCTAAAAAAATAAACTGCCCAGATTACTAAACAGATTAAATACCCAGAATATCGACGTGCAAGATATGACACTGAAAGCACCGAGGAAGCTATTTCAAACCCAAACGACTTTTCCTGAATTAAGAAGAAAAAGTATAAGTTTGAGGAGAACAGTAACCCGTGAGCGTCGCCATGTTTACTTTTAATATATTTCTAGCGCTCTTACGGCTTCTTCGATTCGTGCGGGGGTGCATAATGCCAATCTGTCTGTGTCTATTTTATTTGCCAATGCTGGAAATTAAACTGCACGTCGATGTTTTCGCCATTTTATAGCTCATGTTGTTTCTAAGTTTTCTTATTTTTTACGCTGGAAATTGAACTGCACGTAAATGTTCTTTTACTTGTGCCCAGACTTGTACGTAACGAGTTAAGAGTAACTCATCATCTGTAATCAATTACATTTTATTGAAACGTTTTAACGCTTCAATGCCTTCTTTTTTTGCGGTAAGGTTCGCTGTAACTCAATCAGTATTTTTCTGCAATTAATTGTATGTTTCCGAAAGTGCTACAATTCTTGAGTTTAGTTTATTTTTCACGTAACCAAATCGCTCTTTCTGCCGGTGCGTCTCTCGTCTATGTTTCAGCAACGTTGGACGTTTTTGTTTACCCCTCAACAACCAAGAAATGACACCGAGATACCAAAAAGATTCGAATGTCAACGCGCTCAGCGACGTGTTTTGAGTGTCGAGCTGTCGAGAGTGCCTCGTTTCCTTTGTACGGGTTGTCACGATCCCGCTTTGCCGCGTCGTAGATGACTGCGTTCCGCACTGACCGCCTCATCAAGCCACGAAAAAGACCCCCCCCCCCCCCCCCCCCCCCCTCTTATTCCATCTCGAAAGAGTTCACCAGCGCGTGCTCGTATAAAACGTACTAAGAACAGGAGTTAATCTTGTCTACGAAATTTTTCTTGTTACTATACTTCGTTTCACTTTATCTGCGAGCGAAGCCAAAGCTAGAAGCGCGAGACCAGCGCTTTTTGCATTTCTCCCCAGCTCGCGCGCACGAGCAAAGCCTGAACGCACGGAGCTTCCGTGCTCGCGTTTACAGTTTTGCCTTCGCTCGCACATAAGGTGAAACGAAGTATAGACCTAGGGTGCCTTCATCAGAGCCGTATATTAGGAGAGTTTGGACAATAGGCGGAGCAAAGGCCGCCGCCAGCGCCGAATATTCCCCCCACGCTTAGAGCGTAAACTAAATTTGTGACACAGCGTCGACCAATCAGGAGACCTCTACTGCATCTCACAAATGTCTGCAGTAAAGACAAAGGCACAGGCGCGTGAGCCTAGCTCAGCGAAACGCTTTTGTTTGTACGAGACCTCGTGCATAGGAGGCACTTTTCAAAGCCACGCGCTCGTGCCCATGCCTTTGTCTGCACTGCTAGAACAGCGTCCTGAGACTGGCTGAAAGAAAGCAGTGCAAAGGGTGGGGTGCGCGAGCGTCTTGAGACGCGGAGTTCCGCTCGGCACGGCTCAAATTATACTTCGTTTCACTTTATCTGCGAGCGAAGCAAAAGCTAGAAGCGCGAGACCAGCGCTTTTTGCATTTCTCCCCAGCTCGCGCGCTCGAGCAAAGCCTGAACGCACGGAGCTTCCGTGCTCGCGCTTCCAGTTTTGCCTTCGCTCGCACATAAGGTGAAACGAAGTATAGTCGTGGCACAAATTTAGATCACACGAGCACCACTAGGGGCTCTTTCGCGGCCTGTGGTTGGCCCCGAAATGCTCGCCTATTCAAACCAATGTATGGCCAAACTCTCTCAATAAACGGCTCTGGCCTTCATGCGCGCTTTGCTTGGGGTGATGACATCTGGCCATTTTGTTTCGAATGTTTATTTTTCTTTTTTGTTCCGAAGCACGTGAAAGAGCGTGTCCCTGCACGCGCTCGTGGCGCTGACTGTGCTACGGCGACATTTTGTTTCCTGCGATTTCTTTGTATTTTCCCTGTGAGCGCGTGCTGTCGGCATCGGGTAATACAGATGATGGCATCACCCTAAACACAAGGACATTGAGGCACTCTAACTAGACCGAGGTTTCTACTAGTCCAGCATGTGCCTGGACTAGTAGAACCACTTCGACGATATGCATCCATTTTTAATTTCGTAATAGAAAGTTTAAAAAAAGTAACGTGAAATTAATGAATAACTTGCGGTAAATTTTCAATTAATTTTTGTGATGCAGTAATTGACTACTGCAATCAGTTACAGCTTCAATAAATTGATTGTAATTGTAATCGGTCACTTTTTTTTTTCAGTTACGCGTACAAGACTGCTTGTGCGGCAAAAAAAAAAGGGGAAGGGGGGGCTGAGGCTTTGTCCAGCTGTCACACCCTGTACTTATAGTAACCGAATGAAATAAACAAATCCAATGTGAAACAATACGCACGATAAATATTGCGCGTCATCTTAGCTAAATGACGTCAGCTCGTTTTCAACTACTGCGCACGTGCATAATGGTCGAGCTTGAGCGGAACGTTTTGCCAAAGTTCACGTTCAACGTGCGAAAACCTCGAACCTGGTCCAAGTCCAAGCCGCTCAGGTTCACCCCTAGACCGTGAGTGCTCCGTCACGACGTTCGGCCGGGACGTTCTCTCCAACCGAACGCGAGCCCCGGCCGAATGCGGACGCAGCTCCAATCTGCGGCCCCAACACCATCTAGGAGGTAGCAAAGTCGTAGCGCCGAATATTCGGCGTCGCCTAGAGCCGCGGTGACGCTCTAATATATCGTACAAGAACCAGTCCGTAGACATTGTTTTCGGCGCGTCTCTTTCTTATATGACGGTCACATTGCTCAAGCAAGAACTGTCTACACAAGTGTTCGAAACATGAAACAATGTCTATGCATACAGTTTTCGTCCCAAAAAATGGGGAAAAACAAAAATGCTATTATGCAGTTTGAGCAGCCCGCCATACCCCTTAACGGCGACGCGACACTAAAAAAGAAATAACCGTAATCTTAATTGTTTAGGAAAAAAAAAAAAACACAATAATAGAAAATGATGTACAATCTTATACGATGTTAGGAATGGCAGTTTTGTTTAGTAAGATGACATTCATTTCCGGACATGGAAGATGAGTTGTTCTGTAATTTGTGGGTGATTGAGGAATATGCTACGGATGCTCTGACGAGTATGATGCGCCGAAAGCAAAAAATAAAAAAATAAATAAAAAATAAAAACGAGTTCATTTTGTTATGACAGACTGATACGTTAATAATATTAATCGTTCGAAATATATTGTGGATACATCGGTACGGAATAGAGGTAATGATGGGTAAATCGAAGGAACATTAGCTCTAATCAAAGAGCTTTTTGTGTCTAAGGCAGTCGATCAGTCGAGGCGCATGATATAGGCACGGATTGCTTCCTACGTGCGTACGAAGAGCTTCGGGACATGGCTCGAGCCGCGTGCGCAGATAGTCCTCGTGTCTGAGGCGAACACGGTGTGCTGTTGCGTGATGCACTAAGAGCAGCGCGAGTGCGGCACCCAACGACGCGGGGGCGTTGGACGCGAGTGCCGCGTAGAGTTCCTGTATATAGCTGGGAGCCTATAGACCTTTCCAAAAACGAGCTTTTGGCCGGTGCCATTTTGAGCGTTCGTGCGTATGGCGCGTGCTTTGCTCGCTTTCCGAAGCGACGAACACGCACGTGCTGGGCTGTGAAGATCGCACGCTGGACTGTGATTTTGTAAACATTGGAAAGGTCTATACAGGAACTCTAGTGCCGCGAGGCTCGTGTACGGTCGGTGACAAGTCCCAGCCGAATGCTTGACTCAGAGCGCGGCTCCCGCGCCTCGCGCTGGCCAGCTGCTACGTCGCGCGACTGCTGAGCGCGTGCTGATGGCTAGCTCCCAGGGTTCTTTTGAAACGTGCATTCCACACCGTACAAATGGCCGGACTTAGCAGCCTATTGATGGGGGCTCGTTTTGAGCATGCGCTCTATACTCCGTTTCATACTTAGCGTGCAACGTTGTCAAAGCTACTGGCGCGAGCGTGGGGCTTGATCTCGTTGATCATTTGCACGCGTTCTCGCGCAAACAAAACCATAGATGAAGCCACGCGCTCGCGCCAGTAGCCTTGACAGCGTTGCACGCTAAGTATGAAACAGAGTATAGAGAGCACCCACAAATATGGCGCCCAGTGAATACTCCTTATACGGGTGTTATAATATCGCATAGGCCTTTTACTGCAAACGGCTTCTGGCCGGGTGCCACTTTCAGGAGAGTTCGCGCGCGGGCTGTGGATTTGTAAACGTTCCAATGGTGTACATATATTAGACCGTTTTCGCGTGACGGTTGCCACGTTGGAATATGACGAATAGTTGGGTCAGTTGGGTGACAAGAAAAATAATGTAGATAGTTTATGCGCGACGACAATAAAAAAGTATAAACGAGGAAAAAAATAACTATTGTGGCAGGAAATCCTCGAATTATAGCGCCTTACAATCGACAAATAAAGTGATTCGCTATTTTGTCCCCACCCAGCTACGTCAAAATTCAATGTGGCGGCCGTCACGAAAAAAAGTGCGCGACGATCATACGAGGTGATGCGTTTAGACAACGACAGCTGTGCCGCTCATTCGACAATATGACGATCGATCGGCATAGCGCCGATCATGCGTCATACGGTGATTTGGTATTGAAATAACGTCGCGTTAATTTAGCGTCCATACGTCGTTGATGAATCAATGCTTTTAAGGTCGAGACGTGTTTTCCCGCCAAATTGAGCGAAGAAACTGAACTGCTGCATAGGTCACGTGATGTCAATTTTTCCGCTAAATTTAACGAGGAAACTTAATTGGTGCGTAGGTCACGTGACGTAAAGTTTTCCGCTAAATTTAGCGGGGAACCTGAGTTCGTCTGTCCGCGACGTCAGCTCTCGTCACACTAATTTTCCCGCCAAATTTAGCGGGGAAACGTTTCGTTTACGCTAACGCCGTCGAAAAGCCGGGGAACGGGCCACTAACAGCTGTCGCTGTAAAACGGTTTATAGATCTCTTTTTCTTTTTTTTTTAAGGCGCCGCTTGTTTGAGAATTGCGGCGCCGACGACGCCGTCTAGCGGCTTAAAACTTAAAATACCGGCTGGTTGTAGCAGCACAGCTATCTGGGTAGGCAACGCTGTGGGTATGGGGAGAACTTGGCTAGACTTGCCTATTGTGGGCTACATTAACTTAGCTGGAACTTGGCCGGTTGCTTCGAGCTAACCAATGACAGGCCATTCATTACCTTGCCTCCTCGAAAGCAATGAAGACGGTGGGGTCTGTGATTTTCCCCAACGAAGGAATATAAGAGCGGTTTAAAGAGACATGAAACGATTTTTCCATTTTCACTAAATACTAAGAATCACTCCCTAACGTTAATTACTGAATGAACTTGCCTTAATGTTTCCTTCTAAACAATGGCAGTCGCAAGAAAAAAAAAAATTGAGAAATACGAGCATCGCTCATCTGCTCAACTCGGAGCCAGAACAAGCGTCACGTGGCATGGTGCCTATCCTATGCATGCCGCGACGTTCATCAGAGCCATGCGCTGGGGTTGGCAAAGTAGAAAACGCGTGCTAAGCTCCAGGCAGCGTAATACCCGTGCCACACGGGCAACTCGAATGCAATTTACAACGAATGACATTCGCCCCAAATGTCATTCGACTGGTGCTACACGGCCTGCACGAATGGCATTCGCTGCAAATGTTATTTGCCACCGAAGGGGTTCGGCGGAACTCATTCGCATTCGGTCACGGGCCAAATGTGTAGCCTCTAACCCAGGCCCCAAGTGAAAAAAACACCAATGTGATTACGTTAATCAAAGTATACCCAAACTAAAAGTTGTTTTGTGTGTTTGTTTTTATGTATGCATTCTTTTATACTAGATTTGAAGCGCGGCTTGTCACAAAATTGCAAGCGGCTACTCTTTAACCCAGTAGACACAGCCTCTTCGCCTGCGTCGCCATCTTTTTGGCGTTTCTTCTCGGTTTTGTTACGTTATGTTCGAACTTCGAAGTTTCGGCAGTTTGATACTTTAGACCCATGTTGCGGATAAACTTCTTCCGATGGAGCCGAAAGCGCCGAAGCAGGCGCGAAAGAGAAGACCCAGTGGTCCGACCACGAAACAACAGCTCTTATAAGAGCTTGAGAGGACAAACTCGGTGACCTGCGGCGTGCCAAGCGAAACGCGAGAGTGAGCGTCCTCAGCTTCGGCTTCGAGCCTTTGCTCCTCGGCACGGTGCTCGGCGCGTAAATAAATGGGGGCGCTCATTAACCGTCGCACCCGCTTACCGTCCTCCTAAGCAAGGACCGATACACGCGACTGTACAGGCGCCATTTCCTTTCGCTTTGGTCAGCTTCTGTCTTTGGATTTGGCTTATTGCGGCTAGAGCAACTAGAGCGTCACCGACAAATGAATTACAGCGGAAACTCAAAAAAACATAAAGTAATTGACTGCAAAATTTGTTTAAAACTACCTATAGACACTTTTTAGAGATCATAACCTTGAACAAACGTATTTAGCTTACAAAAAAACTTTACAATTAGTTTTCTTCCGAGAGCAGGCGCTATCATCATCATGGCGCAAAATTGCATTCGAAATGTACGTGCAGCACGGGTTTGAAATGTAATGTCATTCGGCGCCCGAATGAGATTCGCCCTGAATGGCATTTGCCATGTCCGCGTGAGCTCGGCTATTCTCATCACAGCGGTAGTCGGACACGAGTCACTACCCGAGTGACCGCCGAGGCATTGATTGTTACGAGCCGAAGACGAATGCTCACGCAGTTCTCGTGTCCAATCCATGAGCCGCCCTCGACTGTCGCCAGGCGGGTGGTTATTCGATCCCACAATGGACCTTTTGTAGAAATACGCGGTGCGCATGCGCGGAGTATTTGATGCGCCTGGGTTCGAGAGTATCTAGTTCCAAACAATCCGCCATCTTGCATTTCTCGCCTTTGGGCGCCTTGGAGACCATCGAGAGTCGAGACTCAAGTTTTGATGTTGCGAACAAGGTGAACACGAGTCATCGTACTGACGACGCCCGTTCTAGATTACGACGTGCACCGCAGTCATGCCGGTGAACTGTGTAGCCTTCTTCTTTGAAGGACCATCCCCGATGCGCTTGCCTCAACGAACTGTCCTTTTTGAGGTAGCTCCAAACGCGGTCCTGGGTGAGGTTCGTACGGTCCGAGGGATGACGTACCCAGTGGTCGGCGTCAAACTTGAACGGGATGTAATGCAACTTGCCTTAATGTATCCTTCTAAACAATGGGCAGTCGCAAGAAAAAAAAATGAGAAATACGAGCATCGCTCATCTGCTCAACTCGGAGCCAGAACAAGCGTCACGTGGCATGGTGCCTATCCTATGCATGCCGCGACGTTCATCACAGCCATGCGCTGGGGTTGGCAAAGTAGAAAACGCGTGCTAAGCTCCAGGCAGCGTAATACCCGTGCCACACGGGCAACTCGAATGCAATTTACAACGAATGACATTCGCCCCAAATGTCATTCGACTGGTGCTACACGGCCTGCACGAATGGCATTCGCTGCACATGTCATTTGCCACCGAAGGGGTTCGGCGGAACTCATTCGCATTCGGTCACGGGCCAAATGTGTAGCCTCTAACCCAGGCCCCAAGTGAAAAAAACACCAATGTGATTACGTTAATCAAAGTATACCCAAACTAAAAGTTGTTTTGTGTGTTTGTTTTTATGTATGCATTCTTTTATATTAGATTTGAAGTGCGGCTTGTCACAAAATTGCAAGCGGCTACTCTTTAACCCAGTAGACACAGCCTCTTCGCCTGCGTCGCCATCTTTTTGGCGTTTCTTCTCGGTTTTGTTACGTTATGTTCGAACTTCGAAGTTTCGGCAGTTTGATACTTTAGACCCATGTTGCGGATAAACTTCTTCCGATGGAGCCGAAAGCGCCGAAGCAGCCGCGAAAGAGAAGACCCAGTGGTCCGACCACGAAACAACAGCTCTTATAAGAGCTTAAGAGGACAAACTCGGTGACCTGCGGCGTGCCAAGCGAAACGCGAGAGTGAGCGTCCTCAGCTTCGGCTTCGAGCCTTTGCTCCTCGGCACGGTGCTCGGCGCGTAAATAAATGGGGGCGCTCATTAACCGTCGCACCCGCTTACCGTCCTCCTAAGCAAGGACCGACACACACGACTGTACAGGCGCCATTTCCTTTCGCTTTGGTCAGCTTCTGTCTTTGGATTTGGCTTATTGCGGCTAGAGCAACTAGAGCGTCACCGACAAATGAATTACAGCGGAAACTCAAAAAAACATAAAGTAATTGACTGCAAAATTTGTTTAAAACTACCTATAGACACTTTTTAGAGATCATAACCTTGAACAAACGTATTTAGCTTACAAAAAAACTTTACAATTAGTTTTCTTCCGAGAGCAGGCGCTATCATCATCATGGCGCAAAATTGCATTCGAAATGTACGTGCAGCACGGGCTTGAAATGTAATGTCATTCGGCGCCCGAATGAGATTCGCCCTGAATGGCATTTGCCATGTCCGCGTGAGCTCGGCTATTCTCATCACAGCGGTAGTCGGACACGAGTCACTACCCGAGTGACCGCCGAGGCATTGATTGTTACGAGCCGAAGACGAATGCTCACGCAGTTCTCGTGTCCAATCCATGAGCCGCCCTCGACTGTCGCCAGGCGGGTGGTTATTCGATCCCACAATTACGTCGTCGAGGTCTGCGAAGGCGGGACTAAAGAAATAGTCCCATTTTATCCTCAAAATTTTAACCGCGACAAAGAAGCTTCTGAATCAGTGGCGGTCAGTGCGAGTATACCTGGGCCAGACTACAGGACCAGTACGCCTCTGCAAAGCCACGAACATTCCAACCCGATATCGTTTCATGACCTAATGTAGTCTCTGGTAAGCTCTCGGTAGAGTTCCTGTATAGGCTCCCTACGGGAGCCAGAGTTGCGCGTTTGATTCCACGTGCCTCGTGCCGCCCTTGCCGCTATTCGCCGAGGTCCGATCACGTGAGGAGCCGGATCAAGTGTCGTGCAGCAAAGTAGACGTTGCACGCGCCCCGGGTACGTTCCCCTGCTTTTGAGCGCGCCGCGCGCCTCGAACGCGCGGCGCTGCTATTCGCCGAATTCAGTCACGTGAGGAGCTGGATCCACATGCCATGCATGAACGCGCAACTCTGGCTCCCGTAGGGAGCCTATACAGGAACTCTAGCTCTCGGTATTTGATAGCTGCACCTCGAGGGGTGGCACGTAAACGCTTTCATACCCCTTCACAGGAGCAATAGCATACTCTGCAATGATAACCTAATGGAATACCGGCACCGAGTTGGAATCAGCCCGCTTGCCTTAGACAAAGTAGTCGTCAGAATAAACGTGACGATGAGTCTGATGCAAAGCGCTAAGTTCATAAATAAGGATCCTTGAGGGGAGGGGGGGGGGGGGGGGGCATGTGAGCTCAATAACATTGCCGCCACACTTGCTCTGCATATAGCTTCTTGCGATCATCGCGCACTTTCCGCGATTGTTCTTACGCTTTTAAAATTATTTGCGTACCCGTTGACGACGCAGTGATATAGCCACGGACAACCGTAGAGTTTTGGAAACTGTAACGCGTTTGAAAAAATAACACCCGGAACAAACTGACGTACGACGTCCGTTTCTAAACCTTTTCGTCCATATATCCTCGATATGGGCGCATATCCTGTGTCAGCGGGCAATCCAAAAATGCGCAGGATGGACGGTGAGTCATTAGCGCGCTCGTATAAGATTACACGAAAAAAGATAACTTTACGTGGCTATGCAGCCAAAGCTACGAGCGTATACACGTTTTCTGTTTCCTGTCGTTTTAAGTCACGTGGGTTCCGTATATGGTATGCGGGACGAAAAAATAATAACACGCTTCCACCTGGAATATGGGATAAAATATACGTGAGGCAAAACAAGAATGTGTGACAATCACGCATTTTTTGTAAACACCTTCCAGGCGCATGGAGAGATTACAACGATGTTTGACCGTATACCAGAAGTGACGACATTCAAGATGGCCGCGCCTTGTGGAAAAAGTGTATAGGTGCGCACGCGGATCTTGAGCACCCATCAAAGCTGCGCACGAGCAATCTTTGCTTCTCAAATGCCCCGCACTGACCTACGATAGGTGACGCGGAAAAGACGGCGCTTCGGCCTCGTTCCCCCGCATCTACATGGACATGCGGGTAGACGCCATCACCGCGAGGGTCCGTCCTGTTCCCAGCCTTCTATTGTTTGCGATGGGGCTAATCGATTCGTTATAAGGGGGCGCGCTGCTTCGGCGCAATTAGGATCTCCGCCACACCACGTGGGCCACTTGGGTTCCCACTCGGCCAGACGCCCCAAATCCTACCCGTCGGCCACTCATCATATATACGGGCAGAGCGGTGGCCCGGCAAAACGAACAAGAGACGAACGCGCGTGTGATGAACACAATGGGACGATTAGCGAGAAGACTGGGCTGTTTGTCGATTGATTATCGAAGCTCCTTCGTGTTTACTTAACGTACCTCACCGCGAACGCTCAGGCGGAGAGAAGCTGGGGGAGAGGATGAGAGACGTCATGGAATGATTAGTGGGTGCACACAAAGGCTTTTGTCTCTGCTCACTGTTCGAAAGCGTTCGAACGCCGGCGTTCGAATGCGAGACTCGCGCGTGAGGAGCAGAGTGCAGGGAGACAGCGGCTGCCATGGCCTTTGCGTCCACCTATTCTTCCGATCAGAACTTGGAACCCTGGCATCTCCTCCTCTCCCTCAGTTTCTCACCGTATCTACTCTAGGGGAATACAGCTTCGAATCGACAGTGGCTGCGTTTTCACGGATACGAGAACCAATCACACGCTCCCAGTCGCTCCGCTTCTCTCTCTTCTATAGCCAATCACAATCGTCATATATCTCGATTCGACATCCATGTATCCGCGGCCGGTACAAAGACGTGGCCTTTTGCACCGCGTAACCTACGAACGCGTAAAGGCTAGCCCACATGGCGCGTTTTTCAGTGCGTCTAGACGCGCGTCTCGGCTTGGAAGCCAGACGCGTGCGCCCAGTCAAACCACACGCAGCGCTACCGGGCAGCGGTTCGCGTCTGCGTTTCCGAAGCGTCTGCCCAACGTAGCCAGACGCGCTTAAGAAACAAACGCAAATTTTAGATAAAAATCGCGCGTTAAATGATGGATACATGCCGAAATATTTAATTTTATTAATAGTAAGCACGCATTTTTATTACATAAAATGCAATGAAGCTCAATTTCACTCATTTTCATCCTTTTTAGTGCGTACGCCTCATCCACCTTTCGGTACGCCATCGGCATCACCATCTCACGAGCCAAAACATTTACAGCTGGCCGCTACAGAGGTTGTGTTCTTGCGGCTGTTGCCGATAGTATTAATTTTGTTCCTTTGTCTCTCGGTGTCCTTGTATTCTTTAAATTTCGCCTGCAAGAGTGCAGGATGCTTTTGTATTTCGCTAGCTCCTCTCTGTTCCGCTGAAGGAGCGTCAGCGTCTCCCGCGGAGCAGGGAGAGGTCCCTGGATTTGTGCAAAAGGTATTGTAAACTGATGTCCGCGGGGGGAAGGACGTAACTACCCATGTTCGCCCTGCTGCGAGCGTTGGCGGGCGCTCTGCCGTGGAATGGCGCAGTGCTGTTACTCGTTTTTGTATGTGTATCTTTCTGTTTTGAGTGTTTGCATTTTTATTTTCCCCTCCCGTATCCCTTTTCCTACTTGGCGGTGGGCTAGCAGGCGCACCTGCGTAAGGGTCTCAACCTGTCTGCCTAGCCTTGCACGCTGCCGAGTAGGTATCGCAATCTGTGCAAATAAAAATTATTATTATTTTTATCACCTTTGTCGCAAGGTCCGTGGCGAAAACTACAGTCCTACAGTGGCGAAAACAGTAGAGAAAATTCAAACGCTCCTTGCAACTAGTGAACACGGCCGTTCGTTGGTTGTTGCTTTCTAGACGCAGCGCGAAACGCGACGCCTGGACGCAAAATATCTGGCTCCTCCAGATACGCCGGAATGCGCCTAAAAACGCTGCGTTTCGTCCCGGCGCCGGAAGTGACGTCAAAGCGCAGGCGCAGACGCGACGCAGACGCGGAGAAAAACGCTCCATGTGGGCTAGCCTTAACCTCGTCGTCGGCCTGCGCTCGGGCAAACACCGTATTCACAGTGGCGGATAGACCGCGTTCGCAAAGCGGTTGCGAACCTGCTTGCGTGTTTTGATTATTAAAACGAGCGGATCCGCTTTGCGGCTGCGATTCCAACGCGATTCCAGCGGGAATGCAGCATTAGAAGAGCGAAACGGAATACAGATCATTCGCCTTTCCAACCAGGGTCAGCGACGCTCACGGCGGACATTGATGTAATATAGCACCAGCGGGATAGTACATGCGACCACCAATCGAGGTAGCCACTTAAACGGTCAAGGCGCTGCACATTAGACACCTATGTTCTCCTCCCTTAACACCTCAAGTTTTTGCCAAAACAAAAAAAAAAAAAAAAACACCGACGACGACAAGGAAGAATCAACTTTCAGACGCAGTACATTCGCAACTTTCAGCGATGGTGGTACCGCGTTGTGAGAATCGCACACCCTAGCTCCTGGATGATTGGCCTCATAATAAATGGGCTTGCCTACACCTTCCTGGCGTGAAAAAATAACGTAAGGCTCTAATACTGCTCATATATAGCAAAACTAGAATTACTTACGCGTCGCAGACCCAGCCTCGTACGCTGTTCTACGACGATCATCCAGATGACAGCCATTTTGATAGGCACCACTGCGCCCCCTATAGGTCGTGAAAGTTGCGAATTGCCGAAGGTTCCGGATGATTTAATTATGACTTTTTTCCACACTTGCGATTGCTGACGTCCGACCGCCTAACCTCTTGCGAGCTCTCGCGACGAGAGAACAGAATGTTCCCACCTATCGGGAAGCCATGGAACACTTGGGTTTCCGTATATTTCCCTTTTCGTTTTTCGCACATCATTCTTTTCTATTCGTTTGAAACTATTTTGACAAAGTTATAAGCAACCATTTCTCATCGATACGTACATTTGATTTCGAAAATAATGCAAAACTTTCGCTCTAGTGAAATGTATTTCCAAAGTCACCTCGTAGATGGCGCCGGCGTGCCAGTGTGTTCTTCCATCGTGGGAGATCGCAAGAACTCGGTCGTAAGCAAAGGCAAGTGTGTGAACCAGTCTTTGGTCGCGGGGAAGGGGGGCGAGGCTCCTGTTCTGCGAAATTTCGACTTCGACGAACTGGAGAGAAGGACTATGTCGAAAGCCTTATGGTGTGTAACTCTCGCAATTAGAAGTGTTCCGCCGACGACCCACGTTCACGGGAGGCGTTGGCTTCCAATTTTATTCGTTCGTCACAGCACACTAAAGATAGCACCGCAGCAACAAACTTGAGTTCTGATTCAAACTCCGCAAGTTCGCGATTTTTTTTTTTTTTGTAAGATTACGATTTTTATAAGAAAAGTAGCTAATGACCGCGGTAGGAAATACAAAGTCACGTGACTAAAACTCGGAGAGCTAGAGCGCAGAAAGGCTGGCGCGACTGTTCCAAAACGCTACACTGCCATTACGATGTGAACGCTCAAAATGGCAATGAGAGGAACAATTTCGATTGCGTGGGATATATCGGCGAGCTCGAGTAAAATCACCGTTGGGTTATTCACGTTCGAAACGCCAAGCAGAGTGCAGCCGGCAGCTAGACGACCTCTGTCGTGTCAACCTTTCAAGCAGGAAACGACGCGGAACATAAACAAACAACAGGCGAAGTGCTCTGAAATTCAAAGGGACGTATGCGACGAATATGTCTCTTAAACCTTTGACAGCTATTCGAGTTGTGGCGTTGCCTATTGACGAGGAGATGGAACTAAGGATGCCGCGAACTTTTTTCGACCGAAGTTTCGATGATCAAATCAAGCGGTTCGAAAGATTTCGAATTTTCAAACTTTTTATATCAAAAAATTCGGCGGAAGTCGAATTTTCGAATTTTGCACGTTCGGAAATGCAATGTTTTAGATGCGGAGCATCTCTTGCTCGGGGCTATGTCCCGCGGAGTCGACTCCCACCCTGTCCTGCACCCAGAGCTTGACTGACTGCGGAATGCTACGAAAGAACTGTTCGAGGCACACACACTCGACTACCTTGTCTCGGCTTTCGTACACTTCCTCGCTCTTCAACCATTCTATCAGGTTGGTTTTAAGCCCGTACGCGAATTCCGAGTAGCCCTCGCTGCTCTTTTTGGATGCGTTTCTAAACCTTTGACGGAACGCCTCGGCAGAAAGGCGGTACCGCTTCAAAAGGCTGGACTTCACCTTGTCGTAGTCGTCCGCGTCTCCAGCACTAAGGCGAGCGACAACCTCGGCAGCCTCACAGGGCAACAGAGTCAAAAGCCGCTGCGGCCACGTTTCTGGGGCGAAGCTCAACTTCTCACATGTCCTCTCAAAGTTAACTAAGAATAGGCCCACGTCTTCCCCAACTTTAAACGGCTGCATGAGCTTCTTCATTTGATACGACTCGGTCTCACTTGCTCGTACCGGAGCCCCAACTCTACTGTTCTGCGAGTTTAATCGCTGTTGTTCAATTTCGAGCTCTAGCCTTTTCAGCGCTCGCTCCTGGTCTCGTTCCTCTCTCGCTGCAGCCTGCTCTCGTTCCTCTCTTGCTGCAGCTTCACTCTTAGCGTTCTGAAGCAGTTCCCACGCAATTTTAATTTCCTCTGCTTCCGCGCTCTCTGAAATCGCTTTACTGATCTCAGATTTCTTCATCTTTTGCTCCACCTCCACACCCAATTCTTCACATAAACAGAGTAAATCTGTTCTCAGTAACCTCATTAGATCCATGATCGCTGCTCTTTAGCTTTGGCTTTGTTCTAAAACTTGTCGCGAGGTTGTACCAAAAACCTAGCGCACGAGTCAAACACTAAGGATTCCCAGCAGTTCAAAATTAATTACCCATAATCTGAAGCCTGGCGAATCCCAAAGCAAAGTCCAAACGCTCACCCACAGATGTAGCACGATGTCGCATGGTCCGATCCCAACCGCTGCCAACCAGTTGTTCGAGGCGGGGCTTAGGCCGCACGTCCGGAGGCTTCCTGGCTCGTGACGACGACCATTCCCCGAAGTGAAGAACCCAGGGGTCCAGTGGAGGTGGGAGAATTGGTAACGTAACGAACGGTTTAATTACATGGTTGCGATACAGTCGTCAAATCCAAGAGAACCACTGGACAGCCTCACGCCCCGCCTTATATAGGGGTCCGTTTTCTCCCTCACTCTCCGCCAGGGCAGCAGGTGCGACCGCCAAGTGCGTTGCAGCAAAGCCCGCCGCGTCGTAGCCAGAAGTGCGTCGTAGCCATGGTTCTCCGCAGTTAGGCCAGGCCTCTCTCCCCTTCCGGAGCGCACGAACCCACACGCACACACACACACGTCCCGTTGACGTCACGGACGCGTTGAGACTCGTTTTGGGCAGGCATCGACAGGTGGGCGACAGTCCAGAACACGTCGGGACTCGTTTCGGGACTCGCTTCCGCAGCGTTGAAACTCGGAAAAGGTTGCCGAAGGTTCCATTCTTAACAGTGGCTGGAACGACTAGGCCATCCTCTCGACGTCAGCCTCGCCGTAGCTTTGCTCGTCCCGAGACGAACTACGTCACGATTGCGTTGGATGTCACGTGCCCTCCTCTGGCTGTTCTCCGAGCGCTTGCCAGAGTGGGCCGTTTATAACGATAAATACAGCCACCAGGCTCAAAACACAAACGTGATAGTGTGTATCATATTCAACCTATTTTTGAACACGACGGGTATATTTCAAATTTCCTTGAAGTATCCCTTTAAAGAAATAAATGCCCGAAGGAGCGAAGAAGGACGACGGTTTTTCGACGATTGTCGTTTGTACCATATTTGAAGCGCGCTATAGCCGAAGCTATTTATGGTAAAGATGTTAATTTTTTTTTTAAAAAAAAAAAAGATCTATTTATAGCCTACGTAAGTGTTGTCTTAAGATATGATTATTGTTATTCAAGATGAGTTTTGAAGAAATGTCCAAACATGTGTCTACGGGCAATTATGCCCAATACTCGGTAATTTTTTTTTCGTCTAAATTGTTTGAGGTATAGCATTTAAATTAACACCACAGACAGTACGTACATATCACTGCCGTCTGCAGAATATAAAATAATGCATTCATTGTTTTTTTCACGTTGAGGAATAAATTAACTCATGGGGGAAAATTTCTAATATTGTTCAAGTTCAGCACGTCATTAAAAAAACAAAAAAAAAACATTTTTAATTTTTTTTTTTCCTCGCTTCACGTTTTTGGGACGTGTTTCTTTTAGCCTGTACACATTCTGGTAGGAGAAACTTGTTGCAAAGTTCTGAGCCTTTGAATATGCAAAAATATAACACTTCCGGCAGCTTCTTGATAGCTTTTTTTTCAGCATTTTATTTTCGCATTTATTGTTATGTTTATTTATTATTTATTTATTGTTTTTACAAATGGCGCAGTTATTTAGGTCGAAAAGACATAGCTTTGAACTTCCGAAGCACTAAGCATGTGACAAGTAGTGTCTTCTGACAACGAGTTCCCGACAATGACCATCTACGCGATCTTTCATGCAGTGAAGAGCGACAGTAGCTACACATATGCATAAATAATTTCAGATTAAAATAAGCTTGACCACGCCCTCTTTCCCGTATTGTTTTCTTTAACAGTCCGGAATATCTCGACCTCGAGTTGTGTCGGCTTCTGTGCTTTTTGCTTGGCGTTTCCTCCGTCCCGGAAAATAAAGCTCCACAACAATTACAAACTAAACTTACTATATGCCAGCGTCACTCGGGCGGCGTTCGATCGTATTACTACCAGCGTACCAGCGTGCAAGGGGGTGGAGAGGTAGTTTGCCAGATCGCTTCAAGGTTTTTCTGAGCCTCAACCTCCTGCCCGCCCCTGGCCGTTTCGAACTGGATGAGTATCGTTAAACAGTGTGTTCGTGTGATCACCACAGCGTGATGCACGTTAAAGACCCCCCCCCCCCCCTCCCCCGGGCTGGCAGTCACAATTACTGATCTATGGTCACACGTCACTCTGCACTGCCAAATATTCCAGCACATCCGGGACACTCGTCGTCTCATTTGATTGCATGACCAACTTCGCGCAGTCTAAATATCACATCCGAACTTTTCTAAACCTGATTTCGTGAAAACCAGTGAGGCGTGAAAACGTTATTTGAAGCTGAAACTGTGGAGGAACATGAAAACCGGACGTCGAACTTTGAAAACTTGGACTTAAAAGAAATTCGAAATCTTCGAAGTTTTTTTTTTTCTTTCGAATTTAGCCCTAAAAGAGAATCGAAACCTCGAACTTTTTGTAGAAAGAAATTCGAAAATATTCGAATTTTTCGAACTTTATGTCTATAAAAATTCGAAGCGTTCGATTTTTCGAATTTCAGATCCAAAGAAATTCGAAATCTTCGAATTTATCGACCTTCAGATTCAAAGGAAATCGAATCTTCGAATTTTTCGAACTTCAGATTCCAAGAAATTCAAAATTTTTTATTCTCTGGAATTTCAAGTTAGGAAAGTTCCAAATCTTCGAATTTCTCGATCTCGAGTAAAAAGAATATTCGAAATATTCGAACCCGAACTTTTAGAAACCGTGAAAGCTTCGAACTTTTCGAATTCGAAACTTTATGGTGTTCGAAAGTTACGAAAAAGTTACGTTACGGTACGAAAATATCGAAATCATTCGAATTCAAACCTCAGTTCGGTTCGAAAATATCGAAACCTTTCGAATTCGAGCTTAGGGTGGTTCGCGACATCCCTAGATGGAACTATATGGGCATGGTCTCAAGATCGGCGACTTGCGCCATCTGGGTGCTTAAAATCTTGTTGCCGGTTATCTGAAATGGCATGAACCGGTCTTCCGTCCTCCCTAAATGCACAAACGGTTTGCGACCCAGAAAAACGATATCGCTCGAGCTTCCGTGGGCTTTGTATATCTCAAGCTGAGTTGTGCCATTTTTGGATCGAAATGATCACCTATCGCATCCGCACTACAGAATAATAAAGTAATAATAAGTTACCTCTCTAGTCTTAATTTGTCTTAATCGGACCTGGTGTACTTTTCTTTCCTTTATTTCCCCGGCTGGCCGTACTTTTTCTCCTGACCAAGTTTGGATCGAGTGCGTCGATCTAGGGGCAACACGCACCGAGCACACAGGCGCTTCGTTTCCCGAATCCAGCGTTCCGACTTGGACGATGGATTAGGGTTAATCCATCGTCGCGGTCGAAAGGCCGCACTCGATATCTGTCCGAGGCTCGTCGGGGGGGTAGATATTCTACCATGATCTCGAAAAAGACCGAAAGCAAGCGAGGGTTACTTTGTGTCGAGGAGGTGTGCTTTTCACAACCTTCCTGATTGCACTTGTCAGTATACGGCGCCGGGTGCGGCAAAGAAATCGAGCGCTATTTCGTCAGTCAGATGCTCGGAGGAACTTGCGCAATTGTGCTGGTTATAGATGCGATAACCGAGCCTGCAGCGTCCGTATTCGCGATCCGAGATACTTCGCTGCACTCGAAATATCACTCTTACCTCGAGATGTTCTTACGCCTCCGCCTGGCCAGATACCTTGCTCACAACGTTGCAAGATGTGTAGGCTCTCAGCATAGCTCTGAGGAGTGAGCACTCCAACATTATCTGGCACGTATCGTCCGTTACTCAGTCAGAGGGCCTCACACTCGCGGAGACAGACACTACTGAAACGATTAGAGTTCGGACCAATAAACCCTCGTCGATTTTCCCTACACTGCGTAGTTTCTGGCGAAATTTTGATGGTCGCGGATTTGCCTCAAACTTGTTTGAACGCAAAAAAAAAAAAAAAACATTTTTTTTTTTTGCGAAACTAACGAATTTTTACGTTTTGCTTTTTACCCCTTTTCTACGCGACATCTCGTTTTTTTTTCTTTTTCTTTTTTTGCGAAGTTAGCAAATTTTATATTTTGCTTTTCACCATTTTGTCAAATAAAATTTCACAATTTTTCAGATAGAAAAGTTTTATTGGCAACACTAAAACAAATGACAACACATGTTTTAATTTGGGTAGTATAACTAATTTTATTTCATTCCGTCGTGAATTCCCGACGGACTGGAAGACGTCTGATGGTGTGAAGTGAATGTGGAAGCTTACTCAGGCAGAACAATCAAATGCGCGACGAGCTCACTGTCTTTTACTGCCTGCTCGACCCGCAAGTTTCGAAACATGTGACGTCATGCGATTGAAAAACAAAAAGAGAAATCATAGCCAACTTTCTGGGACATTCCAGGGAATAAAATGTTTTCAAGAAAATATCAAACTTCTAATTGATTTGCGTTCTATCATTACCCAGGTAATTACAGTCATCGGGAACATTACGATCTTTTGTCAAGAAAAGCAGAACTAGACAATTTCGTGAATGCAACCATAACATTAAATGAAAAAAAAAATGTAGAGCAGCGGAATAAAAACTATACGCGCCCAAAAGTTTAGTTACTGCTTATTCATGTTTTATTAATGTCATCTAAAATAGTCCCGGGGAACATTGCGATGTTGTTGAGTTGAAATTTTCATTTTTGTACGTGCGCCGAGAGTTTGATGTCCAAGTAAGTTGGGGATATGCTGAACGTTGGTTTTGGGCTTCAGTTGCCGTTTCCTCAATAGCTATTCCGAATAGGCCAATCTCGCCAGCCAGTTTGACTACACCACCGCTGCCGCAATGCATCGAGGGAACTTTAGTCGTTCTGCGCATGCGACAACCACGCTGGAGCTCTGCGCGTGTGGAGCACGAGACAGCACGAGCCCTCTCGTGCAATGCCGTTTGCCTCCTGCGAAGTAAAGTCACGGCGGCGTCACGCATGCGCCGAACGCCTAGCGAGATCGGTCTATAGACCTTTCCAAAAACGAGCTTGTGGCCGGTGCCATTTTGAGCGTTCGTGCGTATGGCGCGTGCTTTGCTCGCTTTCCGAAGCGACGAACACGCACGTGCTGGGCTGTGAAGACCGCACGCTGGACTGTGATTTTGTAAACATTGGAAAGGTCTATAGGGGGTATTCACTGGCCGCCATATTTGAGGTCACTGTTTAGAGCGCATGCTCAGAACGAGCTCACATTAATAGGCTGCCAAGACCGGCAATCTTGATGGTGCGCGGTGCACGTTGCAAAATAACTGTGGAAGCTAGCCATCAGCACGTGCTCAGCATTAGCGCACACAGATATGGCCGCCAGTGAATACGCCCTATTGAGAGATAATAGAGAGTTTTAGTAGATCGTTCCGATACCTCCGATACTGCCGATCACGATACTCCGCCACTGCCTCCCTTGCGCATGCATAGTATCGTTATCGGGGCTATCGGAGGTATCGGAACGATCTACTAAAACTCTCTAATAGGGAATTTCAGCTCCGGTACCGCGACGCGCTACCGGAGCCTTTGAAGCATGCTTTTAAGGTTCCTGTATAGTGCGGTATACGCGGAACACGGTAACGGTTTGCTGAAATTCCCCGGTAAATAGCATGCCGGGAAAAATAAAACCCTGCTACTCCGAGAATGTACTTAGTTTGGGTTGGGACACTGAACGCCATCCCCTGCAGCACTCATCGTACTCCGAGGAGGGATAAATTGAGTTCCGGGCAAGTTATCCGCAATCTAGCGAAGGTCAAGAGCACACGTACGTATAACTGACGCCCCTGCCTCGGTGAATCATTCTAGCGAAAGGAATTCACAGCGCGTAAAGGCCCGTTCACACACTTGCAACCGATGAACACGTTGCACCCCTCCTCCGTCAGGTGGTATCAGCTCGTTTTCAATTTCCGCGCACGCGTGTGAGGGTTGAACTTCAGTCGAACTTTCGTCGATCTTCCCGCCAAAAGTAGCCTATAGTCGAACTCGAACCCCGGCAAGTTCGCTACACCTCTAGTCACGTGATCAAAACATCAGAATTACACCAGCTCGCTCGCGTTTATTTATTTATTTATTTATCTTTTACATACCTCAGCCCCAGTGGAGATATGGCAGAAACGCGGCCGAACTGCGAGAAGTTTCGAGCTACCACGATAGGTGACGCCAGCGTTCAAACCCCAGAACGACAACGTTTTTTTGCCGAAAGCGAACAGGAGGCCAGCGGTCCACAATAAAGAGCTCGCTACAGGTTCGCTAACGGACCATCCACACACCTGCTGCTCCTTAATGTCAGCTTTCCCTCCACGCTCGGCAACACGAATCGTTCTCTCATTCCGTGTCGATCTCCTTTTTTTTTTTTTTTTCTTTTGATTTGATAGTGCCTTTCTTGAGTCGGTACGATGGCAGGGCGGGCAGGAAGGACGTGAGGTGACGGCTGGAGAGGCAAACCGGAAGGTCACTGGCTTTCACCTAAGGCAAAAGGGAGTTGGTGCAAAAAACAAATACCGGTAAAAACACTTTTTGTTTCGTTTTCTTTTTTATTGTTTGGTGGGCTCTGTGTTTATCGTAAAAGGAAGTTCTTAGAACGAGCGTCTTTTCAGTCCTATTTCTTCTGGATAGTACACTAATTTCTCGGCTAGTTTAGTGCGATACCGAGGTAAATAATAATAATAATAATAATAATAATAATAATAATAATAATAATAATAATAATAATAATAATAATAATAATGCAATGCTTATTCGCCAAAAAAAAGGAGAAACGCAATAAACAAGTTTTCTAATAAGTAAAGCGTTTCTCAATAAATCGATCTCCACAAGCATTCGACGCATCTGTGAAGCTATAGTCGCAATAGCCAAACTGGGTGGCGAGATCGGTCCATGGTTTTACCGAAACTCCATGCACGAGTGGAAAATGAGAAACCGCTTAGCCTCTTCCTAAACTTGACCGAACGGAGAATTCGTCGGAGACAAACAACTCAGGTGACCGGGTGAAGTTACGGTGTATACACGAACTCATCTTTGTGACGTCACGGCGCGGTGGTGGCGCGTCGGTCGCACTTCCGGTCTGGGGCTGTGGGCAGAAGTCTCAGGAAGAAGTGTCGAGGTCACCGTCCGCGACGTTACACGTGTAACCCTAGCTCCTACCCGCAGACCCCCTACCAAAAATCGAAGTTTCTGTTTATAAAAAGGCATCACAGCCCGTTTTTGAAGCTCTAGCCGAGAACGTTAATGCATTCTAGCTTCGCAAGAGACGTTCTCCTTTCTCCATTCCTACCCCTCTTGCACTCAGGCTTCCGAGTCCTCGAGGTCCTCCCCAGCAGGCAGAGCGAGTGTGAGCGCATCGACGGAGGCTCAAGTATATCCTACATACACACACGCTTCTTTCCCGGACTCGAGTGAGTGGCCCGCCGCCCGTCCACTTGGCGACGATGTCGCGCACTCCACCCGGCCGAGCGCCGCTCAAACGGCGCAGCCACGCAACCGGGGAGGGGGGGCACCGAGAGGAGGCCACTTGACCCCGTCTCGCGCCGTCGATGAACTCTCACGCCCCGCTATTTGGCCTCCCGCGCCTGTCCCAGCGTTCGGCACATCTCGCGAAAAAACGCCGATTTTACGGAAGACAAAACATAACTATGCAAAGAAGGGGAAAAAATGAAGCTTATTTTAAGTGAGCGGGAAGTACGTTTTCACCGAACATACACGGCGACGCAGTGTCTACAAACCAGCCCGCGTTTGCAAACACAGGTGCGGGGCACCGCCCGGGCAGAAACAAGATTCGCGTGAGGGGAACCGTTTGCAGGGGTGTCGCTAGTAAACTCGGCGACGATTGATCCACGTTCACTCATACACACTCTGACGATGCTTCGTGTATTGTGCCGTGTATACGAGGCGCTCCGAACACCAAATCAAGGGTCTCGTTTGAAACCGTTCGGGCAAATGAGAATTCGGCCTTTTCCTGTCAATGAGACCATCACACGGCCACTGCGGCTTGATACCGATCCTACGTCTGCGTAACGCCATTACGTTGAACGGAGGCCCGGGCTCGTGTCAGAGCGTCGAAGGACGCCTTGATCGGATACGAGGCTCGGCCGAACGCTTTCGCGGCACTCGCGTTCAATCTGTGTCCGCGCTCGATCTCGCTGCGATGGAGTCGAAATGCTAGAGCAGCCCTGGGCTTTCGTTATTCTGGGCGGTGTCGGTCGAACAGACCGAAGAAAGGTCACTGCCTGGTGTCCCCCGGTACACCGCGGAGCGGTATACGCTTAAAGAGACACGGACAGGGTATTTACGCTCGCCAAGCTTTTTTCTCTGTACATGACGTATGAGTGCCCAACTACCCGGAACATAATTTGAGGCTCGAAATTCGTTTTCTTCCCGCCCGAAAACCGCCGATCGAGAACTGCCCGGTTTGAGTCGCGATCACTCTCCTTTCCGTGGTCACGGGCCGTTTTCTGTGGTTTAGACAGAACTACCAAAGATAATCAAAATCCTGGGTCATCGAAGGCACTCACTCATAATTTAAAATAATTTTTGTCGCTTTTAAAAAAAATTGCGAAAACGTTAAAGGAAAAAAAAAAAAAACAGTTGTACAGAGAACTGGAAGCACTTTGTGCATTCTCCGCCTAATTCGGAACGTGGCGTCGTATCGCGGGAGTCGCGGGCTGGACGGATGGCGGCGGACGATGGGCGTGGGACCTCTACATCAGAACTGTTGTTCGCAGTATCGGCGAATCTGGTCCAGCTCCGAAAGAGAAATCGTTTACCGATCAAAACCGTTGGGATTTATTCCGTACGACACGCCCGACCACCAAGCTGATTCGCACGAAGACTTCGTCGCTCCTTCTCCTGGCTGAAGACATCGCTTGTCTTGCGAACACGAATTCGACTGGTAAGAGCTTGAAAAACGCACAAACGTCAAGCGTGAAGTCCATGACTTTAGCGTTTGTCGGACAACACGGGGAGCAAGCAACACGTTGCCCGACTGTTGGACAACGTGTTGTGTTGCTGTTGCCGTCGTGTTGCGCCAGTGTGACAGGGCCTTAATTGTTCACAGCCACCTAACGGCTGTCGCCGCCGATTCGTCGATAAGCAATTGTGACGAGTTGCGCGGGCCTAGTGTGCCCGTTAATATTACTACGGGATTTAAGATTATTATAAATTCCGGAAGCTTTGTTCGTGGCACAAAACGTGAGCGAACGTAATCTGAGTGCAGCGGCTAAAAAGAACCTACCGATGAAAATGATCCGTTTGCCGCTAGGGGCGCCCTGTCCCTTTCAGAGGCGACAATGTTCGCGTACCAAGTTCCCATGTACAACGTCACCGCGAAGCAACAAGAAATGCATTATGTGTTCAAACTGTTTTTGCCTAAAGAATAAGCGAACTCGATGTTTTTTTTTTTTCTTTCGGAGTGTTTTTTTTCTCTTTGTTTTGCAAGTGGATGTTTTTCACGTGCTTCGCTTCATACCGAAACGTATAGCAACCAGCATGGGTCAGACAAGGTATCGCGGAGGGGCATGCAATATGCAGGTGGGCGGTATTCGTATTACAATAGGCACTCAATTGCTAGGCAATCTACGCCCTCGATCTAAGCGCTCGGCCGCCCCCGGAAATAAGCCGGCGTCATTTGATGCGCAGTCACGACATTCCGCAGCGTTGATGCGCGCGCAACCAAAAATGCACAAATCTCTCTCTCTCTCTCTCTATATATATATATATATATATATAGAGAGAGATTTCCAGCACAGAGACAGTGGTTTCGACCGCTTTATCGCGACGCTCTCGTTGTGAACATGCGTGTCGACTGATGGCCTCGAGTGTGAACATATGTAACCCCCCGCTTTCTACACGGACCTTGGGACAAGTCCCTGGTGTTGACGCAGCTGGCCAAAGCGAGAAGTCCATCCGCACCACTTGCACGAATAGCAGATAAGGCCTCGAGCGATAAGGCACGGGCTAGAATGCGGGACCGCGGCACGTTCCAAGGTTCCCAGACGAAACAAGACCAGTCGCTACAATTTCCCCCTTGGGGCTTTGGGCGGTCTGACGATCCACACTGCAGTGTATATCCGACCGTCAATGAGCTCACAGGAGAACACCTTCAACAACTGGAGCCATTTAATGTGACAAATCTCTTCAAAGCGCTGCTAAGCATTTCAAAAGTACGTAGATACTATAGAGCTCCAGACCATGTATGTGTACGTGCGAGTAATGTGTTTGCGTGAGTAGTAATTACTGGATGTCCGTATTCCACTGTACGTTTCCTAGCCAATCAGGGAACGAGTTCCGGCTTTCCCCTTTTCAATAAAACAATCTAATCGGCTGATTAAGGGGGGGGGGGGGGGAGCTTATTTGCTGTCAAGACGAAGAGATACCAGTCACCTTTCGAAGGATGGCTCGAATGCTTTTCACCCCACTGCGAGGGAAGCGATACAGGGGATCAGGTCTTGTCTTCGCGCTGGTATTGGTGCGTGCAACCGACGACTGCGTGAAAAGCGACAAAAGAAAAGAAAAGGTTGCGTTCTTGTTTGTGCGTGTGGCAACCACCAGTGGATCAGGCGTAAGTTCCGAGGCGCATGTCAAGGAAGCCGTGAGCTACCGATGCGAGGCACGGAAGAAAAAAGAAGACCCTAGACCGGACCGCTTGGCCGCGCCTATGTTTTTTCGACGCCGCATTTGATTCATCGCGCGCCTCAGCAGCGCCCGCGCTACCTGTTCGTCCACGCAATATATATTTCTTCCTTTTCTACTCCTTATATCCCCCCCCCACGGACGATATATGTACACGTTTGAGTCCGAGAAGGAAGACGCTGGGTATACTCTACACACGGAGCGATCCATTTATCACGTCGTCGTATACGGCCCACAGAAGTACCTGCGTGCTTCTTTACTTCGGGATCTCTCGCCCGGGAACGATCGAGAGTCCACGACGGCGTGGGAGCCCCATATCGATCAGGCAGGCCTCGGAATCCATCACCTTAATCAAAAACCGTGGTCATCATTATCTTGCAATCCATCTTTCCTAAACAAAAAAAAAAAAAAAAAAAAAACAGAAGATATATATATATATATATATATATATATATATATATATATATATATATATATATATATATATATTTTCTTTTTCCCGTTCAGAATTTTCAATTTTTGGCCGCTATCGGCGCTGAGGATCCAAATTACAACCCGCGCTCACCTCCCCCGCTGTACTTTGTTTCTAAGCAGTAGGTCACGCCGTGAACGACGCTGTAGAGGGGGCGAGCTCTCGTCAGAAGCGCGTTCAGAAACGCAGGTTTGGTTTTGATAGACATTCTTTCACAAGGGCACCGCCATCTTCAGATTTGGTCACTTCCAACGGAACGATCTATTCAAACTCTCTTCGGGCGTTGCAGAGCGCGCCCGCCACCCGGTCGCGTGTGCGAACCGTGCCGCGACCGTTGCGTCGCTCGCCCCGCCGCTCAAGCAGCCGGCGGCGTGCGTTAATTACCGGGGTTTGCTTTTCATTAGCCGCACACTGCGCCGCCGGGCCGTCTACTCCCCAAGGGCGCCTTTACACGCCTTCTCGGATGCTCCTTTGTGTCGCCCTTCTGCCCACGCGGTGTCGTACTTGTTTCTTTGTTTTTCCACTCTTGCCGTTCGACGCGTTTCGTCGACGCTTCGGTGGGAGGTTGTTTGCCCACCGAAGAAGACGGTAGTTGTAGACTACGAACTTTCCTCTTCGTGGCAAGCTGGTTTAATTAAAGGCATCGTGGAATGGCATTCCAACTTTTCACGCAGAAATTCTTTTACCGGCCGAATTCCGCGAGAAAAGCCGACCCGAAGAACCGTCACGGAGAACCGTGACATCCTATTCTCCGCTAATTTTAGCGGGGAGTGACCTCAAATCGCGTGACGTCAATTTGCCCGCTAGGTTTAGTGGGGAAAGTTATATATGTCACGTGAAGTTAATTTTCGTGCTGAATTTAGCGGGGAAATCGACGTCACGCTATCCCGTCATGTTGAATCGCGTGACGTCAATCTCTGCGAGGCAGTATATTTTGCGCTCATCACATTCGGTGCTTCCCTGTCTTTGTGAGCATAATCAAGCTTGCGTAATTTTTTTTCTAAATAGTGACCCTGACTGACCTTAAATGTTCGCAGAACCCAGAACATAAATTTGTTTTCGTGTCAATCGTTTCACTAAAAAAAAAAAAAAAGAATTGCAATTTTCTAAACTAAAAAAAAAAAAGAAGTGGTCCTGACGGGGATTTTATTGGAACCGGAAGTTCCCATAGCCACGTGAGGGTCAGGGGGGTTAGCTGTCCGTGTCCCTTGCGCCTGGAGCGATCGTCGAGAGATGTTCAGCTAAAGCGACAGCCCGACAAAGCTTCCTGTCGACGTGACGATTGGCCACACGCTTATTGCGATGTCCTTAGTTGAAATAATTTTGCGAGATTAAAAAAAAAATGTTTTATATGTCAGAAGAAAAAAAATAGGAGAGAGACAGAAAGTGGGGGAAAAGGGGGGAGGGGGCGTGCGTGCTTAGGCTTTTGTTATTGATTACGGGAGAAGAAGGCCGGGGTTCGAGAAGGGAACTCAATGCATTGGACAAGTCCGGCCGACTTGATGCACTCGACCAGCGAGTCTGAAGGCCAGTTCACACAGTCCCGTTTGATATTTTACGCTATATTTACGAGAGCTTACGACTGCTTACGTGTTAGGTCAAAAATGGGACATCCGTACATACGAAGCACGAATGTCTTAGTGATTCATAACCTAAGAAAACGTAAGCAAGCGCTCCTGTGCAAGGATCCAGTCCCTCAGATGGTTAGATCAACGGAAATAGGAGTAATGTCAGACTGTTAACTGAAACGAACTGAGGAGCGTGTTGGTTAAACAAAACAAAAGCTGAAGAATAGAACACATTTGGCACGGACGACTAATCTTTCGTCTCGCAACAACATAAAAAAAAGGGACGTGGGAAGAAGGAGAGTAAAGTAAATAAAACGCGTTTAAAACTACGAGAAAGAAAGAATGATTTGCCATAAAAACTACGTTGTCAGATCGGGGCGGAGAATGAAAATGCAGATAAGCCAGTTCTGGCGTCGAGAATTCAATTCAGTTTTAGAAAGAAGTAGCGAAGGCGCGGAAACATGATTTCAACTGCGTTCATGGTGAATGATTCGATGATTTCTCTACCGTATCTGCTCTGGTGTCCCCCCGCAACTCTAGTTTGATCGAAAGATCGTGTGCAGCCGCGATACGTGCGGGCGTGAACGACGATGGGGTGACACGATTCCGGCAGAAGCCCGTGACACTTCCAAGTGGTGCTCTCGAAGCCGGTGGTTGACGCATGTCTTCGTGCGACCGATATATTGTCCCCAACAATCCAAAGGAACAGAATACACTTTTTTCTCCTCACACGAAATTAACTTGCTAACATGCTTAACGGTGCAACCCTGCGGCTTCTCGTCATTGTTGACCCGCTGACACAACGGTTTCAAGCGCATCTTGCAGGAAAACACAATGGTGATGTTGAATCGGGAGGCGATGGCTCTCAGGCGGCGGTGGACGGAGTTGTGAACGTATGGTATGACGACCAATCTGCCCCAATTCTTCCTCTTGATAATCGACCTTGACCGATCAAGACCAAGGATGCATCTCGGCAAGGTTGTCCTAGACACCTTACCTTGACCAGCCTCTGTCTCCGCGAGATGAAAGCATGATTTCGAAGGGGATGATGACAATTAAGGGACCCGAGAGAAACCAGTAAGCCTCTTGCGACGTCTTAGGACCGGATGCGATGCTGCGGAGCTGGTCCTAAGACGTCGCAAGAGGCTTAAAAATCGGTCTTGTCTCTCTCCGTCCTACTCGGTCGCAGGTGTGTGAACCGCGCTTTAAGGCCCGTTCACACTCTTGCGACTGAGTGAGACCGAGAGAGACCAGACCGGTTTTTAAGCCTCTTGCGACGTCTTAGGACCAGCTCTGCTGCATCGCATTCGGTCCTAAGACGTCGCAAAAGGCTTAAAAACCGGTCTGGTCTCTCTCGGTCTTACTCGGTCGCATATATCATATATGTGAACGGCGCTTTATTGTCAACTGTGACGGTGTCGGTTTGAAAACGCGTTGACTTCAAGCTTCTTCTGTGCTTTTTAAGGCTCGTCCACACACTTGTGACCGAGTACGACCGAGAGAGACCAGACCGGTTTTTAAGCCTCTCGCGATGCCTTAGGACCGAATGCGATGCTGCAGAGCTGGTCCTAAGATGTCGCAAGAGGCTTAAAAACCGGCCTTGTCTCTCTTCGTCCTACTCAGTTGCAAGTGTGTGAAACGCGCTTTAAGGCCCGTTCACACTCTTGCGACCGAGTAAGACCGAGAGAGACCAGACCGCTTTTTAAGCCTCTTGCGATCTCTTAGGACCAGCTCCACTGCAGCGCATCCGGTCCTAAGAAGACGCAAAGGGCTTAAAAACCGGTCTGGTCTCTCTCGGTCTTACTCGGTCGCAAGAGTGTGAACGAGCCCTTACACACATCATCGAACTTGCACGCATTCGAAGACCAGTCCGCCTTTGGTCGGCTACCACGCGCGGGAAGTGGTCGCTCGCGGTTGGCTGCCGCACTTCCGACGGCGTCTTCTGCTTTCTTCTGCGCCGTATCGCAGAAAAACGGGCCCGTCGGGATCTTCGATTAAATTTTTAATAAAGAAATCGGACGCGTGTCAATCTAACCTTGGATATCATTTAGAAGGTTCGCAGGCCGTACATGGAGCTATGAGCATAAGTTGACGATCTCAGAAACCACGTTAGTGCCTCTATAAGCTACCGCCTGCTTTCTTTCTTCGCTTTTCTGTCGCTCTCCTTCTCGTTCTTTCTCTCGAGACCGCCGAAGTCGGCGTTTACTACTCACCGCGCTCCACTCCGAACCTGCCCTGGGGCCCTAATCTGGAATCTTCGCGAAAAAGTCGGCGAGAAATACGGCGGCTCTGAATGGCGGGAGCCAAGGTCAAGTGCGGCGTCGGCCAATCACGGCTGCCAGATTTCTCGCCGTCTTTTTCGCCAAGTGTCCAGATTAGGGCCCCTGGTCAACACAAAACCCGCGTTGCGCGCGCCCGTTTTTTTTTTTTTTTTTTATATGACCGGATATATTTTAGCCGCTTCCGGTCACTTTTAAACAGCTATCAGGCGCCCGTCGTGCGGCCGAAGTTCGACGACCTTCGTCTTGAATCTCTCCTAAAAGCAACCGCTAAGGCGGTTGCATATAGCTCAGACTCGCGTGCGTAAACAGAGGAGCAAACGTTCTCTCGACCGAACGTTATAGCGTTAGTAACTCTGGACGGGCGCCTTTCTTTCGCTGGGAGCACTGCCCGACACATTCGAACCGCCACAGTCTTCGCGTAGAAACTACGTACGCATCGCACAGAACGAAGATATATAGGCGTCGAATTGGTCGCTGTCAAAGGGGTTATTCACTGAGGTACTGTCTGAAGCGTCTAGCTTCCCACGAAGCACCGGGAACAGTCGAACGCGGTCATCAAGGAGGGAGCTCTGCAAATGACGAGGATACAGCATGTTTCGACTTGAAAATACAGTCTGCGTAATAACGCCAAGCATGCCGTGTCACCATCCTCAGCGCTGCAGAGTAAACTATTTCTTCTTTAGGTCTAAGCGTATTTTCAGCCTCGCCATTCGCCGAGCTCCCTCCCGAGATGGCAGCGTTTGACTGTCCCGAGTGCTTTGCGGGGAAGTAGGCGCTCAAGATTTCTTCCAGTGAAAAGCGTCTCGAGTGAGTAAGATTTAAACTATAATTGTATTAACCTTTTAATGATTGAAAACACAACAAATAGTTCCAGTTAGATATTTGATGTGCATAATCCAGAACTACTCACTCATTCAATTTTGGGCAGATTTGGCGCACGAGCTTCGTTTTCCCGAGTCCCGGAAATCCGTTCAACTTCGACGCGGCCGCGCCAGTTTTTTTTTTTTTGTTTAGTTTTTAGTTTTGTTAGTTTTGCATTTGTAGCACAAGCGGTAGCTTTTTCGCCACCACACTTCCCGCACGTGACCCGAATCTTTTTAAAGTACGAATTTTCGATGACGCTCAAGATTCTTCTTATTAGAGCCATTTGTTCGTTTTTTTACTAATAAGAAGGTTAATTATAAAAAGAAAACTAATTAAGTACTTAAATATCCTAAACGCCATGTAGCTCCCTAAATTGGCCGGCCGGCAGTGATTAATTCGGCACCAATCATTTTCCCCTGCGCTGCGTAGTTTTCGCGCATGAAATGTTTCTTTGATGTTCGGCGAAACACGCTGTGTACATATACTCGCTTCGCCGCTGGTCAAATTCCTTCAACCAAGTTCTAAAAAATGTTCTAATAAGTTTTTTTTTTTTTTTAAATATATAATAACGTGTTCCCGCTCTACTTGTTAAACATTGTTTAGGGAGTAAGATTTGACGATGATACATAAAAGGGATGTGGGCTTCCAAAATTCCGAACAAAGCCTAATTACGTTTTGTTTTCTTTGTGTTTTGCGATACGGGCTTCGAAACTAAGGGCGGTACCATTAATTCTAACAGAAAGCTGCTTTGCTTTTACGAGAGAAAAACATGTTTCATTATACATTTTATGTTTTATTAATATTTTTTTTAAGAGAGTTAGCGAAGATAAAAGCTGATAGATATAGAGGCGCAACATCATTCTGCAACAAATTAAAATTCGGGCTGTCTTCTTTGACTAATGAGTTGGCAAGGTTAGGAACATTAATAAGTTTGCAATAGCTGGTCCGCGCTAAATGGTTGACGCGGTAGTCTGATGCCCGGAGCCTCTTTTTCTCCGTCAGCTTTCTTCCTAGGATATACCTCCTGACACCTAAAAAAAAAAGAAAAATGCTTACGCATAGCATTGCGCGAAATAGTAACGAAAAACAAAAATCGTTGCTAGAGAAATGTATCAGAGAGAGTTTTTTTTTTTTTTTTTGCATTTGCGAAATGTACGCTATGATAAAATTAGGAGCAAGCAACTATAAATGCAATAGAGGTTGGTTATAAAGGCCCGTTCACACCCTTGCAACCGAGTACGACCCAGAGAGACGAGACTTGTTTAAACCTCTTAAAATTTCTTAGGACGAGAGAACGCTGGCGCCATCTATGCGGTGACCCTGGAACTGCATTTCACAAGAGCGAAGGTTTTGCGGGATTTCCGAGGTCAAATGTGCGTAATACATATAAGAAATGCTCGTTTATAACGTTGACAAAAGTTTTTCGAGCCAAGAAAGAAAGGATAATGCGCGAGAGAAATAGAAAATATGCCGGACCGCCAAGTTTACACTGCTACTCAATAGATGGCGCCAGTGTGTCCTCTTGTTGTAAGAGGTTTTAAGCCACCAAGTTTTAAGAGGTCGCAAGAGTGTGAACGGGCCTTAAAGAGCAACTATAACGCTCCTTAAAGACTGACCTAGGCTACAAAATAATTCACCACATCCTCCTCGCCACCCCTCTCGCTTCCTCCTCTCTCCCTGGGATCTGAACGAAGGGGGGATTCCACCTGCCGTCTGGGAGAGAGGGGAAAAGGGAAGAGTGGAGAGGAGGATTTCCCTACTCTGCACAAAAACGTTTCGTAAATCAAACTTTAAAATACCAAACTTTTTTTTATTATTATTATTGCGGTTTTCTATGTGAAAACGAGTATGGCATTATATAATCGGTGGCGGACTAAAAGTTCAGGGGAAACTCCTCCCTCTTCTTTGCACTTTAGCAGAGCGAACGCTGGAAAGGAACCATGTTGAATTAACCTGAGACTGGGGTAGAGAAGGAACATTAAAACGGGGAAGGGACAGAAAATAGACAGGACGACGTTTTTGAGACGTCGTCCTGCAGGACGACGTCCCTTCTACGTTTTGATGTTTCTTCTCTACCACAGTCTCAGGTTAATTCAACGTGGTTAATATTCACCAGCTCGCCTGCACCCTTACGATTTTTTTTTGCTGGAAAGGAGGCGACCTCGTCTCTAACATGCGCTCCTCCAAAATGGAAAGAGGTGGGAGTAGTTTCCCCTGTACTATGGTGCCTGGATCGCGTCTCCGACTGGTGTGTGTTTAGCGTCCTATCCCGCCCCTACATCAAAAGTGGCCCCCGAAGTGGCAACAAACGACGTCACAAAAGCCGAAATGTTCTTCTGTCGGATGTCGCGATCCTGGCGGTTCGTCCTAGAAATGCTGGCGAAAAGCACGAGCGAACGCTAGTGTCGCTGTCGTCAAGGCGTCCCAACTTCCGGCCGCGGTAGCTTCCGTGGACTGCCACACTGGAGAGCGACCTGCAGCAGAACAGGCGTCTACCATATCCACCAGAGCTGCTGCAACCCCGCCAGGGTCGCGACCGGAGGCAGCATGGCACTTCTATGACGTCATCAGGAGGAAATCGAGAGACCACTTTTTGGACGCGGAAAACGCACCAGTCGGAGAAGCGTTCCAGGCACCATACCTGTGCTCTTAACCTGTCACCGACTATAGATGCCTGCAAGTAAGTCATCTGGGTGCCGCCATCTTGATGCTGACGTGTGTAGATCGTCTGCCAGTCAAACCTGGCTAAGGCGTGTCCAGGGTTGTCAGAATGGCGCACAAACGAAGCATTTTCCGTCCACAGTGGCCAGGCTATACTCCGTTTTCCGATACCTTGGCGAACTGTGGAGGTTACGACCCCCGCGACCCAAGAAGAGCCCCGGAGTAAGACGTTTGACACCACGTCAAGGAAGGGCTAGTCAGCCGTCAGCTGTTTCCGCGGTGCCTCTAAAAAGAAGGGGACGCTCTGCCACTCACTGGCGTAACAGAAAATAGGCAGACTGTTTTCTATAACCTCGAGCATTATTTTTATGTTCATTTTTTTCAGCAGAGGTTCACAAAATAAAGTAAATGAAAAAAAAAAAGAGAAGAAACAGATGCATTACGCCGTCTTGGACGATCACGACTTTAACACAGGACTTCACCAATGATACAAATCTCGCCACATGCCTTTTCTACGAACAGAAAATACGCGGTTATCTTAGCGGCGATAAGCAACGAAATATTATTTCGCGATCATATACACGTTGCGAGCATTCAGGAATGCTAACACTAATCACATTTCTCGGATGACGAAAACGCGTCGTAATTCGCATCCTTCATACGCGCCTCTAAATACCGTACACACCAGTGATACCTTGGATTTGAGCACACGCATAGAGCCCGCAAAATAAGAAATCCGGGCGATGTTCGAGGACACCAATGCTAAGAGAGCACCACTGTAGTCGAGGTAAACAAACACGACGGCACGAGTGGTTCTGCTCTCCGGAGTGCGCCGCCACGACATCACCGCACGAGTAGATGCATCTTCTATCTAGTACGCGCTGGGTTATCATCGCAACACACGACAAGAATTCACAGTCAAGGATAGTGCTCTATCGCGGAACGATGAGCCTCCACCACGCCGACCATGTCGACGATCGCCACCGACGCCATGTTTCTCAGCAGATAGAAGGAACTGCGACCGGCATGCAACGCGCGCGGCCGAGCTCTCTGATTCGCCCGTCGGTGCGGTCGCTCCGTTCGTTCCCAAAACGCAGCGAAGAACGTTCAGCCAACTCCTTGCGTTGCAAACGAACCCGAACGAAGCGGCCGTATACGCCGCTTCGTTGCTACACGGCAACTCCTCGTTCCAACCGGTTGCATTCGTTCGTGAGCGTATAGTGGTCGCTCCGAACGCAAGCAAGCGTGTGAACGGGCCTTCAGAGTGGTAATGATAGGGATGACAATATTGGATGAATATATGGCAAGAGGACCCGCGTTACGATGCCGTTTCTCTCGCTCTTCCTGGTAGCTTAGTTCGCGCATTTCGAGCGCGTAGCGCAGCCGTTTCTTCGCGCGCACTCTTTTAGCGCCGCTATAGCAGCGGGTCTGTTGGAAGTTGGCCGCAGTCCGGGCTTCAGTGGAAAGACCGCGGCAAAGACTTCCGCGGGCCGGGTTCTGGCCGGCGGGCCGGATCTGGCCCGCGAGCCGGGCTTTGGAGACCCCTGGTCTATGTTCTATACGTCACGAGCCCCTCGATCGGAGTTCCAAAATACATTCCTTTCGGAGAAATAGATGGCCGCTTTTAGTGTTGCAGTCGAACTCTGTTTTTTTGGACCCTCGGAGAGAGCCTCCGCCAGTGCATGCATGCTTTCTGCGTACCCCCCTCGCTGTCTCCTTGCCGACGTAAAAGCTCCGCTAGGTCGTGGAAGCGTCTTTTTTGCCGCAGGCGGCTCTTTCTCTACTCGAATCTCAAGATGGCGTCTTCCATCTGGCTTTTCCTATCTCGGCGCTCGAAATAGCCTCCAAGCTCTCCATTGGCTCCGCGACTGCGACGCCCGAGGCATTCCGTTTCTCCCTCTCTCTCCTTCGTCCCTCCCTTCCGGTCACGTCACGTGAGCGGTGGATGTCACCTGCCTCATTCAGACATGGCACATGTGCGTGCCCAGTGATTTCCAAGGACGCACTTGGAAATTTCCGTGGGAATTGGGCGCGACGCAGTCAAAGCGAACGCGAGCTCCCCTCAGTTTTTTTTTTTTTTTTTTAACATTTTTTAGAGATGTTTCTTGTGCACTTGAACTATCAACTATGGTGCCTGGAATAAGACTCCGACAGGTGTGTTTACCGCGTCCAAAAGAGTGGTCTTCGATTTCCGCGTCATAAAACTGTCCCGATGTCGCCGGTCGCGATCCTGGCGGCGTCCCAGCAGCGCTGGTGTATGTGGTAGACGTCCGTTCTTCTGTAGAGCGCACCGAGCGAACGCGACACTCGCGTTCGCTCGGTGCATTACGCCGGTATTTCTACGGTCAACCGCCAGGATCGCGACATGCGACAGCGTGACACTCCAGCTCCCGTGACGTCATTTGTCGCCACTTCGAAACCACTTTTGATGGGCGGGATAGGACGCTAAACACACCAGTCGGAGACGCGTTCCAGGCAGCATATTCGAACCAACACCTCCTCAATAACAAAGCCCTATACAGTGCTGCGCTGCGTTGGCCGGATGGTGTTCGAACGCAAATGTTCGCAACACAGACAACAAGGCCTAGTGCGGGGCGAAGCGTTCGCGTGGAACTCGTGTCTCATCACAGAGAACGCCGAGTCACAGCCAAACGCTGACGTCGTATCCAATCTGTGCCCCGCGGACAATCACGTGACCCATTAGGGGCCATACGATTGGTGCGGATGACCGGTAGCTTTTTCTTTTTCCAATCGGGGGAAGAAGAGCGAACCAAGCGCTGTTTTGACGAGCCCTCCGTGGCCCATCTTAGATTTGGACGGGCATTTGTACCGCGGCATGCCTTCGTGTATATTCACCGCTGCGTGATGCACGCGAAGACTATAGACGTCAGCAGCCGCGTACTGCACTGACCAAAAAGTTCGTCCACAGCTCACTACGCTTCGACGGCTGACTAACTCCACGTTGTCCATAAACAATTACCGGTCAATTTAATTTGATAGAGACGGCAAAGTCTGGTGATCGCTCTAGACACCGACAACTGTAGAAACGAAGTCGCGAGCATCTTATCATCAGTTACTGAGAATGCGGCCTAAGAACGAATGAGGGAAAAGGAACATCACACTCCGCCTTTCTTAACTTCTCAGTGAGTAGCGTTTAAACGCCACTCGGTAGATGACTGCAAATTGAGTACATTCTTCCTAACCTTAGTACAGCTATTTTGATGCTTCGATACTCGCTACTGACGGCCAGATGTTTGGATGGTGTCAGGATGGGTCAGACATTCGCGCTTGACCCTGCGTTTCGACTGCTTGGCCGTGTTTCAAAATTAGAGTTTTAGCAGATTGCTTACGACGAGATGGTATATGACACCCCAGGTACACGCAACGCGTCCTAATAGAACGATTCAGTCGGTCACATTCAAATGTACGAGTCAGCTTTTATGGCGCCCGCGGTTTGAGTGATACCGTGCACCAGGACTCGCGTAGGTGATCTCGGGGTCCGAGTTTGGTGACCGCGAGATATCGTTAGCAGGCGACTCGTCCGCTAACGCGAGCGAAGAACGGGGTTCCTCCGCTGCCAAGTGTCACTCGCAGTTGGAAATAAAGACGAGAAAACACCCACGCGTCGTCCACTAACGGAACCGACAAAAGGCGGACCGTCCGCTACAAATGGAGTCCCGCGAGCGACGTGATCGAATGCGAGCTTAAATAAGAAGAAATCGACAGCCCGTGCTTCCTTCACAAAGATCTCGGGTTGTTTTTCTTACTCTACACGCGCTCAAGTCCACTGGTAGGTAAAGAAATGCTCGGAACAAGCACGTCAGCGGCCGCGAGACCTCTCTCACCATCTGTGCGCCGGCGAAAAGCGCTCATCCAAATGCTATACTAACTAAGGAATAATAAAAATCCAACGATAATTGCTACGTTCATTCGTAGCTTCGAAACAACTCTACATTTACCAAACATGAAAACGTAAATCATAAAATTATTTAAAATAAAATGAAATAAAATTAGCCGCCCTCCGTTAGGGGAGCAACAAGCGGGAGCGAGAGTTTTGTCTTGATGATGATAGCTTTTCCGACAGTTCGCGGGACCGAAAATTCGAGTGCTTGGTTTGTCTTGTGGTCGCCATTTTGGTCCATGAAATGAGCGATATCTCCTTGACAAACTCCGTTCTTAGTGAGGGGATCTAAATGGTGATGGTGACGCTGGTGACGGGTAGCTTTATGGAGACGTTTCTTGCATACCGAGATTTTGCTATCCATACACCGGCGAAACAAGCGTACATCTTCGTACCACCACCACATGTTGTGTCGGTGCTTGGAGGCACTGAAAAATAACTTTACTGTTTTTAAATACGCAAGAACAATATAATTTTAAGAGATCCGTGGAGATGGGCATGACTGATAAGTTGATTGCATACACAGTGCCGAAGACGCTTATATTAGCGAGGAACGCTTCCAGTACGAGATGATGCTCCATGGTGAACTTGGAGCGAGTGGTTTAGAATGACCCTCTGGAAGCTTCGAAGATTTGGATGGACCGAGATGGCGATTTCTATGGCAACGTAGACAGATTAGAAAATCGCCTTGCGAGGTTTTGGTCCTCTGTATGTTAGTATCTGTTTGTGTCCGGCTAGCAGGTAGGGAAGGCAATGGCGCTACTTTCCCAGGATCCAGTGATTTTAGCTTGTCTGACCTAACGTCGAGCAGTAGACTGCAGGACGGTAGAAGCCGCGCTCATTGGTCTTGAGTCACGTGATCGCGCTTACCGCGCATATTATTATCGCGCAGAGAGTGGGGTCTGGCCATAAAGTGAAGGCTTTTGATTGGTCCTGCAAGAACGAAGATTCTATCGCCATGTCAGCTTAGCGGCAGACGGAGCATAAATACAGATTTCTTCAATTGCGCATTTCTTGCAAGACTTAGACTTCGTGAATCTGGACTGAGATTTATTTGCCCCGTTGTTAAAGGGCCTCTGACACGCCAAAAAATTTTTTTTTTTTATGCTAAACGTTGCAATGGCCTATCAGGACATTACAAAAAAATTGTTTCACTATAGAGTTGCGTAGTTTTTTTATAAAAAATAGAAATACGAGGCCCAATTCAAAGTTCCCGCCGTGCACTGTGACGTAACAGTGTACCGCAAGGTGTCGGGGCGGTCAGAAAGGAGGCATCGAGCTACGTCACTAATAGTGGGTTAACCGGAAGTCCCGTGAGTTTCACTCCTCGTGCTCTCTGCGACCGCGCCTAAGACTTTTTTTTTTTTTTCGTTTTATTATTCTGCTTTTCGTACGAGCGATCGTAGAAAACGAAGTTTCAGTTCCACTAGCTCTTTATCCCTGCACCGTTGGTTAGTTTGCGTGCTGTAAACTTTGAGGACGAAGAGTCAGTGGATCGACGTGATGGAGGTCAATGATGAAAGCGTTGCGAGTACAAGCCAGTGTACGAGTGCATGCCGTCAGTCCAATAATGCAGGGCTATACTGGGTGCAAAACAAGCTATCAAGTTTTGAAAAAAAAAAAAAGAATTTAGAACGCTTGCAGAAATTAGGATTGCTAGCATAAGACACGAACGATCGCATTGCTGAAGGTTGAGACACCGAGGTCGTTGAATCATCGGATACTCTCCAGGCTGTAGATGCCTGCCGTCTAAAGAATACGAACTGGTGAGTGTACCAAGTACAAGTAAACGTCGAGCACAAAGTACGTATTTTGTCTATACTTCGTTTCACCTTATGTGCGAGCGAAGGCAAAACTGGAAGCGCGAGCACGGAAGCTCCGTGCGTTCAGGCTTTGCTCGAGCGCGCGAGCTGGGGAGAAATGCAAAAAGCGCTGGTCTCGCGCTTCTAGCTTTGGCTTCGCTCGCAGATAAAGTGAAACGAAGTATAGAACATGAGTAGAACTTGTTTACTGGGTGCTCATGCGGCCGATGTATGTCTCTCAGAAATGCATGCAGTGTGATCTCTTCTTCAGTTGCTGAAATACCGGGACAGTCCCTCACACAGCATCTTCTAGGCATTGTAGTTGATCACGTCAATTCACTGACTCCGCTTCTTCTACCTTTACAGCAACATTAAGCGATGAAAAGCAAATAAAAGAAATCTTGTCTGCTTGGATCGCTCGTGGAGGTGCGGAGAATAACAAAAATATTTAAAAAAAAATATTACACGCGCTCGAGGTAAGCACGAGGAGGAATACAACTCACGTGACTTCCGGCGATGCCTCCCTTCTGACCGCCCCGACACCTTGCGGTACACTGTTACGTCACAGTGCACGGCGGGAACTTTGAATTGGGCCTCGTATTTCTATTTTTTATAAAAAAAACTACGCAACTCTATAGTGAAACAATTTTTTTGTAATGTCCTGATATGCCATTGCAACGTTTAGCATGAAAAAAAAATTTTTTTTTTTTTTTTTGGTAAAGGCATTCGATAAACCGGGGTCGGTAAAACGGCGTTCGCTAAAACGAGCTTCTCTAAACCGCATGCCTCCGCTCCGACGGTCCTTGGCCAAGACCGTCTGCCCACGACCGGCTGGCGTGCTGAATGGAATATGCCCGCGCGACCCTTGTGAACCCTTCAATCTCTTCCTCATGTCATCTCCTTGTTTTGCGAGGCAGCGGTGACTCTCGCCGGTGAAAAAGCGGTGAATCTCCGACAGACGCAGGAAAGGTAAAGCAGCCATCGCTTTGACTAGCAGACGTAAAGCAGACGATGATGTTAACTGCGCCGACCCGCCGACGCCGTTAAAGAGTGAGGAGTCTCGCCGCACACGAAAGGAGGGAAAAAGTATTTGGGAGGGAACTTGCGGACACTAACACGCTCACTCTCGGTTCTTAGCAAACAAACCTCGGCGCCTCGGGACACCTCGCCAGTGAGTCCTTTGACTTATCTCCTTGATACGCGTCTGCTAGTTGTTAAAAACAACGTACCGCTCGATTTATTTCGTCTGCCCTCTCTGAAAGGCGAAGTCGAGCTCGCTCGTAAAGACCTGCACTTCCGAAAGTCGCAGGAAAGGTAAGACAGACACAGACGACGTTGCGAGCAGACGACGTTGCAAAGGAGCAGACGACGCTCAGATAGGGGGGTCGCGATCAGCCAATCGGGGCTCGGCGTTCTGACGTCACCGCTACTTCCTTTATCATGCGCAGAAGACGAAAATGAGCCCACTTGCGAGGCGTATACTAACTAAGGAATAATAAAAATCCAACGATAATTGCTACGTTCATTCGTAGCTTCGAAACAACTCTACATTTAACAAACATGAAAACGTAAATCATCGCATTTATTTAAAATAAAATGAAATAAAATTAGCCGCCCTCCGTTAGGGGAGCAACAAGCGGGAGCGAGAGTTTTGTCTTGATGATGATAGCTTTTCCGGCAGTTCGCGGGACCGAAAATTCGAGTGCTTGGTTTGTCTTGTGGTCGCCATTTTGGTCCATGAAATAAGCGATTTCTCCTTGACCCCTCCGTTCTTAGTGAGATCTAAATGGGGATGGTGACGCTGGTGACGGAAAGCTTTATGGAGACGTTTCTTGCATACCGAGATTTTGCTATCCATACACCGGCGAAACAAGCGTACATCTTCGTACCACCACCACATGTTGTGTCGGTGCTTGGAGGCACTGAAAAATAACTTTACTGTTTTTAAATACGCAAGAAGAACAATATAATTTTAAGAGATCCGTGGAGATGGGGATGACTGATAAGTTGATTGCATACACAGTGCCGAAGACGCTTATATTAGCGAGGAACGCTTCCAGTACGAGATGATGCTCCATGGTGATCTTGGAGCGAGTGGTTTAGAATGACCCTCTGGAAGCTTCGAAGATTTGAATGGACCGAGATGGCGATTTCTATGGCAACGTAGACAGATTAGCCAATCGCCTTGCGAGGTTTTGGTCGTCTGTATGTTAGTATCTGTTTGTGTCCGGCTAGCAGGTAGGGAAGGCAATGGCGCTACTTTCCCAGGATCCAGTGATTTTAGCTTGTCTGACCTAACGTCGAGCAGTAGACTGCAGGACGGTAGAAGCCGCGATCATTGGTCTTGAGTCACGTGATCGCGCTTACCGCGCATATTATTATCGCGCAGAGAGTGGGGTCTGGCCATAAAGTGAAGGCTTTTGATTGGTCCTGCAAGAACGAAGATTCTATCGCCATGTCAGCTTAGCGGCAGACGGAGCATAAATACAGATTTCTTCAATTGCGCATTTCTTGCAAGACTTAGACTTCGTGAATCTGGACTGAGATGTATTTGCCCCGTTGTTAAGGTGCGGTGTACAATTCGCCCAAACCGCAAAAACCTCCTTAAAAAATCCATGAAAACAAATCTTAGGATTATAATGAATACAGTCACACGAGGCATATGACAGCGATAATAAACGGGCGTTGGTCGACAAGTTGAAGAAAAGAAAATAGACGTTTTTTTCTCTTTTTTCGCTCCGCGATATTTCAAAGCGGCAACTGTCCCCACCAAAGTATATGATTTTTTTTTTTCTTCCGTCGGGGACCGGCTGAAAACAGTTTCAGCGCCGCGAAAAAAAGAAAAACAAAAAGCGGCGAAATTAAAAAGTCGAGATTAAATTTCGATGGGAGGCGAAACGAGAAAGATGATGCGCGTCCCAACGGGAATCAAAACAGAAGGCAGGAAACCGGAGGGAGGACTGCAGACAATGGGCGTTTTCATTGTGATTAATGTGGAACGATAGTGAAATGAGCGGTCGGCAGACGTCAAATGAAAGAAAAATACCGGAATAACACACATAAGACTAAGCTCAAAACGCAAAAAAAGAAAAGAAAAAAAAAATTGCATACATCATTAGCAGGGATAAATATGCAGTCCTCCACAATATCATCGGCGCCATGTCGTGGGGAACTCCCCCCCCCCCCCTCCCTTCCGCACCCACTCGCATTTTTTTTTTTTTTTTCTTTCGAGAAGCGATAGTGTTTGGGGTTGAGACAAGGCGATCAATTTTCCTCCGCAGAGTCGCGCATTTTCCAAGAAAGACCGAAGTCACACCGAAACGAGAGAAATAGAGCGGAGGGCCATGATGTTATATTAGTCCTATATGCTCCGTTTCACACTAATCCCAGGTACAGCCCACGTCCCGGCGAGAAGAGATCGCAGGATCACAGCGCATTGACTGTTGGTTACAAAGACGACGAGATCCATGACAATGCATTTTTGACGCTGCTTAATTCCCTCCATCGGATTGTATAACGTCGGATGCGGCGGACTTAGGACCGGGGGCGTCGACTCAACTTTTAAGTTGGGCAGAGAAAGTATATGTACTTAGTTGGGGCGGGAGGGGGGCGGCAGGCATATGTTTTGGGGGATGTTTATCTGGTGCAACTTGGTTCCCAAGATTCATCTTCAGCTGCGCGCCCACGTCACCTTTTTCTTCTTCTTCCGAGCGCCACTTCTCCCGAACCTTGCGAACCGTTTTAGATAAACAAACGAGCAAATGAAGAATCCGCGTCGAGAGTTCCTAAAACGAGCGACGTACACCAGTTCCCCGACAACTTCCCACGAGATTCCCAAGCCGCGGGCCCGCGGGGTGGCGGCGGCGCTGTTGTTCCAGCTGTCGGCCGACGTCAGGACGGTGACACGACGGCGGGAACGGTGCGCCCTCCCTCCAACGAGGGAGACGTCAGTCGGAGCACGCCGAGAAGGCAACGAACCTGCAGCCAGCATGCGTGTATACACATCCTCACCGCAAAAGGACGGTTTAGACGCAGGGCCGTGGTACGAACGGCGGAAACCGAAAACTCGACTCCTCGTTGACAGCCGTTTCCCAGAATGCACCTCGGTCGCTATGGGGTCGCTCCGGTTTTGCGCAAAGCACGAAGAGCGATTGCAACTTTATGCGCGAACGCCGCCGATTGGTCACAAGTGTGCATCCGTTGCGTTCTATACTCGCGAGGAAGAAAGCATCCGTAAACCACGTGACCCATATCGCGCAGTCGAAAAAAACTCTGTAAACATCGTCCATTCATCGCGCTCAAACGCGAGTGTGTGAACCAGCCTTGAGCGGAACGCCCAATAGACCGATGTCATGAACCGTTCGTCGAGTGCGTGACGCCGCCATAACTTTAAGTTCACAGGAGGCAGGCGGCAGCGCACGAGACGGCTCCTGCCGTTTCGTGCTCTGCATGCGCATGAGCTCCAGCAAAGTCGTCTCACGTGCGAAAAGACTAAAGTTCCCGGCATGAATCGCGGTGGCGTAGACAAACTGGCTGGTGAAATCGGTCTAGTTCCCTTTTTGTTGTCTGTCCTCCCGGACAGTTCCCTTCAAATCGTTTTCCAAGGTCACGCTGATGCGGTGGCGCTGCTGTCGGCACGCCCTATGCGCAGGCGCTTCACCTCACGAGAATCTGTTTTCTGCACATACGTACAGTGCCCCCACCCAGCGTGGGCAAACAACACGTTGAAAGTTTCGTGTAAGAACTCTGAGCATTATCACGCACTACATTTTCATGAATAACAATGCGAATACTACGTTAAGAATCACGCGTTGGCCTGTCCAACTCGATGTCTCTTTGCCTTCTCATTTGTGTGCAACCTCCCTTTGCATGAGTTGCACGGCAGGCTCGATTCCCTCGAACGCAGAACTCGCTGTTTAGTCCGGCGTAGCAGCACCAGACAGGCTGACTGACGAAAGACGGTATGAACTGCTCCGAATGGTTATTTAACTTAGTTTGGGTACGGAATTAAAGGTAAATCAAATCGTATATATTCCACGGAAATAATGTTGGAATAGGATAATTCTCAACACCCAAACTGATGTTTCGTTCAAGTTATAAACGCTGCAATAAAACTGCGTAATTGTTAAATTCAGATAACAAAAAGCGTTTGTCATTTGATTATGAAGATCTATGGCATTTTATATGTAGAACTTTATGATAAAAAACATCGGCATGTGGACGATAACAATATTTAATTAAGAAAAAACTTGTTAAGGCTATTCCCAATCTTCCATCACTGCTCCAGCTAATTTAGCTTGAATTTACTCTACTGACTGTGCCGTCGAACAGACGGAACTTATTTTAAGGTGGTAACTAAAAAAGCTGCCATTAAAAGAAAAGAAACCTACAGTGCAGCACTTATAAATCTGCTCGCAAAACAAAAGTACACCTCCTAAATCTCATATTAAAAAACAAAAACGAAGAAACAGCTTAGAACATTGCAGTTTAACATAAACTAGACGCAGGTTTATTTTTAAAATTTACTATAACGTACAGCTCTTCCATCAACACTCACCAAACTTTTTTTTTTATTTTTTCTAAAGGTTTTTTTTTTTTCTTTTTTTTTTTGTGTGTAACGTCCTGCTCGGGAGGAGTGCTTCCGCCTTAGCACAAGTGTGCGCTGCGGTGAAGTACGATGTGCTAAAATCGCAATGACTACTTCGCGATTGTCGCTTCACTGCAGTGCACACGTGCGCGGTGAGAAGCGCACTCAACAAAGCTAACTAACCCGGCAGGGCGAACCACGAACATCAGAAATATCGTGAAACGTACGAGTACCGTTAGTATTTGGTACAGATAAAAAATCAAATAGTGCGTTATTTGAGGCCGTAATCGACAGTTTTGAAAATTCGCCCGTCTACCATAACGATGCTGTCATGCGGATATTATATTTTAACTAATTCATAAAGTGCAATTAAAGTTTGGCCCAAAGTTTACGCACACTCGTCATATTTAGGCAAACTGTAGCAGGATGTAGCAGGGGCAAGCACCGTGGCGCAGTTTGGACAAAATGGAGCAGGAATAACTTTACTGCATTCGTGTATTCGCTCCGTCAGTCTAATAATGTTATATGATATGATTATACAGCCGGAAGTTAGTCTGCCTCAGTGGGCGTCTGATGTCTCAGCTGTAGACGAGCAATTTAGCCAGTGCGGTACAACCGCTAACCTGGGGTCTTTAATTGGGGAATTGTAGTAGACCGTTTCCGCAGCTCGCTAAGCACCCGGATAGCGCTCCGTAATCCGCCACAAGACCTTGAACTATGCAGACAAAGCTGGCGGCGCGCATACGCAGCTGCGGCGTTTTCTTCACGGGATACCGTAGCGAAGGAGAAAAACGGTCTACTACAATTCCCTATTAACGTACATCACGCAATAGCGGTGCACGACCGCACGCCGGTACGATGCTCATCCCGATCGAAACGGGCAGGGGTGGGGATTGAACCCAGGATCCCTGGGGTTTGCAGCGCGAGCTTTCGCTCCACGTGCTCCGACCTGCTGTGCGCTAGAGTCACTGAATGTTCCAGGGTAACGAAACTCCAAGAATAAAAAAACCAAGATGGCGGCTCACTATTTTATTATTATTATTTATTATTTTACTGTAGTCACCATGAGCTTTTAGAAAGCATGCCTTTGCGTAAGAACAAACGGAAAAAGCTATTTTTGTAGGAAATTTTATTGGTGATTGGTACAGATTGACAGGAGCGTCAGGTTTTCATAAAATGTTAATTTACAAGGTTTTGCGGAACAATTAGTATTGTTTTTATACAACTATGTCCCACCGGCGGTAGCGCGTCCCTCCCTGCCTGGGCGCGTCCTAAGTTTGGTGGTAATTCGCGGCGCGTCCGCTTTGAAAGACGGGGTTTGACAGCCCCGAAACTCCTTCCCCCATATGTGTTTCGGCGCCAAAATGGCCGATCAAAGCTAAAATTGAACAGTCACAGCAAACGCTCAGTTGGGAAACTCACCCTCGAAACCCGGACCGCTCGCGGCCACCGAGACGAAACTAAATGCGATAACAGCGCCTCCCTTTAGCGACGAGTCAAAACATGAAAGTTCATTTATATTGCTACCACCAAAAGGCACTGCGAGATGGCGCCACCGGCCCTTGCGCGACTCGACCCGAACGGAGACGAAGACGTGCAGTTCACAAAGTGGCCGCCGCTGCGCGAGAAATGGCGGCGTTGGGATCGCCTTTAGGTCGGTTCTCGAGTACGGACCGAAACCTCTTTCGAAGCAGGCTCTATGGCAGTTTCTCAACTATTGCTCTAAAACCAATACAACATTAGCCCCCCCCCCCCCCCCCCCCAAAAAAAAAAAAAAAAAAAAAGGAATGGCGGAGGATAAATCCCGAGCAAGAATTGGGAACACAGGAGCCACGTCCGCCGCAGTGACTGTAATTGGAAACATACTACGTTTATTTTTGTGACCAAAATTTTATTCCAAACTCTCTGCACCTCACTACACTGGTCACTCGCGAGTGACTGAATAGTCACCGACAGAATTAGAAAGGCAAGGCGCGTCTTCCGAACGGCCGCGGCCTCCGGCAAGCGCTCCGTGCCTTTCTCTCGAGGTGCACGCGAGACGGCGAAGGGTCGTCGAGGATAGAAGGTTCGCACCGGAGGCGGGACAAATGAAGCTCTTTCCTGTCCCTCTCATTCTGCCGGTTACTGTAATACGGCACCAGTCGATTTTTTTTTTTTTTTTTTTCGATCGGCGTAGTTTTGGCGGGAAAGATTTGGCCGACGTTCGGGGAAGGAACACCCGCTATAGACCTTTTTTCGTGGACTCTCGTCCCCGGCCACCTTATAAGCGTATCCGGTATGGGCGACGAAAAAAAAAAAAAATAAATAAAACGTTTTAACCTGAAAATAGTAAAAAAAACAGAGGGTAGGCAAAACAAGAATGTGTGCCGGTTACGCTTATATCGTAAATGCCTTCTATTGGCGTGGCTACGGCAAAACAATGTTTTCGCCCATAATGGAAGTGACGACAATTCAAGATGGCGGCACCCTTGTGGAAAAGGTCTATACGAAACGGAAAGTCAGTTTCCCCACTGACACGTATGGCATTGTCGACAAACAATAAAAGCTGCAGGTCGCACAAATGTTACATTAAATATACGCCTCGTTTTCTTTTTTTACGTTTGTACACGAACTTTGCTTCGCGTCCAGCCTCACGTGACAGGCATGCTGGTCGGAGTTCGGAGCCGTAATTTCAGGCCCGCGATAACCATATTCCCGCGTTACGGAAAACGAGTCACGCTATGCATTTGTTTTCCTGGTAAAATTGTTAACCGAGTTATAGAGCTTTTTTTTTTTTTCTTTTGACTTTGCTTTTTGGAGATTGTTTGCGCCGCACCGAAATCATGCGGTGAAAACTACGTGTACACTCCGTTGCCCCTTCTTCAAGGTGACAGTGCGGTGGGAGTTTACGTGCGCGTTCGACCAAGTCGTACGTCTGTCTTTCGCCGCGTGATCACACTACGGCCTACACCCGAGCGCAGACAGCGCGGGGTCGGCCGATGAAAGGGAAGCCGTCGATTGGTCCGGAGAGCTCGTATATGCTCCCGCCGCACTGCCAGCTTCGGGGTGAACGGAAAAAACGGGAGGAACGATCGTGCGCAACATAACCGAGTGCAGGGACGGCCGTAAACGAAGGACTGACAAAAGGTGGCCGACGTACGTAGAGGAGGAGGAGACTGCCGAATCGCGTGAATAGGTAGTGCTGGTCACGGGTGTCGTGAGGCGAGTCCCGCTGCAGCTCGACGAGCGCGGCAGGGACGGAACAGCCCTCGGCAAAAACTGGCCATACACCGCGAAGAAGGCGACGAGCGAGCGAGAAAAAAAACTGTCCGCCCGATCAAGCGAATATATACAAAGAGAGAGAGAAAAAAAGTGGTTTATTCTCGAGACAAAAGTGGCTCGGAATAAATTGCCACGCTTGGGAAATGTTGAGGACGGTTCGAAAGAAAACGCGCGATCGTCGATGTTTTAAGAATATATTACACCAACTCGCGGCTGTATACCGTCAAGGCGTTGCGGTGGCGCTGCTGTCGGCGCATGCGCAATGGCCACACCTAGCAGACGCGGACTTGTAATAGAAACAATACTAAACGAAACGAAAACAATACAATACCTAAACTAAAAACAACAACAAAACACTTTTTTTTTTTTTTAAGAGGAGATGGAGGCAGCGTCCGAGGTATAGTTTAAAGAAGTCCCAAAAGACTGACGAAGAAACTGCGAGCTTGCATGGAACGTTTATTTTCTGAACTACCGTGGATGCTGCCTCTGTCTCCCCTCCTAAGGGCAGCATCGTTTGGATTAAGATGCACGTACTCAACGCGTCTACGTATCATACCATTAGTAAAATTAAAAAAAAATATATATATATGATAAAGGCATGCAATTAGTATACTTCTAGTGAACTCCTTTTGACCGAGGGACACGCAGGCATGCGGGGCATATATTCGGAGGCTGGACCAATCAATCGTCGGTATGCACAGTGAGACACGTGACATCCTGCAAAACGTCCCGATTAATCGCCGCCGGAAGCCTGCCGCTACACCTTCAATTGCGGCGCGAGGTTACGGCTGAATGGAGTATCGATTTCAAGGTGGAACCCGCCGAGATGCCCGGCTTGAGCGAAGCTGTCTCGGACGGACTTGCAGCCGGGCATAAGAAACAAACGAACAAAGAAGAAGAAGAAAAAAAAAAATGCACGGCGCTTTCGGAAGCGGCCCTGGTTCAGACGGGGGTCGTGCTACAAAGGGATGAGCCTGAAAGAGCTATCCGGAAAACGGTACGCGGAACGCAATTATTGCGACGGGGCCCTCCTACCGTATAGGAGTATCTAATTACCCAAATCCCTCCCTAATCCCGGTAGGGAACACCGGCTTCCCGCCTGGGATTGCGGCATTTGCGCTGTACGAGCCCCAACAGAAATTCCGTCGTTCACAGTATTAAAAAAAATTGTATGTGTCTTCTCATTATTCTGTTTTCTATTTCGTTACTACTGACATTCCCCAATCATGATAATCCCGCGCTGTTTATGATGGCCCGCGAGTCTGCTCGCAACGTGCGCTCAGCCTATCATTACGAGCCTGACGTCAGGTTAAAGGGGCAGTGCAACGGTTTTAATGTTGAAAGAATTGCCAGTTTGCATTTTTTTTATCTTGTTTATACAAACCCAAGTGACTAAAAACGCGTCACCTTTCCCCGAAAAACTGCTATTCTGCTGCGTAATCGCAAGGCAAAAAAAAACGAATTATTTGCCGATCTGCAGCCGCCTCTGGCGGCTACGGGAACTAAAATGACGGCGTCTCTGGGGTACGCGGAAGTCAAAAAATCCTGTCCCCCTCCGCTGCTACACTCGCCGTCAGCCCCGTGGCGAACCGTCCTTTGCGTTCATCGCTCGCCGCGACCTTCGACGAGGCTAATCCTTTAAAAGTAGTCAATCGCGGAGGAAGCGGCTGGGGTCTCTGAAGAGAGGGCCCAAGGGGAAACCACGTGAACCCCCAGAGTACGTCACTCGAAAGTCGGCGTAGAGAGTTGAGAGGCACTTCGACCTTCGATTTGTTTCATTTTTTCTTAAATAGAAACTAGCGCTCGCTAGAAAATGCGGTTTTCTGTTTTTCGTTCCATAGGTGACGCAGATTAATTTCCGGAGTTAATTGGCCAAAGTCTGAAAATCGTTGCACTGCCCCTTTAAGAACCGCGGTCCTGCTCGGTGACGCGACGCAGTCACACATACGAAAGACAAGGTGTTCAAATGATGAGATCTGCGCCTCAAGCATGTTGGAAGCATGTTGGCGTCGCACATACGCATGTGTGCGGACAGTTTTTGCATGACCAATGACAAGGAAAAAGACATTGTCTGCAGATTGTCTTTTGTACACTCTAAAACCGGTCTCTCATAAAAAACGCCGTCCCTCTGATTTTAGAGGGGACAACGATGCTTTCAGGGGGACAGTTCTTTCTAAGAGGGAAAAGGAAAAATAAAATAGCAACATCTAGAGGGACACCAGCATATTAAGAGAGACCAAGGAAACCGTTTCCTTTCTCCCTCTGAGTAGGAAAGACCGACAGAAAAATTCACGCGTGTCCCTTTATATTAAGAGGGGACTGGTCCCTCTTAACTGTACCAATGTAGTTCGGTCAAGAGGAGAGGTGCAGGCGCACTAATCCACGGCAAAGAGTTCAGACGGTGCTAAGGCTTCGCGCCAATTCACGGAGAGCTGGAAACGGTCGTGGCCGGAGAGTCGCAAGCGTCATGCTGCTCGTTTGACTTCCCTCGGGTGAGTAATCCTGTTATATTGACGCTTTGTTTTGAGTACATTGGGGTGGAAATAACGAGCCATCAATATTTTCACGCTGGCTTTGAAATGCGCGAGCTTTGCATGTAGAGGATTTTCACCTGACTGCATTAGTCCGTGGTCGCTTCCTTGATCTGCTCGTTCAACGAGGACAAAGCGTCGCTAATTGTTTGCCCTGCCGTGAGCCCCCATGCTGTCTTTCGCACAAAACACTTTTAGTGGGCTAGGGCGTCCCAATGTGTACGCGTCTGTATTAGGCTGGGGATATCAGACCATTTTGTGTCCGACGCTTTTGTCTACTTTTTAATTTCGAATGCGCGTTCGTTCTTCCCTCAGCTCGAGCTGCTAGCTCTGGCACTGCTACGCCGGCATTTTATTACGGGCAATGTCCTTGTATTTTATCCGTGAGCGTGTACTGTCGGCATCGGGTACTACAAAGGATGGCATCACCGTCCCTAAGGCAAAGTGAACATAAAGATACCCTAGCTCGGGCAGTCAGTGTTCGTAAGCTTGGCACGCCGATTTCTTTCTCGGTGTGTACTCTAAATGCTTGCTGTTGACCGCCCGAGAGCGTTGATTGACGGAAACAATGTTGGCGATTTTGTGTTTGTTTGCCCTTGAATTCACTACAGCAATTTACACCTCAACGTTATATTGTAGACATTGTTAGCGTTGCAGTGATTATGAACTTTTGCTTCAAGTGGGAAGCGAGCAAAAAGCCATATACTGTATGTGTGCGAGGGGGGATTGGGGTGGGGGGACGGACGAGCAGCTAATTCAAACCACACAAAAAGAAAAGAAAAAAAAGCTTTTTGCTCCGCGCGTTTGCGCTGCGTCGGCGTCGTACCGTCTGCTGAAAGAGGGGAAGGGTGCAGCGGTGGCCCGGGAGTGCATTTGTTTGTTTTTATATATTTCCTTGGCGTACTTTTTTGTTCGTTATATTTTAACTGTCGCGCCGGCAAAGCTACCGGTCTTTTTTTTTTTTTTTCGGCGCCGACTATGCTTTTGTTTTTGGAGGTTTTATGTATGTTGTTTATTATCCTCTTTGTTTTCGGTGGCTGGTTGAATTTCTTGTGTCGCACACCTGCAAAAAATGTATACACAGAAGTATGTTTTTTTTTTCTTTTGTATTTTTAGGTGTTTTAGGGCTTGGTTGACTATGGGCCTTAAATGACCGTTAAAAATATTGTTTTCAGAGTGAGGCAATCGCTACGAACGTTGACATGAAGGGAATCGGACGCAAGTTCTGCACTGATTGCTCGTGTAAGGAGCTCTACCGGGACAATCTGCGCGGTGGAACGCACCACCCGGAGTTGTGTGCTTACTGCGGCCACCCGCACACCGCTCACAACGAATTCGGTAATTATTAACTTTTTGTATTCTGGTATGTATGGTAGGCTCTATTTACGTTCTTTTGGCATATCGTTGCTTCTGAAAAAAACAAACAAAAAAAAAACGAAAAAATGAATGGCTTTCGCCGAAGCGTCTACATAAATATATATTTTTAGCTGATTTTGTGGCTTTCTAAAACATGCATCAGGTCTCTTCAGCAGCTTCAAGCCGCAAATGGAATCCATGTTTTCCAAAGCACATGGGGCTTCTAATGTTCTGCTACTACTAATTGCGTTCTCGTTTTGTCTTGGTAATACAAAATCGATTCTCGTAAATTACTTAAAACAGCAGTCAATTCTCGTGTCAGATATTAACAGTCGCAGAAGTTACGTCATAGGCTAATGTCACTCGCTATTTCATCGTATACGGATTGGGTTTCGAATATTTTAAATGTTTGCACTTTATTTTCGCATTTGTTTCCTACCGCCTGCTTGAAAACAGGTGAAAGCGCTTCATTATAATTGCCACTCTCTGTATAGGAAAACAATATGGTCTTTCATTCAGCTAAAGGTGGATGCACAGCTTTGGTTCCAAAACACAATGGTCACCATGCTGGGAAAACTGGAGGAGGTTAAAGTGGCCTTCTGCGGAGACAACCCAACAACATTCTTGAACACTGAAGACCATCCTCCAGTCTCGATTGGCCAGAAGTTCTCTCATCACCTATGGTACGTGAAAAAGCGGATGCAAAACTAGAAATGTAATTTTGACGCTGACGCAATTTTTGAACAATTGCTGCTTGCAGGACGACCGTACCCCCGACGAAAGAGTTCCAGGACCCAAGACTTTCTTCGGTTCGGAGAAACAGATCGTTTCTGGGAACCGGTCAGTGAAACTCTCCGCTAGCACGACTCTGGAGAAGGCACTAGTCATGTGCTTATAGGTGTATTACATAACGGGACTCTCCTACCCTGCGGCATATGGACAAACCCTTGGACTCCTCCAGTGTCTGCTCGTTGAAAATGACGACTTTCGATTCAGTTCATGTCGGAGAAGCTCAGAAAATTGCTTATAGCCGTTTAAAAACAACAAAAATTCCGAGCTTCTGCTGATGGCAAGAAACGCCGAGTAATTTGTTTTTAATGCTATGAAGCAGGTAACTGCACTCTAAAAAAAACACAGGAATCTACTTTCCCGAACAGTACTTGGATAGCCAATCACCGTAACTCACAGAGGCAGCTCAGCGAATCACGATGCCGAAACATATGGTCAGACAAAAAAACAAAAAAAAAACACTCTGAATTGTGACATTAAGCAATGCAAAACGTCACGCTTGTATTGCTTTGTGTCACAACTCAGACTGCATTTTTTTGGTACAATCAAATGTTTCGGCATCTACATTCGCTGAGCTGCCTCTGTGAGTTATGGTGACTGTCTTTCCAAGTGTTGTGCGGGAAAGTAGGCGCACGGGCGTTTTTTAGAATGTACTCTTATCTCCTTTGCGTTATCCGCTGAAAAAAAAAAAATTGCAGCACGGTTGCATTGTTCTTGCTTATGATAGGCAAAATGAGTAACTTTGCAGCACAAAATTTGTTGTGTGATAGTTTCCAAGAAACGCCGATTTCTGACGTCGTTCTAATGTCTTCCTTATCCGTAAAGCTGCCAGAACATCGTTATAAAATTACTATTTTGATACAGACATTTCAATGTGATTTTTTGTGTCATGGCAAATAAAACACATGTTTACTTTTAAAGATTGTTACTGTTTTATTCGACATATTGATTTCGTTCATCAATCATAGTATACAGATCAGTTTTCAATTCCGTTACGCACCACAAAATAACTTTGGTTGAACAATAACAGCGAAAGTGCGAGAACTGCAGTGCAGCATGTCAGCTGACAGCCGAAACACGAAGGAGCAGAAATTCTACGATACAATAAGAGAGATAACCTAAAGCCGGGGTCACACTGCTTATACGTCATACAAAATGCATTCTGCAGACATGTTCCAAAACGAGTCACCGCGACATCCGTGCTTTGTATGCCACGTGACAAAGCTACCTCTTGAACTGGTTGCCTCGTGGCGTACGAAGCACGGGTGTCGCGGTGACTCGTTTTGGAACATGTCTGCAGAATGTATTTTGTATGACGTATAAGTGGTGTGACCCCGAATTAAGAGGGACTACAACCCTTCATTTTAAGCAGGCCACCGTCCCTCCAAATTTAAGGGGGAAAATATCTCAAAAATGTCCCTCTTACTAAGGGGGACTGACCTCAAATTTAAGGGAGACGCCGTATCGCTTACTTTAAGAGGGGTGATGTCTCACTTAATTAAGAGGGAGCATCCCCATGTAATATTAAGAGGTCTGTCGCCCCCCTTAAAGTTAAGTGGGAAAAAATCGAAGAAATGTCCCTCTTACTAAGTGGGACCGGGCTTAGAGTGTACGGTGTCAGTGTGCACCTTAAAGGAGTCATGAAACGCTCTTCCAACTTTTTCCCGTTTAGCTTTTCTCCTCAACTCATAAATCGCGCATTCTACCAAACAGTTCAAGAAGGCGGAAAGGGGGAGTCCCCTCTTGCTCGGACTCTTGTTTATGTAATCCGGACACATCCATTCTCCCCCTAGAAGATTAGCCTGTCGCTCAAAATTCAGACAAAAGTTGCTTCCCCCACCCCGTTCACCCCGAAGCTGACAGTGCTATGGGAGCTACGTGCTCCTTAGGCCAGCCACACTTTTGCCACGTGATCACGCTCTCTCGCGCAAACCCACGCGCAGAGAATGAGGTCAGGTGATGAAAGGGGGGTGGCTGATTGGTCCGGCAAGTGCGTAGCTTCCACCGCAATGTCAGCTTAGGGGTGAAGGCGATAAGTGAGGTCCGGTGTCGTGTGACGTTCGTTTGGGCCCGATGACGCGCTGCGGGGTCCGCGGATGTATCACAGTGAAAAGGCAGAGAGCTTACGAAGGGAAGGATTTACGAAATAGTCCGCTGTGTTTTTCCAATTTTCGTACTGAAAGTCAGGCTTTTGACTTTCTACCTTTTTTCTTCTAGCCCACTGAATGATGTGCTATTAGTAAAATCCCAATATAAATTGATTCATTCTAGCCCAAAATTCGTTTCATGGGCCCTTTAAAGACCGACCGACCAGTTCGCGCTTTCCACTTTTCCTCGCTTCATCCTCTCCCCCCCTTTACCCTCTCCACCGTTGCCTGTTTCCTCCTTCCCCATGGTGAGGAGGATCTTCTGCCTTGCAGAATCTCGAGTCTGGTCGTCGGCCTTTAAGAGCGTCATCTCTGCCACGTGGTTTACCGAGCTTGTTTCGGCTACACCTGCGTGCCATGTGGATAAGCACATACGCCTCGGCATTGTCTAAAACCGAAATTACTCGGATAGAGGGCCACCTTTCCTCATCGAAGGGGACCAGCTGATAGGGAAACCACGTCCTCGTTGAACGAGTCGAGTGTCCGTCTCGCACCATGTCCGATTAGAAACTCCGCGCCTGCTCCCGCCCAGAGAGAGTCGTCAGGGCAAATAAGCCTAAAGCAGCGATGGCGCGGGCGAGCTGGTGTACATTTATCTTTTTCTTAAACCACCCGAGACATAGGAGAAGAATCCAACATTTAAGAGAAAAGATGAGAATGACAGTAGGCAACGCCTCAAACTAAGCTGACTCGTTTATTCATATATAGTGGCCTTCTATCATGCTGTTCCTTTCTTTCCCAGGATGAATTCGTCTCGTTGTACACCCAGTCTCGGGTGGTTTAAGAAAATGGCGGATGTAATGCGAGCACCGGGAAGGTACTTATTTAATTCGGGGTCTCGTGGCGCCTGCATGCATCGATCCGATGAGCAGGTCACGTGGAACATTGGCGGCACTGGCATGTATCTTCGTAGCGTTTTCGGCGGTATTGTTTGAGGCGTAAGAGGGACAGCCAGAGCGCAGAAATAAGAGTTGCCACTGACAGCGTCGACAAAGGTGACGCTGTCAGTCAGTCCACGAGGTTCTGCGACAAAACTTGGCGGACCGAATCGCTCCAATGACGAGTCAGTAATGGGCGGATTTTTCGTGTTTTTCACATTTTACGCTAAAAGGTTATAAAAAAATATATGACCCTCAGAAACTACGCGGTTTGTGAGGATTTATGTGCGGTTTGTGCTGGATATTAAATTATTTTTATTATCTGTTTTTACATTCTTTTCAAATATAATTTTTATTCATTTTTATTTATTTATTTATATTCAATTATTTATATTTATTTTATATAAATTAATTTATTTTAGTTTTATTTATTCGCGTATTATTTTATTTTCATTCATTTTAGTTCTATTTATTTCTGTATGGTTTTATTTTAATTTGTATCGAGTTTTATTTATTTATTTTATTATTTCCATTCAAAACGTGCCGCTCTCGCCGGCACGTTTTCACGCAAATAAAATCCTTTAGACTTCCAGAGCAGCTGTGCTATGCAGCTGAATGGCGGTATATCCGACTGCCACTCCCGGCGTGTCGATCGTCCATGACGCTCGTCCGTGTCAATCGTTCATGATGCTGCCTTATGACGATTTTCCCATAGAAAACGACGCATATAAAACACATCTTTAGCGTTCAAAATACACAAGCTGCAGTGCGGAGTGTGGGGCTCGGGATCCTGAGGTCCTGGAGGTTCGATTCTCGTTGGAGTATACGTTCGGGATTTCGTTCTTTCACTCAAGCTCACCACCTTTCTTTTTTTTTTTTTTTTTTTTTTCTTTTTTTTCAGCGGATCTGTTAAGGGCTAGTTTCCTCAGGATCGTGTCCCCCGCAAAAAAATGTCGACACAAAACTCTGGTTTCCGTCGTCGCTCATAGATGGCGGTAGCTGTCCAGAGTGTTGTGTTTGCCGGTTGTCCGCTTGCCGCCGTCGCTCATAGATGGCGCCAAGCTTTCGAGCCTTTCTACTCTGGCTTGCCGACTTGCGGCCGGCCATTACTTCATTGCCACCATAGTACAGCTTCGCTGGTCTTCCTTCTTCACCAAAGTGGAAAGGCTAAAAGTTTTTTTTTTCCCTATTGCATATGTCATTTTGCCTCTCCTGAAATTCGTGCCACACATTTAGTGACAGTATTTTGTAGCGTTCCGTCCCCGTTTCCTCGATAATCCCGTCCCTAAGCATGTTCCGCGTTAAAAGCTTACCACGGGGAAATCGTACTATTTCTTCCTCGTAATTGTCTCACTCCGCTTGGGTCTGCAATGGCCCGCAGTATACATATATATATAAATAAAATAAAGCATCATCAGCCGTTTGCTTACCGGTGCCGCTGTGCATTGGCTAAATTTGGCGGACTTAGGTCACATTAACATACCGCATGCTTCGGTCCCGTGGCTATTGTTCCCAATTAAAGTTTCCGGCTAAACTTTGCGCGCAAATTGCATTGCACTCGTTACACTACCTGTTACAATGTTTAGTAATTTTTTTACGAAAACAAAAGATCGTCTGCGTATACACTGTCTCATTCTAGCTCGTACTACGACGGTTCTTTCCCACTGGTCACAAAAAAACTGGCTGCGGACACGTTCTCAGCGCACATATGTATGCAACAAGCATGCTTCTAATACGGAGGGTAAGTCGTCTGCTTCTTGCGCGGGAGTTGCGGTGACGTCAGAACGGCTCCGAACTCTTATTGGCTGATTGAAAAAAAATGTTGGGTAGACCTCAAAGCATCTAGCATTGAGATCTACCCACTATTTTCTTCAGGCAGCCAATCAGAGCTCGGCGTCGTTCTGACGTCACCGCAACTCCTGCGCAAGAAGCAGACGACTTACCCTCCGCACACGTTCTAGGCGTGCCTGGAGACACTTCCGTCATCGTGTTTGCAGCCTTCGTACGATAGATTAAGAGGTACGACGACACACAGTCGATCGCGCTTTGACCGCTAGGCGGCCGGAATGTTTCCTCGTCCCTTTCGGAAGGCACGACGGGCGATCCGTATCCCCGCTTCGCCTCTTCGCCGTTCGATGGCGTCGGCTCCTCTGCAGCCACGTTGCGAAGGTACTAGTCCGCGGAGAAAGAAGGACACGAACGGCGGGGAGCCCGATCATAAAAGGGAGGTTTGTTCCCGGCCCTATTAAAGATTAGTCGGATTAGCGGGGAGGCGGGTCGACATTTACGAAGGGATCAGCGCCCACTGCGCAGGAGCAGATTGGACCCCGCCGAAAGATCGCTGGGTCACGACCGTTCCGGGCCGACGTTTACTACTGCCTTGTAAATAAAAAAATAAATAAAAAAACTAATTATAAATGATGCTAAGGTTCGAGTTTGGGGGAGTTTGTACCACATACTTAAAAGATTAAAAACAGCGCAAAAAGACGACGGACCGGATGAAGGAAGACACAGACAGAGAGCTGACTCGCCACTAAACCTTATTGGACGCAACAGTGCAATATATACACGCACAGTTGAGAGCAGAAAAGGAAGAGAATCAGTCTAAAAAAACACAAAACAAAAACCACAAAAAACGAAGTATCGCCTCTAAGAAGACATACAGAGGGCACGCCCTAAAACCAAGCCAATCAGGGTGCCAGAAAATTGATATTTTTTCTTGATAAGGTAACAAAAGGACTGCTGACACACATGGCGCCTCATCTTTCTATTTCTAAAGCCTCCAGAATTTCGCGCGTCTCCGGGACCAGCTGACAAGCAATGTGATTCTATCACCGGGACCAGCTGACACGCGATGATAATTCCATGCACCTATAGGTGCATAGAATTATGCACCTATGGGTGCATAATTCTGCTTTGCGCCAATTAAATCCCGCTAAATCGAACGGGGAAGTTTCTCCGCTAAATTCAGTGGGAAAGGCCAAAGGTCCAGTGTAACGATTCGCCGTGTCTCGCGGAAACTTGCCAAGTGCCGGCCATAAAGCATTCAGCGTTAAAAAAAAAAAAAAAAATATACTCGGTAACTCACGAGTACAAACTGAGAGACACGCGGTGATCATACGAACATGAACGAGCTCGTACCTTTTAAAAGCGCTCCCCAAATTCACAACCTTGAGACAGATCGTTTCTAAACTCCTTAGTGAGATGCGGGAAACCCCGAACAAGCTCGAAAAGAAGATAGGTCCGGTCAGTTTGATCACACGAGAAAACATTACAAGCGCTACCTGTCTTCAGGCGCCCTGCTCCCTCCCGGGATGTCACAGAGGTGGGATGCAGCGGGAAAGCGCTGAAGTGAGTGCATCGCGCGTAATGGTCGACGTTACAGCGCACTCGAACACTTTTTTGTGTTTGGTAGCTCGAGCGACAGTCTTTCGAGCGCACTGTAACGTCGACCATCATGAACAACCAACTCGCCCAAATTGGTTTTAACTCATCGCGCATAGATATATGCTGTAGCCGCCAATTAACTTTTATTGAAACAAGACTGTTCTGAATGAGTGCCTCTCAGCGACAACGACGACTTAAACTAGAAGTTGTCTTAAAGTCTTTTTCTCTCTCTTTTTTAGCGACGTGTAACGAAGGTAATTGCAATACGATTAACACGCGATCAATGGATAGCGTACATGAGGCATGAGACTCTGCAAGGCACGATCGTGTAGCGTGGGACAGAGACCTTGCTCGTTATTTATCATGTTCTGTCGCGAATGACGTCGGTGCAAGAGGATGACACTCGCACAGATACCAAGACGGCGGCACGGAATGCAAGTCCGGGCGTCCTCCCAACTTACGAGGGGCCAATACAACAAATAATACGAAGACGCTGGCCTGCAGCGCAATCGCGCACGCGCTCCGGGCGCCGAGTGTCGCTATCGAACAGCAAAAAACGATCTACCCCAACTCCCTAACGACGTTAATCCCCTCTATTTTCGACCAGATAACGAGGGCAATGCGTACGTATTTACGCAACAGCTCGCCATTCACCGGGCATTTCATTCGCAGGAGGAACAATAAAACCATCCTATATTTGCGCGAGACGGAAAATGGGGTACCCTTTTTCCGTCCCTCGTGTACTCCAGTGTGGCAGGAATGTTCTCCTAAATTGGGCCCCGGATCAAAAAGAAAAAAAAAAAAAGGGGGGGGGGGGGAGGTTGGTCGGGCGGAGACGAAGCAGATGGCGGTTGTGTCACGACTGTCTCGGCGAACCTCCAAAACACATTTCTCGGTGAAGGGCAGGCACATCGCAGCCGGCGCTCAGGCTAAACTCACTCGGATGGGATTTGGCCATCGGCTCGCTCGTTGACGACGCGGTTAGAGACCTCAGCCAACAAAATGCGATCGTCGATCGAGCAAGGATGGTGGCAACTCAGAAAGACTTACGGAGGCTTTACTTTCTATAAATAACGCGCGCGTAATTAACTTTCCCTACGGTGCCATGGAACACGTCTCCTGAAGGTGTCTTCATTCTTGGTCCTCGATTTCTGCCTGAGGACGAACTGTCTGGTTGCCCGCTGCGACCCATGGCCGTGGCGCAGCAGCGGAGCCGAATCTGCTGCAGATTCCTTTCAGCTTTACAGTTTACAGAAACTTCAGCAGCCACGTGTTGGGACGCAGCGACGTCAGCGACCCTCGCGTTCGTTCGCCCCTTTTTGTTTCGCCGGAACTTCTAGGACTGTCCCACCAGGATCGCGACAATCCAACGGCACGATAAACCGGCTCCTGTGACCTCATTTGTTGCCACTTCGGGATAACTATCAAATTTCAATGCGCATGCGCGGTACCAGGGGCGGATTTAAAAAGGGGGAAGGGTACACCGCTTTTTCTAAGCTTCCCAAGGCCTACTTTTATTTTTATAAAAAAAAGCGACATAGACCGGCGTTCTTTTAGAAATAAATGTTTAGTTTTTGGCGAAACTGGGCAACGCTTCGTCCGTGACGTCACATTCGTACACAACGTCAAATGCCACAGCAGACCCCCCCCCCCCCCCCCCCCCCCCCACTTTTTATCCAGAAATCCGCCCATGGCATATCCTCACGTGCGTGTGTGTGTGCGTGTGCGTGCGTGCGTGCGTGCGTGCGTGTGTGTGTGTGTTTAAGTTTGCTTAGGCCGAGTTTTGACGCGCACCCATCATTACCGCTTCATTTAGCTCCTCGAATGAGCACTTTTCGCCCCGCAATAGTTCTTACGGCGGCTATTCAAATCTAAAAAAAAAAAGTAAAAAGAAAATGAAAAAACGACGATCGCTGGCTTGTACTAAGTGTCGCACTATGTAAGTGTCCGTTGCATTCAAAAGCGATTAACAGTATTCGCGCCACACGCATGGAGGCCGGAAATGACACCGGCAAGAAGCTTTTTACCGAACGATTTATAGACCATTCCGGAGAGGGGCTTTCGGCCGGTGCCATTTACAGCGTTCGTGCGTATACGGTGCGTGCTTTCTTGGCTCGTCGAAGCGACCAACATGCGCGTGCTGGCATGTGATATTGTAAACATTGGAACCGCGCACACCAGCAGGCATCTTCGAGAGTGCGCTTATGTGCCGGAACGGCGTAGACACATTGCCGTCGCATATTCACGATTTCGTGCGCTACACGAACCCTTCTGACAGTTTGTATTCACGAAAGTTCATTGACAGGCGGTGCACACGGCGCGCCGCAGTGTAATCCCATGGAGACGAATAAGCCCACTGGGTTTAGAGATGCTCTTACGTGATCAGACTCCAAACAGCAGGCGATAGACGGGAGCAGGACGCTTGTCGGGTGCACGCGCGACTCCCGTAACTCAGTGCCTATCCGATTAACGCCGCCCAACGCCGTAAACAGGAACGGACGGCCGATGCGCGATTCCGTCTTTGCAAGGCGTCGCGTATCGCCCCCGTCGACGGAGGTCAGCGTGCTTTGAGCCCGTTTCGTTCGTGCGAGTGTTTCAGCGAGAAGACCCAATGTTCTTCTAACGGTGGTGCAAGATGCCTCGAAAGGTGCATCGGCAGCGACATCGTGCTCCCGAAAAACGACGCGTTATACCCTGGTTACGCGGGCACACTTAACTGCAGCTACGCTAAGCCGCAGTTACCACACTGCTCGTGGCGAGAAGTTTGGGTATCGTTGCCTGGTGCAATTTTTTCACAACCGGGGCATCGGTGGCCGAGTGGGCTATACTTCGTCTCATCTTAGTATGGACTATTGTTAGGCGCGCGTGCTAAAAGCGCGAGCTAGTCGCTTTCAATGAAGCCGCGGCGGCTGCACGAGCGCTCGTGCAGCATGTGCTCTAATCAAGGCAGTCAAGGCTGGCCGCTCGCGCTAGCACAGCCTTCGCGGTTAGTCCATGCTAGGGTGAGACGAAGTAGCGCACACCAGCTCGGAGCACGTGGAGCGAAAGCTCGCGCTGCAGAACCCAGGATCCTGTGTTGAATTCCAAACCCTGCCCGTTTCGATCTGGATGAGCATCGTATCGGCGTGCGGTCGTGTATCACTGCTGCGTGGTGCACGTTAAAGACCCCAGGCTAGCGGTTGCACTGCACTGGCTAAATTGCTCATCTACAGCAGGGAGACTCGTCGCCCGTTGAGGCAGACCAAGTTCTAGGCGGCATAAACATACACACAACCCAATTTTTTTTTTCACAACCCAGAGTGAGGATGCTTCAACTTCCTCTGCTGGTGCAAGCGCGTGTAATGCCGACCTTCTATGCACTCTAAAAATTAAAGCATAACCGCGTGGGTAGCACGTGCACTACCCACAATGAGGTAAAGCTTTACAATGAGGCTCTGCAATGAGGAAGACAGAGGCGCCCCTAGTGAGCTTCTCACCACGAATACTCTTGAACAGCTTTCGGTAGCTATGCAATCGCAGCTAAGGGCTCACGTACTGCGCTTGCGCAACTTGAGCGCCCATAAAAGACAAGTGCACGCGCTCTCTTCACTTCCTCTGAAATAGCTGTCCGAAAGTATTGGCGACGAGAGGTTTAGGTGGCATCATCATATGGTTCCTATCCTTGAGGTCACGACCAAAAGTATTAGTAGCAAGCGACAAGTTCGATGGTGCATAAAAAGCGCGGTGGAAGCCAAGTACTAAATCAACCCCGCCAGAGTTGAGAATCTGACTTTGCTTTTATTTCTGTCCGATGAGAGCAGAAATAATCCTACCCAAGATATCGCAGTAAGCGTTAGGCCAATCGTGGAAGGCCTCTATCACAGCGACGCTGTTGATCGCGCACGGCGTCGTGGTTAAATAAATTATTTTTCAACTTCTTTTTCCTTAGATTTCCTCAACACAAAAGCAAAATGAGAAAGAGTTCAGGGGAAGCTCCTCCCACCCCTCTCCCTTTTAGTAGAGCGAACGCTGGAGGGAAGGTGATCTCCTCTCCAGCGTTCGGTCTGCTAAAGTGGAAAGGGGCTTCCCCCGAACTCGCACCAACTATAGTTCAAATGGCTTCCACAATCTACGATACTGCCACAGGTTACAAGCGCACGACTGTCAAGTTTTCGGTCCTGCTTCCTCCGCACTTGTCTCCACCATTTTAGATGGCTTAGAGCAAAAACAGCCATGCATGGCACTAAATAAAGACGTTGTCTCAACTCAAGTGCGCCAAACCGTTTTACTTTGCGTTGCACCGACAGATGTGTCAGCGACCCCCTAAGGTCTCGTCTCTCCCCCCCCCTAGTTCGGCGTTCTTCTCCCATTCAAGAAAGACGAGTCTCAGGATCCATTCCCGCCACGCGCGAAGAAAGAGAGGAAGGGAGGAGGCAGAATTAATAGGCCCGTCTCAATTCTCCGGGCGACATCCCGTCGCGGATGCGGGTGGAGGCGAAAACAATAATAGTTCTCAAAAATCGAGTAGTCCGCTCACGCGTCACCTAAGGCCCTCCTCCCTCCTTCCCGGGGGAATGAACGACCGCGCCGCACAGTGAAGCGATCAGCGAAGGCACAAAAAGCAGCACCCCCCCCCCCCTCTTCCCCCAAAACGAAATTGGAAGGGGGTTTCACAACCTCCATTTGCGCTTTTTCCTCCGACGCAGCGGTTAACACCCCGATCCCTGTCCTTGGAAGTGAGAGATTAGGGAGTTTTAGTAGCTCGTTCCAACGACTCCGATAACGGTACCCGACACTCCGCCGACGCCTTTGCGCACGCATCGTATCGTTATCGGGTACCGTTAACGGAGGAATCGGAACGACCTACTAAAACTCTGTTCTTGTACGGGAAACCGAGGAAGAGGTAACAGCGTGCGTCGACGACCGAGCTATAGCTCCAATTGGAGAGGGAGCGTAGGCAAAAGCAGCCCACCAATCCGTCCAACCAGAGCTCGACGCTCCGACCTCCCCGGGCGCTTTCCTCCTCTCCGTCAGTTTCTCTCCGTTCAGTCGCTGACCGACTGGGAACGGGAAGGCGTCTCTTTCCGATGCCTCGTTGCCTTCCTCCGTGCTTTGGCTGCGCGTGCGCGCTTGAGGCTCACGAGACGCCGAATGTAGAAGCTCCTCCCTACCGTTCTCATTCTGACAGGGATTCAGGTGGGCCCACGACTTCGGTATGTACGCTATTCGCGACTCCAGCAAAACGGACGCCGCCAAGCGGGAAAACCGGGAACCAGCCGGACCAGGTCGCTCCGCGCCCCTCCGCGTCTCGTCTCTGGTGGCTTTCGCGGACGCGTGTTGTAGGCGCGGTGGCGAACAATGTAATTTGACGAAGGCCCGAAAATTTCTTAAGTTTGCCTGAGTGCTCATTAGTGTGGTGAAGCCTCAGTAGATTGTTTCCTTCCATCACGTGTTTGAAAGCCCGTTCACTCCACAACACACGGACGCGTGCTTTCGATTTCTTGGATGGGGAGGAATCACGGAAAAACATTTTGATTTCTTGTCTGTCTCGAATCACATTCAAAATGACGACTACTTGGTAACTGACAAGAACAGTGGACTGAGGACGACAGACGAGGTGTTTCACTAGAGGGAACACCAATGTTGCAGTCAAGTGAATGCGAAGGTTCGATAGCTGCTTTTCCTGAGTTTGGTTGTGTTCGATTAGCTTCAAGTTTGAGCCGTCCACGCCGGTCGGTGCGTAGGCTATTCATCTTGGCTGCTTTTCCCCGAAAAAGCCTCTGGACCACACTGAAGGAGTGGGGCTGATTTCGCAATTACTTGATTCAGGAAAACCTGCTCGCTGCATATGATTAATGAGGGAAATTATCTGCTTTCAAAAGGTGGGGAACGCGTCTCGCAAAGTTAGAAGCTGTCACGGCATTATGATCTATCGCGCCTCCAATATTTATATTACACCTCCGTCGACGCCAGCAGCAATATACGTCTACATCGCTCAGGTTGACCGGCCACAAAAAATACTAATTTTCTCCGTTCAGGTTTCGAAGTCAAGTTCAATGCAGAGAGGTTCTGCGTGAATCTCCGATGAAGACTCTCTTCAGTTTGACCGCATTCGTCTCCGTGCTACCGGCTAGAACCATTTGGCTAAGTTTAAGTAGTATCTCTCTATCTGTGAAATATACTTTTATTCAGCAGTTCACCTAATAGCTAGTTAACTAAGCTCATATTTCAACCCGGAGAATATACTAATATCGCTTTAGTGGGACATAGTAAGTCAAAATGACTTCTCGATTGCTACTAAGACCTGAATTGAAATACGAGTATCAGCTGCTTAGTATACGGCGCCAGCGGGTTAACATGCTCCTTGGCTCAAGAAGAGCTTGCTTAATTTTCGTAATTTTCCTGCAGCCTGTGTTGTTGACCGAGGAGACGATCGTCTCCTCGGTTAACAACAGTCGACTGGAGCTGTTTCTTAAAGGTATACGCACGAAAGCTCGATTTCGCGGACAGATAAGTCGCATGGTCGAGGCATGCGAGTTAGCTGAAAATTACTCTCGGTGGAATAATTCTGTAGTCATCGCCGCTTTCCTTAGATGATCAAAACTGATTAAGAGTCTATTACCGTCTCTCCGGAGCCCATAGTTTCGGTTTTGAACGAAATCTCCGAAACGAAAGTTTGGCATGAAAAGAACAAAAAAGCACCGGGAAAAGAAAACTATGCTCTGCAAGTTTATGTGCACCGGCTACACTTAACCGTCTCAGTTCAAATATCTATAAAATTGGGCATTAAACAAAAGAAAATCTGTTAAACTGAATGCGCCACCCGTTCAGGCGGCCCGGCGGAGCCGACGCGACCTGGACTCAGCCGCCATGTTTGTTTGGTGGTGGCGCCCCCTATAGGTCGCTGGAGTCGCGAATACTCGCACAGTCAGCTTTCTGTGGCAATGCAGTCAATGCTAGGAGAGAGGGTGTACCAACCGCCGTACACGCGCTTTCCTCCTCTTTTCGGACTGCCACAGAAAGTTGACCGCGAGTATAGTCAAACCTGACAATGTCGTCGTACGTAGAATACGCGTACGGCGGTCACGTGGCTTGTGCCACTATCGGTCACGTCGGGTGGCGTGAGGCTACGTCGCGGCAATCTGAGCAGGATGTAGGACATTTAGCGGATGATAATGTCCTTGGACGTCACGTCTTCGCAAGGGCGAAAACTCAAAAAAGTATTCTGCGTTGAAAAAAAAAAAAAAAACAGATCTCCAATACGCAGGATGATGTCCCCAACGGCTATGATGCTAAGAACCATTTGTTTTCGTAGGTGCGGCCTCCTTGGCTGCCACTTGCCATTTCGCACTGCAGCAGAACCACACTTTTTTTCTCAACCACCCGAAGAGGGGGTTCGGGGGAGAAGGAGGGCTCAAAGAGTACACTCAAGTCGTGCCGAAAAGTGTGCAAGTATTATTTATTATCGCGTCATGACGAACGACTTCCCGGCTGTCCGGGGCTGCCGAGGAATGTTTATGCATTTCACTCGTAACGGTGGAGTGCAACTGTAAGGCTTCTTCCGTCTCGTCCTCCGTGCGCTTCCCGTAATCCCAACGTAGGGCATCCAAACAATTACTCCGGCATCTTCGCGTCGTATCCGCTTATTTTCTCCGCTTTCCCGAAATATACCACGCACAGACAAATAAAGGGGGTCATTGACGGACGCTCCTTCAGAAAAACAAAAAAAGTATCGCAGTAACGGCCCGTCCTACCAAACAGGCTAAACCTGGCCGCCGTTAAATTTGTTGCCACGACCGCTGAAGCAACACGCACCGAACACCAGCCCCCGCCCCGAACAAAAGAAGACAACACTCCGCATACCCTCCCCCATCTCCCGCCCCCAAACACAAAACACAACACAAGACACGTCGATATGCATGCGCACGAAACGAGGAACGATAAAAAGGGTAAAAAAAAAAAAAAGCAACAGTTCTTTCTTGCTCGCCAGTGTTTACCACTCAAAGGTTCTTGAGTGCGTGCGTTCCGCAGCCAGCCAGCCAGCCCCGGGCTAAAAAAGACAACCATCTCGCATACACTTCGTTTATTCTTAGGATGAACAGCAGAGGAGGCTACGAGCCATCCCCAGCCAATCCAGCGGAATCAACGTACCACGTGACTTCGCCCTGCGTAGTCACGCGACCAGAGGGTCACGTGGCACACACGCGGCGTTGGATCGGCTCCGATGACCGGTAGCGTCCGCTGCAGTCAATCCCAAATCCGAATCGGGGTATTGCCATTAGAACGAGCCCAAGCTCTTCCAAAGTTGTTTCTTCTACCGGCGGCAGCAGAGGCAGCCCAAAAGCACCAACACACCCACGCAAAATCAAAAGAAAAAAATTTTGTTTTCGAGCGTTGCGCGCGACCCAGCTTCTTGCTCATAGGCATCTTGGAGTTTCAAAACTCAGTAAGCGAAGATTGAGGAAGCCCTAACCCAAACAAGTGTGCTCTTTTACACGTCTGCCTAAAGCAATATACGAGTTATTTTACGTAGGTTCTTCCCCACGCAACGCCTCTCTCTCTTCTCTCCAATTTGATTTGTTTCGTTATATTTGTCTTGACTTCCGGAAGCGGCGTGGGCGTGGCGCGTCTCTTCTCAGCCGTCTCGCACTCGTCGCGACGTTCCCGTTAGCGAGCGACGAGACGAAGACGAGACGGTGTCGGTGTGCAGAGTCGGCCGTGGGTGACGAGAACGCTGTCAGAAGACGATCGCCGTGGCTCGAGTGTTCCGCGCTGACGTGTCGCCGGAAAGATGGCTCCCCATTAGCGCTCCACGAAGACGACGACAGCTGTTGAGCGATGTTACTTCTTTGTGACGATGACTGTATAGGAAGCAAAAGAAAAAGTGACTGCAGAAGTTTTGTCACCTTGTCACTTCAAGAATAAAACAACGACATTTTTCTTCTTTTTTTTTTCGTTTAAAACGTGTAAGTTTTGACGAAATAACAAATATCTTATGTCAGGTGCACAAATTATATATCTTAATTCACCGTATAAAGGCGTAGATGAGTAATTATCGAGGAGCCGTAGCCTCTTTTCCCCACAATTCCCGAGCTGAACACGAGCATAGTTACACTTACATTTAAGCTCACTGATTTAATTGGTACTTTATCGAAATGTATACGTTTCAGTCTCGAAAAGCGTAGTTCATTTTCGTTGTCTCTAACAAAATCTCGTAAAAACAACCTAGCGCAGCGTATCAACTATGCGCAAAATTGGCTCTTCTTTCTTGACGTAAAACAAACACATGCAGTTCGTAAAAAAAAAATGTTAATGTACAACGCGTCATTATAGCGCCTGTTTACCCTACAAACTTACTTCGTCACGGATTAAAGTGGTCACGTAGCGGAGAGTAGCCGGCGCCGCAGCCCACAGGGCGGTATTACGAAGCGTGTTATTACTTCCGGTAAGCCGTGTGCGGCCATGTTGATGAACAGGTTCCACCATTATTTTTTTTTTCCGCTATTGGTTTGCATACAGGCGGTTCTTCGTTAGCGTCATGCTCGTAAATCTCAGAACCGCTGCAAGTGGCGGAGCTGGTGACCGAACTCAAAGGGGGGATGCAACAATTTTTAGAGTTTCAATAAATACAGCTTAGAATTATTCCTTGACATTTATGACCTATAAAACTCACGCTGCTGCTTCTTTATTTATTTATTTATTTATTTTCTCTACGTAAGGGCAGTCGCAGAAAAAGAAAATTCGAGAGAAACGAGCAGCTTTCATTCCCCCAACTCGCAGCCAGAAAAAGCGGCCACGTGATCTGAAGCCAATTATATGCCGCCAATGTTGATCCACGCGCTGAGATCGACGAAGCGCAGGAGACGTGCTTAGTTCCAGACATTGTTATGGTCCGGCTATTGTCGTTATTGCAGCGATTGGGCACGGGCCACTACCCGAATGCTCTTCGAGCTATCGATTATCACGAACCCAAATCGAGTGCTCACGCAGTGTTCGGGCGCAATCTATGAGCCGCATTCAAATATTGTCACTGGGCGGTACTGTGATCCCCCAGCTTTTGCGAAGGAGTGCTTAAAAGAAAACGCTCGCTTTTGTCTTCGAAATTCCACCGCAACGAAGGGGGATCGGTGGCCGAGTGGTCTAGCGCAAACCAGCTCGGAGTACGTGCACGGAGCGAAAGCTCGTGCTGCAGAACCCAGGGATCCTGGGTTCAATCCCCACCCCTGCCCGTTTCAATCTGGATGAGCATCGTACCGGCGTGCGGTCGTGTTTCGCTATACTGCGTGGTGCACGTTAAAGAACCAAGGCTAGCGGTTGTACTGCACTGGCTAAATTTCTCATCTACAGCTGGGAGACAAGTCGACCGTTGGGGCAGACTACGTTCTAGGCTGTATAAACATACATACACCCCTATCGTTTTTTTTTTGTTTTTTCTTTCACCGCAACAAAGGAGTTTTTTGGTCAGAGGCGTTGCGTGCGAGTATACTTGGGTACCACCATACTCCGTTTCATGTTGAACCGCTGCGAAGGCTGGAAGCGCGAGCTCATAGCATTGGCAGCTGCCCTTAATGCACGAGAGCTTGTGCCGCCGAGATCTGACCCTGAGCATGAAGCTCGCGCTTGTAGCCTTTCCTGCGGTATATCACAAGGTGAAATAGGGTATAGTGCCAGTAAGCTCGTGTAAAGTGAAAAACATTCCAAGCGAGTATCGTTGCACGGCGCCTGAAGCTGACGTGACCTGAGGTCCTAGAGCTCGTCCTAGACGTCGCTCTTCAGGTCGTCCTCTAGGACATCATCCTTCACGTCGTCCTCTAGGACATCATCCTCGACGTCATCCTGGTAGCGACTTTTCTTGCGTGGACTTGCCAAAGTGGGTGGAACGCTACCGCGTTCTACTAGTAAAAGCGAAGCTTAAACGTCCTCCATTTTGTTTTGTCCGCTGCATCTGTCGAACGCTTTCGAATGCGAAAGCCAAACCCCGACGCCGGCGTTCCGCATTCTAACCCGTTCGACGAGTGCAGTGGGGACAAAGGGAGCTTGACGTCCCCGCACGCTCAGAAAAAAGGGGTGTAGTCTTACACCCCTTGTCTGATATAATACACACCAAAACTTCAGTTCGACGAAAACACGTAGCCATTTTTTTTTTTGGGGGGGGGGGGGGGCGCCCACGACAAAATGCTGTATGAGGGTGAGGGGGGGGAAAGGAGGTCCCAGCAAAATGAAAGATTTCGGGGGGGGGGAGCCCATGGAACCCGCCCCCCCCCCCCCCCTGGCTACGTGCCTGGTTCGACGTACAGTGCACTGATGTTGAACCGACGGTACCAACTTTCACGAGCGGCTTGATAACCGAGTGGTACAACTTATTCAAATAGCTTATGTACGTGTAACTCGCTACAAAAAATAATCTGGGATTTCTTCGCCCTACTGCGAAATTTCAGCTTTTTCCCCCTTTTCTAAGTGGTCTTTGATACGTATAGGTTATATGGCACCGTTATCGAGTCCATCGTAAAAGCTGGGGCCGTCAGTTCAACGTCAGTGCGATGTATGTTGAACTGAAGTTTTGGGGTGCACTATATGAGATAGCGGGTGTAAGACTACACCTTTTTTTTTAATGCGAAAGCATTAACCGTCCCATAGAGCGAACCAACGTCATCAGCTTTTGAAGCCGCGCCAAACGGCACCTAAACTCCCCTGTCCCAATGGAGCGAAGCCTGCCGTCTCTAGCAGCGATCTGATGGATAAGCTCCCATTGGCTGGCGCGCGTCATAGTTTCAAGGAACGAGGCTCCCGTTGGCTTTCGAGCGGCGTAGTTCCAAGGAAAGCCACAAGAGAAACCCTCTCCATGGCGGCGCAACGCACGCAGCGGCCCGGCCGCCGGTATGAGGGAGTGCCTGGCCGCAGAGCCCGCACGGGCAAACTCCGGAGAGGCTGCACAGCCGAGCTCCGCGCGGCGCGGTCACTTCACGAGAGCGCGCGCTCGGCCGTCGGCCGCTACCTCGGCAGTAGCGAAACGTGGCCGTCCACGCCAGTACGCCGCAGACGAACTAAGGGAGCGGAAGAACGACATTCATGCTTTCGCATTCACAACTGATAAGAAGTACTTAGGTGTCCTCAAAAAATTTTTTTTTTTTTTTATGAAAGTACGCGCGTTTTCGTTTCTTCTTCTCCCTCAGTTTTTCGGCGCATACAATAACAGAAGGCGTAGCATCTCAGCATGGCTTCTCAGATTTCGAGACCGAAGAGGTTCTGTTATCACACTGCTCCGGTGGCGCTGACGCTTCAATTCATGCAAATCTGGTTTCTGCGCACGCGCAGCTGGACCTACTGCGGGCAAACGCGGGCTTGTTTTTCAACATCGTGCTAGTCGATATTTTTTACTGCTCTACATCGCGTGATCATGATCACTTTGAAGCTGGTGACGCGGGAAGCCACAGGTTTAACCGCGGTGTTGCTCACTCTCGGCGCCTTATTTTTCCGGCGCAACAGCGTCAGACGCCGACAGAACGACAAAAAGAGCAGCCCCCCCCCCCCCCCCTCCCCTCCCTTCAAACCAACTCACCAAAGCACAAGAACCGAGCTGCTTTTCTTTTCCCCATCGTACCCCAAAATATCCTTTTCCCCGAAGGAAAAAAAAAAAAAGCGAAAGAAAAAGAGAACGTTACGGAGACGACGTTATACAAAGCAAGATTTACGATCTCTCATCTCTCGCGCTGCGTCTCAGAAAAAAAAAAAAAGGGGAGGGGGGGGGGGGGGGGGGGGCCCACCAACCAAGCTCGAGAAAGGAGCTGCGAGCAACAGTAATTCAACAAATACTAAAATCGGGAGACGGGGGACATGAGTATGATTTTCCTAAACGCAAGCAGCGCGCAGATTACTTTTTTTTTTTTTTTTTTCAGTCCGGGCGTTTCAAACAACACGCAGTACGGACGACGCGGCGCGCGTAAAAGAAGGGTCAGGTAGCGCCAAAACAAAATTGCTCTTCTCTTTTCCGTTGGAGGTTATTATCGCCACGGAATAAATTCCTTTACTCGTTACTTCCCCTCTTTCGATTGACACTCTTTTTAATTTGTTTTCGCTGCGTTCCGTGAAATAGGACGTTCAAACAGGACACGGAAGATGGCGTGTCCCCTCCGAACGCATTTTTTTTTTTTTAATTCACGGTATATGGCGTTTTCCGGTTCGTTTTTCGGACGTTTTTCTTGTGTGGGGCTTCTTTTTGCTTGCGTCCTTGGGCATCGGCTTAGAGCGTACTCATCACGTGCGTGCCGAACAGCCACATGCTGTCGTCAAAGCCTCCACTTTTTTTTGTTGTCAGTTTCCAATTTTTTGAAAACAGGAAAGGGGTGGAACAACAGCGAGGAGGCGAGGAGGAAATCCGCGTTGTCTGCGCGATTGATGTCCAAACTGAAGACGAACGCCCGCACAGCAACTTTCGTGCCATACGTCGATGCTGTGTCGCGGCACGCCATCTGCTGTGCCCTGTTTGGAGCGCCCTCTCGGGTCCGTTGTAGAGACTTACCTGGTTGGCCATATGTCAAACGCGCACGTTACCGAAAAAAAAAAAAAAAAAAAAAACGAAACGAAGTACCGTTACGCGCTCAAATAGTAAGGACCTTAAGCAAACCGTTGCCGTGCTCCGCGTACGCTCGTTTCCACACGAACGGTTTGGCCTCGAACGCATCGGCGACGCCACTGCGCATGCGTGCGAGAGTCGTTTGGGGCGTCGGGAGGCTCTTCTCGTTCGTTTCTCCCATTCCGGCCGCGGGAGTCGTCACCGCAACGCAGCCAGCACCGTTCACGACTCGGGAAAAAAAAAAAAAAGATGGTGGTCGCTTCGGCGACTGCCTTCACCGACCCAGCCGACCGTTAGGCTTAAGACAGCCGGAAGCGATTTGCCATCCTGTTAGTCTGCTTCATTCGGGAGGTTGAACCAAATCATTTCGAGGACTGCTTACAATAGTAAGCGATCGTGAATGTTGTAAACTGCGCATGCTAGTAAATGTTTGCGATTTGCGGGCAGACTAGCTGCCGTGGCGACCGCGAGCAGACGAAATGATTTGGTTCGACGGCACACAACGTGAACGATCGTTCAAGTTCAAGATGACGGAGACACACCACATACCTTTGCGGTCGTTCAGATACTTTTTACTCTATCAAGCTTCGCAATTCTTGAAATTCCGACCGGCAGTTGTTACTTCGGCCGTCTTGTTTACATCAGTCGTACGCCGGACACAAGCCGCTACGGATTTACACGTTGCAGTATGTTTCACATGTTTACTAGAAGATGGCGCCACCGGTTAAACAAATCGTCATCATCGTGTACACGGTTGCGCCAGTTTCACGATTCGCTAAAAATATGTCGAATTTCACGTACGGTTTCACGGAACGGACCAGCTGCACCGTTCGTGATTTCGGAACCGTGTGCTCGAAAAACGACTCGCTAAATCTCCCTAATAGGGAGTTTTAGGGAACCCTTTTTGCACATCCGATACTGTAGGATGGGCCCTTCGGTACGAACTGCGCATGCGCGAGTCTTATGCGGTAGCACATGCGCAGTGCGTGCCAGAGGGCCCATCGTACCGTATCGTATATGCAAAAACGGTTCCCTAAAACGATCCCTAGTAACGAAGTTCTATACCCGTAACCGAGTCTCCGAAGGAACGTGTTTACTGCGGTGGTGCGATTGCAGTGATGTGATTGGTCCGAGTAATTTTGGAGCCCCTTGGAGCAGTCAAAATAAAGTTTTGGAGCAGCAAAATGAAGTTTTGGAGGAAACGCGCACACTTCATCTTCATTCATATCATTGTAAATATTATATTAAGATTCATGTGGTGACCTACTTGTAATACCGAGGTATCCTTGCGAAATCTCGAATTGAAAAAAAGATGCCGCCAGGATATCGCAGTCTCTCGTGGAATATTCACTGGCGGCCATATTGGCGACGTGTGCGATCGAAAGCGTCGCTGTAGTCGGCCCTCCCCGATTGTCCGAAAACTAACATAACGTCAAGAAAGTTTTTTGTTTTTTGTTTTTTATCGACAGAAATAAGCGTAATGTAAGAATTATAATTTTGACGGTGTTGGGAGTGTTGGTTTCAGAACGGAATGACTTCAAGCTTCCACCGTGCCCATTCCAAACACCCTCGAACTTGTTGTTCGCCGGGTAATGACGTCACGAGAGGGAACAATAGGAGGGCGCCACCAAACAACTCCCCGCTAATAGAGAGTATTCACTGGACGCCATATTTGTGGGTGCTGTTTAGAGCGCACGCTCAAAACGAGGTCTCATTAATAGGCTGCTAAGACCGGCACTCTTGATGGTGCGGAATGCACGTTGCAAAAGAACTGCGGAAGCTCGCCTTCAGCACGCGCTCAACAGTCGCGCACACAGCTATGGCGGCCATAGCGGTGTGCACGACTGCTGAGCGCGTGCTGATGGCGAGCTTCCACAGTTCTTTTGTAACGTGCATTCCGCACCCTCAAGATTGCCGGTCTAAGCAGCCTATTAATGCGGGCTCGTTGAGAGCATGCGCTCTAGACATCACCCACAAATATGGCGCCCAGTGAATACTCTTTATGGGTGTGTCCCCGATTGCTGAGCGCGTACGCGAAGTGAGCACCCACAATTCTTTTACCACGTGCATTGCAAACCATCAAGATTGCCTGTCTCAGCAGCCTTATTAATGTGAGCTCGTTCTGAGTATCCGCTAAAAATAGCGGACTCAAATATGTCGTCCAGCGTTTCAACAATACTGTAGTTTCAACTACAGTGTTGTTTCAACTAAAAAAGCTTCAGACAAGCGGCATCTTCAGAGTTTGTGTGTATGGCGCCTGTCTTCCTCGCTTTCGGACGACACGAGCACGTGCGTGCTGGGCTGTGACGATCTCACGCTGCTGAGGATTTGTATGCAACGGAAAGGTCAAGCCGAAGTTTTATTCAGAAATTATGCCACGTCTCGCTTTGCACGAGTGTTTTCCCCTTAGTACGCGGGTGCGCTGCGGCGAAGCAAGACATGCAAAATCGCGATGCCTACTTTACGGTTCCCGCTTCTCGGCAGCACACCACTGCGCGGCGAGAAGCGCACTCAACGAAGCTAACTGACCCGCCAGAATAGACCACGAACACGAGACTTATGGCGAAACTTCCGAGTACTCTCAGTCTTTGATACGAAATGCAATTTAATAGTGCATTGTTTGAGGCGACAATCAAAAAGCCCTGAAAACTCGAATAAGCCTATCGTAATGATCCGGCCGTGTAGCGAGGCCTGAGCTATTATATTATCGGCATTAATTAAAGGGATACTGAACCAAGGAATTTAGTGTCCATAATAAGTGGCGCACGTTCTTTCCACGAGCCAGCAGCCGCCGGTGTGAGCGAGCACACGCAACAAAAATGACGTCAAAAGCCTCCATTTGTGGTTAAGATGACAGTGAAATGTATGCGCTTCGGGCCAAAGGAGAATAAAGACAAGTTTTTCATCTACACAGTCGTGTCTGGTGTAAAAGGTAAGCGATTAATTGGCCTAACAAGCACGTAGCTTTCACTTGTAGATATGAAAAGCCTGTCTTTATTCTCCTTTGGCCCGAAGCCCCTGCATCTCACTGTCCTCTTAAGCGCGAATGGAGGTTTTTGACGTCATTTTCGTTGCGTGTGCTCGCGCACACCGGCGGCTGCTGGCTCGTGGAAAGAACGTGCGCCACTTATTATGGGCACTAAATTCTTTGGTTCAGTATCCCTTTAAAGTGAAACGAAGTTTTGCAGCAATGTTGGCGCAAATTTCTCACATTATGGTAAAATGTAGCAGGACGCAGCAGGGTAAAGATTTCGGCGCAGTTTGGCGCAAATGGCGCAGCAATCACATCACTGCGATTGGGTCGAGTGACTCGGGAACATCTTTGGAGCAGAGAAAAGTCAGTTTTTGAGCAGCGAGAGACATTTTTTGAACACAAGCACACTCTATATTCTCATTTATTCCCCAAGGGATATTGTGTTAAGGTTAATGTTCGCCTGTTCAACTAAGAGACAGTACTTTGAAATTTATGGCCAACTTAGTATCCGCTGTAAAGCGAATTAAAACTGCAATGATAATTAATATGCGCATCAATGTCATCTTACGTAATGATTTATAACGATGCAGTCAGCTTTTGGACAATTAATATACCCTACAAAATCCAGCTGAACGCATAAGTGTCATTCCAAAGCTTTCCTTCCAGCGATCGTGTTAATTTAGTTTTAATTTAAACTTAAGTTTAAATTAATACCTTAAAAGAGGAAGAAGTAGGAATACAGGATGCGTGCGATTGGTGCCTGCTCGATTCGATGGGCTACAATTGCAACAATGGAAACGTAGCCATTGGCGGCATATAATCGGCTCCAGATCACGTGGCCGCTTGTTCTGACTGCGAGTTGAGGGGGTGAACGCTGCTTCTTTTTCTTTAATTCTTTTTCTGCGACTTCTATTGCCTGGGGTGAAAAACGAACGCATGTTTCATAGGTCATTAACGTCAGGGATTAGTTCTCTTAGCGGTATTTGCGCAAAGTACAAAAATCGTTGCATCGGCCCTTTAAAGATTGAGTTTTATTTCGCAAATTTTCCTGTAAGGTAAATTCTGTGAGAAAAACATTCACTTTGTTTTTAATTTTTGAGGCGCCGTTGTTCCGGAGCAGTGTTTTCTGCCCGCATACAGTGAAACGCAACTGTGCGTTTAAGCGGTCAGTGCCTATAGTGTGCTGCATCGAAAACAAGCGACAAGACCGAGCGCTTCGAAGGCAGACGTTGATCGAGCCCAGAAAGCGTTTTCTGGAAGCCCAGCAAGAAGAATAGAATACACGCTCTCAGTCAGGTGTTGATAACTTGAGCTTTCCCTTTCATATAAAATCACTCTTTTCTTTCGGTTTGAGCATTACCAGACCACGTCAAGTCTTGTCTCTCTTTCATTTTCGAAACTTTGCTCGTCACGTGAGTGAGTTCTTCGGTACTCTGTTTCTCCCTAACTTGGCAAACGACGAACGCTACAGCCCCAGTAATGGCCAAAGCACGTGACTGCAGCTCTTCGGGTGCTTCGCTCTATCACCCCGATTGGCTCGAGAGGGAAGTCGCTCTTCGCCAAGCTCAGGTGAAACAAAGTATACAAACAGAGCAGCACCTTCGTCACGCCCCTGCTCCATCACGGCACGTCGTCGACGTCCGTCGAGGCCTTTGTTGCAGCGCGAGAAAGTGCCGCCGACGTGGATGAGCGACGCCCGGCAAGGGGACGCGATAGAGTAACAGGGCGCAAGAAATATAACGAGCCGCGACATCCATCCTCCGCGACGCGCGGCGATCACGGCCACGTCATCGCTCGCCCCGGCCTTGATCCTTCTTCATTATATCTACCTCGAGGATATCCGGGCCACAGGCACGTAGCCAGGAAGGGGGGGGGGGGGGGGGGGGGGGGAATGGTGAACGCCGCCATTTAGCTAGGTTATCTCTTTTTCACAATTTTTTTTTTTACAGCCCGTGCCTCCGACTATCATACATCGTTCTTTCTGTACGCCGCAACCATGGCGCGGGTCACAATCTTGATGTTCAGCGTCCAAAGGCAAGAGCCACCACATTTCAGAACTCATTTTTTTTCACGTGCAGCCCTTGATTGGAACGGGCTCTCCCAGAACATTGTAACTACTGATGACTCATTAGAATTTAAAGAATCAATACGTGCAATCGCGCTCTAGGTATATTTGTTGTGTTTTTTTTTGTGTGTGTTTGCATACTAATCTTCATGACGATCTTTGTTTTATTTTTACATGCAAATTTGCTTTTGTGACATTGTACCCTTCTTTTGTTGATGTTTTGTTGTATGCCACCCCTTATGTAATACCCAATATGGGGGTCCTTAAGGTATTTAAATAAATAAATAAATAAACATGCAGCGAAATACAAGTCAGGATGACGGCTAGTCATACAAATGTGTGCACTGGCCTCTCAATGAAATGGCACTGTGATCGCACACAGTATGGTCGGGTATCCGCTCGTCATTAACGTAAAGTACAGAGATAAACAGAAAAGTGTTCGTGTGGCATTGAAATGGTTATATTTTGCGCGCTAATGGTTAACCACGAGAAAACGGGACCACATGTGCCGCGAATGAATGCACCAACAAACTTTAGACAACTCGGCATGAACGATATTAGAAATCTAAAAAGAAATACACCATTGGGGGAAAGGGGGGGGGGGGGGGGGAGGCGGGTTACGTTTTTAATTTAAATGCTATCTGCCGTGCAAATAAAGATATCTCCTTCCCCCTAATCTTTGCATCCCAAACAAAAAGGGTAACGTATTTCCATGCAACCATGCGTAGTAAACTGGTCTCCTGGATAAGCAGCGTAAACCGATAAACACGGCTGAGTGTAAAATGCGGGAGTGGAGTCGGTTATGCGTTTATTTTCCTCTTTCATATTTATTTTTTAATTGCATGACGTTGGGATTTTTTTTTTTTTTTTTTTTTTGGGGGGGGGGGGGGCGACTCTCTGGTTTGTTAGTTCCTTGTGGTAATAGCTTGTACGTTTAGTTTTATTTCTAATTTTGCTATTTCCGCCCCTGCCATAGCCCTTACGGGATGACGAAGATATCGATAAAGTAATGAATAAATAAATCAGCGTTCCAAACCTAGAAAAGGAGCAGGTCCGGATTACTAGCTGCGGCGCCTGCATGCCTCGAACGCCGCACAAATCCCGAGCGCTCAGCAGCAATTCACTTCGCCGAACGAAGTATTCCTTCAATTATTAGAGGGGCTGACGTTCATTAAAAAGCATTCATACATCATTCAGCAAACCTCACCTGGAACCCCGCTACCTACGCGAGGCGGCCACGTTAAATTAATAGGCAGAGACGACCAGTGCTGGACAAAATACTCGATAAAAGTATTTAAGTTAAGTTACTAAATACCTGCTTCATAAAGTATTTAAAGTATTACTCAAGTTACTTTCACTGTAAAGTATCTTGAGTAGAGTACAAATACGTAGAAATGTAATTCAATTCCTTTTGAAGATACTTCCGCATTGCATAATTTGAATTGACGTCAGTGAAAACAATAATTATACAGTTGCGCAAATCTGGTTTTCCAGAATGGTTTATTTTCGCGCAACAACACAAAACGGCAAAAAAAGAAGGAAAAAGAAACATCGCAGCGCTATGTTATGCAGTCCAACTATAAGGAGCAGAATATTGTCACGAATGACGAATGATGAGGCGGCGTATAACTGAAGAACCTAAACGTCTAATGGGGCGAACTTGTGCCCAAACCAAAATAGAGAAAGGCTAGCGTCGCAGGCGTCGATGTCGGCGAAAGAGCAGGATGAAGCGCTGGGACGAGACTAACTCCGGACCAAAATAAAAAAATTAAAAAATTGGCTTGCTTCTGTATGTTTATACAGCCTCGATGTTAGTACGCCTTAACAGGTGACCGGTAGCTCAGCGGTAGGTAAGAAATTTAGCCAATGCAGTACAACCGCTAACCTGGGGTTTTTGACGTGAATCACGCAGAACTGATTACATGAACGCGTGCCGGTACGAAAATCATCTAGATCGAAACGGGCGAGGGCGGTGGGGATCGAACCAAGGAGGTTCCCAGCGCAAGCTTTCGCTACCGCCACGAGGAGCACCTTTTGTACCCGCGTGGGTTTCTGGAACATTCGGCGTAGAACGTCCCGCGCGTAGAACATTCGTAACTAGATCAGACGACAAGTTTCTTGAACTTACGAGAATGTCAAGTTGAAAGAATAAATGAAAGAGGAGTCCGCTCCCTGGAATCGAACCCGGAGGCTCCGCGCGAAAGCCAAGCGCGGTAACCATTCGGCCTCGCGCTTGCTCGGCAAAGCGCGTGGCAATATCACAAATACATGTTACAAAACATTTCTGGGACAGAAATAAAGAGGTCGCTTTAGCTAAAGTGACATCGCTGAATATCACGTCCTGCGACGCACCTTAGACGCATCGTTTACCTACAATCCATATTCCCAATATGGGGAGTTCACTATAAACGAATTTGAGATACGGATATGAGTGAATGAATAACGAAGATCCCACATAATAGCCACGGCAGTGGTCGCACCTTCTTCAAGTAGGTGGCGTTCAGAAAGGCACTCAGCGTTGGGGGGCGCTTTGTTGGGAATTTGAGAGGTCATCCAGCTTTTAGTTCGTTTCCTGTCCTGTTCTCTGCTTATCAATGTTCGCTTAGACAGTGTTCGCGAGTGCAATAAGTGATGGACTGAAGACAAAAAGAAAATAAACAAAAGAAAGCCTAGACGTTTTGCCGTAGAAAAGTCAAACATAGAAGCAAAAAAAAAAAAATTGTCCATTTTTTATTTTTTTATTTCTTATTTTCTTGGCAACCAAGTCTGCATTGTTGTCGTAGGTCGTTTCTCGGTCTGCGTTGCGCCTCATTGTGGCAATCCTAACTTCCGTGAAACCACCCCTTTTGTTTGAGGATTTTTGGGGGGAAACTCTAGGAAACAAAACGCGCCTTTGGGAAGTCGAGGGGAAAGCCTTCATTGTACGAACTTTTGGCTGAAATATGAGTCACAATCGGCAACAAAGCGATGTTTTTTTCACGAGCTCAACCAAAGTCACCGTAGCTAATCGGAGCTAGCAGCGGGATGTGGCTGCTCGAAAGAATGCTCACGTTTGCTCGTGCCATGCCCACGCCACTTCACACCAAAAAACTCAGAAAATGGCGGAATGTCAAAAATGTATTTGAGATAATGAGTACAAGATACTCAGAAATGTAATTAAGATAGAGTATTAAATACTCTCGATCAAAAGTATTTGCAAGATACCAAGATACCTCAAAAAGTATTTAAAATACAGTATCTTGAGTAGAGTATTTGAGATAGGCACAAGTCTGGAGACGACCGAGCCGAGCTCGAAACACCGCTCGCGTACCACGCGATTGATTTTTTTTCATGTCCAAACCTCGCTTGAAACATTAATATGTCAATAAAGCTACGGTTGGGTCTAGCTGGTTCATGTCCTTGTCCTTGTCATGTTCTTGTCGTACGTACGACAAGGACACCTAGGTCGTTTCGCCCGTGTTTCAGTTCGCGCTTTTTGACCTTTGAAAGGACATTAATATCTATTTATATTCGCTAAAAAAAACTGCCAACGTGAGTTCTCGACTCCACGCAGTGCACATCCGAGATGAGGATTAACGAAATACAAAATAAGAACGGTCGCAAATCAATACTATAGACCGACACGCTGTTTACAAACAAGCCCGCGTTTGCCCACACCAGGTGTGGGCACTGCGCGTGCGCAGAAACCGAATTCGCGTGAAGTGAAGCGTCTGCGCATGCGCAGTGCCGTCGACAGCGCCACCGCAGCTGCGTGACGTCAGTGCCGCGTGCTGGTCTATAGGGTGTTACGAATGGTAACCGGACAAAAGCTCACCGGACAAAAGCTCACCGGACAGAAGCTCACCGGACAAAAGCTCACCGGACAAAAGCTCACCCGTTTTTTCACAAACCCGGACAAAAGCTCACCTCATTTTGTTTTTCGTAACCAGGGCGAAACACGGGCTGAAATAAAATGCAGACGCGATGGACATTGCACCATTTTTAGGTGAACTTGTACCCCATCCCACGCAAGGGTTTACTACGGTTGATCGATTGCCATTTCGTCGAAACATGTTTTAGAAAACGGGCACGTTTTATTGAAGCACGGTTTAAAGAAAGTAGAGCCTCAGTTTCGAGATATGACGTTTATCAAAAAGGGGACGCTATTTAAAAAAAGGCTTTTCTACTTCGCGCGTGTATCACTGGTGCGCGTGTTAAGCCAAGCCCCCTGCAGCGCTCCCGCCGCTTGGCGGTGGCAGTATGCGGCGGCTCATTACAAAAATGTCTTGACCAAAAATGTTAACTCACCGGCGTACACGCCACTCCGCGGTGGCCGAATTCGCTAAAAGGAGGCTCATCGCCTTTTTCTCTAACCTTGGTTTCTCTATAAGACCAACATGAAATTTTCTCCTGGTGAGCTTTTGTCCGGGTCTGTTAAAAAATGGGTGAGCTTTTGTCCGGTGAGCTTTTGTCCGGTGAGCTTCTGTCCGGTGAGCTTTTGTCCGGTGAGCTTTTGTCCGGGATTCGTTACGAATGGAGGGGCTCACGTTAAAAGCAACGGCAAAACGTCGGGACCTCCACGCAACGGGCTCAAACTTTCAACGAGGGTGTACTGTACTGGTGCATTTTGGCTCGTGAAATAGAAAAGCGTGTATCCCTTTCTGTCAAAAGTGAAAGTAAAAAGACCAGCATTTTTTTATATTTCCAATGCCGGCCGCCGACGGAGACGACTGAGTTGACCGAGGGATGCGCATGTCGCGCTGTCTGCGCGGCAAGCCGTCGACGACGGCATTCGGTCGAAAGCAGGCGACGTCGTCGCACACTCGCTTCGGCTATCCCACGGTCTACTCTGAGAGGACGGCGCAAGCACAACCCCCGGTTAACTCGGTCATCTCCGTCGGCGTTCCGTTGAAGACGTCAACGGTGTCTAATTTTCACAAACGAACAAAGCTACGTTCCGAAATTTGGAAAGGCAAAATGCACCACTAAAAATATGAGCTCGTACAATGCAGGCGCCAATTTTTCCAGTCGATTTTAGGACGAGCCCTTCGATTCGTAGCACCCTATATGCATACAAAGGAGGCCTACCTACGAGGTCTCTTTTGAACGGAATCTGCGGAGAACCAACCACCGGAATGAACGAAAAAGCGAATGGCAATGTTCGGAGAACGTCTCGGCGATCGGGCCGGAGCCGGGAGGTGTGGGCAGGAGCTAGCTCCTGCCCAGTGCCCACACCTCCCGGCGGCAACGCGTTTGCATGGGCGTCATAGCACTTCAGCATGCCGCAAAGCTGTGTAGCCGTTCATAGTCGCCTCGCGCCGACGATCGTTTGTGCGGGAAGCAAATTCTTGAATGCAAGTGTGGCTTCCATTTCAATCTCCGTCCCGAGGCTCGCTTATGTGCAGGGAAACCGTCGTCTGATCGAGACAACCCAGATATTGTTCCTACGGTGTTGCGCACAAAACACAGGCCAAGCGCTCGTCGGTGGCGCGCTACCAGTGTTGGCGGCAACGCGTTACAATAACGGCGTTGCCGGTAACACGGAACTTTTTTTCTGTAACGTAATAACGTACTAGTGACGTTACACGTCACATATTCTTTCCAAGACCTGAGAAGTCTTTTATACTTTGTCTTACCCTGATCCCAGACACTGCCGACGCTCCGAGCTGATGGGAGCAATCGACAGCGTCAGAAACACACCATCATGGCGTTCGTCTGTACGTGTTATACCATTGTTGAACCAATCATAAACAAGAAAGACCCAGTGACTCGCTCTTTGGACGCTGCTTGATTCGTACCATTAGATCGTAGCTTCGGCTGCGTCAGGACTCAAGCTGAAACGAACTATAGGCGACGAGTCATTAAAGGGGCGGTGCAATGATTTTAACACTGAACGAATGTGCAGCTTGTATTTTTTTTATTGTTAACTTCGGCATAAGTAAGAGAAAACGTGCCACCATACCCCGAAATATCTATATTTCGCTGCGTAATCGCAAAATAAAAAAAATTTTTTTCCCAACCTGCGGCCACATGGTGGCCGCAAATGGAATCTTTTGTGTGACGTCATTCGGAGTGGTTTTTGTAAGTGATAGTGTTGGGCAATTGTAAGCTCGATTTAAGGTTAAGTTTAAAAAATCTTGTTGTTTAGGCATGCAGAAATGCGTCAAAAGCCTTATATTGGCGATAAAAGGGTATAAATTATTTGTGGCGCCATCTACCGCAAGTCAACAAAACTTGCCGTCGCCGTCAGCCGTCGACGCCCGAGGCGCCTACGGCGGCTACACGAGCAACCCGGAGGTTTTGTCTTTCCCTCCTTCGACGGAGTCTGTTGGTCGTGGTGCGCAGTATCGTGGTATCGTAATGCCCGTGTCCCACTAGAGCGACATACAGAAACAAAAGACAACGACAAGCCTCAAACCAGGGTCTTTCGCGATTTGAGAGGCTTTGTAGAATAAGGAAGGCTATGCTCAAACACGAGCATCATGCACGTGAGGGTATCTTTGACAGGCTTGCAATCGCTCGTGCTTACTTCACGAGCACCGAACGACTAAACGCCTGCCAAAGGTACCATCGCGAGCACGCTGCATGGGCTGCATGGGCTGGGGAAACGGAAGCCAGAAGAACCCAACCGGAAACCAACGCCACTCCGAGTGACGTCACAGGCGAAGCAGGTGCCGCTTCAATGTTGAGTTGAGGGGTGTCAGAGATATCAATTTCTTTCATTTTTTTAATGAAAACTAGGGCAAGCATGAAAGAATAGTTTTCGGTCTTTCGTTTTATATGTGGCCGGGATCAATTCCCGCAATTAATTAGCCAAAGTCCGCAAATTGTTGCACCGCCCCCTTTAATTATTGCGCTGCATTCCATCTAAATTCAAAATATTGCTTGCCCTTTCCCTATACAAAAAATTCCACTTCAGAAAATCCTCAACGCCCTTTGTCTCAATGTCAAAAAACGCCGTTGCAAAAAAAAAAAAAAAAAAAAATCAACAACAACAAACTGTTACTGTCAATTTATAACAAAAAAAGTAATGCAAAAGTAATGTGCGTTACTTTTTAACGGTCACGCTTTCCTTTTATTTTGAGGTAACGTAGGTCGGTGACGCGTTTCTTTTATTTGCAAGTGACGAGTAACGTATTTCGTTACTTTTTTTTTCAGTAACGTGCTCGCTACGCCCATGCTACAAAGCGGAGGGAGACCGGCGGAAGAACGAAAAAAGCGTTACCGCTTTTCGATCCTTGTGGTCATGAGGGTATGAAAAATATCATACCTTGACAAGAAGGACACTGTATGTATTTAATCGATGAATAAATACACTTCCGCAGACCCACAGTCTGCTGATGCACTGTGCTGATCCCGCCGGCAGCGCGGAAAGCGGTTCGAAGTAATTGTAGGCCTCGAGTGACCTGTACGCCTGCACCGTGTCGGCCGTGAACTGGCTCGGCGAAAAAAACTAAATAAACGACGACGTGAGCCATCGACGCCGGTGGCAGCAACTTCATATCGGAACTCCAGCAGTCCTTGCTTACGGCGTACGGATCGTCTAAGGCAACGCCGTCCACGCACAGTTTGTCTCGATACCGCTGCTGTTCAAGCTCGGGGCTCAAATAGTCGGGCATAACATACGACATACGTTGACAAGAAATACGACACTCAAATAAATCTAAAAGCGTCTTTACAACGCCAGCAACGAGCGCACGCCACACAACGCAATGGCGAAAACACGGAGAGCCTGGCCGCTTCTGCCCACATAGCTTCTGCGCATGCGCGGCCTTCCGGCCGCGTTGGTAAACAAAGCCGCGCCGCGTGCGGGTCTATAGCGTAGCCGCCGTAATGCTGAACTGCATACACTGACGACTCAACTCTTGGGACGTCACGGCGACACTCCGTCACACAGTTTCCCGAGGCTCGAGCACGGAAGAACACAGTGGAAGCGTTGTCTCTCTGCCTGAAAGGTCGTCCCGGTCATTGCGGTTGAAAGACTGCCGTAAATGTTTGCGCAGCCACACTATGAAATAAATAAATAAATAAAAAAGCAAAAGCTAGCGGTATTTTCTAGGTAAAACTTGTCACACATGTTACTAAGCCCCTAGTTACAGGTAGTAACGGTTACTAGGTCAAGAACCTAGTAATGCTTACTAACCAACGTAGTATATTTTACTATCTTTAGCAAGTAACTGACACTACGTGTCGCAAGACCCAGGGGGCTCTAGTCAACGAAGGCAAATTCAAAATTGGCAAAAAATATTATTGTCGCTGGGATACTTTTTTTCTACACTGCCTACATTCACACTTGCGCACAAATTACACATTGAACACGGACAATAAAGTAGAACGCAGAAGACCCACATACGCACAACATGCACGCAACGACACGCTAACCCAATCGCTGCCCCAACGGCTACCCATGTGTCTTTTATACTGATCATTTGAAAGAAGTCGGTTGGTAAGTGACCACCTCGCCCGTAAACGATGTTACAAAAATGGTGCTGCTTTCGCACGAATATTGTCCTCTAATATTGCTGCTAAACGTCCCAAGGGATGTATCTCTTACTGAGAAGTAACGGCACACACAGTAATTATTGGCGACAGTCTATAAAACAGCGTCCCCATAGGTTCCTAGCGGCTGTGTTCTCGCTTCCCCGCATAGACTGCCCCATTTTGCGCATGCGCGTCTCCGCGGCAACCGCACCGTCTCTACACCGTATTTCCGCTTCTTGGTAGGGACTTTCCGCTTTTACGGTCACTGTCATAATCGAAGACAGCTCTGTGAGAATCATCCAACCACCGGGCACATACAAACCACGAAGAAGACGTTCTTGGTGTCAAGTAGGAGCGAAGCAGCGAAACTTCTTGGAGGGCGAAACTCATGCCACTGAACCGGCCGAACGATCGCCGTCGAGCGACAGATCCGGTGACGAGCAGACGCTCGTCACCGGCTTGTTAGGCCTCTCCTCGGAGCAGTCCACGTTCACGCAAACACTCGCCCAGTCGAGCGCACGAACGTTAAAGGGGACCTGCAATCATATTTAAGCGTCTTCCTTTTTTGCGGTTTCCACGTCTCTTGGGGTTCGGGCAAGCTAGCGGGCACGGAGAGAGTAACTAAATATCAGTGCGTCATATTTTAACCGGACGACGCGGAAACCTCCTTCACCTACGGGGACGACCCGCGTTGCCGAAAGCGCGCGATATGTGACGTCTTTGGTCCTAGCCTTACTACTGGTCAGAGCCGCTAAAAGCTTTTTTTTTCAGTCGAGTACAAAATATAAGTGTCGCGAACCGTTTCAATTATGTATGAAAGTAGTTTTTGTTCAGTATCTTAGATCAGAAAAGAAATAAATGCAGTTTATAAAGTACGGAAACAAGAAATGACCCGTCGACATACCCGCCACCAAGCGGCGGAAAAAACGGCGCATACTAGAAAGAACTAGTGGGATGAGGCTACGACGAACGGCGAGCGTAGAAAGGTCCCGGATGTACACGGCGGCGCTGCGGTCGTATACCGGCTCGAGGATCCGACCGGTTCCGGGAGTTCCGGAGGCCTTCGGCGCGGGCCCTGCTGGCGATTTGGCCATTTGGCGGTATGGCAGCGCGAAGTGGCTCCTGTTCTGAACTGATCTTTACCCCGTGTTTGCTGTCGTTTGTGGCCAATGAAGTGCTATGCCGAAATAGTCTTTAATCGCGCAGCAAATGCAATGCGAGCCGCCCTGAAAAGAAAAGTTTCATTAAGTTACTACGTTCAGTGCGCTCAGGTTCGGTACAAATTAAAAACAAGTCAAAAAGTTGTTGCAGAGCCCCTTTAACTATGCACACCAACACGGGAACACGAGAACAGCACACGACACACGGCAAAAACGGCAAGTTCGGATCGCAGAAATGAGCGTCTCGCGGACTCCGACTGGCCCTAACGTGCTCGTCGTACAATGTTGCCAAGCGTCTCTTGTCAGAAGGAAACATATTAAAAAAAAAACGCAAAAATAAAAAAAAAGTATGAACCTTTTTTTTTTGTCTTTGAAAAAGATTTTAGCGCGTTCTACGTGGCTGTTTTCACCCCAGATAAAACCAAAAGAAAAATATAAACACTTCCAAAATAATGCAAACGAGAAGGAAAGTCGGAAGCCGCATAGCCATTGCAACAATGATGGCTGTGCTCGCGGTATTTCTAAGTTCTACGACGTGCTGGAACAGATGCTTGCGACCGTTATAACATGCCCCCTCCTACAATAATTAATGCTACGATTGTCTTTGGATACCTGCCCCTGCGTTCCGAAACAGTAAGTGTGTCGCTAACGCTGGCCATCGGCGATGCAACAGACGCCGCCATCATGTCCGCGCCTTTGGGGTAGTAAATAGCTAATGCAGACACGTAGCCCGGGGGGGGGAGCATCGGGCCCGGCCCCCCCTCCCGAAATCTTTCATTTTGCTGGGACCTCCTCTCCCCCCCCCCCTTATACAGCATTTTGTCATGGGTGGCCCCCCCCCCCCCCCCCCCCCCCCCCCAACAAGGGGCCCTATGTTGCACGCTTTGGACTCCCACGGCGACTATGGAGAAGGAAGTGACGTCAACGACACAGCAAAACGCAGATTGGATGTTGACAGAAGAAAATAAAGTAAACATCCAATCTGCATTTGCTGCGTTGTTGACGTCACTTCCTTCTCCATAGTCGCCGTGAAGCAAACGCAGATTGGATGTTGACAGAAGAAAATAAAGTAAACATCCAATCTGCATTTGCTGCGTTGTTGACGTCACTTCCTTCTCCATAGTCGCCGTGGGAGTCCAAAACGTGTAGCAGGGCCCCTGGCTACGTGCCTGAGCTAGTGAATAGGTAGTAACGACCAGGAAAAGGTAGTGACTGCTGCATTTACTAGGTTTTTACTACCTATCGCGCGCCTGAGGTAGGACATAGTGAAAGGTAACGGTCAGGAAACAGTAGCAACTGCTGCAGTTACTAGCGTTTTACTAGTTCCTTTTTTTTTAAGAATGCAGAGGTCCGTCTGCGCTTGAGACAAGGCAGCACTGATTCAGTGCTGTAGAATCTAAATTTGGCCCGTGCAGTTCGACTGCCACAGCACCCTGCAGCGTATCATAATTCCTACGCCGATTTCGAAACCTAAAATCTCAGATTCGCGTACATGTGGATGAACAAAAAAAAAAAAAAAAAAAACACATTATCACTTTTGATACAGTAAACGGAAATTTCGCGTGTTTCTAGTTCGGAAAAGCGCCGCTTGGTATCTTCTAGACGCTTTTGAAAAATGTCTGCATTGTGCAGCGAGCGGGCTGGTATCCCGACGAGATCCGTCTACGCAAAAGATGATGAGTCTATGTCTTATTTACATAACGACTGGGCCTACGTTCGGGTTCGAATGAAATGCGAACAGTGACGGAACTTCGAGCCCACTACCGGCGCAGCTTCCAAGCTTGCGTTGTGCTTGGCGAGGTTGAAACACATCGAATACGTAGGACGCACAACCTCGCAGCGACCTACTCTGATGTGTTTGAACCTCCCCAAGCACAACGCAAGATAATATTTACCCAGATGGGAGTAAATCGATTGTCCTCTAGCGCAATCCCATATGGGAGCTTTTATGCTCCGCCGGAAGGAAGTTCAGAGTTTACTCCCGTGGAGGCCGGAGTTTTCTGGGGGATGCAAGGGAGCAAGTACAGAACTCCCTTCAGTACGGGAGTTTTTACATGGATCAATCGGAGTATTTAATTACTGGGGGTTCTTACGCGTGGAGCCATCAGAGTATTCTTTCACATTCACCCGGGAGTTATAACGTGTGCCTACGGAGTATTCCTTCACATCCACCTAGGAGTTTCCATGGAAATTTCAGAGAGTATTTTCGTGCTACCTTTAAGGGGCTTCTTCAAAGTCAAAAAGTGTGAAAGGAAAGGCATAAGCAGGTAGCATCATGCACAAAATAAATTTATTGCACACATTATATACACTTCTTGCATAAGTCTTGTATGGCAAGAGCTCATGTTGCCTTGGGCCCAAACTGGCTTATACCCCTTCAGACGGTCATTGAAAGGGCATTCAGAGCAAACCCCTTAAAAAAATCTGCGAACAAGCGCACGCCGAAGGGCACATGCAGAGCTGAGATCGCGAGCTGAATCCTCGATTCTTTGAAGGAGTTCATTTTGAAGGCCATTGAAATGCCCGTCTGACAGGGGTATTGCAGTGTAGGACAGACTAGGCTAACTCTGCTACACAAGCCACAATCGCTCTGTAGAAATTTATCAATTCCAGTGCCTTGACCCGCGGCTTCATGTAGCACCCCACCCAAAACGCATGCTCAATGAAAGTCCGCATCTTATGTGCCTTCTTCGCGTACTAGATGGGGAAAATTCAGTGGACGGAACAAACGGCACGCCACACCCTGATGGAGACCCACCATAAGTTCAAAGTTCTTCCTCGGCATTTTATGGGTTGTACGGTTGTACACCGAAAGACACCCACCTCCTCTTCCTACGTTTTGACCCACTCTCGTGCATAAGGGTGGAGATGTTACGAGAAACATTCAATGTACACCGACTTACATGTCGCACAATTAGGTGAAAATTGAAATAAACCTTTAGCTGGTCCGTACAAAGAGCGAGAACCACGACCAAAAATTCCGCCGAAACGAAAAAAAACAAACAAATGTCGCAAATATCAACAATCCGGGTTCTACAGCTACACGTAAAGTCAACAGTTACCCCACGAAGGTGATGGAGCAAGAAGGGAAATCGCGATTTAATGGAAAGTGCACGCGACGAAGAAAACAAAAAAAAAATCGTATAAACCTAGTAATAAAAATACACCGAACTCTCCCCAGCTAGGAACTCGGCTCTTATACTATGTAACAGACACTCCACATTCTCTATTATCTAATATTCACGAAAAAAAAAAAAATCCCAAGAAGCGAGCATAGATTTTTGAAATTCAAATATTGCGCTACTTTTAGTGCAGAGTGCGTAGATGGTTCGTGGTGGTAACCCTGTCAGGCTCCGGTATACTTTATTCGCCGCTACGCTGACAATGCGGCGGAAGCTACATGCACTTGTTGGACCAACCAATCGCCTGGGTTTCGCCACGTGATCGCGCTCCCGCCCATACAAAGGCGCAGCTATTGCGGAGTCTGCTGATGAAAGGGAGGCTGAGTTGGTTGGTTGGTCTGGCGAACGCGTAGCTTCCACCGCACGGTCAGCTTAGGGATGCATCGAGTATATTAGCATGCCGTATCAAGCACGTAAGGCCCGTTATCGATCACGCTCAATTTTTTTTTCATCTTTTATTTAAAGTATTTTGGAGCGCCTTCGGCTAGGCGCTTTCACGTTTGCTTTTGTTCCGAGGCTTGAAAGGTCTCTTCGCCTGGCGACAGACTTCATAAACTGGGGAACCACTCAGCGACGACGGAAATTCGAGAGGACGCTACATTCTCGTTCTTTTTATTATTTTTTTTTTCCCCGACGGTCGCTGCTAGTTTAAAATCGGGTCATTCGAGTCGCTAACTCGATTTTCCCGAAAAGAACCTCTCCGAACAAATATTCGCGTTTCTGCATCCGTGCAGAAAGCCGATATGGGCACGACGAAATACAAAAAGGGTGCTGTCTTCCAAACTTAAAATCTTTCTTTCTTTTTTAGAAACACATGAAAAAAAAAAAAAAAAACTATCCGGGATAAAAATACTGCAGCAAGTGCGAGTGTAACGTGATTATAAACCAGCTAATTACCCTAAAAGTCAACAATTATGTTGGCAACTTTGATTCGTGGTTTTAACATAGCAAGGGACGTACGATCTATACAATAGAATCGCTACAACCAACCAATAACTTCGAACTGGAATCATTTTTTTTTTATAACGCATCGACACGCATCACACAGAACTGATTAAGGCGTTTCAGCACACTCAATGCCCAATGTCAATGTCTCACATTGACGTCATATCACTGCCATTGAGGTGGTCTTGCTAATAACCAGGATGCAAAAAAATCACGATAAAAATTAAATAAATTCGATTTGTTCGATTAAATCAAATTCATTCGATTTAAATCAGATTAGTTATTTTGACTCAATTCAATGCAGCTAGAAAATAGCGTTTTTTAACCACTATATGTATTTGTAACGTGTCCTGTGGCCACGCGCCACTAAGAGATCTCTAGAAAAAGAAGAGAAGGTCGAAGCGCGAGGGGATTAGAATAAAAGCCCAGTTGGATTTCGGACATCAACCTGGTCGGACGTCTCTATAGATTTGGTGACCCGGACGTGATCGAGCGAACTACTCTATCATGACCGATGAAGGACAACCGGGCACTAGCGGCACGACCGGCCGCCAACCTGGCAACACCGGTCTACCCATCCTTCAACCACACGGCGACACATAAGCACCCGGATAGCGCTCCGTAATCCGCCACAAGACCTTGAACTATGCAGATAAGGCTGGCGGCGCGCATGCGCAGCTGCGGCGTTTTCTTCGGAGATACCGTAGCGGAGTGGAAAAACGGTCTACTACAATTCCATATTGACGAAGCAACCGGGGGACTACAGTGACCGGAACTCTGCTTCTGCGGTTACCACCATTCTGGCCTAAAAACCCTCAGGTTTGGTTTACCCAGGTGGAGGCGCACTTCCATCTGCGAAAACTCACTACGCAGATAGCCCGTTTTTACCATGTCGTCGCCAGCTTACCACCCCAGGTTGCAGACGAATTAGACGACGTGCTGTCGCAAACACTATCCGAAAACGCGTACGACCATCTAAAATCTGTCCTCCTGACTCGGACAATGGCAACAGAGCGCTCACGGATCCAACAGCTGCTGACCGCACAAGAGCTTGGGGATGGCCGGCCGTCGCAGCTCCTCCATCAGATGCGTCAACTGCTCGGCTCGCATAACCACGACGGTCATGACGCAATTCTGCGTGAGCTCTTCTTACAAAAGCTACCAGAAGGCGTGAGAATGACCCTAGCCGCTGCAGACGACATGTCGCTGGATAGTCTCGCAATACCAGCAGACCGAACCGCTGACTACTCCGCTCCGGCTGTTCGTGCAGTCACAACACCTGCTTCAGAATCGTGGGAAACGGCCGCCGCCAAAATTGAATAAAAAATCGAGCAGTTGGCTGCTGCCATTGCCGCCTTCGGACCTGCCCAGGACCGACCAGATCGACCAAGGCCGCGCAGTTCTTCTCGTGGCCGATCGCCCTTTCGCCGCACTACCAACTCCGGTGGCCGGTCCATCTGCTGGTATCCACCGCACCTTTGGTGACCAAGCAAGACGCTGCACCCACCCCTGTTCATGGACGGGAAATGCCGAGGCCCGACACTATCGGCGGCGAGTGATCCCGGCCAGCCCAGCAGCCGCCTGTTCTATGTTCGCGACACTCTCTCAGGCATCCTGTTCCTCGTGGATACTGGCGCGGAGGTTAGCGTGTTACCTGCTTCCCCTGCTGACCGCAAGCTGCAACCGACTAGACCGTCTCTTCGGGCAGTCAACAGCTCCGTAATAGCCACCTACGGTCAACGTTCCCTGACTATTATCATTGGGCTCAGGCGGACGTTCAGATGGGTATTCGTCATCGCGGACCAACAACAGGCCATTATAGGCGCTGATTTCCTGGATCAATTCGGAATTACAGTCAACATTAGCAGCCGCACACTGACTGATGCCACCCCAACGTTGTCTGTTCAGGGTATCATATCTAACCTGACAGTTTCCCCAATGCGACGTTCTTCGGCTCCACCATCGTATGAAGCCATCCTTGCCCAGTTCCCATCTATCACAAAACCATGTAGCATGCAGTCTCGTGTAAAACATGGAGTCATGCACCATATAACCACCACAGGTGCGCCCGTGTCTGCGCGACCTCGTCGACTCGCTGGTGAGCGTCTGCAGATCGCGAGGAGAGAGTTTGAGCACATGTTACAGTTAGGTATCATCCGGCCATCTTCTAGCAACTGGGCATCACCACTTCACATGGTCCCAAAAAAGGATCCAAATGACTGGCGCCCGTGCGGAGACTATCGGGCACTCAATGCTTCCACAGTGCCCGACCGATATCCTCTCCCACATATACAAGATTTTTCTGCTAACCTCTCTCGAACCACGATTTATTCCAAGATAGACTTAGTCAAGGCTTACCATCAAATTCCTGTGGCGCCCAGCGATATCCCCAAAACAGCTATCACCACCCCATTCGGCCTTTTGGAGTATATCAGAATGCCCTTCGGTCTGAGGAATTCGGCGCAGACATTTCAAAGGTTCATTGACGAAGTCACCAGAGGGCTCCATTTCATATTCGCCTATGTCGACGACATCCTCGTAGCCAGTACAACCCCGGCTGAGCACGAACGACACCTCCACCTGCTTTTCGAGCGACTTAAAAAAGCAGGCATTGTCGTCATTCCGAGAAAATGCCGATTCGGGGTCAACGACTTGGAATTCTTAGGTCACCGCGTCACGCCCCAAGGAATCTTGCCTCTTCCAGAAAAAGTTAAGGCAATCCGTGAATTTCCTCGCCCCACTTCTCTCCGAAAACTTCAGGAATTTCTGGGCCTGGTCAACTTTAACCGCAGGTTTATACCTAACTGCGCCGGCCTCCTGCCTGCAACCACTAACGGATCTTCTAAAGACCACAAAGGGCCCCCAAGCGCCACTACCATGGAGCGAACACGCTGAATCAGCATTTTCATCCGCAAGGGACGCTCTGGCAAGTGCAACGCTTCTCGTTCATCCGCGGCCAGACGCTAGTGGCGCGTTCCCACCGGCGATGCGATCTAGTCGCGCGATAACTTTCATCGCAAAAGCGACCATCGCGGGCAAAAAAGCGACGCGATTTGAGCAGTCGCTTCCTGACCTGACTTTTTGCGATGTGATCTAGTCGCGGAGCGGCTGAGCCAATCAACGGCGTTCAGAGCACGTGGTTTGGAGTGAGAGTTTTTGAAAAAACGACTCGCCTACGAAGGCGTTGGACTCTCTCATCGCGCACGCCAGTGTGACCATCGAATTTTTTTTGCGATGCGATCTAGTCGCATCGCGCGACTGCTTACATCGCCGGTGGGAATGCGCTTTAACACTCGCATTATAACTGATGCGTCAGACACTGCTGTAGGCGCGGTGCTACAGCAATATCTGGACCGCGACTGGAAGCCCATAGGTTTTTTCTCCCAGACGTTAAAACCAGCAGAAACACGCTACAGTACATTCGGGCGAGAGCTGCTAGCCTGACTGTGAGGCATTACCGATACTTTCTCGAAGGAAGACAGTTCTATGTCCTAACTGGCCACAAGCCGCTGACGTTTGCTTTTAAAGGTAACCACAACGCCTATTCTGCACGGAAAATTCGACATCTAGCTTTCATCTCAGAATATACCGTCGACCTCCGTCCTATCAAAGGACAAGATGACGCAGCGGCTGATGCCCTGTCACGTGTCGGGGCTATGTCCTCGCCCTGTGTAGACCTCGACCTGGAGACACTGACTGCAGCGCAAGAGGAAGACTCTGAACTTCAGCATCTCCGAGACACATCCACGTCTTCGCAGCTGAAAGAGATACTATTCCCACAGTATCCCACAAAAGTCATTTGCGACATCTCCACGGGGACCAACCGACCCTACATTCCTCCCAAATTACGTCGACAAATTTTCGAACAACTCCATGGCCACAGCCACCCGGGCGTTCGAGCTACGCAACGCCTCATTGGTGCACGTTACGTGTGGCCACGGATGAACACTGACGTTCGAGATTGGACTAAACAGTGTCTCTGTGGCCACGCGCCACAGAGACACTAGACAGTGTCCTGTGGCCACGCGCCACTAAGTGATCTCTAGAAAAAGAAGAGAAGGTCGAAGAGCGCGGGGGGATTAGAATAAAAGCCCAGTTGGATTTCGGACATCAACCTGGTCGGACGTCTCTATGTGTCATATTGACTGATCAATGCGTGCGATCACTGATAACAATTCGAAATAAAGAATTGCTTTAAATTTAAAGTACAGTTTAATTAACAACTTTGCATTGGTGTAATCTCCGTCATACTACACCACAAACAACTTGACTTTTTTGTGAAAAAGTTTTGTTGCTTTTTTTTCGCGTTCTGACTTGATTCCAATAGAACATTTATTTTCTAGTTTTCGTCTCTTTTGCGTTCTGTTCTTTTTTGTTTCTGCAGTAGGACGTTACGCAACTGGCGAACGAAGTGTAAGGTAGAAAAACTAAGAGATCAAGCTCAGAAGTCCGATTCGTTTAGGAAAACACTTCCTTTTGCTCGTTTTCAGCATTGTATAAAAATTTCTTGCTTGATGTTTTTTTGTTTGTTTTTTTAATTAAGAGAAAAAAAAAAGAAAGATCTTTACAATCCCCTCAGTCCCCTGTAACGCCGAATTAGAGCGCAGCTCTTAAGGAGGAGGAGGGGAAGGTACAGAGAGGAGGGTATGCCCCTTCTCCTCTCCTGCTCGCCTCCCATTTAGGGGAAACTTTTCCACTAAATTTAGCGGGGAAATTTTCCCGCTAAATTTAGCAGGAAAAATTTCCCCCTAAATTTAACGGGGAATGTTTTCCGCTAAATAGAGCAGGGAATGTTTTCCGCTAAATTTAGCGGGGAATTTTTTTCCGCTAAATTTAGCGGGGAAATTTTTTCCCTAAATTTAGCGGGGAATTTTTTCCGCTAAATTTGGGGGGGGGGGGGGGATTTACCTCTAAATTTGGCGGGGAAATTTTTCCGCTAAATTTATCGGGGAATTTTTTTTCGCTAAATTTAGCGGGGAATTTTTTTCCGCTAAATTTAGCGGGGAAGTTTCCCGCTAAATTTAGCGGGGAACCTTTTCCGCTAAATTTAGTGGGGAAAAGTTTCGGCTAAATTTAGCGGGGAAATTTACCCATAATGCACCGCGCGGTTACACCGACGCCGACGGCGACGGTGACGCCGCTCAAGCCGGAAACGGGCGCCTAAGAGCTGCGCTCTAAAACAAAACAAATGCACATAGGAAGTACAAAAAATATAGACAAACAGGAAATGAACAAAAAAACTCGGGAATATTTTCGCCGGAAAGGTTCGATTTAAATCAATATAGGAAAGCTGGTTTGATTTAAACCAATATGATTTAAATCGTGATTTAAAGCATACTGACTTTTATTCTTCACAATGTTGCTGACATCCTGTAGCTAGTTTACCATTTTCACCACCGAGTTCGTTCTCGGCGAAGACAAGCAGGAATGACAACCTGCATGGTGCGATGACGTTACGTATAAAATGTGACTTTTTTTTTTTTTATATGAAGTAATGGTAGAGTTTTGCTTGTGGAGCAGAGTGTTATCATGGTCCGCCATTTCATGTCCAAGTATCGGGGGAAGCGACCTTCGTTTTTGGAGGAGGAGCAAGCGCGATGTGATTGAAGAAACCGTCTGGACGGGCTCTCTTTAAGATATCACTCGCATTATACACACATAAAAACAAAAAAACAGTGACACCGCAAGTTCGCTTCGAAAGCCTCTCCGCAGTACTTTTGGACAGTTTTTGCGCACGTGGCCGCTTTCCCACGAATAGAAAGTTCCGAGGAAGGGTGTCTGTGGTTTTAGTTTGTTTTAGTACCTTAGCTGTGCCCGCGGTTTTAGTATACCCTAGCTGTGACCGGGAATGAGTGGCACCAATACCGATGGAGGTAAAACCTAGTGAAACCGCACCATACCGTCAATACTGTGACGCCATCAGCGTGACGTCACCATCAAGGCTACACGGACACGAAAGTGATAAGAGCTGACCCTATAATTGCATGGAATTTCAAACGAGGGCCGAACAAAGATTAAACCCTCAGACACGTTGCAGTCGGCACTTAGTGCAATAATCTTTGACCATGCGGCCTCGTACGAATGTCAACTCAAGAGCTTCGTGCGTGGACGATGCCCCCCGATGCACGTAAACAAGGCCGCGCGAAAACGATAACGACTTGTCTGTATGCTTATTATACAATAGCGGTCCCAATCAATCGTTAAGCGGCGCCTTGCCGTCGCGTAACGCTTGTCCCGAGGCGACATTCGTCTGCATATATTTGCATTATTGACAACATCGGCGGAACACAACCGACACAGTACATTGGAAGCCCGTAGCCGTGTTCCCATTTATCAGACACTCAAATGCCCTTAGCTCGGCTATAGTAAGTATAGCGCTACGGGTTATGTCAACGCATACACAGGAAGATAATCAGTAGCCAGGTATAGACCTTTCCAAAAACGAGCTTGTGGCAGGTGCCATTTTGAGCGTTCGTGCGTATGGCGCGTGCTTTGCTCGCTTTCCGAAGCGACGAACACGCACGTGCTGGACTGTGAAGATCGCACGCTGGACTGTGATTTTGTAAACATTGGAAAGGTCTATAGCCGCGAGATCGCATGACGTTACATCGCCATCTTGGAGGATAGTTTACTCGACATCTTTTGTGACCGTCTATACTCTGTTTCAAACTTAGCGTGCAACGCTGTCAAAGCTACTGGCGCGAGCGTGGGGCTTGATCTCGTTGATCATTTGCACGCGTTCTCGCGCAAACAAAACAATAGATGAAGCCACGCGCTCGCGCCAGTAGCTTTGACAGCGTTGCACGCTAAGAATGAAACAGAGTATAGTTGTTTGCATGATTGTTCATCCACATGATGGTGTTGAGCGTAGCACTGATGTTTTTGGTTTGAGTCATTTTGGAGCAGCCAAAAGTCAATGTGGAGAAGCCAAGAACTTTTGGAGCACAGCACGCACTTCATTTTTATTCGTACCACTGCGAATATTATGTTAAGATTCACGCGTTGGCCTGTCCAACAAAGAAAAAGGACATCGTCTTTATTAAGATGTTTGTTTCCTGTGTTCTTTTTCATCTACTAAGTTTCCCATTTTTTACAACAGACTCGGATAATTTTTAACGTTATCAAGTTCTAAAGGTAACACTAAAATTCTTATAAAAAAAAAAAAAAACTTTCCTAATTCTGAAATGAGCGTGAATAATATTTGTATGTAGGACTTCATGTCAACAAAGACAGGCATATGAAAGACAAGGTTATTCCAAAGCTTCCTTCCACTGTTTCATCTAATTTAGTTCTTAATCTATCGACTGCACCTAGAACAGATAAAACCTATATTAATGTGATAACTAAACGAGAGAGTTGAAATAAAAATGTCTATAGAGCAGTTCATCTATATTTCATTGCAAGTACCCATGCAATAAGCCTAGAGAGCAGCTCATATAAATTTTCTTGCAAGAACCCTCGCTAAATCTCAAACTTGAAAAAGATATCGCCAGAATATCCCAGTCTATCATAAATAATAGCCGCAGTTTTATTAAAAAAATTCTGGCTGCAAGGTATATTTGTTATATTAACACTAACCAAGTTCCTTCTCTCTCTCTCTCTCTCTCTTAAGGCTGAACTCCATGGAACGAATTAAGGCTGAACTCCATGGGACGAATATGCTGCGAATAACCGACGAATTGTGCCCGGCGGCTTTTGCTCTGCGCGTGGAGTCAACACAGTGTCTGCTACGTCGCGCGCAAAGCGAGCGTGCCGTCGGGCGGCGTTCGCCAGTTATTCGCTGAACTCCATGGAACGAATTATGTGACGAATAACTGGCTGAACTCCATGGAACGAATTATGTGACGAATAACTGGCGAACGCCGCCCGACGGCACGCTCGCTTTGCGCGCGACGTAGCAGCCACTGTGTTGATTCCACGCGCAGAGCAAAAGCCGCCGGGCAAAATTCGTCGGTTATTCGCAGCATATTCATCCCATGGAGTTCAGCCTTTAACATACCCGACGCCTGCGTGTTTAACTGGTTTAACGTCCCGCTTTGGGGTAGTGCTTTCCTTTTAGCATGCGGGTGCGCTGCGGCGAAGCGAGACAAGAAAAACCGCGATGCTTACTTGGCGGTTATCGTTTCACTGCGTTACACAAGAGCGCGATGAGAATCGTACTTAACAAAGCTAGCTATAACCCGACAGAGCAGACTACGAACATGACAGGCATTGCGAACGTTCAGAATACTGTCACTGTTTGACAGAGATATCAAATCGAATATCATGCTAAGTGCAGCGATAATCGAGAGTTATGAAAATTTGCACAGCGGGACCTGAGTTATTATGCTCTAAATATTAATAAAGTGAAATCAAGTTTTGACGCTACGTTGGCGCAAACATTTCTCATATTTTTGGCGAAATGTAGCAGGATGTGGCAGGGTAAACTCTTTGGCGCAAATGGTGCAGCAAGCACATCATTAATATCGAAAGTGTGCGTTAGGAAAAAAAAAAAAAAAAAGAAAACGGTGTGAATGTCGCTGAGTATTTCTATAAAATGTAGACTGGAAGGGCTCATCCCAGAACTTTCGTGACATTTAGAAAATATGGATGCTTTTAGCTCGCGTCGTAATCATATATGCATATCGTGAGTATATTTTGCTACGTATATGTCGACGAGGTGCACGGGCCATTATTTTATGCGTAGCATTAAATAATGATTACTAGGAGTTCGACTAAAATTTAACTAGGTAGCCCTCCCTGGTATTTCAGTTAATAACTCGCCTGACGTTCAATTCAGATAAAGCATCTGACCGATGTAAACACACAAAAAATTACGCTATATAATTTCTTTTTCCTTTTTTTTTTTTTTTTTGAATAACGCAATTTTCTCTCCTTTTTGTCCGAAAATAAAGGTGTATTGTGCAAAACACTTAAAAGCTATATTTAAGCTTTAGCGGGTCGAACCGGTTTGAATCGTTATTGAATAGTTCAAACACATTCTGAACCGGAACTGAACCGAAAGCCGTCACCCCGAACCCGAACCAAACCGATGAAACTTTCGGTTCGCCTCTCTCCCGGTGAGGAATTCGAACTGAATACACGCAGTGCGTATACAGTTCGGCGGCTGTCATTGCGCTTGGCTGTCGTAAGCTGGGCGAATAAAGGCCTGTCCAAACAGGAGACTTGAGAAATTGTAAGGCGACACGACTCCCGCAAACATCGTGGTGCTCGTCAGACTTGACGTCACACGCCCCTTGCCAATGCTGTCTATCTGTTCTGCCGGGCCCTCGTATACCCTTGGTCGTTGAAGGTAAACATCTTCGACAGACGTCTGTCTGGTTGGGAAGTGATAATTGAAAAATAATTGACTCCAACCAAAAATTAAACTCGGACCCAACGTTTCAAAACCAGTTCGGTTCCTTCTTCAGGGGCGATTGTTCTCGTGCGTGGGAGCAGCCTCGTCTTCTGTGGTGGTACGAATATCTTCTAATCGCGCTTCCGCCTTGCCACCCAGTCTTTTTCTAATCACGTGTCGTGGTCCACTTACATAAACAGATGGTAAGGTACCCATATATCTGTTGATATTTCCTGGTGTATTTGATATTTCCTGATGGACAAGGTGATGTCTTTTTCGGAGATTGGTTTACACATCAAGAACGGACGCGTTCGCGAAGTCTATCGGATGGTCAAAAGTGTCACAGTGCTCCGCGAGCACTGCGTTCTCGGTCGAATTTGCGTACATCGTTCTTGTGCTGGCGCAACCTTTCCATAAAGTTCTTTGTTTCGCCGATATAAGATGCAGGGCATTTTAAGCAGGGGATCCGGTAAACAATTCACGGTGCTTTTTCCTTCGGGGGGCGATCTTTTGGTCTTGGCATGAAACGTCCAAGAGTGGATACCGGTGTGTGAGTCACGTGAATGCCTTGTTTTGCGAGCACCCGTGATAGTGCTCGCTTGAACGTAGGGAACGCTAATGCGCGTGATGGGGCGATGCGGCGCAGCTCCCTTTGGTTGTGGGTTTTGGCGAGCGTGAACCGTACGTTTGGTGACTTGTCGGATGAACCTTGTAGGGTAGCCGTTCTTTCTCAGATCAGCGATCACACTCTGCTCCTCGCTTTTTCTGTCAGTTTCTGAAGAACAGATAACAGCCGCCCTGGACATGAGTGTTGCAACGACTGATGCCTTGTGACTCGTTGGATGGTTCGACTTAAAATTAAGGTAGCGTCCGGTGTGAGTGGGCTTCCTGTATGCCGAAAACTTCATCTCCTCTCCTTGCCTCTTCACCAGTACATCAAGGAACGGTAAAGTGTTGTCTTTTTCCCGTTCCACGGTGAACTGGATGTCGGGCTCGATGGAGTTGAGGTGAACCAGGAACTTATCAACTTCTGATGTTTTCAATATACAAAAACAGCCGTCCGCATAACGTATGAACACCCCAGGTCTGTTGGTAAAGGACTGTAGCGCTCTTTGTTCGATGCTTTCCATTGTCAAATTTGCAGTGGTGACGGGTATGGACGCACCCATGGCCGTTCCGCTGGTTTGTTTGTAAAAGTCCCCTTTAAAACAAAAGTAGGTGCTGCGGAGGCAAAAATCAAGAAGGCTGCACAGCTCGTCCACGCCAGGGTTGGGCAGAAATACTCAAAAATGTATTTGGAAATACAAATACTGGAATACATCAAAATAGTAGCTAAAATACTGATACTGAAATATATCTGTAAAAATGTATCGCGATACGTATCGGAAATACATTTTAAATAGAGGCGAAATGTATTTGGAAATACAAATACAGGAATACATTTTAGGGAGGGCAGAAATACAAATACAGAAATACTGATACTGCAATACATTTTTTTCAAATTTGTTTGAGATGCCAAATGCGATGAGGCTTGAAGTTGGAAGTGGAAGTTTTTGATCCTTAAATTACTTTTCCGTAGGCTTGGACATTTCCTTAAAGTGATTTCGGACGACGAGAGGCTTCAATGGGCTCAAAAAAAAACGTTCCATCAAGGACTGACCGCGATCGCCTCCCTGAACCCTGTCTGTCTGACGAGGGATGCGAAAAGACTTCGACCTCTAAATAAATTGTATGATCCTCCTAAGTCCCATCAAAATGTCACCACGCCCCTGTCCAATAAGGACGCCCCTGCCAACATTTATCTCATGACGTCACGGTGGAATGAACTGGTATTCTTTATCTGTAGGTGTGGCCTTGAACATGAAACTTTACCACGCTGCTGTATGAAATGACAATATGTACTTTCGTTGTAGATTACCTCGTTCAAGATCGTGCAGGCAGTGTCATTTTGAATTTTCGAGAATAGTGTACCACCTGAAGCATCCTGGAGCACATGTCTTACCTTCTGTTACGGTTGAAAAAACGACACGGTGGCATCCCTGTGGTGAAGGTCTTTCCTGCTGAACCTCCGCCACCGACGCATAGATTGCAGTCCTCAAGTTTCGTCTTGCATACTCCAAATAGAGACCTCGTGGATTGCGACCTGATATTGCCGCACAGGTGCGAGCTCTCCGAGAAACACCGCGCTCGAGACGAGTCGCAGGTGTACGAAGTCTGCGTCGGCACAGCGAGGCCACGTCTGACTTCTTTCCTGGGTTTCGGATCACCAGAGCAGCGGGTCACTTTCACGCCGGCTGATGACATACCCTTGAGCCGTGCAATATTACGGGCGCAGCCGCAGATGCATTCGAATATGTGTTGATCGAACTTCACAGCGTGAGTCAATCTACTATTTCAAGTCAACCACCACCAGGCTCGTGCTGCTACAGACTGTGACTCAGTTTTGCCGGCTGGGTGTACCGTGTACACTAAGGTAAGATAGACGGTTAGCAACGGGCTTTGGATGCCAGCAAACCATGACTCAAGAAACCCCTACCTAAGGACCTGCGGCACAAGATGCTCTGACTCCACTCCTGGCATGCCACCTGAATCGAGTCCCCGACTACGTAACAGTTCGCAGAAGAGAGGAGAGGATGCATAGAAAAATAGTTTGGGGAATCGGAAGGAACCTTGGTCAGCATGGTAACAATGCCCCAGCCTTAACCCTAATGCCCTCAAAAGTTAAAAAAAAGCCTTCGCATTTGTTTTTTTTTTTTTTTGTTTTTTTGGGGGGGGGGAGTATTTCTCAAGAGATGTAACGAAATACATTTCACCCTGATTGTATCGCGATACAAAGGAACATTCAAAATGTATCTCGATACAGGAATACAGATACTGGTGAAAAAAATGTATCGCGATACAGAAATACAGATACAAAATGTATTTCTGAAATACTATTGCGATACATTTGTATCGCGATACTGCCCAACCCTGGTCCACGCTGTGCCACCCTTGGTCGTGTTCCAAAATTTACTCGATCCTACTTCAGGGTAAAGGCTGAACTCCATGGGACGAATATGCTGCGAATAACCGACGAATTTTGCCCGGCGGCTTTTGCTCTGCGCGTGGAATCAACACAGTGGCTGCTACGTCGCGCGCAAAACGAGCGTGCCGTCGGGCGGCGTTCCTCAGTTATTCGTCGCATAATTCGCTCCATGGCGTTCAGCCTTAAGGGTTTTCTACCTTTGCATTCGAAAACCTACCCGCGTCCAGCGTCGCTCTATCTGTGTTATCGCGTGGCAGTATCCGGCGGAGAGTAGCTCGGATCTATTTGGGTAAGATTTCGAACACAGTCCTTCCCTTTCCCGTTTTCGGGACCTGAAGAGCAGCGGAGGCCTTAAGCGATTGGCCGACAGCCAACAAAGCCTCTGAGTGGTTGCCTGGACCCACATAATGAGGATGCTCAAGGCCCCCGTGTTGGACACAAGCCAGATATGACAAAAAAAAACTCCCCCCCTTTCCCCCCCGGCAAAAGGACGAAAGTGGAGCGCCGCGCGATTTATGTCGCAGTCGTATCGCCTCGCGAAATTTTGAAGTATACTGTTTGGACGGGCCTTAACCTCACTGGTTAATGCAAAAGAGGGCAAAAAAAAAAAATAAAAGAAAACCGGCCAACACCACATAAAAGAAAAAAAAAACGTTAATATTAGTGGATTTATGCTGCGCAACGTATAGTTTGTTTCAAAGGCACGCTGAAATGGAGCGTCCCCGGGTTGTCTATTATTTTTCTCTGCGGGCTAACTACGCGGCAGCCAAAATTAGAGCTGGAGACTGCACGTGTATCGATGGAGGAGGGGTTTCTAAACGCATCAGCGACGAGGCGATAACGAGCGACCGGGCTTCTGGTCCTGACGTCCTCCATCGTGCCCAGCACGAACGTTGTCTCTCACCGGTCGACGCTTCAAATACAAGAGTGGAGGAGTTGGAGCCGGAAGGCATCTCAAAATGTCCTCTCATTAGGCCGCGTGCGAGGGGCTAACATGCCCTTGGGCAACCTGGTTCAGCGGTGAAACACAAAGCAACTGTAAAGCAACGGTTGCCCCGCTAATACATCACGCAAAAATGCTTTCTGCAGACACTGTGCGAGGCATCCCTCGTATCCCGTCCTCGCTGGTCCTACGAAAACTCTCTGTAGGCATGTACTCAAACAGGGACGTTGCTCGAAACGCGCGCCAAATCGTTCCTGCGACAAGCACGCATCACACTGGAAAAAAAACAAATGGTTCACGTTTTATTGGTACTTGCCAAAGGGCCTATTTGGCAAAATTAACAACCTTCGGTATATATAGCTTATTCATTACTATCGAGTAATTATCTTTTTTAACTTGCCAATTTATTGCTACGCTTTGAATAAGAAACTTGCCAAGGATCATCAAAAAAACCACTCAATGGACTTATTTTAGAAATATAGAAAGAACGTTACTGGGGGGGGGGGGGGGGGGGGGGACCTTACTGCGCTCCGAAAGCAACGCTCAATGTGGACACGTTTCCGGGTTTCGGTTTCCTATTGGAGCGCATCTTTGCGCCTGCGTTCCTGCCTCCCCCCTGCCCCGCCCCTGCCTGTGTCGCCCAGTGTAGCTCCTCCACCGCGCGAGCGCTCGTCTGATGGCGGCATTCAGTCCAGTCATGCGCTCGCTCGTAATCCCAATAACCGCGACAACTAAAACAGAAAAAAAAAGAATTTCGATTTGTTAACAATGGCGCGAACACAAAGGACGTCCATCAAATTTGCACGGCAACAAAAGGTCACGAATCCCGCTTTACTGCCACCGCGCGTTTTCTTTTTTTTCTTTTTGCTTTTATTGTATTGCGCACGGGGTGGCGCAATCGTCCGATATGTCTACAGACGAATGACACGTGACCTTCAGAACAGGTTTAGAAGTAATAATAATAATAATAATAGCTTATTTTGCAAAGTATGGTGGCCCAAAGAACCATAGAAAAGGGGTCACCAAACATCATCAATCGCATTATACGCTGTTTAAGCTTAAATCCAGATCCAGTCGATGATACAAGCGCGAGGATGTAGCCTTTATGTAGCCTCGAAGTTGCACTGTACGAGCGCGCGTGCTTGGCAGGGACGCTGAAGGCCCGGAGCTCGCACTCGAAGCATCCGCTGCGTCTGGATTCAAGCTGAAACGAAGTATAGTATAATTTCAATTTTTCCGGTATATTTTTTTTTTTGTTTTATTAATCGGCGCTTTTCGGAATTTATTTCATTTAGATATAATGGAAGTTTCGACACCTACATAAAAATACTCGGTCGATCGAACAAACGAAGCAAAACAAAACAATATGGCAGATGCAGTCGAGACGCCATATATTACTATCATAAGGCATCGCAAAAACAACGTCGTATATTAGAATTAGAACCAAAGATTTCGACCTACCTCGTCGTAAAACAGGCACATTTACAACCACGTTCCCTAATTTTCTTCCCTCGATTCCTTTAATATCCATTAAAAACTGCAAACGTGCTCTCGACGCTCTCGGAGGCTCAAAATGGAAGCGCCAGGATATTCAGTACTGTGCCTAACAGACGCTGCAATAGTTGGAGAAGCTGTGTGTGTGTGCTTGTCCGTTATTTTACCGATTTCCTGTCTCGGGTTCTGCAATGTAGAGTTACTTCAATAGACCTTTTTTTTTTGGAACCCTATCGAGCGACAATTACGGTCGCCATTTCTCGGTGATAGGGAGAAAAAATTGGCTTAGAAAGGCGGGAGGAATCATGCCTGTCTGTTTAGACTTAGGCTAGGTGGCGCAAGCTACCGCCCGTTACAAAGGATATAGCCATGAACATCCATCCGTTCATTAGGCGCCCTGAAGAATGTGACTGGATCCGAGTTTTCGCCGAACGCTGTCGCGGCAGTCGTTTTCGATACACGAGCTGAACCGAGTTGGAGCCCAACGCCGACGCAGCCCTCCTGTTCCGATCCGAGTCGTTCCTTGTAGCGGGTTACTTCCAAAACTGCTCAGAGTACGAGCCCGAGCAATGGCGGAGTCGAATCATTGGCGTAGCAGCTACTAGATGCCGTCTACTTTCTAAAAAGGGACTATTGGACAAGCGACACTTCTTCAGGGAAATTACATGGATTGTCTCTTTATACAGCATACTACGGTTACCTGGCAAGCTCATTCACCAGGGCTTCAAAGGCGCTGTTTAACGGATTGAACTCTTCCGGGAGCTTGAGTTTCAGGGTCGGGGCCAGGGTGGGCGATTTCAAGGGGAGAACCGCGGCAGTTGTTAGAGCTCCCCATAGAATGGTGTCTGGATAGCGTCTCCGACTGGTGTGTTTACGGTTTACCGGGTCCAAAAAAAAGTGGTTCCTCGATGCCGCGCGACGACATCGACACTCGCGTTCGCTCGTGCATCTTCGCCGGCATTTCGACGCCCAACCGCCAGGATTGCGACATCCGACAGCACGGCACTCCGGCATCTGTGACGTCATTTGTGGTCACCTCGGGACCCCTTTGGGTGCATGGGACACCAGTGCGAGACGCCTTCCAAGCACCTTGCCCAAACCAAACACATTTTCTGAACACGCCGGCTCTCTTTCCTTTCCCGACACTGTATGTGTTATATCTAAATTCAAAGTATAGCTCGAGAAGAAGGCAAGTGAAAATGTTATGCTAAAACCAACGTTCAAATGTTCCCGCGCTCATCAGTGAGGTGACGCAATTGACCTTTTGCCGAATTACACAAACATTAAAGATAATTCCGGGAACGTAGGTACACGCGCTGGGCGTGCTGCAGACGTCTGCCGCGGTAACTGTTTGAAAGTAAAAATCTAAAACAAATGGCACTTCGCGCACGCGTTCCACAAGCGCATTATTTTGGTTATTAAGGCAAAAGCCTTATAGTCTCATCGTTCAGTCGACCTTCAAAGTCCTTGAGCGAAAACACGTCGACGACACGAAAAGTACGAAAACGCGTCGGCGACACGAAAAGTACGAAAACACGTCGGCGACACGAAATGTACGAAAACACGTCGGCGACACGAAAGGTACCAAAACCCACGATTTGCCACTGGATCACGAGATGGCGTTACTTGTGCCAAAATCGGCGGAGGAGTGGAGGACACTCTCGCTCGGGCAGCGGTGAAGAGCGGGCGTGCGACATGCCACGAGATTAACGGCGCCAAAAGTGCGTCGTTAGAGAGCGCGCTGTCTTCGAAGGTTCGCTATCACCGGGATCGGCGCTTCGGCTCTCACCTTCAAGTCGTCTTAGGAATAACATAAGAGACCCTGCGAATTTTTTCTTTGAATCTTTTGTATAAGGAAGGCGAGCGCGTGCAGCGCGTGTACCTACGTTCCCAGTATTCTCTTGGATGCCTGGGCAATTTAGCGAAAGCCCTACACCACATAGAACTGACACGGTCAGCGCCTCTCCCCCCTCCCCCTTTACCCCAAAACGTCATCGGTAGTCGATCCACGCAGCGGCGCCTTGCTCCTAGCGTCGGCATCGCCACCAGTGCGCATTCGCGTGCGAACGAGCGCGACGTTAGCAGCAGGCGGCGACACCAAGTCGGACGCGTCTGGCGCTCTGTGGCGTCTGTCGCCCAGCTTGAGTGTCTTGGCCGCTTGGGGCGTATCGGGGATCCATCCACTAACGATGACGTCATGCGCAGGCCTTGTCTTATCGATGACATTAGGTGACGTCACATGTTGCATACCCTTGCAATCAGCAGGCAGTTAAACACACACACACACGCACACGCACACACACACAAACAACCACAGTATTTTGAGCGGTTTTTGAGATTCGTTTTGCTGGCGCGAGTTTCTCTCGCAATCCCTTCACGCGATCGAACTTCTTGTAACCCGTCGAGAACAAACTGTACTGTCCCCAGATTACAAGATATGACGTAAAGTTTTCGAGTGTTGCCAAGTAGAGCCCCTCAGCCTCTCGGACAATAGTAAACATCGAAAAGCGCAAAAGCGAATTATCGCGAGTGGAACCATGTCCGGCGACATCCGCGGATTATCAGTCAACCGTCGATAACACTGGTTTGCCTTATCAGGTGGCAGTGTGGGACCTGTGAACGGATGCGCGAGGGTGCGTTTTGGGGTGGTTGCTTTGTCTTGAAGTGTTGCCTGTACTATTGTTGTGTACGAGAGGTCTCTTTTGCGGTTAAAGGCACAGAGACGCGTGAAAATTCCGGGAGACGTGAATGTGTGCAGGCGATAGTATATAAACGGTTGTGTGTGTCAATCAAGTTTAGTAGCTGCGTTGGAAACGTCTTGTGTACTTAACTCATTCTTCAATCTCGTTACAGCTCGGCAGCCAATGAGATTCCAGCATCAGCCGATACGGACGCCAAATAAGAAATCGGAAAGCAAGAGGCGGGAACGTACTAGGCCACGCCCACTCAACTCTGACGTCACATGCCACCGCGGTGGCGCTGCTGTCTATACGGCGCATGCGCATAGCCCGCACATGTTATCGCGAAATGGTGGCATGCTAATAGGCTATTGTCGTGGCAACACGCGAGATAGCCACGTAACGCACCAAGTTCGAAAGTAAACAACGGGGCACCACGTCTCGGCGTCATGTTCGAGAGCTGGAAAGGCGCGGCCCTGCGTTGTTCTGAACCTAAGAGCGAAGGGCGAGGGTAAGATTGGCCGGGGAGAAGGAAGCAGACGGAACGCTAAAGAGAGAAGGAGGTTTCCCCCTCCCATCTCCAGCGTTCCGTCTGCTTCCTCCTCCCCGGCCCGTCTTACCCTCGCCCTTCGTTCTTAGGTTGCAACGGACTATAATTCGGTATGGCCTGTGTTATTATATGCGTTTTCGCTACCCTGTAAACGAGTTTCCGGTTACGCCCACTTTGAGAGAGTCTCTGTAGATTAAAACCAGATAGCGTCGACACAAGGCTCACCCATCGAAGGCTTTTTTTTTTTGTTTTGTTTTGTTTGTTTCGTCTAGGGCATATTTACGCATCATCAGACACGGCCGCGGCCGTATTATATCGTGAGGCGCAACGCTAGACTTCCACGACAGAAATCAGAAATAAAAATGAAAGAAATAAATCGAAGCAACGCTGCAGGCTCGGGAGGTGAACACGCGCCAACATCCAATTCATTATTCATCTCTCCCGCCGCGCAATCAACAACAGATCGAAAGCAGGGGGTGGACGGGGCGCACAATTTTCACATCGGCCACATATACGACGGCATATAAATACAAAAATAGCAAAATATGATTAGTGCATCGCGATAAAAGAAAAAAAGAAAAGAAGAAGCGGCAGAACATGCCGTTATAGGTATGATATGTGCCAGTGAACGTTGTTTTCAATGTAGAAATTAAAAAGAAAAAAAACTAGTTTAAAAAATTGAAAACATTATCGGGGAGAACTAGGAAGAGCTATGAAGAATTTGCTTTTGCGCAGTCTTTTTCGTAGATTCCGTCACCCCGCGGGCACTTTTCCCATAATATAATTTTCGTAAAATTAAAAAGACAAAATATTTCTGAGAGGGTCGATTCTCTCTATCTTGCTGTCTTTTCCGCCTGTCTGCACGTTCAATCAGTTTGAGCAAGAAGTAGAGCAGACATCGAACGAGACTCCGAGGAAATTTGAAGCGGCACAAAAGCAAGCAGTCGCGCTGAACAGAGCGGTAGGTCACGCGTCGCGGAGGATTTTGAATTTGGCTTTGCATTCCTCGCATCTGGCGAAATCCCAGCCGACGATACAAGATCACGCAAACGCACACACACACACACACACACACACACACACACACACACACACACACACACACACACACACGCACACGCACGCACACGCACACGCACACGCACACGCACTCACACGCACACGCACACGCGCACACACACACAAAAAAAATCTGTTTAACGCGATTTTAAATAATACTGAAATAATAGAAACAAAAATATAGTTCGCACGATTCGTGTTCCAGTCTCTCCCGAGTTTGCGAAATAAATCGTTAGCGATTGTTCGCCAAGGAGCGTACGGCGAAGAGTCAAACAAATGTTTAGCGAGAAAAGCAGAAGGCGCCAAGTGTGATGCATGGAAACTTAAAGTTGTGCTCTCGCTGTACGGGTTGAACGTCGAACCCGAGAAAGGCAGTGGATGCCAGAACAACGATGTAACCTTCAACTACATGCGGAACACTAAATACGTAAATACAGGCAGATTTAGCCGATGTTTTGCAATAAACACTATAAAGTGCGTACGAAAACAAAGAAAACAAATTGCTTTCCGTCGAGCGACCGAGCAAAGCGGGGGTTCGCCGTCTTTAATCAAAACGTTTAGCCGATTTCAAATGGTCGGCGTTCGTGATTTTGCCTTTCTGATTATTTTCTTTTCGCTACTCCGAGCTTGTTTATATACGTTTCGAAAATGGTTCGTTCGTTCAGAAGCGTTAATTTATTTTTTAAGGCCCGCGTATTCGAGGAATAGTTCGCGCGCGCTTGCGAACGCGCAAATGTACGTTCCTTTTATTTATGCGCTCCAAGAAATTATTGTTCGGGGATTTCTGAGACGGGAAACAAAGAAAAACCCCCTCGGAAGAGTGTTGAGAACGTCGACGGTGGTCTGCTTCGTTCGTACCCCGGTACCTTGCTCCATACGGGCAACGCCAAACTTAAACATGGCGGCGGTAATGGGGATCTTTTCTGCAGGTAGGATGCAGTCTGTTACAACTAGGGTTTCGTGTTTTCTAAAAATCTAGTTTTCTCCAAGTGCTTTCTTTTTCTTTGGGGGGGGGGGGGAGGGGGGGAGAGGGGGTGTTGTTTGTTCCTCAATGTCTACTTTCGGCGTCCAAAAAAGAAATCTACATATGTCAAGGTTTATGTTGAAGGAAACAAGACAGGACAGTGGGATTACCCCTTTACTTGTTTTCACCCCAAAAACCGTAGTAAAAACAAAAAAAAAAAAAGTTCAGCTTCTAGGGGAGTATTGATAAATTCCCCCATTATGTAGATAATTAAGATATAAGCAGGTGCATTTTAGATAACAGATATGCCGTCTGATCAAGAAGTACACGTTTCAAACGTCAAAAACATGTCTTCTTAACCTCCGACACCCCAATCTTGTAAGAACTACTTCGCCCGGCGTATGAACAATGCGAAAAGCTTTTTTTTTTTTTTTTTCTTGACGTGAAAACGAGCACAGAGACCATGCGCGCGACCAGAATCCTTCGAAAACACCCCGTACCGATAACAGAGGGAAATGAAGAAGGTTGGTCCTTCGGAAAAAAAAAGAAAAAAAAAAGAAGCAGCAGCCTTAGGGATCGCTTCAGTGTGGGTCGTGTAACAGAATATAAAAAAAATATTAAGGTAGATGAAGATTTATTCTCGCGAGGCATAGGTTTTGACTAACCCAAGGACCGCTCCAATTCGAGCTTCTTCGGTTTTCCCGATTTTCATGAAACCGGCTCGGAGGTTAATCTTCGAGGTTTATCAGTATAGAATGACACTGCAACCAAAACTCAGCCCTCACAAAAAAAAAAAAAGAAGAGTTTTATTTAATGTTTAATGCGCTGCCGATTTGATTGGACATTACGCGGAGCTTTGTTTTTGTAAATGCCATCCCCCCCCCCCCCAAAAAAAAAAGGTTTTTAACGTGACGTTAGGAAAATGGCACGCTCGTAATGACTGACGAAGTAACGTGACTTCTAAATGTGATGACGGGGCCGCAGTTCTTACGTTAAAACAGACTATATCCGCAACGCCGTGTATTTAATAATACCCCCTCCCGTGTTTCACATTTTGGGCCGCCAGGCCGCACCACTTATTGCTGCGCACATGAATGGGAGGTAGGCTGCTCCTCGCGTCTCTCCTTCACACCTTTTTCGTTGGGTGGCGTTGCTTCCATCCGGAGTTGTTCAATGTTTGATCCCGAGCGATTCATTTTTTTATGTTGTCTACGGTGGTTCCGGCACACAAAATAAAAGCAGCCAGGGCTTCATGGTCCGAGAATAACACGAAGAAAACCACGATGAATTTAACCCAATACTAGGTCAGAAGAATAAGGCACTTGACAATTCTGGATCAGCAGCGTCAGCTTATTCGCGCTGCTGTCAAAGCCTTCGGGGTGTCTAAAGGACGCTTTCCGATGGCGCGCAAGGAAACTCAAAGGATGCAAAGAACAAGTGCTTTATAAAAGTCAGTTCAGATCCAAAGGACGAGTTCATTGCGACGAGCAAGAAAAAGAGCTCGTCAAGCATATTGTTTTTGGACGGAGAAGTCCCTGTTTGGGCTCACGTACAAAGATGCGCAAAGGATAGTTTAACCTAGTGTGAAACAATTCAAACCCAGGACGAAGATTATTCAGGGTGACGAAGATGCATGCGGCCTGCAAACTCCTCGTTCACCGAATAAGCCGCTAAAGCGGAAGCGTTCTGCAAACTGCGCGACGAGCGCGAAATGAGTCTGGCAGGAGCCTGGTCTGTACTAAATAGGGAGCAAAAGCACCCGCTTTTATTCGCTAACTTTTAATAGGACACCTTAAAATGAGACGCGTACTACCACCCCGCTCTCCCCCGCCATGCACACACAGACACACACAAAAAAAAAATAAACTAACGATAAAAGCCAAAAAGATTTATAAGCGAACAAGAGTAAGCAACACATTGAAAAGACGTGTTCCTCTTTTCAAAATCGTGTGCTTCGGAGGATCTCTCCCAAGTTCCAATGCGGCCACTATCGCCGCAGCGGCATAGAACGGCGCTCTCTCGCTGTATAAAGGAGCACGCATTCGTCAAAAGAGCCCACTTCTACGACACCCAGTTTTCGTCGTTTCTTTTCTTTTTTTTTACATTTTTATTTCCCACCCGGCCTCCCTTTCATAACTTCTTTTCCAAAATCTGGGCGTAAAAGCGAACTCATATAGCCGCTTCTCAGTACGAGCAAACAGCCAGATTTGAACATTGGATTGGCTTGGACAGCTGCGAGCTATCCAAACCAATCCAATATTCCGTGAGTGTCACGTGACCTGCAAAAGGGGCGCGCGGCGACGCGCCGGCGCGTAGCCACGTGGGGCTTTCCCCGCCCTGGATTGGCTGAGGGATGGCTCGGGTACCTCTGCGGTATACATCCCAAAAAGTGAAAGAGTGGCCCCGGAACGTCGATCACTTTTTCTTTCTTTTTTTTTTTTTTTTTCTTTATGATTCTGAGGGTGTCAGGCTCTTCTACGCGCAATCTCGGACAAAAGGAATCGCGAATTTTCGATCAGTGGCTGCTGCTACTCGCTTCTGGCCAATCCCGTTTATTTGCGAGGAGGCGGAACACTTGTACTCCATTTACCGCTAAGCTGACAGTACTGTGCAAGCTGGGAGCTCGATGGAAAAGTCAGATACGTCCGTCTTTCGTCACGTGGTCACGCTTTCACTCATAGGCGAGCGGGGTCGGGTGTGTGAAAGGGAGGCGGCTGATTGGTCCGGCACGCGCGTAGCTCCCACCGTACTGTCAGCTCGGGGTCGAACGGAGAATATACGGACAGCCAGTTGCGCTTGCCATCACTCACGACGGGCGTGACATTTGGCACCCGCTCACGCGAGATCAAAGAATGTCGACCATCGACGCTCCACCCATCGATCGAGAGAAAAGCGCTCGGTGTCCACGTCGAACGTGAATGCTATGTACGTTGACAAGGGCGCCCTTTGTGCCCGACTTGACTTGCCGGCCGTATTTTTAACAGCCGCGACCTCCAAAGTCGCTCTCACAACGACGTCGGTGTTCACAGCCTTTAATCGACCGAAAATGCTTTCAACATCCTTGCCCGTATTTTTCGCCAGGAGGCGATAGACGTCGATTGGAAGAAGCCGAGCGAAAATTGATTAGAAGAATTCCTGAGATTTTTGTAGCATTTGCGCTAGACCGACTGCGTTAGGGTCTACTATGACTGCTTACAACGAGATGGTTGCTATAGCAACCGAGGTCCGTGCAACGCTTAGTAGTTAATCATATGGTGCGCCACACGAGTCTGCGGTGAGGGAAAAGCGAAGGAATTCTCAAGTCGAAGAAGACGACCCGGAAGAAAAGACGTCTCAAATTGAGACGTTTCTTCTCTTGTGTCTTTTTCTTCCACTTGACAGTTTCTTCGTTTTTACCTCACCACAGCCTCTAGTATTACGCAGTAGGATTACCTATCACCGGCTTGCCTGCGCAATGATTTGGCTAATAGCGGAAGTCGGTCAGATTCAAACGCAATTGCCTGGGTCCAGACATTTACGTTTGAGTTTGACCGGCTGCGTTACTGCTCCTTGCATTCCAATGCGACGCGCTGAGCGGACGTCGGTTGCCATAACAACCACCTCATCCTGCTCATAAATAATGGTAACTAGGGCTGCGCTTTTTTTGTGCGTGTATTTATTTGCTGTTCTATTTTAGGACGGCAGGGACAAAAGGTGTATTAAAACGCCTGTCCCAGGTCCCGTACCCCATACAGGTTTCAGAGCGGCGCAGCTCTAGTCTATGTTCAGATGTAACGTAAGAAAAAAACAAGAATAACAAGAAAGATGTACATTTCTAACACAATGAAATGACTGTCCACATTTCTACGCAATAATTTATATATGCTCGAAAATATAATCCCTTATTCTTTTTTAAATGTATCTGCAGATCTTGATTTTGTTGCTATATCGGGAGTTTGTGGATGTTTAAAAGTTGCCTTAATTGCTGCTTCAATGTTTGTTCACCATAATAGTACGTATATGGCCTCTATCATATTTCACACGTCTTAAGCTACTATTGTGTGTGTCTTAAGGGAAATTGAGTAACAAATGACTCCGTATTATTTTTGAGAAAATTGAAGATTACAATTTCGCATGGTTGAAACTTAAAAACCGTGGGATAGTGAATAAATTATACTTCTTAAATAAATGCATGTGTGACTATTACAGCACAAGCATGCAATGGACCGAATTGCTTTTTTCTGGAGTACTAAAAGTTTTAAAGGTTGCTTTTTGATGTTGTTCCCTAAAGCAAGGAACAGTAATGTAGGTGAGAGCACACAAGTGCACAGTATAGTTGGCGGTTGGTAGTAAAAGTCTTAGTTTATGTAATATGCCGATTGGATCGTGAGAGGGTTATATATAGCTTAGATACATGAGTAGTTCAATGCAAACTCTCGTGAAACCATGCACCCAAGAACTTCATTGATTTAACCGTCTCTAATTTGCTAGAATGAAATATTATATCGATGTCATAATTATGTGTTGTTGTTTTGCCCTGAAAATGATATATTTAGTTTTCGAAATACTCAATTCGTGCTGGTTTGTCACTAGCCACGTCGATAGCTTATTTAACCAATCATTTGATACGGTTTCAAGATGTCTGAGGTCATTGCGGGAGAAAACAAAAAACATTGGACTCGTATTTACACACCCACAAATAATACCATGTCCGCAAAATGCGAGGTATCTACAATATCATTAATATAAACAAGAAACAATAATGGTCCTAGAACGTATCCTTGTGGGACACCATATGCGATATATGTTGGATATCAGACTTAACGCCGTCATAGATGGTAAATTCTGAACGAGAGCTCAAAAAACTCCCTATTAATTCTAGCGCTTTGCCCCTTACACCACAGGTACTCAGCTTTGTTAACAGTATTTTGTGCTTAACTGAGTCGAAAGCCTTTCGAAAGTCAAGAAATAATCCGATCCTATATTGAATAATTTCTATATTGGTTATAAATTTATCTTCAATGTTTAGGAGTGCCATTTCCGTCGATTTATTCCTTTGAAATCCGAACTGCTGTTCTGAAACTATTTTGTGTTTTGTAAAAAACGTAGAGCGCTATTTATTATTTGTTCTAATATATTAGAAAAAAAAAACTGGGTAACAGATATTTTTGGAACGTTTAACCCGATTAATCGCAACCCTTTAATCAATTAATTAATCGATTAATCGGTCTCGTAAATTTCCATGCATAAACAATACATAAAAACGCAAACGTTTTGTTTTATGAATTTGTGAGAAACGGCGCTTTTACAATTTTGATTTCGAATCAATATCGATGTGTAGTTGAGAAGAGTTCAAAGACACTCCCACACACATAATTATAATTTCAGCTGCATGAGGTCAGAGGTTCGTTAATATTCTCCGCAAGAGAGACCTCCCTTGATTGTTAAACAGACACTTGAACGGCGTTGAAGTGTCCCAGACACCCTGTAACCTTCTGCAATTTTCTGGAGTTGAAAATCTCACTCCTACAGTTTACTTTAGGCCAATATTTTACCTAAAGTTGGCCTTCATACAGGTGTACTCGTACACGCTTGCGTGGTGAAAGCGTTGAATATTTAACTTCTCTTAGTTCGTCAAACTTTTACTGATGAACCGGTTAAAAAATTAATCGCGATTAAAGCATTAATCGATTAATCGGCATGTTAATCGATCAACTGGCCAGCCCAACGCAGTCGGCCTTACTCAAATGCAAATGTCTGCACCAGTACAGCACAGCAAAAGTGGTGCTATGAATTCCTATGTAGTATATTGACTAAACCGTAACGCAGTGCCGGGAAATGCACTGAAACTACACACGTGCTAAAAAACCTTTCCTAATAGAAAAAAAAAATTGTTTATGCAGTATGCAATTAAACCGTCCAGTCAGAGCAGGAAGTCTGCACTCACCTGCGCAGTCCTGTGTTCGATGAGCTCCGTGGTGAAGAGGCAGGCGCACACTGTGTGGAGCACGCAGAGCGACGTCCCGAGCACAAACACGGTCCTGGTACGCACGGGCAGCATCGTGTACGCGAGGAACAGCACAAACACCAGCTCCCAGACGCCGTCGGCCGTAGAGGGCCTCCTCAGCGTCCAGAAGTGGGCCGACGAGCCCGGATCGCCGACCTCCATGGGCATCGAGAGCACGCAGAAGGACGCCCCCAGAGCCAAGGTCGCGTGGCACAGGCCCAGGAGGTAGGCGTCTTCGAGGCGCCTGGTGGCCACGAAGCAGAAGCCCGCCAGGAAGAGGAGTCCGTGGGCCAGGTGGAGGACGCCGGAGAGGGACGGCGACCCGGACCTGTAGGCCAGGTCCACGGAGGCCAGGGTCACGTTGAGCAGAACCAGAAGTCCCAGGACGCTGGCGATGGAGGACTGTTGCAGCTTGAAGATGTAGCGCTGGTACAGCTGCTCCAGGTCGCGGTTCTCGAAGCGGCGACCTCGCAGCAGTCTGGAGAAGGCGGCCTTGCGGTGCGACTGCATCGCCTTCACAGAGTGGTCCATCTGGAGGCTGCTTCTTTGGTTGGCCCGCACAGGGATGAGGGATAGGCCGCCTGGACAAGGCGAGAGGTCTCAGCTGGACTGGTGGGACGTCATCTGCGAGGAGGAGAAGGGCGGCCTCTGAGATGTGGCTGCTTGCTGACGCGTGATTTATATTTCACATACTATCAGTCCTTATCAGGACTGATAGTGAATCACTCCAAACATAAAATAAACATACACACAAATATACAAACAATAAATATACAAACAAGAAAAATAACCAATTCAAATACTCGCAGGTTATAAACATTTAAATTCCAAGAAGCTCACTTAATGAAAAAGAAAAAAAATTGCTCTGGCTCGTTGCAAAAGACAATGCTTTTCGGAAACACGTACACTCCAATTACGTATTGTGCGGAGGAAAATCATTCTTAAAACATTTATGGTTGATACTTTACTCTCGGGAACGCCGCCCTCGTTTTTTGTTTTTCTTCCTTTTAATTATTGATTGGTGAGATGTTACGTAAGATAACTGCATGGTTAATAAAGGAAGATCAGAAAGCACCATGTAAAGAAATTTCCAAACGCTTAGTTTTTCGGAAGATTTGCTCGAAAACGAAGCTTCGAAGATGCGCTCAAGCAGGGGCGGGGAAAAACAAAATTGGGGTTTGACGTCGCGAAGGAACTGATCAGCTATGAGCGAAGCTCCATATATTCCTCGGGGTAAAGACCCCGAGGAATATCTGGGGGCGCGAGGACCAGGGTTCGAACCCTGGTCCTCGCACTCCAGAGGTCGAGACGGCACCCCTACTCCACGAAGGCGATCGAGCTGGGAATGTGGTGGGGGCACCATTTCACGTCAAGTCTGACCGCAGCCAAAGATCCGACTGAGGCAACCAAGCAGCACCAAAAAGTGCATCGTCATGCCGCTCGTCGTTTTTGTGCGTTTGCCATCAGCGGCTAAAGCAATCCCGCACAGTAAATGCGTCGTGATCCTGCGCTTTTTTTTTCGGTGCGTGGTGGGTTGAATGAATGAATAAACTTTATTGCAGGTATGGGTTCTAGTACACCCAGTTGGAGCCCCTAGTCCGGGGCCCCATACGTGGCGGCCACCGACTCGGCACGGTCCACCAGCCATTGCTGGCCGGTGGCCGTGTCATCGGTCAGCCGCTCCTCCCAGGAGGTGGGGGTGGGGTTGGGAAGAGGCGAGACAGAGGGAATGGCTTGGCATTGCCAGACCATATGGAGAAGTGTGGGACGATCGCCGCAGTGCGGGCACTCAGGCGGACCGAGGGAGGGGTACACGTAAGAGTAGAAAAGGGGCGTCGGGAAGGTGTTGGTTTGGAGTTGACGCCATAGGACGCCCTGTCTGCGAGTAAGGGAAGGCTGAGGAGGAGGATAATGTTGTCGAGCGAGGCGTAACTCAGCTAGGTGAGTTGAGTATGAAAAAGGGGCTGGTCGGATGGTGGCAGAGTCTTCCCCTGGTGCCCGGTTTGAGAGTTCTCGGGCGAGCGCATGTGCGCACTCATTACCAGGGATGTCTGCGTGCCCAGGCACCCAGACTAACCGGAAAGTGTGGGAGGTGGAGGATAGGAAAGAGTCGAGTAGGGATGCAGTTAAGGGGTGTAGGGTGTTGTAAAGGAAGTGGCGACAGGCCGTCTGGGAGTCAGTCAGAATGTGAGTGGGCGTGGAAGAGGATGGTGGGTTGGTGATTGTCAGTCAATTTTACCAAAACGCTCTTCAGTTGATTTGGGTTGGTGATAACGCACAAAGACGATGAGCACCATGTGCCGATGCACTTTTGGTGCTCTCTGATTGGCTTGGTCGGATTGTATACCGTTGACTGTGGTCGGACTTCATCTGAAACGGAGTTCGAGTTCGGCCAGGTTCCACTTCTTCGATATTTTACGCCAAAAGTTACGACTCTAAACTATTATGCGCATGAGCGGATACTGAGAACGAGCTCAGGTTACCTGGGGTACGAACGAACAACCTAAATCGGGCTAAATACTATATTACTTTTACGGCGGGTAAGCATAGGCGATACATTCCTAAATTTTAATACGACCTACTCCGTAAATCGATACCATTACTTTTGTCGAGTTGTCGAGTCGCGCAATCACCGTTCGAAAATTGCTCTTAGTATAAATTTCCGCCAAAAGTTCGAAGGATTCGGCAGATTCAGTCGAACCTCAGGGTCGACCAAATGTCCGCGACATCCCCAGCGAAGACCCCGCTTCGCACTCCCATTCTAAGAAACCTGAAGCGTCTACTTTCCCACAAAGCATGTGGGAGAGCCACTCAGTAAAGTTCAGTTGCAAGTTACGCCTCGGGGGTCCTGTGTGCTTCCTTCTTTGTCCGTGTTTTTATGCATATATCCAACATGCTGGTACACTGAACCCAGATTGACAGGTGCTGAGATACAGGGTGATTCATTCTCATCGAAACGGATTCTTGTAAAATAAAATTTCTGTTTTATGCACATTATCTTTTTACAGTTGAGTTATACTTGTCCTTGCAGACACTTTATACAGGCAAGATGGCAAGGTGGACTTATTACCTAAAATCCATCAATTAGCTTTTTAGTTACTGGTTTGATGCGCCAGCACATATTGTGAAAATGAAGGTAGTCACCTCAGACCAGCTTATTTTTCGTGAAATGAGCACTAACCTCAGTAAAAAAGATTGAGAAATATTCTTGCACACAATACAAGTTGTAGAATACAATACTTTCTGGACCACTACAATACCGCTGCCTTTGGTGAAACAATATTTTCTCTTTTTTTTTGGTCTGTCTGCTCATTTCGGGATTTATAAAAAATTGACTGGTTTAAGGAGGTGACTGTATTCAATTTCGCAACAGCTGTCAAACCATTAATTGAAAAAGTTAATCAACTAATTTCAGATGATAGTCCACTTTTAGTGCCACCCTGCCCGTACAAAGTGTCGGCTTGGCAAAGTGCTCATCTGAAACGAGATCATCTGTGTAAATAAGATAAGATTTCTTTTACAAAAGTCTATTTCGATTTGAATGAATCACCCTCGAGCACCAAATAAAATCAGCATCAGCACCCTTGGTTTGCGGTGCATTGCACCGTGCACCCTATACTACTTCACACCCCTTTAGGGTGCTTTGGCACAGGGGTGCTCGTTTGCACCCTCGAAGGGTGCTCCTCCTGGGACAAGTGCTTTACACCCCTAAGGGGTGTAAAAAAGTTTAGTGTGTACGGGGGAGAGGAAGCTCCGCAAATTACGATGCTGAAAATGCGTCTTTACCCGTTTTTGCCTCAAGAACCGTAGTAAAAGAGAGACCGGCTCCTCGCGGAGCATTACTAATTTTCCCCTTTATGCGGGGAAGTAAGATTGATGTAGGTGCAAAAACTACTTCCCGCGGCGTATGAACAATGCGCAAAACGTCCTTTTTTCTTGAGGTGCGAACGAGTCTAGACTCTAGACCTGAAGACATATAGTCTGGGTTGTACGCGGAGCACGACGTTGCACGTGCGTACTTCATGCGCAGTGCTACGGTGCATGAAGTACGCTTCCCCGCACCGCACTATCGAGTGATTTGCGAGGAAGCACACCCACTTCACCTTTAAGAGTAATTAAATGACATCATTCAATCGCCTACTTCACGGGCAGTTTGTGAAGGGGTATTCACGCGGCGGAGAAATCCCTCGCTTTGCTTCCCGGAGTGCGCATCACGTGGTAACAACGACACGACGCTTTGCTCGGAAGAGCTTGTGCTCAGGCTGCACAACCGCTCCCCACCTTGGCGTGGGATCTCTTTGCAATTGGCGGTATTTTATTCCCGTGTCTGGTAACTTTACAGATTTTGCTCGGTGAGATGCCGGCGGTGGATCATCGGGATCGCACGTCGTCCGAGACACCCGAAGGAGTCTTCGATATTCATCGATGCCGCGTCCTGGAGCCGCTCCTCGTACAACTGGTTTTTGATTCCCCGTTTTTTGTGTTTCATCTCCACCCATTCAACGAGCACCTTTCTTCTAGCAGGAAGCAGTTCGTCGCCATCTGCATCGAACAGCGCTGCTGCCATAATCCCGTATCGCCGTTTCATGTGCGCGCCTCCCCTTTTCTACTCTCGTCAGCGCGCACCAAGCCCTGTTGACGAGAGAATGCGACCGCTAAATGCGTCCGATAACACTGACATAACTCTCCCCGCCGTTCGTGTGAAATGTGAATGAATGCTCGAGTCGGGGTCTTGCTGGTTCCGCCCATCAATGGCGCCACGCACATCCTTCCCCGAAAAGCATATCCCTCGTGCGAATATCCCTTTAAAGGGCGGTCGTAAACTTTCCCAAGTGTAAACCGATTGAAGGGTTCTCAAAGACGCGGTAACCTTGCCGCTAAACATTCATCGCTGGAAGCGCAGCAGTGTCTCGGCGTGGACGGCCCTTAGCCATCTCTTATGGTACGTTTACACCTGAGAAGAAATCCACTGCCGCGGGAGCGGATCCGCTCCCGGCGGCGGCGGCGACGAGCGGGTTGTGTTTTCATCTATTTCCTTCGAGCGGCGGCGACGGCGCCGGCTGCGGCATCTGTTCTCGTAACATCCCGTCAAATATGACGAGAAGGCGCGAGAGTTCCCACCTCGAATGTCTCTCCCGGACGTTGCTGCACCCGGAAGAACGCCTACTCATGACGTAGGCAGCGTCGCGCTGCGCAAGAATGTCACTTCCGGTCAGCGAAACGCCTCGTTCGGCGGCAGAAATAGATCCCGAACCTATACGGCTCGCCGCCGTGTTTTCCGCCCAGCGTTTCGCCCCAGCAGCAAAAGCTGGGCGGATTCGCTGGCGGATCCGCAAGTGTAAACGTACCATTAGACAGGTTCCGCCAGCAAACGGGGCAAAATCGCTGCCTATACAATCCACACACAACCACGCTCCTCTCTTCGCTTTGAGATGGGAAAGCAGCAGACTTGTGCCTATCTCAAATACTCTACTCAAGATACTGTATTTCAAATACTTTCTGAAGTATCTTGGTATCTTGCAAATACTTTTGATCGAGAGTATTTGATACTCTATTTTAATTACATTTCTGAGTATCTTGTACTCATTATCTCAAATACATTTTTTACATTCTGCCATTTTCCGAGTCTTTCGGTATGGAGTGGCATGGGCGTGGCACGAGCAAACGTGAACATTCTTTCAAACAACCAAATCCTGTTGTTAGCTCCGATTAGCTATGGTGACTTTGATTGAGCTAGTGAAAAAAAACATCGCTTTTTTTGCCGATTGTGGCTCATATTTCAGTCCAAAGTCCGTAAAATGAAGGTTTTCCCCTCTCTTTCCCAAAGGCACCTTTTGTTTCCTAGAGTTTCCCCCGAAAAATCCTCAAACAAAAGGGGTGGTTTTACAGAAGTAAAGATTGCCACATTGAGGTGCAACGCACACCAGGAAACGACCTACGACAACAATGCAGACATGAGTGTCAAGAAAATAACAAATAAGTAAAAGAAATTGAGAAGTGTACAAAAAGAAAAACATTTTTGTTTTGCTCTTTGTATATTTAACCCCGCTACGGCAAAACGTCGAGGTTTTCTTTTGTTTAATTTCCTTTTGCTGTCAGTCCGTCACTTATTGCTCTCGCGAACACTGTCTGTAAGCGAACATTGATAAGCAGAGAACGGGACAGGAAACGAACTAAAAGCTGGATCACCTCTCAAAATACCAACAAAGCGTCCCCCGACGTTGAGTTCCTTTCTGAACGCAACCTACTTGAAGAAGGTGGGACCACTGCCGTCCGTATGCCAAGTTCGTTTTTAGTGAACTCCCCATATAGAGAATATAGATTGTACTTAAACGATATGTCTAAGGTGCTCCGAAGGACGTGATATTCAACGAGAACCATGTCGTGTGATCGAGTTACGAATGTTCTACGCGCCGAACGTTCAACGCCTAATGTTCCAGAAACCCACGCGGGTACAAAAGGTGCTCCGCGGGGCGCCTCGGAATCAGTCTCGCCTCAACGTTCGATCCCGCTGTTTCGCCGACATCGACGCCTGCGACGCTAGCCTTTCTCTTAGGGCACAAGTTCGCCCCATTGAACGTTTAGTTTCTTCACCTATTCGCCGCCTAATAATTTGTCATTCGTGACAATATCCTGCGCCTCATAGTTGGACTGCATAAAATAGCCCTACAATTTTTTTGCCAGATTTGTGCAACTGTATAATTGTCGTTGTCACTGACGTCGATACAAATTACGCAATGCGGAAGTATCTTCAAAAGTAATTGAATTACATTTCTAAGTATTTGTACTCTACTCAAGATACTTTACAGTGAACGTAACTTGAGTAGTATTTTAAATACTTCATGAAGCAGGTATTTAGTAACTTAACTTAAATACTTTCATCGAGTATTTTGTCCAACACTGGAAAGCAGAGCCGCCGTCAGACTGCTAACACATCGAACAGAAGACAGTCTGCAGAAGACACCGGGAAGCATTGTTTCTTTCTTGCGGGCCGGTCCCATCACGTTGGTCAATTGTTTCGTCTGTTTAGGTGATTCCTTCTCCGATTATGTATATTCGAGCGTTCCTCCACTAAACCTTTTTTTTTTTTTTTCAATCAATCTAAGCGAAAGCCGTCAGCGGACGACTCGGAAGCAAACCTGCTTGGAACACGCTCTTGACGCCTCCACAGATCGTTATGTCACTCTGTGTGCAGCGGACGTCTTTTGTACGATGCAGTGCCACTAAAGACTGAAAGCGTGGCGCGCACTGTCTGTCACCTGCCGTGGTTCGGCTGTCAGCCGTGCGAGGCCCTCCTATAATTCGAAGTGCGGCTGGCATTGCCGTCGCCAGCGCGTTGCTCTGGGACGAACGACAGGTTCCGACAATTAATTAACCGGGTCCGCGATTAACGAGCAACCTGTAATCCCCTCGAACGTATCCGCCACTTGCGAGGTTCTCTTTTGTATACGCGTGGCATCTCGCGTGTTCGTCCGTAATTGCGCGACAACGTGCGCGCGCCCGTTATAAACGGGTAATGTTTGTGTACAAGTGTTCACTCAAATAACTTTTTTTTTTTTTGGGGGGGGGGGGGGGGGGAGGGGTGGGGGAGGGGCGGGAGAGAGAAAAGATGCTTAGATTGATTGAAAAAGGTTTTAGTGGAAGAACGCTCAAATACATCATCAAAAAACGAAATAAAAAAAACATGAAAAAATTTACGAAGAAGCTATACTTGAGCACTGTGCTAAACATAAAGACAATCGCTGATGTGCTGAAAAATAATCGCAAATTTTGAAAGATTAGAAAATCAAAATCAAGATGATGAAAAAAAAAAATAACGGACGTGGAAGAGTAAAGGCTGAATTCCATGGGACGATATATGCTGCGAATAACCGACGAATTTGGGCCGGCGGCTTTTGCTCTGCGCGTGGTATCAACACAGTGGCTGCTACGTCGCGCGCAAACCGAGCGTGCCGTCGGGCGGCGTTCGCCAGTTATTCGTCCCATAATTCGTTCCATGGAGTTCAGCCTTAAGCTGATGCATCGGATAGCCGTAATTTGTTCAGCTGTAATCGTTCATTCACCTCTTACCTTTAAACTTTAAGGTATGTACGACAATAATAATCCCTGGAGAAGGGGAACAAAGGGGACAAAGGACAAACACAAATCTCCGAACACAACTAGGTGACTGGTGCGCGACCGAAAAAAATCCGCCTGGTCCTGGTATCGAACCAGGGACCTCTCCATTTCAAGGGGTTTTACCAGTCTAACACTAACAAGGATGAACGGCCTGCATTTTCACCTTTTGATTATAACACAATTAATGCAAAGGTGCAAGCGAGCTGAACAAAAATGCAATAATAATCCTTGGAGAAGGGAAGGGACAAGGATGACAATAATAATTCCTTCTCCAGGAATTAATTTTGTCCTTCTTGTCCAGCTCACTCGCACCTTCGCAATCATTGCATTCTAATTATAACGTATGTACCTTTCCAAAGGCTTTCGCTAACACTAAAGGCTGTTGTTTCCCACATCTGCGCTCGACTGTGTACGAGCTCTTGTGAGACAGTGAGAGTCGCGACTGCTTGCGCAATACCACTATAGTCGGCGACAGCTGAAGAGATTCGGGGGCTTCCCCTACACTCTTAACCTGTCGCCGACTTAAAAGACAAGGCCTGGACATGACGTCATCGTTAATGGATCCCCGATCCACACCGAGCGGCAAACATGCTGAAGTTGGACGAAAGTCGCCGCCAAGGCGTCCGTCGACTGTTGTTGTCACCGCCTGCTAGCGTCGCGTTCGTTGTGAGCCACTGCATGACGGGCTGGCTGGCGATGCTGACGTCAGCTAGGCGGCGCATATCCACTAGAGATCACGCATGGAAAGGTGGAGGCGCAGTCCTTGTTTTCTAGGTGGCTTGATATGAGACAAAACACTCGTGTCATCTATCACCTAGCCCTGCTTACAGTAAGTAAACAGCCTTACAAGGTCAATCAGCGGGGGAAAAAAACGAGATACAAGAAACAAGAAAGGTATACAGACACAGCGCTGACCTTCGACTGAAGGTTTATTCTAGCAAACTAGAAAAGAAAATACGAAGGAGGAAAAGAAAAGACACAAAATAACCGATACAAATGTTTCTACCGCGCCATATATCAGCTTCATACAAATTTGCTATATTTCTCGATAAAGCCTGCTTCGTCACTCCCCAGCGATACTGATGGTCCCGCTAATGCATGTATCATCCCCACTCGACTAAAAAAAAAAAATCATTAACGGGCAATATGCAAAAAATGCAGCGCCCCTAGCGGTTCAGATGCATTCTGGGAGCAGGATACCGTCAACGGGTAGTTTCGGTGTCGCCGGGTTGTGCATCTGTCGTCTGCTATCGTCTCCGCACCGCCATTGAGCACATCGGCGTGGAATGCTCGAGACTTACGCGCGATGCAGTAAGTACCCCCTATCTTTCTCGTCTCTACATATCAGATACAGCACATAGCGAAGCAATTACGATTTCGCTGGCATTGGGAGCGAGCGAGAACGCCGCAACGGTCAAGTCAAGTGAACACAGATCGACGTACGTCGAACGCCGTGCCAGCTCATTGCGTGCATTTGTTTGCAACCTCGAGAAGAGCCACTGAGACTATTGACGACGTGCGCGATCAAAGGCGTCGCTGTCATCGGCCTTCCACGATTGGTCAAACGTTCACTATGACGTCTTTGGTAGAATCAGTTCCGCTCCCATTCAAGAAAATAAGAGCAAACTCAGACTCTCAACTTCGACGGTGTTGATTTAGAAACGAGATGACCAGGTTTCCATCGCGTTTTTTCGCATTATCGAACTTGTCGCTCGCTACTAAGAATCTCGGTCGTGACGTCAGTGATAGGAACCGTAAGAGGGCGCCACAGAAACACCCCGTCGCCAATGCGGAGAGCAAGTCGTCTGCTTCTTTCGCAGGAGTTGCGTCGACGTCAGAACGACGCCGAGCTCTGGTTGGCTTCGATTGAAAGGATAGTGCGTAGACCTCAATTATGTAGATCAGGGGTGGCCAAACTGCGGCTCGCGAGCCGCATGCGGCTCTTCGCGTGTTAAAGTCCGGCTCGCAACTCCCTCCCCTACCCCCCCCCCCCCCCCACCCCCTCACACGAACACTTCCCCAAAAAGAGAAATGGAACGCGTTTTAAATCGAAAGACAGGTTGCGGTTTGGTAGTCTTGCGCTACTGCTGCCTTACGTACAGTTGGACTGCTTTTGACTCGGATAGACCGAAAGTAGTTAGAGTTTCGTTTATTTCTCTAAACAAAAATGTGCGCCGCCCCTGATATAGATGCTTTAAAGCTACCCACTATTTTTTTTTTTTTTTAAATCAGCCTGTAAGAGGTTGTTGTTCTGACCAACGTTACTGGAGCAAGCTGAGTTTTGCAGCTCCCTATTCTCGCCTGCGGAGGCGAGTGGCCCAGGTGGCGGTCACGAGAACTAGCGGCGCTGCAGTCCCATGTGTAAAATAGCAAAAAAAGATTATGAAGGTGAAGTGTAATACACCACAGAGATCAGAGTCAGCAAATTGTGAGTGTTCTTTTTTTTTAGTGTTTGAAATTTATTTTTGTGCGTGTCTGTTCCCTTGCGCTGTGAAGTGTCAGTATGAATCAACAACTCGCCCAAGCTCAAGTATTGCTATTCAAACTTGGCGGGCTAGACAATCCGGAAGCAAGACTCGACTGCAGCGCTGCTAGTTCTCGTGACCGCCACTGAGCACATGTCGCAGGCGGAGCTGTGAAACTGAGCTTGCTCCAGTAACGTTGGTTCTGACATCATCGCAAAACCCCTGTGCGAGAAGCAGACGAACTTCCGCTCCACATGCTCGTTTTCATCTCAAGTGGGGGATCGGTGGCCGAGTGGGCTAGCGCACACCAGCTCGGAGTACGTGGAGCAAAAGCCAGCGCTGCAGAGCCCAGGGATCCTGGGTTCAATCCCAACCCCTGCCCGTTTCGATCTGGATGAGCATCGTACCGGCGTGCGGTCGTGTATCACTACTGCGTGGCGCACGTTAAAGACCACAGGCTATCGGTTGTACCGCACTGGCTAAATTGCTCATCCACAACTGGGAGACAAGTCGCCTGTTGAGGCAGACTAAGTTCTAGGCTGTATAAATATGCACACAACCCCAATTTTCACCCTAAGAACCGAAGTAAAACAAGTCCGGCCGGTGGCGGAGTGGTCTGGGTTTTCACCAATGAAATGGCGCGACATCGCGTAGACTTCACCACCCTCCGTCGGAAGGTGGTGGGATCTACAATTAGGGACCGAAAACAAAACCAATTTAGCACTGCAGAAATCTCTGGTGGCAAAAAGCTGAAACATACGTCGTTAAATACCGTTTGTTTATGATAAACATTCTTATGTCATGCAAACTTTTGCGTCGCTTCTTTAATCTGTTTGCAATAACCATAGTTTTGTATATTTAACATCGTGTATTCCGTCGGCTTTCGAAAAGCACAATCAGGCAAAAAAAATTGTTTGGGTGTTTTAGCGTACTGACCGTTTTTAGCGGCAACTATGGAGCGCTAAAGCAAAAAGATCAGCTAACATCGTGAATATCGTTACATCGCAACAATGGGCTAGAAGGGGAGGTGTGACATTCGCATCGATATGCCTTCAGCAGCGCCATCAACGGCACTCCGCCGCACTGTGAACGCTCAAGAAGAAGAAAATGTCTTTACCGTTGATCACAATCATGAAGTGCCGCACAACGATTATTTCCTCGTTGGCCATAACGAAATTGGGCACGGCACATTGAGCTCGATGCAGCAAAGACAGGCTGCAGTAAAGCTGGTAGGCTCGTGAAGCCCCTCGATGTATACTTCTTTCACCTTCTATTCCCCGCAGTGTTGGGTGGTGCTGCTATCCACTTTTCGATAAACCCGCTATAACCCACCACAGTTCCGCATGCTGAATCACCGAGTCACTTTCACAAGAGCGATCGTCACACCTCCCCCCATCTAGCCCACCATAACATCGCCGCAAACTTGATCGGAACTGGGATTGATCTGATCTGCTGCCTGCCACGAACGTAAGCGTGCGTGATTTATTCTTTCCCGATGTACCTTTGTTTACGTTATTACGTTGACGTTCAATCGCATATAACGAGTGAAGCATCGGGTTCCTTGCCTGTAACGGTAACTTTCAACTTCGTAATATTGTTCTCTATACGTTCCGTGGGTACGCATTTTGCACTGGCGAATTTCACAGCCTGCTGTTATCGCCAGGGCGCTCTGTACTCTTTTTTTTTTTTTTTCCGAACTTTATCGAAGAGCACATTATTGGGAATGGTAACACAGCCGTACCGATTGTGTACTGATGTTCGGTTGGACGAGCGGTGCCTCGCGCGGTGTTATTCGGCTGTGTATCGGTTCAAAGAAGAACGCAAGTGTTCTGCAACGCGTTGCAATGTAATCGCTGTGCACAGCGCATGCTAAGCACAGTAACAAAGATGTTCGGTTCCACTTTCTGCTGGCATACGCACGAAAATGAACACGTTATCTCGATCACTGAAGACCTAAATGCTTATTTTAGAAGTACAGCGTGCGTTTTATTAATTAATTTTCCAGATGCCCCCAATAGAGCCCAGTTTTACAGAGGGTTTGTATCCAGCTTAGACTCGTTGCACTTGCCACAATCCTTTCTGCTGTTTACAGGAGGACAGGTTTTTGGTGGGACATCCTGGCGGCATTAGCGTTTTCCCTGTCATTGGTGGAAGATTTGTTTATGCTTCTTGTTGCAAAGGCTATTTTATGTCACGACAATTTTTGTTTTAATGTCACCGGTTAAAATAATTCTAGCTTGACTGAACTGCCTGCACCGGGATTCAAGGTGCAGTAACTGCCATCAGAGCTTCTCTGTATCTATACCGTGTTCGGCACATACGGAGTACCCCAATTCTACTGTGTGTCCAATGTGTACTCTACCACAAGTGAGTGAAATCTGGTTCCCAACACCCGTGGCACATGGGACAGAGGGTGTGCGGTGGTTGACATCACACTGGAAGTCACGGGTTCCACCTTTGTTAACGGCGGTGCAGAGCCTCTCTAGATGACCTCTGCGGAGCTGGAAAGATCCCCGGCACAATGTATTTTTATTAGCTACACGTCTTGTGTCTCGTTTGGTTCGTGTTTTTCTTGTGTCCCGTTGTTTTTTTTTTTGTTTGTTTTTTGCGCCGTTTTATTTTGTAAAATGATCAACCATCTCGCCCAACTTTCTGCCCTTCAAATACCCTTCAACGCTTCCGGCCGTAAAGAAAGACGGAAGGTTCTTGCGGTGTTTACGAAATCCAATGTACGCACTATCCGTGAAAAAAGGGTCGCTCATAATATTTTCTAGATGTCACGACCGAAACCGATGTCCAGAACAGCGCGGGCGACACTGCAAACGCGAGGAGGAAAATCTCGCACAAGGGGAGCGGAATCCGATCCTGCAAATGCAAAGCAACAGCGAACGAAACAAACTGCTGCCGGCACCTCGATCGCTAATCGCGGCTAATTTCCGCCGAAAGGCGGAATGCGGCACACTCTAAAAGTCCGCTTCAATTAAGTTAGCCGGCAAACGTTAAGATACCGTATTTGAATGTCGGCCCTTTATATCACTTTCCTGGAACCATAAAGGTTGTTCACAAAACCCAAAATAAAAAAAAAATTCGAGTTGGCCCCTTTCAAAGTGACTTGGTCATTAGTTTGCGACCTAAAGCTCGTAAGCTGGGCACATTCGTCGGCAGCACTTCATACGGCCCTGCCGCCTTCCATTTCCCGGCCGCAAACACTGTGCGCCAGGTGCATTAGTACGAAAGCTGACTCGAGATGAACGTGTGTGTGTATGCATAAGCGTTATATACTCTTTAGATGAAACTTGTCGGACACTTCCTTACGGGCGAAATTAGGTTACGGTTGCGGGGATAATTTACCCGTGTCTAAATCTAAAAGAGTAAAAAAAAAAAGTTTTCGGCGGGGTTATTTTCAACGCTTGTGCGAACGGTGCGTGCTTTGTTCGCTTTTAAAAGCGAGGAACATGCGCCGGCTGGACTGTGGGTGTGTAAACATTGGGAATAGTGTGTACACAAACTTCACTCTCCGACTTCACGGGACTCGCGCCACTGGGGCGGCGGCGCTGCTCTCGACACTGCGCACAGAGAGACGCTTCACCTCAGGCGAATCTGGTCTCTGCGCATGCGCAATGCCCACTTTCAGGGTGTCGAACCGAAATGTGTATCGGTTCGGTTCGGGCTCACGGTTTTCGGTTCAGTTCCAGGGAGCAAAAATAACTGTTCAAACCGGTTCGAAACGGTTTGAACACCTCTATTGATCATATATTTTCCGTGTTGTTTTCGCTAAAGCCACTATTTCCACCTTTAATAAGTAACTATACTGTACAGATTTTATTTTTATCTTTTTGTTTGTTTATACAACCCATTTTATTTTAAACCGCGAAAAAAAATTGCGTTATTTGATTTCGAAGCAAGAGACGAAGAAAATCTAAATTAACGTAAACAACGTCATGTCTATACGACTCAACAACCATTTGTTTACCTAAGTCACATATATCTTAACTGAATCGAAAGGCTGTCATGAAGTGTGGTAGATCGCTTAAAATACCCTTGATTGGTACACCTCTGCGTCGCTAAGTTGTGCACTTGAGCTAAGAAATTAATTACGGTGCATAAAATCATAGAAGAATCACCTCTTGGCCACAGATATCGTAAAATATAGTTTACGAAACATATTTCACAATACATATATATTTGATGACGACGCAACTGAGCTAAAATCGATATATTTTCAAAATATCACGAACGTTTTAGGACAAGTCAATTCAGTCTACCTTTTATACAAACACTGAGCGGCAGCACAACGATCGTTTGCCTAACCAACATTGTTTACACTCAGCACCGTGATGCAGGCGAAGAATCATAAAGGACTAACGCGCTATTTTAGGCCAGATTCAACGAAGGTGCTTCGTCGAACCCGGCCTAAAATAGCGCGTTCCCACGTGAAGATTTTCTTATGCCGGATGAACTGCATAGCCAGGCTGTTGAGATTTGTTCTTGACAAAATGACGGACAATTCAATTTGCAAATAAGCATCACCTTCGCTAATTGATGATATTTTTGTTAAATAGAACGAAGTAGTATTTCATGCTCTACTCGACGTGGCAGCTAATTAATTGGCCGCTGCCGGTCTGCGTGAGTAATCGTCATAGTTTCGTCACGCGACCTCTTCCTTTGTTTTTGTGCAGCCCACAGACATAGAAAATTGCTGTTCATCGCATAAAAGAGGCAAACACCGGCATTTTTATGCTTGAGAAGTTATACATGTGTCAGGAACACATAATTATTTAAATTAGCTTCAATATCAAAAATTTGTTTAAGGCTCTCCCAAATCACTAGTAGCGTCTACCGAGGATGAAAACGTCAGAAAAGATTTGCAAAGCGTATTTCAGATACTTTGGGGGTGCACTTACTTATTATGTACATCTTTCAGGTGATCGGTCCGTTACTTACGTTGTCAAATCTTCAGAGAGTAATTAGCTATATAATATATTATCATCAATAAATTTGACTGTATGAAGTTCACATAACCGCTTGAGACCGACACGGAAGTACAATACCCAAAATGTTTTTTTTTTTTTTTTTTTGGGGGGGGGGATCGGGGGGGCGTCGCTGTTTGGCAGTGTGAAACGCAGGATAGCGGGGTATGCCAAAAGGGACTTTGTGCTCACATGATAGAGCTGAAGGCAAATACACGAAATGTGCACAAAGAGGAAGATACGGGTATTTTTTCAAAATAACCCGATACACTTCAAAAAGAAATACAGAGATGCAGTGACAATCCTAATTACACATAAATAGCGCCGAGGGCAGATGGGGATTCTTAAAATTCTAAGATAAAGTTTCGAGCCGAAAGAGCAATTCTCACGAGAAAACTTGCACGCACCTTGCGAGCGTACCCCATGGTCATCGACGGTACAGCGCTAAGTGCGGTGCGCACTCAATTCACAAAATGTTCCGAGCTCCGAGCACAGTCGAGAGGATGGCGTCGGAGAAAAGTCTTGTCGGTTTACGGACGCAACCCACTGCCGTTGGAGATCGGGGTCGTGTGCAAAGCGATGGAGCTTAAAGGGGCACTGACACGTGAAAATCATATTTTTTTTTTTTATTATCCGAAACGATTGAAAACGATGCCGGGACATTACCCTCAAAATTTGAAACTTTAAAATTCAGTATTTGTGAATTAAAAAAAAAACAATTTCCAAATGCCGAATTTGAAGTTCCCGCGCGATCCGCGCCAGTGCAGTGAGTCAAATTTTGCGGTCTCCTGCGACTCGACTTTCTTTCGGACCTCCGCCGTTGTCACGGCGAACTCCAACCGAGGAGGAGGTAAGAGATAGAAAGGCGCCGGCGGGAAAAAAACGGTTTTTCTCCGACTCGTCAACGGGCGCCGCCAAGTTTTCCGAGGGAGGGTACAAATCTAGGAAGCAACATCACACCGAACTCTGAATTTTGGTATTTCAAAAAGAGGAGCCGTAGTGCGTTCGCAATTGCGTTAAAAAACATGTTTTACGATTGCCGTTATTAAATGTTATAGAAATGTCACCTACAAAGCTTCTAAATTTCCTGATTTTTGACGTCACCGATCAAAAGAAGCGAGGAGGTGAGCGCGGGAAATACAAATGCCAAAACTAAAAAGGCGCGCGCGCGTGCGGGAAAATTTTTTTCCGCGATGCGGTTTTTTTTTTGCGTGTCTATGGCTACAAGTTGCATCGTTTTAGACAATAAAAAAAAAATACGACCTTTGGGTTGTCAGTGCCCCTTTAAAGACATTCAACCGCACTTGCCGGATTCCGTGCAAGCTACATAGGTCCTCAGACAGTATTCGACGCTTTCTGTCGTTATTCGTGCACCCTTAAACCGAGCAATGGTGTCCCGATGACCGGGGGACTGTCGACATCGAAGCTCGTGGCTCTAATTATCTTTAAAAATGTAAAACAGAGAAGAAAGCACGAAACGAAGTTCGGGCAACACCCAACACCGGCGAAGCCTCTCATCCGGGACTTTCCCTCTTTCTAAAGGCCAGTTCACAGCTCTTGCGACCGAGTACGACTGAGAGAGACGAGATCTCTTAAAGGGTAACTGCAAAGAAAAAAAAAATTTTTTTTTTTTTAAACAGCCTAATTGGGACAAGCTGGTCACAAAACAAATCTTCCGCGAAAAAACAAATTTTTTCTAGCAATATTTACGCCACAGGATGTAATTTAGTCGGAGTCACAACTTCTCCATATTTGAAACTCCCGCTCTTTCGACGCGCGCGGAGTGGCTGTTATACGTCACTCCGTGACGTATAGCAGCCACTACGTGACGTATAATACCAACTTTGTGGCGCGCGATTTAAAACGGACTAAATAGCCGCAAACTAAAATCAGTTTCGCGCAATAAATATTGCTGTAAAAAAATTTGTTTTTGGCAGAAAAATTGTTTTGTGGCATGCTTGTCCCAATTAGGCTGTTTAAAAATACACTTTTTTTTTTCTTTGCAGTTACCCTTTAAATCTTCTTAAATTTTTTTTAGAACGAGGGAACACACTGGCATTGTGGCGCCATCTATGCGGTGACCCTGGAACTGCATTTCACAAGAGCGAAGGTTTTGCGGGATTTCCGAGGTCAAATGTGCGTAATACCCATAGAAAGGTTCGTTTATAACATTGACAAAAGTTTTTCGAGCCAAGAAAGAAAGGATAATGCGCGAGAGAAATAAAAAAATATGCCGGACCGCCGAGTTTACACTGCTACCCAATAGATGGCGCCAGTGTGTCCCCTGGTTTAAGAAGTTTTAAGGAACCCAGGTTTAAGAGGTCGCAAGAGTGTGAACGGGCCTTAACGCACCAGCAAGGGGGAAAGCGCCGGTTGCTGTTTGCCCTCTTCTCTCTCGCCCTCTTTCAGTGAGACGGTCTACAGACCTTTTCTGTGTACTCTCGTCCCCAGCCACCTAATAGGCATATTCGGTATGGGCGACGAAAAAATATTAAAACGTTTTAACCTGTAACTAGTAAAAAAATAAGGGGAAGGCAAAACGATAATGTGTGACGGTTACGCTTATATCTTAAGTGTCTTCTACTGGCGTGGCGACGGCAAAACAATGTTTTCGCCCATACTGGAAGTGACATCAATTCAAGATGGCGGCGCCCTTGAAGAAAGGGTCTATAAGAACGAGCTCCCAAGGCCCGGCTTAAAGACTGGCAATCAGTTGGCGCTTTCCACTTTTCCCTCTCTTCCTCCTCTCTCTCCTCTACCCTGTCCCCCATTGCTTGTTTCCTCCTCCCCCATGGTGAGGAAGATCTTCTGCCTTGCAGAATCTCGAGTCTGGTCGTCGGCCTTTAAAGGGGCCCTGCAATGACTGTTTTACTGGTTTCTAATTTGCACCGAACCTGAGCGCACTGAACGTAGTAACTTAATGAAACTTTTTTTTCTCGAATTTCGCTTTATTTTAAAAGTTATAGGCAAATTAAAATTACAAAAACAAGCAAAAAATAACCTCCTCCATGACGTCTTTGGCCGCTTGAGTGGCCGTGAACTAGAGGAGGGGTAGTGAGCTCAGCGAGCGCTCACGGCTGCCGCACTCCGTGTCGACGGCTCGAGAGAGCGCCACTAAAGCATGTTCTGGATAGGCTGTATGAAGCGGGCAGCCAGGGCGGCTCGCATTGCATTTGCTGCGCGATTAAACACTAATTTGGCATGACACTCATTGGCCACAAACGGCATGAAACACGGGGTAAAGGTCAGTTCAGAACGGGAGCCACTTCGCCCTGCCATACCGCCAAAGGGCCAAACCGCAAGCCAAAGCTGCTCGCCGAAGGCCTTCGGAATACTCGGAACCGGTCGGATTCTCGACTGCAGCGCCGCCGCGTACATCCGGGACATTTCAACGTTCGCTGCTCGTCGGTGCCTGATCCCACTACACCTTTCTAGTATGCGCCGTCTTTTTTACCACTTGGGGGCGGGTATGTCGACGGGTCATTTCTTGTTTCCGTACTTTCTAAACTGCATTTGTTTCTTTTCTAATCTAAAATACTGAACAAAAACTACTTTTACAAATAATTGAAATGGTTCGCGCCACTTATATTTTGTATTTCGACTAAAAAGAAGTTTTTAGCGGCTCTGACCAGTAGTAAGCCCAGGACCAAAGACGTCACATATCGCGCGGGTCGCCCCCGTAGGTGGAGGAGGTTAGCGCCTTGTACTATTAAAATGTGACACACTGATATTTAGTTACTCTCTCCGTGCCCGCTGGCTTGCCCGAACCCCAGGAGACGTGGAAATCGCAAAAAAGGTAGACGCTTAAATATGGTTGCAGGGCCCCTTTAAGTTACTGACACGGACTATAACTTTATCAAAATCAGAAAGACCGAATCATGTCAGCCGGCCGCTGAATGAACAGCGAAACCGGCGAGTCGTCTGTCTTTGAGTCACATCTAAAGAAGAAGCTATTCATCGTGTTTAACCCTTCCGTCGTGTGAGCCTGCGGAACGACTGTTCAATATGGTTCACGTGGAGGCGCATGAGGCATATGCTACGGTGTCAACAGGAAGATCTGAGTTCTGGTACATATACTGTAATTAAAGTTAGCACGAATTACTGCCTCAAGGTATTGAGGCAGTAATTCGTCTCCGACTGGTGTGTTTGCCGCGTCCAAAAAAGTGGTCCCTCGATTTTTCCGCCTGATGACGTCAGAGAAGTGTCACGCTGTCGCCGGTCGTGATCCTGGCGGCGTCCCAGCAGCGGTAGTGTATGTTGCAGAAGCCTGTTCTGCTGCAGGTCGCACTCCAGTGTGGCAGTCCACGGAAACTTCGGCAGCAGAAGTTGGGACGCCGTGACGACAGCGACACTCGCGTTCGGTTGTGCTACTCGCAGCTTCTGGTTAGCATTTCTACGACCACCCGCCAGGATCGCGACATGCAGCAGCATTACATTTCGGCTTTTGTGACGTCATTTGTTGCTGCTTCGGGGACCTACTTTTGATGTATGGGCGGCATAGGGCGCTAAGCACACCGGTCGAAGACACGCTCCAGGCACCATAATAGAACTCCGGCCCTCCTCTCTTAACGGCCGTTTCCGCAACACCCGGAGGCAATCCTCAGTCTGAGAGGAAAACGTGCGATGGATTCCAAAACGTACCCTGTCCTTTTAGTATTATTGTTAGCATTATTTTTCTTCCGCCGCAAACTAAGCTTTCGTCCCACGGGTAAAAAAAGAGGCAAGGAGAGCGGCCAAATTAAATTTGCGTTCATGAAATATAAATGCGCATACGCATTCGTTTTCCATCTTTCTGGGGCCCCTTCTTCCTCATTTGATCGTATCTTCCGTCTTGTCTTTTTCCCTCCATCCTTACCGCCACTTACGGTCCGTCACTCACTCTGCGCAAACAGGATCGTTCGAAAAAGAAACGTCCACAAATGTCTTCTGTATACTTTCTATGGACTTACCTCCTCTCTCTTTTTAAAGACACGCGCACTTCGTTTCCCCGTCTGCCTTCGTGACGTCTCTTTTCACCCTCTCTCTCTCCACACACACAATCTGTCTTCACACGCACATCCAAATATAACAACCCGACGAAAACGGAACGGACGAGAAATCTTCCAGCTTTCTGAAGATCGTCCGCAAACAAACCGTGTACGGGACGGTGAACCACACCGTATTGGACGACCACTTCACAAACACTGTAAACTAAAGAAAAAAAAATTGGCTTTATCTTGCGGATACATAAAGACGGAGCGACCGTCCCTTCCTTCTTCCAACTTGTTTTTTTTTTTTTTTTTTTTCAGCCGAAGAAGCCGGAGCTTGTCCACCTCTCGTCCCACCGACTGGAGGTCAAAGCAACGAAGCCGTCCGCACCAATCGCGTGCCTCGGACGCGTCACGTGAGGTGAGTACGCCGGCGATGCTCCATGGGTTCGAGCACGTGACGCTTTTCGAGACGCGGGATTGGAGCGGACGGTTTGGCAGCTTCGTCTCCCAGACTAAGCTCTTGGCGACGAGATGTTTTGGCAACGACAATTTCAATGGCGTGTGTATATATATAAAAAAAAACAAAAAAAAGCACGGCTGAAGCATGTGGACATCGAGTCCTCGAGCCAACGCCGTCAAAATTGGGTCTTATCCGCACTAATGCATTCATTTATCGCACTCAAGATGTCATAGTGAGCGTTTCGGCAATCGTAGAAGGCCAACCACGACGACGCTTCGTCGTGGCCAACCACACGTCGCGCTCGTCGCCGATGGGGCGCACAAATCTAAGCTGCCTCTACAATATCGCGAGCAGAGAGGAAGTCCGAGGAAAAGCCGCGCCCTTTAATATGCCTATCTCCAGGGTCACCAAGCTGTGATGTCGTGAGTGTCCGTCCGTAAGTGGCTCGATAGACGATTTTAGCGGGAACAGATGCATTGCTCTATAATTATGCACCGATTCCATAGAGCGAGAGAGCTTGAATCGGTGTATTCCCTTGATGTACACCAGTTCAATCTAGGACCAAGTGGCGCGAAAGCGGCCCCTATCTGAAGCAGACCGAGAGCGCCAAGCTCGGCGGACGTCCGAAAAATCCCAATACGCATTAAACCTCATTAGGCAGCTACCAAAAAAAAAGCGTTTTTTTTTTGTTTTTTTTTTTACATGCAATGTGTTTTTTCAGTCGAATTCCACGAGAAAATCGTCCAGAAGCTAGATTTAGTGGGAAAATATTTGTCACGTGAGGTAAATTTTACCCATTAGATTTAGCGTAAAAATTAATGTTGTGTGACCACGTCATGTGGCCTGGTCACGAGATGTCGTATGACCTGAAGTCACTTGACGTCCATTTCTGCGTGGAGGTATAGTTTGCGCTCACCATATTCGGACCTTTCCATTCTTTGTCGGCATGATTATGGTGCCTGGAACGCGTCTCCGACTGGTGTGTTTACCGCGCCCAAAAAAGTGGTCCCTCGATTTCCACATGATGACGTCATACAAGTGTCATGCTGTCGCCGGTTTCAATCCTGGCGGCGTCCCAACAGTTGTGGTATCTATGGCAGACGCCTACATGTCCCGCTGCAGGTCGCTCTCCACTGTGACAGTCCACGGAAGCTACAGCAGCCGAAAGTTGAGACGCCTGGGACGTCGTGACGACAGCGACACTCGCGTTCGCTCGCGCTTTTCGCCAGCATTTCTACGGCCAACCGCCAGGATCGCGACAGTCAACAGCATGACGCTCCGGCTTCAGTGACGTCGTTTATTGCCACTTGGGGACCACTTTTGATGTATGGGCAGCATAGGACGCTAAACACACCAGTCGGAGACACGTTCCAGGCACCACATCATGATCGAACATGTGTAATCCACCTTTTTTTTTTTTTTTTTTTTTTGGAAATCACTGGTTTAAGGTGCTTGGACAGAGAACGTGCGCACAGACAGACCACGAGCGCTGGCACGAGCCTCTCGCTTGAAAGCTCTGGTGGTCACCCGTGAATCCAATAAACGCGAACATGTGTTTTCATAGCAGAACCCCTGGAACCACGATTTCTAAAGAGGGGGATTACTCTTATTTTCTTATTCATGACTTTGTTTGCCTTCATGCTCTTGTTAGCGTCCTTCCAGACAGCCTGAAGCGGAGTGGACACAGAGGAATTGCTCCGCGTTAAAAGACGGAGTTGTCGAGGTATGGAGAGTTCAAGCCGGAATACTCTTCCTCTTCAGAGGATATTTCGGAAACCATCAGACGCCCATTTGAAAACCGCCAAACGTTGCTCCCACCAAAAACATAAAACAAACAAACAAACATTATGCTGCAGTTATGTGTATGCTGTCTACATCACGCGGGGGCTAGCATTTACTAAGTACATGATCCGAGGTCCAAAAATAAAGAAAGGCTATTCCTTACAATCAATAGCAAACAAGGAAACGAGGCGATGAAGACTTATTCTTCGATATGCGATACAACAAAACGAACGGAGTTAACCAGACTAAAGTAAAAACAACCATTCCGTTTTTTGCGTGTTCATTACGCGCCACGCCAGGTAGGTCGCGCAGATTTTGGTTGTTAAAGAGGGGCAAAATGTGATTATTTCATTTCGATAAAAGAAAAAGATATCTAAATGCATAAGCAAGTGACTTAAATCCACAACATAAACGGGTAAATTATCAACGCGATTCGCACAGAATCGAACTTTTTTTTTTTGTTTACTAGTTTCTAAGGAAGAACGAGAACAATGAAAATCATACGTGCAGCAAAGGGGAAAAGAAAAGAAAGACGTTTACAACTCTCTGTGATGCCGAATTAGAGCGCAGCTCTTGAGGAGGAGGAGGGGAGGGTACGGAGGGGAGGGTATGCCCTTCCTCCCCTCCCATTTAGCGGAAAAATTTCCACGCTAAATTCAGCGGAAAACGTTCCCCGATAAATTTAGCGGAGAAATTTTCCCGCAAAATTTAGCGGGGGAATTTTTCCGCTAAACTTAGCGAGAAATTTTTTCCACTAAGTTTAGCGAGGAAAATTTTCCGCTAAATTTAGGGGCGAAATTTTTCCGCTAAATATAGCGGGAAATCTGGAATACATCTGTTGTGCAGGGTGTGACCGCACCCCTGCATGTGCGTAAGTGCTCACTTGAGTGTGAATGTATTTTTGCTTGGCTTGTACAACTTATTTTTCTCTCCTGTGTTGACCGTAAGGTTCACAGTATTGTAAATAAATAAATAAATAAATAAATAAATCTGTTCCGCTAAATTTAGGAAAAAAAGTCCCTCCTCCTCCTCTCTCGTGACGTCACATGTGACTTCATTATAGGAAACGCCCCATAATGCAACGCGCGGTTACGCCAACGGCGACGCCGCTCAAGCCGGAAACGGGCGCCTAAGAGCTGCGCTCTAAAAAAAAAGACTCCAAACCTTGATTCGAGAGAGGTCCAAATAAAGAATACAACGCTGCGGAGGTTTAGACACGCTGCGCATTAAAATCCACTAAACAAACAACCGACACCGTGCAGTGACAGAACAGCAGAAACCACACACACACGAACAGGCACACACAGACACACACACGAACTCACAAATACCCACACACGCACGCACGCGAACGAAAACACACACACACACATATAGACAGACAGACGAGACCAGAAGCATTTCATGGCGAAAGACGAATGACCCAGGCTCCTTGCACCATTAGTCGTCGTCGGACCTCCGCCCAAGTCATGCTGTATCGAAATTCGGGAAACGGCTGCAGGCCTAATCAAATCAGCGACATGTCCTCCGTGGGCCAATCAGTGCCGCCTACGTCGCTCTCTCATTCCAAGGGGGCAGGCTCGCAGGACGCATCCTGACTGAGGACGCGCTTACTTCACTGGGGTAAACAAGGGCTTCGAATTTAATATACAGTTTTGAAGAAACGAAGCACAAGAAGGGGACCTTCAGCTCCTCGTCGAGACCAAGCGAGCGAGTTGGAAGCGATCGAGATGCGAATCAGAGGTCTTCCTTGCTCTCATAGAAGAAACGCACTTAATAGATCGGAAAACAAAATGACTTGAGACAACATTGCCATGTCCTTATTTGCCAACCAAGTTGGCTTTTCAGGGCCCACACACTCTACGAGGAGCAATACAAAATTTCAAGGACGGGTAAGAAGAGAAGACGGCGCAGAGACGCGCAGGTATACCTTTCGAAGGCAGTGAGTGACCTTCGCGCCTCGTTATGCCAAAGAACGTCGCTCTGCAAACATCTAGAATTGCGCTACACGAGTTTTCCTGGCCAAGAGCGCGAGCACAATTGGGATTGTAAACCAGAGCGAGAGCGAGCATCAATTCTGCGACAAACTCGGCAAGTCTGAAACAGACCTTTGGAATGATACCGCAGGCATATATGGCGAAAAAGCTGTGAGGCGTGCGAGGCGTTTGGCGTGACCATTCGCGCCTCAAGAATAGTAGAACATCACTGGAAGACGGAGAGAGGCATATATATGGCGACCTTACCCGACCTCTCTTCGTCTTCTAGTGAACTTCTAACATTCTCGAAGCGCAAACGTCACTCAAAACACCTCACACGCCTCGCAGCTCTTTCGCCATAAGCCTGCCGAATCATTTCAAATGTCTTAGTTTCAGAGTTTCCGAGTTTGACGCAGAATTATGTTCGCTCTGGCTCTGACTAGGGTGCCTCAAAGCGCACATGAAGGCACCCTAGCTCTGACTTGCAGTCCATGCTGAAATCGCCATAGTCCTCTCGTGCACGTGCACTCTCAGAAATAGGGGGCGTAGGGCTTACACCAGACTTGTGCCTATCTCAAATACTCTACTCAAGATACTGTATCTTAAATACTTTTTGGAGTATCTTGGTATCTTGCAAATACCTTTGATGGAGAGTATTTAATACTCTATTTTAATTAGAATTCCGAGTATCTTGTACTCATTATCTTAAATACATTTTTGACATTCCGCCATTTCCCGAGTTTTTCAGTATGAAGTGGCGTGGGCGTGGCACGAGCAAACGTGAACATTCTTTCGAGCAACCGAATCCTGTTGCTAGCTCCGATTAGCTACGGTGACTTTAAAGGCCCGTTCACACTCTTGCGACCTCTTAAACCTGGGTTCCTTAAAACTTCTTAAACCAGAGGACACACTGGCGCCACCTATTGGGTAGCAGTGTAAACTCGGCGGTCCAGCATATTTTTTTATTTCTCTCGCACATTATCCTTTCTTTCTTGGCTCGAAAAACTTTTGTCAATGTTATAAACGAGCCTTTCTATGGCTATTATGCACATTTGACCTCGGGAAATCCCGCAAAACCTTCGCTCTTGTGAAATGCAGTTCCAGGGTCACCGCATAGATGGCGCCACAATGCCAGCGTGTTCCCTCGTTCTAAAAATATTTAAGAAGTTTTAAGAGATCTCGTCTCGCTCAGTCGTACTCGGTCGCAAGAGTGTGAACGGGCCTTAACTGAGCTCGTGAAAATATCGCTTTTTTGCCGACTGTGACTCATATTTCAGCCCAAAGTTCGTACAATGAAGGTTCTCCCCTCGCCTTCCCAAAGGCGCCTTTTGTTTCTATAAAGTTTCCTCCCGAAAAATCCTCAAACAAAAGATGTGGTTTTACGGAAGTAAAGATGCCACCCTGAGGCGCAAGCAGACCGGGAAACGACCAACGAGAACAATGCAGACTTGAGTGTCAAGAAAATAACAAATGGAAGAAAATGAGAAGTGGACACACACAAAAAAGTAGACATTTTTGTTTCGCTTTTTGTATATTTGGCCCTGCTAAGACAAAACGTCGAGGTTTTTTTTTTTTTTTTTTTTTTTTTTGTCAGTCCGGCACTTATTGCTCTCGCGAACACTGTCTGTAAGCGAACATTGATAAGCAGAGAACAGTACAGGAAACGAACTAGGAGCTGGATGATCTCTCAAAATGCCAACAAAGTGTCCCCCGACGTTGAGTGCTTTTCTGAACGCAACCTAATTGGAGAAGGTGCGACCACTGCCGTGGCTATTATGTGGGTTCTCTTTGTTATCCATTCACTCATATCCGTGTCCCAAGTTCGATTGTAGTTAAACGATGCGTCTAACGTGCGCCGCAGGATGTGATATTCAGCGATGTCACTATTGGCGAAGCGCTCTGGCCCGTTTGTCACCCCCACACCTCGGTGTTTACCCAACACAAGGCCTGTGCACATGCCCACAGGACTTGTGGACATGTTCGTGTCATCTTTTTTAATAGAGCGCAAGGCACAGTATTGAAAAAATATCAACAATTAGTGAAGTGACGTTGAGTGCCGGATCTCCCCCGAAAGCAGTCGTCAGAGGATGCGAACTTGACCCACTTGGGCTTTTGTGCTGAGCTGGGCACTGTGCATGCTGCATTGTTCATGCAGGCCGGAGTGGTAACGAAAGAGCCCCTCCTCCCCCTCACCGGAGAACACGAACTCCAGCCGAACGCTGACGCCGCGTTCGGTTAAGTCAGCCGAGCGCTCAGCCATTGTATTTGTTGACCCCATCCATCTAGTTCTAAAGTTAACCGCTTTGGGCGCCACGGTATGATCTCCTCCCCAATAGCTAAAGCGACCTCTTTCTTATTTTCCCAGAAATGTTTTGTAATATCTATCAGTGATATTGCCACGCGCGTTGCCCAGCAAGCGCATGGCCGAATGGTTACCGCGCTTGGCTCTCGCGCCTGGCTCTCGCGCGGAGGCTCTCGCGCGGAGGCGGCTCTCGCGTGGAGGCTCTCGCGCGGAGGCTCCGGGTTCGATACCAGAAAGCGGACTTCTCTTTTATTTATTCCTTCAACTTGACATTCTGTTAAGTTCGAGAATTCTGTCGTCTGATCGAGTTACGAATGTTCTACGCGCCGAACTTTCTACGTCGAATGTTCCAGAAACCCACGCGGGTACAAAACGTGCTCCGAGTGGCGGTCCGCAGTCAGTCTCGCCCCAGCTGTCGATCTTGCTGTTTCACCGGCATCGACGCCTGCGACGGTAGCCTTTTTCTATTTTGTTTTGGGTACAAGTTCGCCCCCTTAAACGTTTAGTTTCTTTAGTTATTCGCCGCCTCATCATTTATCATTCGTGACAATATTTTGGTCTTTATAGTCGGACTACATAAAATAGCCCTACGATACTTTTTTCCCCGTTTTGTGTTGCGTACTAATAAACCACTCTGGTAACCCAGATTTGCGTAGCTGCATAATTGTCGTTGTCAATGACGTCGATACAAATTAAGCAATGCGGAAGTATCTTCAAAAGTAACTGAAATACATTTCTAAATATTTGTACTCTACTCAAGATACTTTACAGTGAAAGTAACTTGAGTAGTATTTTAAATACTTTATGAAGCAGGTATTTAGTAACTTAACTTAAATACTTTTATCGAGTATTTTGTCCAACACTGGCTTACACCCCTTGCCCCATATATATAACACCCCAAAACTACATTTCGACGTTCAGTCCGCTGACGTCGAGCTGGCGATAGCAACTTTTAGGAGCTGCTTAATAACTGTGGTATATGACCTACTAAACAACTAATGTACACATCGCGACACTGTTAGAGCGAACACGGCATCGGCGCATTTTCGCATTTTACTTCTAAATGGTATTAGCGAGCTCAAAATTTTATCGCTTACATTATAGAACTAAATGAGCTCTTTCCTTAGCAATAATAACTTGGATGACATCCCTTGGTTTCAGAGAGAAAAACTGAAAAAACCGGCGATCGCTTGTTCGCGCTAACAGTGTCGCGCTCTGTACGTATCAGACTGCAAAACACACACACACACAAACAGAAAAACAGGTTTTTCAGCAGGTTCACCAAAACCTTGAGTGTTTTCCTGTAGTTCCGTACATTATCTATTTTACTAAGTTGTATCACTCGACTCTCAAGCCGCTCGTGATAGTTGGTATCGGCGTTTCGACGTCAGTGGACTGAACGTCGAATTGTAGTTTTTGGGAGTGTTATACTACATATGGGACAAGGGGTGTAAGCACTACACCCTCTATTTCTGAGAGTGTGGTCAGGAAAACTAGCGTAGCGCAGCTCCAAAGGTTCCCAGAACAACGCCCTTTCGCGTAAGGAGACAAGAAGGTCCCTGCCTCCGACAGTTGCGCGCGCATCACCGTGCTGCCTTTTTCGCTACAAAACGAGTTCCGCCATTTTTAGATCGCACCTCGTATACACTGGTGCACACGCTGCGCATTAAAGCCACGTCTGCAGATGAATCACGTGACGCGGATCTGGTTCCCGCGCAGCTTGCCCGCACGTATACTGCGGGCAAACGCAGACTTGTTTGTCAACAGTGTTTCCAAACACGTTTCTCCACCGAAGGTTAGGGCGCCAACGAGCTGGTAGTTGAACATAGTAAAAATACCACGAGACTGGGAAAAAGAAGGGATGAACAAAAGCAGGTCTCAAAGAGACCCCTGTTCGTCCGTCGTTTCTTTTTTCCCAGTCTCGGGGTGTTTTCCCAAGCCAAGTTTCTCCCTTTCTCAAGGAACACAAGATCGCTCCCCCCGTTATGGAGGAATATATACACCCTTTTTTCGGGGAGTGAAGAGGCTAAAATATGTTTAAACCTAAAAAAAAAAAAAAACTGTCTGCGCTGTGACACTTAAATGTGCACTAAAGACGTTTCTGAGATTGTCTGCTCCTAGTGATAACTCATTATACGAAATCTTAGCATCCCAGAAATCGAAGAATTATGCTCGTGCGACGTCTATTTCCCTACTAAAAATGTGATCGTAGTTCGTGCCACGCCCCTTTCTGAGCGGAAAAATCTGAAGCACAGAATCCAGCGGAGGCGCCGGCGCCGTAACGACGGGCGCGCGTCAGCCAATCGCAAGCCGCATAATCTTTGGAGATGTAGGATGCTTGGAGCCCGTAAGGTAAGTTATCACCAAAAACAGACGATGACGATCTCAGAAACGTCTTCAGTGCGCCCTTAAAATAAACAGTGTGCCGCTGAGCATGGCACTTCACCATGCTCCGTAACACAGCGCAGATTGTCTAAACGTACGTTCGGCCGCGTGATTCGCCGCGCTTTCCTCCGTGGATTGCAGCGATTTGCACTAAGAAATCTCAGGGTAGACGACCCAAGTTTCTTAGAGTCTAGGAAGCAAGAGTAAAAATGCGGAAAAGCTGCTGAATGAACCATGATACATCAACCCAAAACAAATAAAACCTTTCTTTTGTTTTTGCATTGTTTCGGGTAGGGGGTGAATGAACACCATACTTAAACCCGAGACAAATAAAAAACGATAGAAAAATATATTAAGAAAAAACGGGCATAATAACACATAAACATGTGCTCCATCAATCAAAACTGTGTGTTTATGCCCGTTTCTTTTTTTAATCTCGGATTGATGTATGAAACACGTACCATATCGCAAGCGGAAAGACTGGCACATTATGAGGGAATCACCGTTATTCCTATAATTCGTTAAAAGAATAATAAGATGTTTCTTGGCGTGTAACTTAATGTCGAATTCCGCTGCCTAGATCAGGATCCGTCTTCAAACCCATCGAGGGAGGATAAAACCCGCTCCGTGGGGTATGCGCTCCAAATATCGACGAGCGGATGATGGACTCGCAGTTCCGGAGCGGCCCGCCGGAGGGTACGAAGAAAGATCCCACTCTAACATTTTCCTGGAAAGCGAGCTGCGGACATAGTACGTGTGCACGTTTGTTTCTAACGACCGGGCGGTATACTGTCCAGAGCCGCGATCACACTGTTATGTGCATCACACGAGAGAGTTTTGGAACAGCGTTTCTCCGCCGCGACGCAATGTATACCCGAGCATTTCGCGCTTGCAACGCCACCAAGACACAGTAATAATATGTGCTTGACCCACGAAATGCTTCAACTTGAGCAAAGTAACGAGTTTGTGACCCGGAGTAACATTTTCAACGCGTTTAAATACTATCGTACGACGGTCGTGTCCGCTCGCGTCAGTGAGGGAGGTCTCGTACATCGACCTTTCGCGAGAAACATTTGCGCGTCGCAGCAAACTGCACGTTGCCGGGGTCGCTGGAGATCGTTGTCCAGTCTCGCTCGATGTTCGGTTTGTGGTGTGCACCTCCCGGTAGGAGCACAATGTCGTCCCGTATTGAAAATTCGCAGTCGCGAGGACGCCGCATACTTCGCGCTCACGACGGCCGCCAAGACGGCCGCGATCTATATAGGAGTCGACATTTTCTAATTACGCTTGTCTCGAATTTAGCCAAACTTCTCGCGCCTCACGAATATACTCCTTGGAGGAGCGCAAAGACTCTCTTCGTACGCACGCAAAATGCAAAACGCGGTTAGCGTTCCGCGCATGCGCAGTGGTGACAACGCTATTCCTTGCGTATAAACCTTAAAAAATTCCACGCTCCGCAAGCGTGACGCAAAGCCATTTTTTACACGCTTATTCTAAGCGTGGTGATTTTCCACGCTTAGAATTCACGCTTCCTAAGCGTGAGCCGCGCTTCGGCTTAACGCTTGGAAGGCGCGAAGGGGACACAGCGTTCACACGCTTGCGTGTTCATCACGCTTAGATAGTGACGTTTTGCAAAAAAGAGACCTTTTTGCAAAACGTGCAGCGCCGTTCGCGGCGCCGAAAGGTACGCCGGGAACGAATCCCGGAGAAATGCTCACCGGAGAAAAGCTCACCGGAGAAAAGCCCACCGGAGATAAGCTCACCGGAGAAAAGCTCACCGCAAAACCGGCGGATGCGGAGAAAAGCTCACCGACTATTCAACGTATGCGGAGAAAAGCTCACCAATTTTTTTTTCTTCTTTTTATATGGAGGCTGTTGGATCATGCGTAACATATATCAATTTATTATCATTAAAGTTCGTCAGCTTAGTAAAAAGAAAATATCCTTTTTTGTAATATTTGTTAAGCTTATTGGGTATATTGCTCCTAGATTAATAATTGCGGGCGGGTGTTTTCTACCGCTTACTCTCTACGCAACGAAGCCTAACTGAAAACTGTATGCACTTGAAGAACAGGAAAGAGTTTGAAAAATTAATAATGTCTGCCTAAAAGCTAAAAATCAAAACTGTAAATGCCGAAAATCTGAAAGTGCATGAGCAACAACGCGGTGCCTGAAATACTCTTTGAAGCTTTTGTTCACCTTTGAAAACAGGATAGAACAGTCAGTAGGATATCGAGGCTTCTTTGTTGTTTTTCGTTATCTGTGCAATAAAAAGCAGAGGCTCCTGTCGCGTCCCACACACAAGCCATTATTGGCTTATGTGGGCTTTATATTGTATTTTTTCAAAGGAAGTAAATAAAGATGGTTTTTGTATTGTATTGTATTGTTTCTTCCGCGTACATGCACGTTTTCTAGCTGTTCGTGCAGGTGTTTACACTCGTTGCCTCTGTGCGATGGTGCCCTTCTACGGCGAACCACCTGTTACATTCAGAGCTGCACACTCTCAGTGTTGTTACTCGTGACCAATACAATAAGTAGTCTTTTGTAATGTAGCGAATAGGACAAGTTGATAGACGTTATACATGATGAAAACCGCTCAAACGACGACGCCGGAGTGAAGACAACAAACACGACAGGACGAGGCTGTTCTCGAAACTAAAGTTTTGTTAGTGAAATTAACAGAAAGAAAACAGCGTAGCCGACATTCATTACATCAACAAACACCTAATTATTTATTAGGTCCTACAAAATATTTGGAGTTGAAACGGTTCACACTGATATTCATATTAGCTCGCAAAGACCAAACCTCTTTATCTGACAGAGCTACCGCGAAGGCGCACTGTCAGCTGTCAATAAATCGTTGTCTTTTTTACCAGTGTACGATGTTCTTATTTTATACTTGCGGCTTAATTAATATACATAATTAGTGATTACTAATTTCTGGGGAATTAGTAAATATGCCCAATGAACTTCACGAATATTACAAAAAAGAGGACATAGTTTTAATGAATGAATTTAATGAATTGTGTTAAATTGCCACGTTTGACGCAGAATCTGCTAAGTTAAAAAAAAAAATTCGGTGAGCTTTTTTCCGCATCCGCTCAAAGGCCGGTGAGCTTTTCTCCGCATCTGCCGGTTTTGTGGTGAGCTTTTCTCCGGTGAGCTTTTCTCCGGTGAGCTTTTCTCCGCCGCCCCCGGGGACGGTAGGCGCGCTGACTAATGCAAGTCAGCGTTTATAAGATGCATTCCCCTATAGCCATTTCCTACAAAGGCACCGCCACCTTGAATGTCGTCACTTGCAATGTGGTTGAAAACAATTTTTTGCCGTCGCCACGCCAAGAGGCCACATATAGGACACAAGCGCAACAGTCACATATTCTCCTTTTGCCTTCCCTCTATTTTTTAGTATTTGCAGGTTGAAATGTTTTATTATTCTTACGTCACACGTTCCGGAAATGCCTGCGAGGTGGCTGTGGACGAGAATACGCGAAACAGTTCTATAAAACAGAATTTTCAACGTTTTAGCGCACGGCCTTATTGTGCAGACTGGGGCATCGATCCGCACCCCGGGCACTTAACGGGGACTACGGTTTCGCGGGACTGCAAGGCCGTTTAGACAAGTTGTTATTGCACATACGGTGTTAAAACAGTATTGGGCAAAGTACTCGATAAACTTATTTAAGTTACTAAATACCTGCTCCATAAGGTATTTAAATTACTACTCAAGTTACTTTCACGGTAAAGTATCTTGAGTAGAGTACAAATACTTAGAAATGTAACTCAATTACTTTTTAAGATACTTCCGCATTGCGTAATTTGTATCGACGTCAGTGACAAGCACGATTATACACGTTCGCAAGTCTGGTTTGCCACAATTGTTTATTAGCACTCAACAACACAAAACCGCAAAAACAAAAAAAACCACATCGTAGGGCTATATTATGCAGTCCAACTATAAGAAGCAGGATATCACTGATACATTTTTTTCAAAACATATCTGGGACAACAAAAAAGGGAGTTGCTTTACCTATTCGCAACTTTCACGACTGGTGCCTATCAAAATGGCTGTCATCTATATGATCGTCGAAGAACAGCAGCAATTAATTCTAGTTTTGCTTTATACGAGCAGTATTAGAGCCTAACTTTAATATTTTCCCGCCGGAAAGGCATAGGCGATCATCTTTTTTGTGAAGCCGATCATCCAGGAGCTAGACGCGCGATTCTGACACCGCGGTACCATCATCGATGAAAGTTGCGAATAGTGACATCGCTGAATATTAATCCTGCGGCGCATCTTAGACGCATCGTTGAACTACAATTCATATTCCCGAACTTGGGATGCGGAAATGAGTGAATGGATAACAAAGAGAGCCCACATAATAGCCACGGCAGAGGTCGCACCTTCTTCAAGTAGGTTGCTTTCAGAAAGGCACTCAACGTTGGGGGGATGCTTTGTTGACATTTTGAGTGGTCATGCTGCTTGTACTTCGTCTCCTGTCCTGTTCCATGCTTATCAGTTTTCGCTCGCAGACAGTGTTTGTAAAAGCAATAAGTGACAAACTATAATGACAAAAAGGAAAGAAAAAAAAAAAACCCAAAACATCGACGTTTTCCGGTAGCGGGGTGACATATACGACAAGCAAAAAAGAAGTGCCTTCATATCGTGTCCACTTTGCATTTTCTTCTATTTGATCTTTTCTTGACACTGAAGTCTGTATTATTGTCGTGGGTCGTTTCCTTGCACCTCCGTGTGGCAATCTTTACTTGCGTAAAACCACCCCTTTTGTTTGAGGATTTTTTGGGGGGAAACTGTAGGAAACAAAAGGCGTCTTTGGGAAGACGAAGCGAAAAACCTTCATTGTACGACACTTTGGGGGTGAAATATGAGTCACAATCGACAAAAAAGCGCTGTTTTTTTCTCGAGCTCAATTAAGTTACCCTAGCTTATCGGAGCAAGCAACAGGATTTAGTGACTCAAAATGTTCACATTTGCTCGTGCCACACCCACGCCACTACATACCGAAAACTCGGAAAATGGCGTAATGTCAAGAAATATACTTGAGATAATGAGTACAAGATACCAAGAAATGTAATTAAGATACAGTATCAAATACTCTCGATCAAAAGTATTTGCAATATACCAAGATACTTCAAAAACTATATGAAATACAGTATCTTGAGTAAAGTATTTGAGATAGGCACCATTCTGGTAGAGAACCGGCTGTAGCAGGCGACGGAGAAGACGCAGGCGGAGGCACGTTACTATGCCCATACACTTCTCCCTTTCTCTCTCACCCTGGTCAGTGCCCCGTGGTAAAATCTGCGAGAGCATGGAGGAGTCTACAGGGCTTTGCAAGGGGCCTTCTGGGAATTTTTGTAAAATGTCTATTAGCAGACAATATATTAAAAAAAAAAAAGCCGCGCAGGCGCATTGAAGTTTGTTGTAGTTCCGGAAACTAGAAAGCAAAGCGAGTGCTCCAGGTATTCCTATAATTGGTTGATTATAGGAAGCAAGTTTCTTATGTATGTTTCGACTAACTATACTGTTAATTCGTCGAAACTAAATACAAACCTAATTATTCATGGTGCCTTTTCCTGAGACTGGGATATTCTAAAGAACGACACAAAAGACGACGCAATATATATGCCCCTTGCCGATGACTAATACAACCCATGCCATTCTTATCCCAGTGCGATCTGTAGTTTTTAAACAGAACGTTTTGATCGACGCTCGGTGGTGTATACACAGTCAAAAATAAAAGACGTACTGCAAACAAACTCGTCTCTATATATTTATTGATACGTGACCCTATGGGCCCGAAAGTATTGTCGAGTGAAGTGGGCTGACTGAAATAGCAGAAAAACAAAACCAACAAATCACACAACAGGTTTCCAACGAGCCAGCACCTGGCATTCTTAAGATAAGCACGACGGTTAATTGTGCCGATAAATATGGACAGGCAATTCAGTCGAGAAATATTTGAAGATAAAATTATTATTATTATTACCATTATAAAATTTCCACGAGTTCCCGGCGTGATGACATGTAGGGTAGCACTGCAGCACAAAAGCAAATTGTAAAAATATACCGTAAAAAAGAAGCAGACATAAACGAGAAAGATTTATGTCGCAAAACTGAGATGCGGCATTGATAAATACCTTTCACCGATACTGGGTTCAATCCCCACCCCTGCCCGTTCCGATCTGGATGAGCATCGTACCGGCGTGCGGTCGTGTATCACTACTGCGTGGTGCACGTTAAAGACCCCATGGTATAGAGGTTGTACAGCACTGGCTAAATTTGCCATCTACAGCTGGGAGACAAGTCGCCCGTTGTGCGATCTTCACAGCCCAGCACGTGCGTGTTCGTTGCTTCGGAAAGCGAGCAAAGCACGCATGAACACTGAAAATAGCACCGGCCACACGTTTTTTTTTTTTTAAACCTAAACATACACACACCTAATTTTTTTCTTCTTTCACCGATGTTACGTTTTAAGTTTTTAACTACATGCATATGTGCATACACAAGCACCCACAAGTTCACGCGCGGGCGCGTGAACATTATAGCGTGTGCGCATGCATGGCGTGCACACGCGCAATATTAGGACTCAGGCGAGCGTGCGGGTCGAGCGACAATGCGTGCTCTCCGCGGGGGGCAAAACTAAGAAATCTGTCAGCGTGGCGTATATTTATAGCGGCCGCCGGTATTATAACATCCCCGGCGGCAGCGGCGCGTCTTCTATCCCTCCGACTGGTTCTTCTAAACAGTGCGCTGTCTCTTTTGTTTTATTCTCCGCCAGCGCATTCCCAAGTTAAACCGTTAGAAGCCAGAACGATGGAGGGGGCGGAACGGAGAGTTAAAACTTGGCAGACGACGCCGCGAATACAAACATAGTTTTTCTTTCTTCTCGCTTCTGCCGTTGCTGAGGCCGTCTACGTGGGTGACCTCAGCTGAGAGTTTCCTGTTGACGTTTGTCGTGTAACACACACCAGCACTTCCTCAATTTACGGGTTGGAAGGTTCGCGGGTTATATTCGCCGTGTAGACGTCATCGGGCAAAGATTCCTACACTTAGTGCACTCCTGGGGTAAAAAGATTATTTTCTCGGGACTGCATTACTCGTGGACGTCAGAAAGTGCGTGATACATACTGATTAGTTTGTTAATTAATTGAAACCTTTTAATTAGCGAAAATAGGCATATGGTTCCAATTAGAATCTTGCTGAGCATAATCGAAAACCACTAAATCAGAAATTATCAGAAAGGCTTTGACCGCGTGAGAAGCGTATGCACTAAAGTTACCACTTGTGGAGCAGGTTCGAGGCTAGCGGTTGCGGTAAGGCGCCCGCGCGCTTTTTCCGTCTCTTATGAGAGGCCCAACCTTGTACCTGTTCCATGAGCGGTTAAGCGCTCGAAGTTGTTCGGAAAATTACCGATTTAGTGTTTTTCGATGACGCTCAGCAAGTTTCTAATTGAAACCATACGACTATTTCAGTCATTAAAAAGTTAATTGTCGTCTTTTTAATTATCCAACCAATTAGTGAGTGTGTTCGCCACCACGAGTAATGCACTCCCAAGAAAATTATCCTTTTACCTCGGACACAATAATTTTAGGAATTCGTGTTACTCTTACGTGAAACACCATATATATATATATATATATATATATATATATATATATATATATATATATATATATATATATATAGAGAGAGAGAGAGAGAGAGAGAGAGAGAGATTGTTTTCATTCTTATTTTGTAAGATGGGAACACAATCCAGATTTTGTTTCCGTAAGTGCGCGTGTGCATGTATGTTACGGATAGCCGTGAAAACTGATAAAAGCTTAAAAACATGCCTACGTAAACCTTGTTCCACGGTATTAATTAGTTCTCATCGGTTACCAGTTTTGGGGGATTTTTTCTTTATTTATGACCGTTATTTTGTTCACCGAAAAAAGACTGCGTTGGCAAACACGCTTATTAGCTTAAAGTTTCTAGGTAAGATTTTCCTCCAAGTAGCGACATTCTTTGAAGCGCCGACTGCGTGACGGTGCAGGTTTTAGGAAGCGAAAGGCGGCACAAAGCAGAGGAGTGAACGCCATTTTTTTGTTCCTACGGAATGTGCTTCGTCATTCGTATTAGTTGTCGTTACTTGTAAAAAGAAGCATCAAGGAACATCACTGTTGTGTATTCCAAAGTACTCAACTGAAGACGATGAAGCAGACACTGAGCTCGTGAGCGCTCTCGAGCTAGAAGGGCTTCGAGCTAGATAAAAACGGACCTTTTTCTATCACCTCTCTTTGACCTGTCTATAGATGTATATAGTTGAGTAAACCCATGTAATACAACAATTACTATTAGCTACCTTCTGGGCTTTCTACTGCAGGCTGATGACTACCTCTCCTGCGGTTTCAGGCGAAAAATGTCGAGTCATTGGGCTGTGGCTGGATGGGTATGTGTCCGCTATTTTTCAGAAGTGAGCTACTGGGCACGCTCGGGCCGCATTCCACAGATCAGTAGACAAAGATGACGGAAGCGCAGGAGGAGTTGGATTATTGGCGTCATCTGATGCTCAGTTCAGATACAAACTCGATGCCGCGAAATGTGTGCTGAAGAAGAAGGCAGTCGCTCATCAGCGAGGCCACGACAATGGCCGCCGGCGTGACGTCATCGTAAGCGAGCCGTGTATAGGGGGCGTTCGCACAGCTAGGTATTTTCTTATTAACTGATGGCAAGGGGGTTTTATAGCCTCGCTTTCTTTTCAGTGCGGAGTGAATATAGTTTTCAGATTGCTCCCGCCCGATCCAAAGGGCTCAGCTGGATTCATCCATCCATCCATCCATCATCCATCGCAGAACAGCTCGGTGGTTGCCCAAGGCCTCTGGACTGGGTTCTTTGTGTTATCTACCTCGATCGAGAGCGAGGCATCAAATGAACACGAGTAGTGCGACAGCGTTCCGCTGGGGCTCGTCGCTGCTTCAATGACTGGTCATGAGCACGCGGCCTCAAAAAAACAAAACAAATATCTTTGTTGCCCACACAGCTGAAGTAAACCCGAGCCCCGAGCCGAGCCCCCCCCCCCCCCCCCCCCCCCCCCCCCCCCCCCCGACTGATCCATCGTCGTCAACTTTCCGGGACATTCTGTGGAATAAGAAATTTTCAAGGAAACAGCAAAATTCAAATTAAAGGGGCGATGCAACAATTTTTGTACTTTGCGCAAATACCGCTTAGAACGGATCCCTGACGTTAATTGACCCCGTAAGTGATGACGTCACAACAAGGCGTCTGGGTCCAAACAAACCGTTGCTAGGGACGTTGCTATGGACTAATGCATGGAGACTCCACATGACGCTAGATTTATGCTTACAAGTAAGTAAATAATTTTTTGTAAGCAACCTAACTTCTTGATATCGAATTATGAAGATGTTCTTGTCGTCTCAGTGTCGTATCGCAACGATGAAAGCCATTTCTGAAGACTACACTCCGCTTTGCTTTGGTAGCAGACGACACGATAGATTTGCTGGCCTCTGTTGCAGCGGGCGTCTTCATTGAATTGTGTCGGTAAACGAGCGACAAAAACAAGTGCATCACCATGGCCGTAAAGGCCTCCGCAATGTGCGTTTTTTTTTTTTTTTTTTCTGTGAAAAACCCAGCTTAGTTACGAGGGGTGAAAATGCAGTAAAATCAAACCACGTCATGCAGATCAGTTACGACGACGACCTGAAGTGCATTACCGGCGTAGTGCAGGCCAGCATAAGAAACAAATCGTACGCCGTCGAGGTAAGTCGTTTGTTATTATTATTATTGTGGTTGTCAGGTTATTAAAGAATTGCATGTCTATCGCAATTTCGCAGTATTTTTTTTTTTTTCCCCTTGGTATACATAAAATTCCGTGGATGTGCTCTTTTGGGGAAGATCTCCATCGAACCCGCGATGCGAGTACACTCTGTAATGAACTCACCTTATGTTTTTTATCCAGTTCTTTCGCGCTTTGGGGTCTTGCGGAAATCTGAAGAAACTGCAAGGGTCTTTCACCACGCGATGGTTACAACCAGGTATACGAAGCACCCTCGCATAGCGCGAGTCCGGAAACAAAATTTGGGATCTCTACCGATCGCCTGAAGTGCTTCTCTCACGGGTGCACCGTGCAGTGCGATCTTTTAGCAGACGATCATCTCGATCGACGCCCGGACTTTCGATAAACCATATTTTGCATCGCACCCCACTATGAATTCTTATATATGTCTGATACTCATATTTCAAACAAATGCGATGTCAGAATATCGTCTTTATTCACACGATTCAAACGACGGCCCCGGTTTGACCGGCCGGCGTGCGGCAGACGGCATACTTCTTGCATTTGTCGTCTGCTGCAGGCATCTCGAGGACCGGAAGTTGCAGTCGTGAATATTTCAGAAACGAGCGATTACCGGCACACTTCTGTCGAAACATATATGACATTCAAGCTTTCTACATTTGTGGTTTTTAGAAGTTTAAATCCTACTCCTGATTTTTGAACGGTTGGGTTTTCGTAGCGAAACCGAGCCATATGTATTCGTCCATAACAACGACCCTAGCAACGGTTTGTTTGGACCCATGACGTCACACTTACGGAGTCAATTAGCTATGAAACACGCGTTCGTTTTTCACCCCACGCAATAGAAGTCCCAGTAAAAAATTAAAGAAAAAAATGACCGCATCTCCACGTGGTGAATGATGTTGATTGGAGCGAAGCTCGGGTGGTGCTGATGATACTGATTTTGGTCATAGGTAGTGCTGCTTGCTGTCGGCGTTGACGTTTTGCCGCCGCTTCCCGAGCTCTGAACTCCGGGTCCGCTTGGCGTTTTTGACGCTGCGCAGCAGCTTCTCGCGCCCTGGTCTCCGGAGCAGCTTGCTGTCTACGTAGACGCTGAGGCGCTGCCGAGCTTTTCGGTCCTTTTCATTCATGGCAGTAGGAGAATGTGTGGTTTTCTTCTTTTTCTTTTTTTAAGCAGACAGATGGGATGGCATCTCACAACCCCCTACTCTTTTTTTTTCTTCTTGTTCTTTTTTCATAATTGTTTTTCATCTTTTTTTTCAATTTTTTTTTTTGCCCTACACGAGCACGTGAGCATGTGCTCACGTGCTCGTGAGCACGTGATCTCACGAGCAGAAGCACGAGCACCCGACGCCGGCCTACGGCGGACGGCGGACGAACATACGGACATGGCTAGCCCCTAAAGGTGTATCCACACGACGGACCGGGCCGCGGACCGATTGATCACGTGATGCGCGGCCCGCGGGCCGCCCGGCTGCAATGAGCATCCACACGGCGGACCAAAAGAGCAGACGACAGAGCGAACGGGCCGGTCTAACCTTCGACCTCACGGCTCCGCCAAACGCATGCAGCGAGCTGCTTTGAAGTTATTTGTAAGGAGCCAAGATGGAGGTTGAACGAAAGAGACGTTTAGCCGCGGTGGCCCTGGCGTTGACTATTGAGGACGAGGAGGACTTAAGTGAACCGAAAAGGGCAATCCCACAGAGCGGGGAATTGCTCCACGAGCGCGATGAAGTAAAAAGTTGCATCGTCGCACCATGCCGCCATCGTCGCACAACAAAAGGTTCGTCTTCTTCGTCTTCAACCGTTGGCGCCAAAAGAAAACGACTTTGGATTTAGATTCCAATCCAAAACGTTCAGCCGTGCTTAACCCGAAATCTCCGCCGCGCAGACGCCACTCTGCTTTTCCGTTTACGTACAGGGAGTGCACGTACAGGCCAGCTGCTGCACCGCTGGAAAAAGCGAGATACATACCGATACCTGCAGCAAATGTGGTGTAACCGAAGACCTCAATCACATGCTTGACGATTGTCAAAAGTTTGAAGAGGAGAGGAAAACATTCTCGGCTGAGTTGAGAAAGCACAAATTTGTGATACAGGACACAACACAACTTATATTTTCTTCTGGTACTCGTGCTACGAGGAAATTACTTCAGAGATTATTTTTGAATTTCCTGCGAGCCACTGGCCTACACACTCGACTGTAAAGGGCTCATATACTACAAACGTGACAAAAACAACAGTGGAAATTTCTGACCACTAACTTTAATACCTCCTCTGATCTGTTCATACCTATCCTCTTTCTTTTTATCTTCTCATTAATTTAATTTTACATTTTTCCTTTCGCGCGTGGGACAATGTCGGCCTAGTGGCAAGACTAACTCCAGCCAGATTTCCGATTGTTTTATTAAAACGATTCATCTCTCTCTCTCCAATCCAAACAACAAAAGTCAGCTTGTTGCCAGACTTAGCGCTTCAATTATACTAAAAACGCCGCGGTCCGCCGCCAAGGTCCGGGCAAGAAAAGTCGCTTGGCATTTCTCAGAAGCGCGGGCCGCGGACCGCCGGCGGACCTCAAATACCGGTGACGTAAGATCACGTGATGCACGGCCCGCGGACCAAAACACCAATTTGGTCCGTCGTGTGGATACACCTTAAAGGGGCGGTGCAACGATAATCGTTTTGAGCGTTTTTCACTTTGTGTGAGCTTACTGGCACTAGTGGGACCCAAGTACACTCGCACGCAACGCCACTGACCAAGAAACCTCTTTGTTGCGGTGTAATTTCAAGGAGAAAGCGAGCGTTTTCTTTCAATCTCTTCTTCGCAAATTTTGATGACGTACCCTGGTGGTAGCAGCATCCTCCAGGGACGATATTTGAATGCGGCTCATAGATTGGACCCGAGCATTGCGTGAGCACTCAATTTGGGCTCGTGATAATTGATAGCTCGAGAAGCATTCGGGTAGTGGCCCCTGTCCAATCGCTGCAACGACGACAATAGCCGAGCCATAACAATGTCTGGAACTCAGCGCGTGTCCTGTGCTTTGCCAACCCCAGCGCGTGGCTATGATCAACATTGGCGGCATATAATCGGCTCCAGATCACATGGCCGCATGTTCTGGCTGCGAGTTGAGGGGGTGGACGCTGCTCGTTTTTCTTTAATTTTTTACTGGGACTTCTATTGCGTGGGGTGAAAAACGAACGCGTGTTTCATAGGTCATTAACGTCAGGGATCCGTCCTAAGCTGTATTTGCGCAAAGTACAAAAATTGTTGCATCGCCCCTAAAACGAGGAGCGTTCTCCTCAACTCGCAGCCAGAACAAGCGGCCACCTGATCTGGAGCCGATTATATGCCGCCAATGTTAATCGTAGCCACGCGCTGGGATTGGCAAGCCACAGGACACGCGCTGAGTTCCAGACATTGTTATGGCTCGGCTATTGTGGTTGTTGCAGCGATTGGACACGGGCCACTACCCGAATGCTTCTCGAGCTATCAATTATCACGAGCCCAAATCGAGTGCTCACGCAATGCTCGGGTCCAATCTATGAGCCGCATTCAAATATCGTCCCTGGAGGATGCTGCTACCACCAGGGTACGTCACCAAAATTTGCGAAGGAGAGATTGAAAGAAAACGCTCGCTTTCACCTTGAAATTACACCGCAACAAAGAGGTTTCTTGGTCAGTGGCGTTGCGTGCGAGTATCCTTGAGTCCCACTAGTGCCAGTAAGCTCATACAAAGTGAAAAACGCTCAAAACGAATATCGTTGCACCGCCCCTTTAACTTGCGCTCTATGATACCCGGGCAATGGGCCTCCTGCGTTCCCCAGGGGGTGCTGCAAAAAGGGACTTGTTAGGCCTTGTTTTGGGTAGTACAAACTTTAGCGTCTCAAACTGTCATGCATGCAGAAGCGTGCCAGCTCTGGTGCCGAGCGCGAGATCACGATGAAAATACAAAGAAACAACAAAAATTCGAACGCCGTCAAAGCTAAGACGCTAAGCGCGTGAGCTAAGAACTGCCGTTCCACGCGTTCCAAAGTAGACATGACAAAGAAAAAGAAAAATTAAAGCGTGGCGTCACAAATGTTTTGACGTCACCACCGAGAGATAAGAAACGCGTACCCTAGCGGTGGTGTCATGAATTTGGCACTTTTTATTGTCTTGCGACGTTGAGTCTGGCCGATGTCTGGCGTCCAAAGGTGTTTTTTCGTTCTTCAGCACCAGACAGAATTAGAAAAGTTCAACCAACGTGCCATAAGTAGTGCGAGGCTCAATCAGCTGAGCTTGTACTACCCAAAATGAGGGCGCTACAGTTTGTTCAAAGCTTCAGCGCAGGAGGCCTATTAGAGTCCTCGGGAACATTACGGTCTTTTGTCAAGAAAAGCAGAAATTTAGAATTTTGCGAATGTGGCCAACAGGATTCAATGCAAAAATATTGGCCGCGACCTTTACCATCAAAGTCCACTAATGCATGAAAAGCTTTATAGGAAATTGGTGTGTCCATGTGACGTGTATTTTCCCGCTGAATTTAGCGGGGGAAACTGGATTTGTGTCTAGGTCACAAGACGTGAATTTCCCCGCTAAATTGAGCGGGTAACTGAATTGGTGTATAGGCCACGTGACGTCAATTTCTCGCTAAATTTAGCCGGGAAACTGAATTTATGCTCTGGTCACAAGACGGGAGTTTCCTGATAAATTTAGAGGGGAAACACCATTAACGTATAGGTCACGTGATGTCAATTTCCCCAAGGTGTATAGGTCACGTGACGTCTGGTGACGTCACGTCACTCCACTTTCCCCGCTATATTTAGCGGAGCATGCACGGACGGACGGACAGACATAATATTAAAATTGCGGATGGCGTTAAAAAAAAAAAAACTATTTCATGCCTTCAAGCTTTGTAGAGCCGTGGAATAAAGCTCTACGCGTCAAAAAGTTTAATTCCTGCTTATTGACATTTTATGACTGTCGTCTAAAATATTCCCGGGGAACGTCGCGATGTTTGCTGTTGTTCAGTTGACATTCTCATTTTAGTGCATTTAGCGGAGAAGCGCTGAGAGAGTAAGTCCAAGTAAGTTGCGGATCATTCTGCCCAACAGAGAAAGCAGAACCCGACTTCTATGAAGCGAACGTATGCAGGCGAGCCGGCTATAGACCTTTTCCGCTTACTCTCGCCCCCGACCGCCAAGTAGGTACATCTGGTATGAGCGACGAAAAAATATTAAAACATTTCAACCTGCAAATAGTAAAAAAATAGAGGGGAGAGAAAACGAGAATGGGTGACGGTTACGCTTTTCTCCTAAATGCATTCTATTGGCGTGGCGATGGCAAAACCAGTGTTTTCGCCCATACTGGAAGTGACGAAAATTCAAGATGGCGGCGCCCTTGAAGAAAGGGTCTATACTTCGTTTCAGCTTCAGTCCAGACGCAGCGGGCTCGTTCCGTATCGCGTCGGAGAGAGCACGCCACCATGTTGGCTTACTCTCTGGCACTCCTCCGCGCGCCTCCCGATTTTCGGGGGAACTGCGAGATCGCGCGAGAGAGAGTCGGGCCTGCCCTCCGAGTGGACGGCCGTGTGGTCGGGGAGTCCTGGATTGCGCTCCGGGCGACGGGTCGAGTCGCGGCGTACGAGCTCGTCCGACCGGCGATGATTCGACGCTAGCGTTCCCCCTGGCTCTGACAGTCGGCGTCCCCACTACCTGTGGACGTCCGTCTGCCGAGAGCCCTGGCCCCGAACTCCTGTGGCGACGGGTAGCGGCGTGAGCTCGTCCGACCGGCGATGACTCCGCTCGCAATTACCCCTTTGGCTCTCAGGTCGGCGGCGCCGCGGGCACTCCGTGTCCGCGGCTCGCTTGACCGCAGTGTCTTGTTGGGGACCCCTGGTACTCAATAAACGCTGTTGGATACCGGGATCATCGTTGTTGGCATGGCGTTGGCCGAACCCGGCGCGGCGACTGCCCTCGCTGGTAGTGGCCGTCGGCCGCGCGGTGGGACGGGCATCGGATTCCCCGTCGGGCACCACCGGTCCCCGGAGGTAAAAGTACGTAATCCCTCCCCCCCCCCCCCCCCCCCCCCACACACACACACACACACCACACACACACACACACACAACGTACAGAAACATGAGGAACACCATGATGGTGCCCTTTATACGCTGTTTGATTAGTCGCATCAGCTCGTAGCGTTGGCTGCGCCAGGACTGAAGTTGAAACGAAGTATAGGAAACATCGCACTCTAAACCCCGCGATACGGTGATATAAAAAATAAACTTCTATCTTTATTCGGGAGAAAGGGGGGGGGGGGGGGGGGGGTCCCTTATCGGGTGGAATCATGAGATAAAGAAACACGTGTTGCTCAACGTTTTCTTTCTCAGCAGGAGATATACATGACTGGGTGAGTTAAGAGTTCATAATCTGAACCCTGACAAGACAGGGATAATTTCTCCTTGTCTCAGGGTTTACATGAAGATGTTTCCTAACCATCTCGGCCTGCATACGTTCGCTCCTTGCAAATAGAGCTGTTGCGTATCGCCCTCTCCAACGTCTGCACGTGTCAGAACATTTAATTTAAACGGTAACGGTGTGCGTGTTATTCTTTTACTTCTTCCCAATTTGTGGCTTCGGCCAACCGGAAAATACTGTTCGCTCCGCGGAAATTTTTTCCCCCTCTTTTTATAACGAGTTTGGAACTATTTTTTTTAAGAACCTGGGCTGGCAGGGAATTAAAAACTAAACGTACAAAAAACGCAGGAAAGAAAATCTCGTTATTGCGTAAACATTATTAAAAAATAATAATCAAAATACTATATATCAAACAAGCCAAAATAGGTTAAATCTAATTCTCTTGCCAGTCGTGTTCCTCGGAGGATCCACGTGATAGAATGAAGCACAAACTGAAACGTCGAGCCAGAAAGGGACCGCGAAAAAGCATCGAGGTTCTACCCCTATGAGATCTGGTGCGTCCACTTTTCCGCAAAGCACGTGGGAAAGCCAATCGCTGCGCCATCTACGGAGAGAGCTGGGCTAAGAGTGTACTAGAACCGGGAGGTATGTCGACCGCTTCGGCATATCTCCATATGAGCTGGGTGTTGAGTGGCCCAATTCTGCCGTCGGGGCCTGGGGGTGGCGCTGCCTGTCACAGCGGGGTCAGAAGGCCGGTCCGGCAGCGTTTAGCGTGACTGGCTCAGGTTGTGTTGTTGTGACTATTTAATAATACTAATACTAATAATAATAATAATAATAATAATAATAATAATAATAATAATAATAATAATAATAATAATAATAATAATAATACTTTATTTTCCATCCTTTATGATGGTGGGGCCCAAGAAAAAAAAGTTTTGCGTTGTGTGTGAGGCGATACAACATTGTATGCCTGCTATCTGTGTCGAAGAGACACGGGACTCGCAACGGTATAAAATACGGCAAAGAAAAAGTCCGAGGACAAATAAGCACTTCTTATGAGTTGTGAATGTGAAAGCATGAACTTCTTTTTTCGCTCCCTTTCTGCGGCGTACTGGCGTGGACGGCCGAGCGCGCGTTTTCGTGGAGTGGCCGCGCCGCGCTGAGCTCGGCCGTGCAGCCCCTCCGGAGTTCGTTCGTGCGGGCTCTGCGGCCAGGCCCGCACCGCCGCACCTGGGGCCCTGCAATCATATGTAAGCTTCTACCTTTTTTGCGGTTTCCACGTCGCAAGCCAGCGGGCACGGAGAGAGTAACTAAATATCAGTGCATCATATTTTAACCGGACGACGCGGAAACCTCCTCCACCTACGGGGGCGACCCGCGGTGCCGAAAGCGGGCGATATGTGACGTCTTTGGTCCTGGGCTTACTACTGGTCAGAACCGCTAAAAGTTTCTTTTTAGTCGAAATACAAAATATAACTGGCGCAACCCGTTTCAATTGTTTGTAAAAGTAGTTTTTGTTCAGTATTTTAGATCAGAAAAGAAACAAATGCAGTTTATAAAGTACGGAAACAAGAAATGACCCGTCGACATACCCGCCACCAAGCGGTGGAAAAAGCGGCGCATACTAGAAAGGTGTGGTGGGATCAGGCACCGACGAGCGGCGAACGTAGAGAGGTCCCGGATGTGCACGGCGGCGCTGCAGTCGAGAATCCGACCGGTTCCGAGTGTTCCGAAGGCCTTCGGCGACCAGCTTTGGCTTGCGGTTTGGCCCTTTGGCGGTAGGCAGGGCGAAGTGGCTCCCGTTCTGAACTGATCTTTACCCCGTGTTTGATGCCGTTTGTGGCCAATGAGTGTCATGCCGAATTAGTGTTTAATCGCGCAGCAAATGCAATGCGAGCCGCCCAGACTGCCCGCTTCATAGAGCCTATCCAGAACATGCTTTAGTGGCGCCCTCTCGAGCCGTCAACGCGGAGTGCGGCAGCCGTGAGCGCTCGCTGAGCTCACTACCCCTCCTCTGGTTCACGGCCACTCAAGCGACCAAGGACGTCATGAAGGAGGTCCTTTTTTTGCTTTTTTTTTAATTTTAATTTGCCTATAACTTTTAAAATAAAGCAAAGTTCGAGGAAATAAAAGTTTCATTAAGTTACTACGTTCAGTGCGCTCAGGTTCGGTGCAAATTAAAACCAGTAAAAAAGTCCTTGCAGGGCCCCTTTAACGGCGGCCGGGCCGCTGCGTGCGCTGCGCCGCCATGGAGAGGGCTTCTTTGGTGGTGTCCCTTGGAACTACGCCGCGCGAGAGCCAATGGGAGCCTCGTTCCTTCATGACACGCGCCAGCCAATGGGAGCATATCCATCAGATTTCTGCTACAGACGACAGGCTTCGCTCCACTGGGACAGGGAAAGGTGCCGCTTGGCGCGGCTTCAAAGCTGATGACCTCCGTTCGCTCCATGAGACAGTTAACGCTTCCGCATTAAAAGACGGAACAGTGCTGTTTTGTGCAGGGATGCAATCTGGGTTACTACACATGCAAAGAGAGCCCCTTCTTGTTTCGGACGCCAAGCAATGTCTCTTTCTTCCCGGAATAGGATCGTCTGATTTCAAGGGGAAAACAAAACTGACGAAGAGGAAAAAAAAAAAGTCTAAGAAAAATGTGTGACGACCTGTGTGACACGTCACAGATATCAAACTTCTCCAAGTGGGATTGCTCTTGAATAAACACAGCAGTTGAAGTTGCTCCATTTATCTTGCCAGTCCTTGTGTTTATTTTCATATGATGCATGATCACTACTTCGTTCCACCTTATCTGCGAGCGAAGTCAAATCTAGAAGCGCGAGATCAGCGCTTTTTGCGTTTCTCCCCAGCTCGCACGCTCGAGCAAAGCCTGAACGCACGGAGCTTTCGTGCTCGCGCTTCCAGCTTCGCCTTCGCTCGCACATAAGGTGAAACGAAGTATAGATGAAATACATTCAGATATTTCCTGGACTAAAAAGTATTAACACCAGAACAAAAACTAGGTATTTAAAGGTCTGGAAAATGTACAGAGCGCGACACTGTTAGCGCGAACAAGCGATCGCCGGTTTTTCCAGTTTTTCTCTTTGAAACCAAGGAATGTGATCCAAGTTATTATTGCTACGGAAAGAGCTCATTTAGTTATATAATGTAAGCGATAAACTTTCGTGCTCGCTAATACTATTTAGAAGTAAAATGCGAAAATGCGCCGATGTCGTGTTCGCGCTAACAGTGTCGCGATGTGTACAGCTGCCGAAAACATAATTAAAAGAGCGTTGGCACTTAAAGGGGCCCTGTAATCATATTTAAGCGTCGACCTTTTTTGCGGTTTCCACGTCTCTTGAAGTTCGGGCAAGCCAGCGGGCACGGAGGGGGTAACTAAATGTCAGTGCGTCATATTTTAACCGGACGACGCGGAAACCTCCTCCACCGACGAGGGCGACCCGCGGTACCGAAAGCGCGCAAAATGTGACGTCTTTGGTCCTGGGCTTACTACTGGTCAGAGCAGCTAAAAGCTTCTTTTTAGTCGAAATACAAAATATAAGTGGCGCGAACCGTTTCAATTATTTATAAAAGTAGTTTTTGTTCATTATTTTAGATCAGAAAAGAAACGAATGCAGTTTATAAAGTACGGAAACAAGAAATGACCCGTCGACATACCCGCCTCCAAGCGGTGGAAAAGGCGGCGCATACTAGAAAGGAGTAGTGGGATCAGGCGCCGACACGGAAAGGTCCCGGATGTACGCGGCGGCGCTGCGGTCGTATGGACAGAAGAATCCGACCGGCTCCGAGCGTTCCGAAGGTCTTCGGCGAGAAGCTTTGTCTTGCGGTTTGGCCGTTTCGCGGTATGGCAGCGTGAAGTGGCTCCCATTGTGAACCGATCTTTACCCCGTGTTTGCTGTCGTTTGTGGCCAATGAAGTGTCATGCCGAATTTGTGTTTAATCGCGCAGCAAATGCAGTGAGAGCCGCTCTGGCTGCCCGCTGCATACAGCCTATCCAGAACATGTTTTAGTGGCGCCCTCTCGCGCCGTCGACACGGAGTGCGGCAGCCGTGAGCGCTCGCGATGAGCCCACTACCCCTCCTCTAGTTCACAGCCACCCAAGCAACCAAGGACGTCATGAGGGAGGTTATTTTTTGCTTGTTTTTGTAATTTTAATTTGCCTATAACTTTTAAAATAAAGCGAATTTCGAGAAAAGAAAAGTTTCACTAAGTTAGTACGTTCAGTGCGCTCATGTTTGGTGCAAATTAAAAACCAATAAAAAGGTCCTTGCAGGGCCCCTTTAAGTGTTGGGGAAAGCATCGCACATCATATCATACTCAAACCTCGCTTTCTTAATTATGGTTTGTATGGTACGATAAAAAATTCTTCTATAACAACACAAAAAAAAAATGCGAGACTGAAAATTGACCACTCCCAAACGGTTTTTGCACTTTGAATATAGACCTTTTCTGTTTCCTGTCGTTCTCAGTCACGTGGGTTCCATATCTGGTATGCGGGGCGAAAAAATAATAAAACGTTTGAACCTGGAATATGCGAGAAAATATAGCTGAGGCAAATCAGGAATGTGTGACAATCACGCATTTTTCGTAAACACCTTCTAGCTTCGGGGAGAGATCAAAAAGATGTTTTACCGCATACCAGAAGTGACGATATTCAAGATGGCTGCGCGCATGTGGAAAAGGTGTATAGGCTTCTGCCGCTCGCGTAAAGGCCGGTTCTCACATGGAGCGAAGCGGGATGTAGCGCTCCTCACGTGCCGTCAGCTACTTTCGCCTGCCCACGAGCAGACATTTTGGCGGTTGCGAATGCAAAGCTGGTGAAACGCTTGCCGGTCAGCACGACGCTTAGGCGCGAGGTTAGCGCTATGCTTGTAAGCGCTACGCCGCTGCAGTGTGGGAACGGCCTTAAACTCACGCTTATTTCCCATGAATGCCGGTTCAGACACTTGCGTTTAGAAGTGCGTTTGACTGCGGTGCGTCGAGAACCGAAAGCTGAGTCACCGACACATATGTGCCTTCGTAGGAAGCGTGGAATTCAATTCAGAGGAATCATCTTGGCGCCGGCGATATAAGCAGCAGGGAAGGTACTGGTTTCTCGCTGCCGCAACGCAGTCAAACGCAGTCAACCGCAACTGTCTGAACCAGGCTTTACTCTTTCTGAAAATCGAGCAGGCAAGAACAAACGAAGAATAAAGCCATATTCACGCCGAATAAAGCTTATCTGCTGCGACCGCCAGGCCTCTGTCAGCCGTCGTCTGCGCTTTGCCCCACAGCGCCCTCTCCGGCGTGCAGGTAGATTCCGACACACTCACGGACGCCGGACGGCACACCTCCCCATTCTAGTACGCCCTAGCTGGGCAGACGACGAGACTAGTTATACGTTTAAACAGAAGGAAAATAGTATGCGCTGTGGTACCGAGTATGACATATTTCGCTGAGCTCGTTGTCATAGCGCGGACTGTTTTTGTTCTCTTTTCGTTCAGGTCGAAACGTATTACCAGCCTCGTCATTGGCCGAAATCCCTGCGTAGATTCGAGAAACTAACTTTCCCAAATACTTTGCGGGAAAGTATACCGCTCCAGATTTCTTAGAGTCATGGACAACTTAAGATATGCGGGGCGTGGCCTATATTGATGACGTATTTTTGCTCCACGGTTCGTCTTCTTTCAGCGTTCTTATATCGGCTAAGGCCGCATGCAATCTAAGTGGCTGCAGAGCAGTAATATAGGCTGGTCGGGATTCCCCGCGAAACTGGCGAGAGTGATTAAACGATTTTCGCGTGTTCCAAATTCCACGCAATTTCCGGTTGATTTTTTTTTTTTTTTCGCGCGTGCGTGTGATTGTTGAATCTTAGCCAAGTTTGGCGCCAGCCACAAGGTTTCCGCGTTGTCGCGGGACGCTCGGCAAATCTGAAATTGTCCCGCGACGGCGCGAGGGGCGCGCAAAGCTCTTTATTTAAGAGGCCCGCCGCGGAACGGACGGCGTCAATTATGCGCGGCGGAAAGGAGGATCTACGCATGCATCAAGAAGAATGCACATGTAGTTAGAGGCACCTTTCGACACACTTGTCACCTCCCATCCCGTCTCTTACCCCGTACTTGCCTTCGAGTCCGTTCAGAGACTCCAGCTCTCGCACATAAGGAATTTAAGCCGTGTACTTCGTCATCTCGAGAAAAAAACACAACGAAGACACTTAAAGGGGCCCTGCAATCATATTTAAGCGTCTGCCTTTTTTGTGGTTTCCACGTCTCTTGGGGTTCGGGAAAGCCAGCGGGCATGGAGAGAGTAACTAAATATCAGTGCGTCATATTTTAACCGGACGACGCGGAAACCTCCTCCGCCTACGAGGGCGACCCACGTTGCCGAAAGCGCGCGAAATGTGACGTCTTTGGTCATGGGCTTACTACTGGTCAGAGCTGCTAAACGCTTTTTTTTTTAGTCGAGATACAAAATATAAGTGTCGCGAACCGTTTCATTTATGTATGAAACTAGTTTTTGTTCAGTATTTTAGATCAAAAAAGAAACAAATGCAGTTTGTAAAGTACGGAAACAAGAAATGATCCGTCGACGTATCCGCCACCAAGCGGCGGAAAAAACGGCGCATACTAGAAAGGGCTAGTGGGATGAGGCCCCGACGAACGGCGAGCGTAGAAAAATTCCGAGCGTTCCGAAGGCCTTCGGCGCGGGCTTGGTTGGCGATTTGGCCATTTGGCGGTATGGCAGCGCGAAGTGGCTCCCGTTCTGAACTGATCTTTACCCCGTCTTTGCTGTCGTTTGTGGCCAATGAAGTGTTATGCCGAATTAGTCTTTAATCGCGCAACAAATGCAATGCGAGCCGCCCTGGCCGCCCGCTTCATACAGCCTATCCAAAACATGCTTTAGTGGCGCCCTCTCGAGCCGTCGACACGGAGTGCGGCAGCCGTGAACTCTCGATGAGTCCACTACCCTTCCTCTGGTTCACGGCCACTCAAGCCAGGACCTACGACGTCATGAAGGAGGTTATTTTTTGCTTGTTTTTGTAATTCTAATTTGCCTATAACTTTTAAAATAAAGCGAAATTTGAGAAAAGAAAAGTTTCATTAAGTTCCTAGGTTCAGTGCGCTCAGGTTCGGTGCAAACTAAAACCAGTAAAAAAGTCATTGCAGGGCCCCTTTAAGACGGACGAAAATAATCCCTGGAGAAGGGGAACAAGAGCGACAAAAGACAAACACAAATCTCTAAACACAGCTAGGCGACTAGTGCGCGACCGAAAAAATCCGCCTGGTCATTTTAGTTCCCTTGCACCTTTGCATTTAATTGCATTATAAACACTTCAAACTATTTACGTGCAGGAATGCGAAAGGGCATTATAGTCCGGCGGTGACATCGCGCTCCCCCACTGAGCAGGCGCGGCGCCCCCGTCGGCTCCACGGCTTTCGTGACGAAGCAGCTGCGTCGCTGTGCTTTTCTTTGCATTTTATTTCTGAGGCGCGTCCGCTTCGACCTTGAGCGGCGCGTGTTTGATGACGTACTTTTATGGCCATTTTTCGAGCACAGCGCCGACGACGCCTTTTCGCGTAATGGGACATATAGGGCTTTCGCCTTAAAACAAAGAAACAAAACATACGTGCGAACGTAGCACCGACGAGCCGAGTTCTCTACGAAATCTGTTTTCCTTCAGACGAAGAGGAGAGCCAATCGCCGCAATCTACTCGACCTACTGACGTCACGCCACTACGGTGGCGCTGCTGTCGGTACTGCGCATGCCCAAGTGCTCCACTCGTCCCGAATCTGGTTTCTGCGCACGGGCGATGCCTACACCTGGGCAAAGCGAGCTCCTTTGTATACGCCCTGTGTTAATGTATGGGGGGAGCAAACGGAGAGGCCGCGAATATGTCTGTCTACGTTTCACACCGAGACCGACTGCAGTCAACTCCACGATCCGACGGAGGCAGTGGCATACCAACTTGATTTTGGGTGGGGGGGGGGGGGGGGGGCAAACCAGGCCCTTCCCCCAGAACCGGGGGGCGGTGCCCTTGGCATCCCTTGGGAGCCACCGGCCAGTGTTCGTCCTGCTCAGTGGCGGCTGTTTCAGGGGGGGGGGGGGAACCTATGCCTTGCCCCCCCCCCCCCCCCCCGGTTGGTACGCCCATGGACGGAGGCAATCAAGCAGCCCCCAAAGTACCTCGTCGCGGCGCTCGTCGTCTTTGTATGCTCTCGCTATATCGCCGGCTAAAGCAATCACGCGTAGAAAACAATGGCGCAGGGATCACGCCTAAAGAGATACCGAGCGACATTCTTTGAAACGCCGACTGCGTGACAGTGCAGGTTTTAGAAAGCGAATGGCGGCGCACAGCAGGGGAAGACTGGAGTTGACTATATACTGAATGATGCCATTTTGTTGGAGCGGAATGTGCTCTATCATTTGTATCGGTCGTCGTTAGTCGCAAAAAGAAGCGATCGAGGGACTTTAATCACGCCGCATTCGATGTGCTGGGCCGCTTTAGCCGGTGATAAAAAACGCGTGTAAGCGACGAGCGCCCTGACGATATGTACACACTCTCGACGATGCTCGACCGACTTTGGAAATTTGGGTCCCGCTAGTTTTGGCGGGACCCCGATTCCGCTAAGTTTGCCGATTGTGTCGCTGTTTTAGAGCGCAGCTCTCAGGCGCCCGTTACCGGGTTGAGCGACGTCGGCGTCGACGTCGGGTAGCTGAGCGCGTTGCATTATGGGACGTCACAATTTCCCCGCTACATTTAGCGAGAAAACTGAGTTGGTGTTCAGGTCGCGTGACGTCAATTTCCCCGTTAAATTTAGCGGGAAAATTTTCCCGCTAAATTTAGCGGGGAAGTTGACGTCACGCGACCTCAAGACCTATTCAGTTCTCCCGCTAAATATAGTCAGGAAAATGACGTCACATTACTTCGTGTCACGTCACCCATGAACAAATTCAGCAGGAGGAGAAGAGGAGGAGGGCCATACACTCCCCTTTGTACCCCCCCCCCCCCCGCATCCTCCTTAAGAGCTGCGCTATAGTATCGCATTGCAGGGATTTGTAAAAGTCTCATTTTTTTCGTCAAGCTCTTTTGTAACCTTTCGCTCGTTTCATGGAAACAGCAAAGGTCGCCAACGGGTTCTCCCCTTCCTCCACCCCCAATTTTTTTTTTTTTTTTGTTTTCCGTGACGTCGCAAAATAATGCGCTCGTAATGAGTAACGTAACTTCTCCGGAAATTCGGGAGCAGAGCCTGTCCCGAAGTTCTTACGATGGAACGGACGACGAACGAGGGAATATAATTGGAAGGTATGGAAATTTGAAGTTATTTCTACAAATACATGATTTCTTTCACTGATTGATGGACGACGCCAATTGGGCAGCGGACGAGTTTCGCGTCCGGCCTCTGGTCCCAGGTCGTCTTGCTTCGGCGGGAACCCGGCAATGGGAGCGAAGATGGTCATTCTACCGCGCAGCCAGGGCTCTCGGATGATGTCCGATATCCCCGATGCGCATCTTCGATTTCCAAGTTCCGCTTTCGTGTGACGTCGTAGAAATGAGTAGAGCACCACAAAGGCTACGTCGTCTCGTGATTTCAGAACAAAGCAGTTTTCAATCGAATTGAGAAGGACAATAAACCCTTTTGGAAATTCAGTCTAGCAACTTTGATCACCATCATCATCTCAGTGTATGGCACCTGCGCCAAACTAATGGAGGCCTCCTTGAGGCCGATGAAGGAAGACGCTGAAGATACTACCAAGCGAAGGTATGTGAGGTCTGTACGTTCGGGACATCCGTCTCAACATGACGCACGAATCAGATACAACGGCTGCGGAAGCATTTATCTCCGAGTGCTGTCCACCATCTCTTGGCACAAGTTTATCCCTAAAGCCCTTCGATGGAGGAAATTATATCGAGGGGCTTATGGGTCGTCGCTTTCTACTGGTCAGTTCTTATGTTGACACAATCAAAACGGGAAAAAAAAATTAATAAAGAATTATCAGGCGATCGAAGAACCAATTCTCATATGCCATTGAGGAGCAAAAGTGACGGCGTTCGATACAGTACAGTTTCACGACCGCCATTACTTTGTCGGAAGTGAAACTTCCTTTTGGGCCACTAGATGGTACTGAATTGCGAAAAAGATCTAGGGTATAAACGTATAATGCTGGACTTCGACAACATAATCGTAATCTTAAAGGGGCCGATGACACAATTTCTGGACTTTCAGTAAATACAGGTTAGAACTATTCCTTGGCATTTATAACCAATAGGAAATACGCATTCGTTCTGTTTTTGTTGTCGTTTTTCTTTTCACCAAGCACTCGCAGAAAAAGATACGACAAAAACGAGCGGCTTTCAGCCCCTCAACTGGCAGCAAGAATAAGCGGCCACGTGATTTGTAGCCAATTACATGCCGCCAACATGTTTATCATATACACACGCTCTGGAGTTGGCAAAGAACAGGGAACGCGCCGAGTTCCAGATATTGTTGAGTTTCGGTTATTCCCGACATCTCAGCGATTGGGCACGAACCCCTACTCGAATGTATGTCGAGGTATTTATTGTCGCGAGCTTAAATCGAATGCTCAAGCAGTGCTCGTGTCCACCTTATACGAGCCGCGTTTAAATATCGTCACCGCTGGGATCGCAAAGCCTCATCACGAATTCCTGGGGATTGCGTTGCTGACAACGCCAACAATGCGATACCCACAACTTCGTCATCGGGTTTTGCGAAAGAAAAGACTGAAAGGAAACGTCCGCTTTTCTTCTCGAAATTACGCGGCGACAAAGAAGCTTCTCGGTCAAAGGCGTTGCGTTCGAGTATACTTGGGTCCCACTATAGCTTGTGGGAAGTGAGAAACATGCCAAACTAATATCGTTGCACATTCCCTTTAAAAACGGCAGTGTATAATACACAACGATACGGAACGAGAGAGAGAGAGAGGGGGGGGGGGGAGAGGAACTAGACAAGAAAGAACACCTCGGGAAGGAACATCGCCAAAAATACAGGACGGCGCTGAACACACACGGCAGGTCAGCGCCGTCCTGTCGTGTGTGTTTCTTTTCTATACCCTGGTCCAAGTTTTTTTTTTTTTTTTTTTTTTTTTTTGCCGCTGTTCTTTTTTAAGATGTTCACCTCAAACCAACTATACCTGTTTTCACCTCAAGAACCGAAGTAAAACAAGTCCGACTCCTCGCGGAACATTACTAATTTCCCCCTTTATGTGGATAATGAAGACATATGGAGGTGAATTTTAGATTAGATATATGTTACCTTATCAAGACGTACACGTTCGAAACGCCAAAAGCATCGCTTTTTCCTCTGACAACCGAATCTCGTTGAACTATTTCGCGCCGCGCAGGAGTAATGCGCAGAACGTACTTTTTTCTTGAGGTGAAAACAGGTATAGCTCAATACGTCACATTATTGAACTAAGAACACGCTTCACTCACCAGCCTTCGAGCAATGTCGGCCCTGCCAGGAAATACGGTATCACAATAGAAACTGAACGGTGGCGACTCGACAATACAAAAAACGAACAAAGCCCCGCAGCACTTCATGCAGAATGTTTCTTTTTTTTTTTCTTTTTATGATCTTACGTTTGCTGCTCTTTCCGCTTGACATCCACTGCTGTGTGTGATGTTTGCGTGTATGTTTTTCCAGCCTGAAGTTAGTCTGCCTCAACGGGCGACTAGCTGTAGTTGAGCAATTTAGCCAGTGCGGTAGAAGCCGCTAGCCTGGGGTCTTTAACGTGCACCACGCAGTAATGGTACACGACCTCACGCCGGTACGATGCTCATCCAGATCGAAGCGGGCAGGGGGAGGGGGGGGGGGGGGGGACTGAACCCAGGATCCCTGGGTTCTGCAGCGCGAGCTTTAGCTTCAACATTAAAAGAAAAAAAAATGGAGGAAAAAGGTAGCAACGGCGCGTCTTCCTCCCTTCTACTGACGCGCCCCCAAGAGGACACGAGAAGAAGGGAGGAACGAGACGTTTTTCTCCTTCTTCAGGCAGACGGGACAAAGGTTCCCTTCTCCCGCCTCATCCTCTTACGGTTTCGTTTTTCGAGCACGTCGCGCACGTTGTTTAATGAATGCTGTTTCATTCGATATTTTGAACGAGAATTGAGGGTTGCTTATGACTTAATATTTTCGTCGTAGTTCTCGTAGAAATTAAACTCGAGGAGCGCGACAACCCTGGCGTCACGGCCTACGGAACAGGACCCATTGACCGAGGTTCGTGTCATCGTACTACGACCAAGTCGCTCGTGGTCCTGTCTTCTGAAGCTAGTCAAGTGACACAACAGGTAAATTGTGGGATCTCTCCCAAGCAAGCTTTTTTTTTTTTAGCTTGTTGGAAACAGGCAGAGCAAACAGAAAGCAATCGGGAGGGCTGGTAAGCAGGCGTCAAACATGACATTTCAATTGCCGTTTTTTTTTTGCAGTTTGTTTGTGTTCTTTTGAAACTGGTGTGGCCCGCGAAAGCTAATCGAGTGTTGAAATATCACGTACGTGTGGCATCACCATTGCATTACCTTCTGCGGTAACTTCTCGGTCTGACGTGACGTACGGCAAAGCAAGCGTTGGTCTGGCATCGCGTAACTATAGCGTAGCAACCGAGTTATGTTCTAGCTGAATCCGTATTCACGTTTCTACCGTCACTTCGGAATAAAAAGGACATACTCGACAAATGAAGTTTACGCACCAGATGATGCGAGGGTTATCTTATACCCTGTTTATTTGAGCTGTACGTCAAGAAATGTAGCAAATAGAAGATGTATGCTCGTTGGGCTCCGCGGCAAAGTATCCGAGCGGTGTTGGCGGCCACGAAGCTAACGAAGGATTCCATCGTAACTTACACACAACTTCCGATCATTTCGCTTGGCGTATTCGGATTTGTAGTTTTTAGATTTCGTCCTACGCACGTTTTGCGTCATAGCAAAGAACATGAACAGTTTCTGCCGCAACGTGATAAGTCACGCAACCGAAGCAAAGCTCAGAAAATACCTTGCCCCATCACGTGATGCTGGTCACGTCATCATCATCATCATCATCGAGCGATCGCAGCGCTCCAAGCGGTGCCGCTCGGGGCTATATCGAACTTGAGAATCTGCGCGAGCAGCGAACGACGGTTCGCTCTGATTAAGGCGTGGTCCCACTGGTAATACATCAATACTTTGCCAATGTGACCGAAGGAAGAGACCCTGTTCAGACAGCGTCTGCGGCCCGTGTATTGGAGTGCGACTTGATTGCGACTATCCTTGCAATCAGAGCTCGCTTTCATCCCCATCTTTCATCTCCTTCAACTTCTCTCCAGACCCATCCTATTAGGAGCGGTGGTTTCTCGCACCCTTAATCCTATTAATTTCGTCGTCGCCTCGTTAATCCACACACACACACACACACACACACACACACACACACACACACACACACACACACACACACACACACACACACGCACACACACACACACGCACACACACACAAAAAAAAACATTATCGCGTGAGGCTAATATGCAGTCCTTGTGCGTTTTTTTTTTTTTTTTTCTGGACGCATTTTTTAAATGTTAACGTAGAATAATTTCGCCGGCGCGCCATTTTGCCACGCCTCGATTAGAGTGTTCACTCTACCTCGGTATCTCGACCCGGCGTGCAAACTTTTGTGGGAGGAAAAAAAAAAAAAAACCCGCTTTACCTCGAATCTGCGCGCAACACTGCTAATCATTTATAGGAAAAGGTCAGAGGTGGCGTGAAACTAACCGGTGATCACAAAGCTAACTTACACCGCGTGCTGGCTTCTTTTTTTTTTTTTAACTTGCGTAGCATCAACTATAGCACGGGAGGCCGCAATAACGAAATACACTATAAAAATAATTAAGTTAGCCAGGCTACTTCAAACGCTAGTGTTTGCAGGCACCCTAGCTCAAATCGGTGCCTTGATATCAGTCTTTATTCAAACATTATACCAGCCAATGAGAGGCCGGCAAAGCAGTATTAAAACGACCATTCCCGCAAATCAGCACGCGGTAATAACCTTTCTGCGAACTACCTAATTTGCAGGCAGCGCTCGACCCATGTGCACTATTACTTTGTCCCTGTTTTTTTTTTTATTTTGCGGTTTGTTTGCCGGTTAGTTACCTAATTATACGGTACAGGCTTCCGACAACATTTCTTTTATTAAAGCAATACTGGTGACGTCATGCACTCGATTCTGACCTCTGAAACGGAACCAAGAGAAACATATATTAAATATACGAAGTTCGGATTTTTTATGAAACAAAATGTGCACTTGAAGTATATCTTTACCGTACTGAAAATATACGAGGGGGGGACTCAAAAGGAACTAGAATTCATTTTCTCAAAAACGTGTATTTATTTTTACACGCCCAAATTTCACTTACCTTTAAATTGTACTCTCCGACTGACACTGTTGGCGGGACGTTTCTTCCAATGATTAAAGGGTAACCCCGGTAGATTTTCTCGATTTCAGACAACCGTTCTTAAGGCCCGTTCACACTCTTGCGACCTCTTAAACCTGGGTTCCTTAAAACTTCATAAACCAGAGGACACACTGGCGCCATCTATTGGGTAGCAGTGTAAACTCGGCGGTCCAGCATATTTTTTTATTTCTCTCGCGCATTATCCTTTCTTTCTTGGCTCGAAAAACTTTTGTCAATGTTATAAACGAGCCTTTCTATGGGTATTACGCACATTTGACCTCGGAAATCCCGCAAAACCTTCGCTCTTGTGAAATGCAGTTCCAGGGTCACCGCATAGATGGCGCCATGCCAGTGTGTTACCTCGTTCTAAACAAATTTAAGAAGTATTAAGAGATCTCGTCTCTCTCAGTCGTACTCGGTCGCAAGAGTGTGAACGGGCCTTTAGTGAAGTGCCCTTAAATTACAAAATGCCCCCCCCCCCCTTTTTTTTTTTTGATGCCTCGTGTAGTTTTTGTAGATATCTCAAAGCTTTGTTTCGGGAGTCAACGGCGGAATCGAAATCACCGGCTCGGGCATGATGGCAACCCTTGTGATCAGCTGCATATGTGACAGAAAGTTCGTGTGACACCAAGTGTGACACAACGTTCGTACCACGGTACCGCGAAAAGTAAGACTGGCCTAGTGGCAAGAGCAGTTCCGATCGGTCAGGTAAGATATGCTACGGCTGTTTTAGTGCTTTCCTTAGTAGAGATCAAAAGAGCCAGCCCCAGCTAGGACTCAAGTTGCGCTATTCGATTCGAGGCAGTATTCGCACATCTATACAAATGAACCCCCCCCCCCCCCCCCCCCAAAAAAAAAAAAAAAAAAAAAGATTTTAATTAGAGTTGTTGAAATTTCGCTGCGACTTCTTGGAAGTACCGACGACCCGAAATTGTCAGTAACCACAAAAAAAAAAAAAAAAGATACTTTCATGTGTACCGTTAATGGTTCCGACAATCTGACGGCGTTCCCGGGCATGTGCAGATCCGTCTCTCTTCGAGAAACACGTCTCGGTGCGTGCGCAGTGTCCAGCTTCTTTGTGAACTAAGAGGTGGTGCTTTGGAGAGTTAGCGGTAACGCGTCACAAGTAACGGCGTAACCGGTAAAGCGTTATGATTTTCGGTAACGTACTGACGGACTCGTTACACTTTCGAAACAGCAACGAGTAACGGCCCTCGCTGTTATTTTTTAACAAACGTACGGGGATTACGTTGTTGGTCACATGTTGCTGATAGTGTACAGAGCGCGACACTGTTAGCGCGAACAAGCGATCGCCGGTTTTTCGCAGTTTTTCTCTTTGAAACCAAAGGATGTCATCAAAGTTATTATTGCCACTTAAAGAGCTCATTTAGGTCTATAATGTAGGCGATAAAAATTCGCGCTCGATAATACTACTCAGAAGTAAACTGCGAAAATGCGCCGATGTCGTGTTCCCGCTAACAGTGTCGCGATGTGTACGTCCCCATGTTCGAAAGAAAATTTAATTAAAAATAGTTTAGCGTTTGCAGACTGCAAGTCAGGAGTATATTTATAGAGAAATTTACTGATCCTTTACGCTCTTTCCCGGTACATTTCGAGCCTCATAAATGAGGTACAAATGGCCTTCACGGAGGATACATAATGAAGAAATTGTGGAATGTTACTTTTATTACTAAATAAAAAAAAAAAAGTAACAACGCAACGTGCGTTAATCGTTATTGCTAATGTTCCTCTTACGTGCGGCTAACGAATAATGTATCTCGTAACTTTCCTCGCTTCTAAGTCTACAGCACTGACGTATTCGCAAGTCCAAGGGCGCGGCGCCACCCAGCGGAAAAGACGTGAATTAGGCGGGAGAGTACAAAGAAAGCTGGCGCGGCCTGGCGACGGAAATGTAAGACGGAGAAACAGGAATCATTACATGCAGAAGGTTGGAGTTGCGAGCACCAACCTAACAATGCACTCCGATGCAGCGATGGGACAACTAGCGCCCTCTCGTGCGGAATCCTGGCAAAACTCTGAGACGGACCACAACCGCAATCATGGAACCCGATCTCGGGCTCGAACCTCCTCCGAGTGCTCCGCGAAGCTGCGACGGAATGGCCGCGTCCATTCGTTCCGTGGCATGTATACTGGCCAAAGTTTGTCTTTTTGTCCAGTAGCCGCGCTGACTATATACTCCATTCGCTCCCAAGGTGGCGGTGCTGTAGCAGCCGCAACATCATCACCATCATCATCGCGCTCAGCGGACCAATCAACCGCCTCCCTTTCGTCACCTGACCCCGCTCTCGACGCCTGGGTATGGACAGGAACGTGATGACGTGGCGAAAAAGATACTACGACTGTTCCACCGCTCCGACAGAGAAGGCGACACGTTCTTAAACGTCCTCGAAATGTGCTTCGTCACGCGCCGTTCCTCGTGGAAGAGGTCGCGCACTATAAATTGAGCTTCGAACCAACCGCAGGCGTCCTGGTACGAGAGTATAGCGAAGGTTCCCGCACACCGCAAGCGCCATCGGCGTGGGAGGTGTATACACGACGCGGGTGTGGGAGGGCCTAAATTTAGTGTCGGCTATGGATTTTCCATCCGAGCCCAGCTTCCTTCCCGGAGCCCCCCGTCGAGGCCGGCGAGGGAAGTCTGGCGCACCACATCGGGACCAGCTGTCCACGTTCTCGCCGCCGGCTGGTGCGGGGGACGAACACACTCGCACGCGGCCGCCTCTCGGCCATGTTGATCGCAGCCGACGAAGTGGCCAATGCCTGCACTCTACGAAATCTGGAGAACCTACTTGCGTATTTGTAAACGGTAGGCGATAAGCGGCGTGGCACGCGCCGGATTGGTCGTGGAGGACGCTGTGTAGTCACACAGCGGTTGCTGCGGCGGCCGACCCTGGGCACGTTGTGCGTGTATCACTGGGTGGGGTTTAACCTACCTACCATCTTCCCCCTCCCCCTCGTTTTCGTCGCTTCCTGGTGACGTTGCGCGTGCGCCTGTATCACGGCACGACTGTCCATCTTCTCCGTTCCGGTAGTTTACAAAGTTGCCGCCGCGGCAGCAGCGCTACAGCCCAGGTTGGTGCCGGAGTTGCTCTAATAACGCTGGCTCGCTCAGATTCAATTCGACTAAACAGGACCGCCATTTTGAAGCCATAGACTGCAGCTCCGCGAAGAGGGTTCGGTAACGACGCTTTTAAGTTTCTGGTACTCCGCGAACAGTGTGTTTCAAAACGTACTCGAGTTGATCAGAGTTACTTCAGCGGGTCGTGTCACTTGAAAACACAGATATATCAACACTCTACGTGGGAAAGCGCTCGAACGCCAATAAACATTTTTTTTTTTTTTTAAATGTCCATCAAGCAACATTGGCACTCGCCATTGCTCGGACACGAAGCGCGTGATCGGATCCCAGTGCTCGCCGAACGTAAAAGCGGGCTTCGTGTTCGATACCTGCCAGAGTTTAAACAAGCAATGACGAACAGGCGTTGGCGCGGACTTTTAAAAAGGGTCTATTAAGGTACGAAACATTTAAAATTGTGTCGATCGTATGTTTAGACAGCTTCGATGCTAGCACGACTCAGCGGGTGACTTGTCTCTTAGCTGTAGATGAGAAATTCAGCCAGCGCAGTACAACCACTACGCTGGGGTCTTTTAACGCGTACCACGCAGTAGCAATTACACGACCCCCTGCCGGTACGAAACTCATCCTGTTCGAAACGGGCGAGGGCTGGGGTTCGAGCCCGGGAGGTTCTTTCTGTGGCGCAAGCTTTAGCTCCACGCTCCCAGTAAAGACGGTCACCGATCCCCCGTTACGAAACATTTACTCCACAGTCGGATATCGAGTGAATCTGACTGCTGAGTTACAGGTTTCCAAAACAGCCTTATGGCTCTAGCCTCAACAAGGCGATATCCACGAGACCTTTACGGAGCTAAGCGGCAAGGACTTTTGGGGCGCCAGAAACGCTCACTGACAGAATGAGAACATCATCCTTAAAGTCATCTCACCTCCAGCGCGAGCTTCTTACCTTCGATAACGCTAGGGCGAATCGTGAGCACCGGGTTTGCGGTCCAAGCACGACGGAAGGCAGTGAGCTCGTGACTTCGTATAGCCTTGCACCTGTAGATAATCAATGTAACATTTCAACTTTTAAACATGAATAGCCCGCGGACATGTATATGTTTCGCAGAATGACTGCGAATGAGATGTAAGACGAAGGCACGTGCTCTTGCAGCAGTGCGGGGCGGCAGCACTGTGGAAGCTGAGCCAGCCCTGAGAACAAAGAAGAAAAAAAGCTGACGCCGAGTATATGGGGCTCGTAATATGGCAACTCGGTGGCCTACCCACAACGGATAATAACGGTAGATGAACCACAAGCGGTCAGGCGCAAAAACGCGGGCAACGTGACAAAAATAGAAAAATCGGCGGCATAAATTCTTCGTCCGTCGGTTATTAAAAACGCCGCCATATACAAGTAAGACAGGCGGAATATATAATAGGCCCGTGCACGTATATTTCGGTTGATAGGGACGTTGCACTCGCTCCCAAAAATAGCCTGGCACCCCGCGTCGCTAATGTAGCAGATATTGGCGCGCACTCGGCGCGCCAGCGCATGCTTGAACCCAGACGGGGTTGCGGCTCCGCGCGCGCTGTCTGGCATCATGCGCGGAATGCGTAGCCCTGTACAGAAAAACAAACACGAACAACGAATCGGAGGAATTTTCAAATAACGTCCCGCCGAACTATATACTCGGTTTCACATCGAGTCCGACCGCAGCCAAGGCTGCGGTCCGACCTATATATGTGACATTGAGTGACGTGACACCGAGTGATGTGATACCAAGTGCTGCGAGATCCGAGTGATGTGACACCGAGTGGTGTGTCACCGGATGATGCGACACCGAGTGATGTGACACCGAATCAAGCTGCGTCAAAAGTGCGTCGACACGGTGTTCGTCGTCTTTCTGCGTATGCTTTCACCTACAAAACTGATCACGAAACTTCCCCCGAAACAGAGATGGCATAATTACTTTCTAAAAGTAATTAAATTACAACGCTAATTACTTTTCTGAAAACTGCAAAAATGTAATGAGATTACATCGCTAATTACTTTTCTGAAAACTGCAAAAATGTAATGAAATTACATTCCAAATTACCCTGACTAAAGGTAATGACATTACATTACAATTACTTTGTAAAAGTAATGAAGTTACTTCGAAATTACTATCACATTACTTTTGAATACTTTGAGGCAGTAATTCGTGCTCATTTTAGTTACCATATACACCAACACAGTGCTTACAAAACAAGCCCTCGTTTGCCCAGACAGCGCGCGTGCAGGAACCAGATCCGGGAGAAGCGAGGCGCTGCGAATGCGCAGTGCCGACAGCAGCGCCACCGCAGTGTTGTGATGTCGAAGAGCTGAGCTGGTCTATATGTACCAAAGCTCAGATGTTCCCGTTTACACCGCAACAATCTAATGTTCCTCAAAGTGAACCATACTGAACAGTGGTCTTGCTGGCGCACATGCTATAAGTGTTAAACATGACCAATATCTTCTTTAGATGTAACTCAAAATAACGGTCGACTCACCGGTTTCGCTGTTCATTCAACGGTGAACGTTCTTACTAAGAGGGTGATATGTTTCTGTCTTCCTGATTTCGAAGTTGTAGTCCGTGTCAGTTTGTTAAGTTGGGCAATGGCAGCTGGTTTTTACAAGGAGTCGTCACGTGAAACGTTTTCCTTCCGCCTCGGACGCAATCTAATCCTATTTTCTCAAGAGCACTATACTCGGCGAGAACTTTTCTTGACAATGCAGTGGAGAGGAGGAGAGCCCGCGCACAGCTTTATTCAGGGCTCGAAATGGGAGAGGGAATGCGTGTCTGTACCCTCCACTGCATTGCCAAGAAAAGTTGTCGCGAAGTATAATTAACCTATTCTCGGCCATTCCTTTCAAGGAGCATTTTTCCCAAACAACCGAAGTGTCCAAGTTTTTGCGCATTGTCACACAAAGGGCCCGGATAAACGCTAAGCAGAAGCGTCGCCAGTTGAGGAATGGAGCGAGCTTCCTAAATTGTGTACTTTCCCAACAAATGGGGGGCGATATATGCTTGTAGCCTTATTCCTGAATAAACTTCCCAAGGGAAGGCAGCGAGGCATACCACGAGCGGCACCCGCTTTGCTCGAGGGCACACGAAACGTTCTGGGGCTTTGACAAGGCATTTGGAATTACCTATTTATTCCGGTCATTTGTTGTTAACAATGGTCGAAGCTTACGGTTTGACCTTGCTTGACGAAAATAGAAGGCTGGGGATCCGTTTTTCCTGTCCTCTCAGGTTTTAAATTATGTTTAACTCACTGGTGATGTGCCCGTCGCCTTGTAGCCTAGGAGCCGCTCATCCCTAAGCTGACGCACTGTCAGCTTAGGGATGAACGGTGGAAGCTACGTGTTCGTTGGAGCAGTCAGACGTCTATCGTTTGCCACGTAACCACGCTCTCGTTCATACTCACGCGCAGCGAAAGAGACGGGACAGGTGATTAAAGGAAGGTGTTTAATTGGTTCTGGTTAGCTCGCAGTTCCCACCGCACTATCAGCTTAGGGATGAACGAAGTATCGTATTGCCATGATGACGCGACGCCGTGACTCTATTGTGCCTGGAGTTCGTAAGCCGTTGCTTTCCAGCGATGTCTACACGTAAGCTTTTCCCCTCTGCCTTTCCAGCCCTCCTTTGTGCGACCGTTCAGCTCTTTGTACGAGGCTTTGAGCTCAGATGGCCGTCGATTATTTCTTTCGATGCTCTTTCACAACATTTCACCATGCAAAATAATTTTTCTCTTTTTTTTAAAGCTCGCGAACGAACTTTCTAATTTAGGACAAAAGTAATTTCAAAAGTAATGAGTAATTTTCTCGAAATTACTGCCTGAAATAATTCATTACATTACTAAATTACCAGCCTAGAGAAGTAATTCATTACATTACTCATTACTCCAAAAAGTAATTTAATTACTGTAATTACATTACAGTAATGTCATTACTGCCATCCCTGCCCCGAAATACCAAACCTACGGCTACGGGCGGTTTTTCAACGTAACTCCGATTATAAACGGCCCTGGAGACACGCTAAGAATAAAATAGCACATCACTTTGGACACCATTTTAGAGCGTTTAGGATAGCAACGCCGCCAATAAATTACAAACGCTCTCCATGGTTTGAGTTGAACACACTTATACCCCTGTTACACGGGCACACTTAACCGCGGTTAACTCAGCTTAACTGCTCTTTCGCGGCACCACAGATGCCGCAGTATAGACCTTTCCAAAAACGAGCTTGTGGCCGGTGCCATTTTGAGCGTTCGTGCGTATGGCACGTGCTTTGCTCGCTTTCCGAAGCGACGAACACGCACGTGCTGGGCTGTGAAGATCGCACGCTGGACTGTGATTTCGTAATCATTGGAAAGGTCTATACTCTCGGACAGCTATTCCATAACACGTGAAGAGCGCGCGTGCACTGCTTCGATGGATGCTCAAGATGCTCAAGCGCACGTTCGCCCATAGCTTTGACTGCATAGCCGCAGAATGTGCGCTGACGGTGGCTTAGCGTAACCGCAGTTAAGTGTGCCCGTGTAACAGGGGTATAATACGCGCACAGCCGTGCAGTTCCCGGAGTGGCCGCTGCCGGAGAAATGGCGGCGTTGCGATCGCCTTTAGTTTGGTTCTCGAGTACGGATCGGAGCCACTTTTTCAAAGCAGGCTTTATGGCACCTTCCTAACTGAGTTGTTCTAGTAACGTTGGCTCGGACGGAGTCTGACCGCTCGGACAACTAATCTCTATAACAGGCTTGAGCTGAGCTAGTTGGTTCATACTAGACTTAAGGCCAGCTGAACTAGAAAAAACATACACATAAAGAAAAGAACATTCACACCGCTGGACTAGCAACTGATTTTCTTTTTCTTCCTCTTCTACTAGAGCCCCATTTGAGGGAACACTTCTCTTTTCCTCTTTTTTGCTTCCTAATAGACCCTTTTCAAAAGTCAGAGTCCTCTTGTGGCAGTCCAAAAAGCTCCAATATTGCCGCTCTAATGGTGGTGATTGGAGATCATGCGCGGCTAAATCAAGCACCCTCGATTTCGTGCATCGAAGGTGACGTGAAACGGACAACATCTTCTCCTTTTTCTGCTCTATGTTTTCGAAGACGTTCGATTTTTCTGGTGTGGAGAAACAGTGTAGTTCCGCCATTAGAGCGTCGGGTCTGGCTCTGCACAAGGTGGGTAGACTGACTTTCGGAAAGGGTCTATTCCCCTTAAAATTTTGACCCCCGAAGAAATATTTTTTCTTTCTCGTGCAGCACGAGAGAAGGTGCACTAATGCAGTCATCGCCTTTTTCCTCAATGGCAAGTGCCTCTAGAATTTCACGTCCCAGTTTTGTCTTGTTCCTTGCCACGATGTTTACGTCTCGTGCTGCACGAGAAAGAAAAAAAAAATATTTCTTCGGGGGTAAAAATTTTAAGGGGAATTAGGAAGCAAAAAAGAGGAAAAGAGAAGTGTTCCCTCAAATGGGGCTCTAGTAGAAGAGGAAGAAAAAGAAAATCAGTTGCTAGTCCAGGGGTGTGAATCTTCTTTTCTTTATGTGTATGTTTTTTCTAGTTCAGCTGGCCTTAAGTCAAGTAATCTCTATAACAATTGCTGGATCGCGTTTCTCCGCTTCGTCGCTGCAGCGCGAGTGAAGCCACCGGACCAGAGCCGTTTATTGAGAGAGTTTGGCCATACATTGGTTTGAATAGGCGAGCATCTCGGGCCAACCACAGGCCGCGAAACAGCACCTAGCGGTGGTCGCGTGCTCTAAATCTGTGCCACGACTATACTTCGTTTCACCTTACGTGCGAGCGAAGGCAAAACTGGAAGCGCGAGCACGGAAGCTCCGTGCGTTCAGGCTTTGCTCGAGCGCGCGAGCTGGGGAGAAATGCAAAAAGCGCTGGTCTCGCGCTTCTAGCTTTGGCTTCGCTCGCAGGTAAAGTGAAACGAAGTATAATTTGAGCCGTGCCGAGCGGAACTCCGCGTCTCAAGACGCTCGCGCACCCCACCCTTTGCACTGCTTTCTTTCAGCCAGTCTCAGGACGCTGTTCTAGCAGTGCATACAAAGGCATGGGCACGAGCGCGTGGCTTTGGAAAGTGCCTCCTATGCACGAGGTCTCGTACAAACAATAGCGTTTCGCTGAGCTAGGCTCACGCGCCTGTGCCTTTGTCTTCACTGTCGACATTTGTGAGATGGAGTAGAGGTCTCCTGATTGGTCGACGCTTTGTCACAAATTTAGTTTACGCTCTAAGCGTGGGGGGAATATTCGGCGCTGGCGGCGGCCTTTGCTTAGAGTGCCTTCATACACACGCGCGCTTTTGCTTGAGTGGTGACATCTCAGCCATTTTTACGCCCAATCGTTTTTTATGCATTTTGAAGTACACACAATCCGGTGTCAATCAGCTCGAGCGCGTAGCTTTGGCTAATGCAGAGACGCCATTTTAGCGCCCAAGTCACGCACCCAGTGCGCGAGAGCGTCACGCGCTGAACATTCAGTGCAACAATGGATGTCTTCACCCTGAGACAGACAGACATGTAGGCACTCTACACCGGACTAGAGTTCCTGTATAGACCTTTCCAATGTTTATAAAATCACAGTCCAGCGTGCGATCTTCACAGCCCAGCACGTGCGTGTTCGTCGCTTCGGAAAGCGAGCAAAGCACGCGCCATACGCACGAACGCTCAAAATGGCACCGGCCACAAGCTCGTTTTTGGAATGGACGCCATATTTGTGGGTGCTGTTTAGAGCGCATGCTCAGAACGAGCTCACATCAATAGGCTGCTAAGACCGGCACTCTTGATGGTGCGGAATGCACGTTGCAAATGAACTGTGGAAGCTCGCTGTCAGCACGCGCTCAGCATTCGCGCACACAGCTATGGCCGCCAGTGAATAGACCATTCTAAAAAAGAGCGTGTGGCCGGTGCCATTTTGAGTGTTCGTGCGTATGGCGCGTTGTTTGCTCGCTTTCCGAAGCGACGAACACGCACGTGCTGGACTGTGAAGATCGCACGCTGGACTGTGATTTTGTAAACATTGGAAAGGTCTATACTCCCTATAGGCTCCCTACAGAAGCAAGAGTTGCGCGTTCATCTCCGTAGCGCCGTCTTTCCTGCACGGCATGTTGATCTCGCTCGTCACGTGACTGAATTCGGCGAATAGTGGCGCCGCGCGTTCAAGACGCGCGGCGCGTTCAAAAGCAGGGGAACGTACGCCGGGGCGCGTGCAACCTCTACTTCCTGCGCGGCACTTGATCTGCCTCCTCACGTGATCGGATCTCGGCGAATAGCGGCGCGGCGGCACGTGGAAAACAGACGCGCAACTCTGGCTCCCGTAGGGAGCCTATACAGGAACTGTACACCGGACGGCCCTCTCGCACGCGCCGAAATCGCGTTTTTGCTAGCGTTGCAGAAGCTGGCGGCAGCGTACTGAAGACACGTTTTCTACTCGTTCGTCGTCATTCGCCGAAGAAGTTTTTTTTTTTTTTTTTAAGAGCCTGTGTAAGCGTTGAGACTAGCGGTTGAGAACACGTGGAACGTTTTACGAAAGCGCAGTGCCGCGCAGGAAAAAGGCACAACTCGTCGAAAGCAAGTTCCGCCGGTCTCGCGGCGTGATCAAAGCTTCCTTGGAACGCCGAAGTGCTGGGTCTCTGTGCCTTCGCTCGCTTGGAAACTGATCAAGATTCGACGCCGTGTGGATGTGTTTTGCGAGTGCAATCCGCGTGAAGCCGTATGTGCCTCTGGAGCAGCGTTTTACTTTACTCTGACGACTGTATTTGTAACTTGCGGCACTCGAAGTGCAGAAACAAGCTTGATCCAGCGTCCAGTGGCGACGAAAGAGGGGAAGAGGAGGTTTTTTTTGTTTCTTTTTTCGTTAGACGGTTTACAGAATACCGCACAACAGCTCCTGATGGCTAATCAGTGGTCTGGCTCACTATCAAACGTGATATCAAGTTTAAGCGCGGCTCGCCCAATTGTGATTGGTCAACAGATTGCACACGACGATATGGGCCGAGATTCAAAGATTTTCAACCTCGCCGCTTGTACTTTTGCCTTTAAAAACCATCCTTGCTCCCCAGCGTTGCTCTATTCGTGCTGCCATGTGATCCTATAGAGTAGATTTGGAATATAGCCAAGTTTAATAGAGCATAAAAGCAACCGTACAGACTGCCCCCCCCCCCCCCCTTCCCTGTATTGATAGCAACTCGCCGGAACAGCTGGACGATCCAGAACTCCGTGGCCCATATACGATACAAAGACGTCTACGCGCGACACACCTTCAAAGCTTTGCCGCAGAATCGATTCTTGATCGGTATGCAAGCGTGCGAAGGCACAGAGACGCAGCACTTCGGCGTGCCAAGGAAACTTTGATCACGCCGCGGGTCGGGCGAAACTTGCTTTCGACGGTTTATGGCTTTACATATGTCTTTACGCACATGGCACTCGCAAAACACATACACACGGCGTCGAATCTTGGACGCAGCACTTCGGCTTGCCAAGAAAGCTTCGATCACGCCGCGAGACCGGCGAAACTTGTTTTCGACGAGTTGTGCCTTTTTCCTGCGGCACTGCGCTTTCGTAAAATTTTCCACGTGTTCTCAACGGCAAGTCTCAACGCTTACACAGGCTCGTAAAAGAACTTCTTCGGCGAGTGACGACGAACGAGTAGAAAACCTGTCTTCAGCACGCTGCCACCAGCCTCTGCAACGCTAGCAAAAACGCGATTTCGCCGCATGCAAGATTTTTTGAAGTATTTGGCTTTACTCCGGTCCGTCCAGTGGCTTCACTCGCGGGAGCGGGAAGCGCGACACAGCATTAGTCATAAAGATCAGTAGCTCGGACGGCAGGTTCCCGGCGCTCGAAGCCTGACGTACGGACGTCGGTCGTTCTGCTAGTAGCACACTCTTTTTAGGTCTTATATATCTCTATATATCTTCCACCATGATTTTGCATGACCGTGATCGAAATATCACGTTCACCATAGTTTCAGTCACCAAGAGTTACTCCGACGCACTTATTACTTTCGTTTCTAGCGACCACCGCCAGGGTGTAATTCGCGGTTTCTGGCTGGCCACATTCGAATTTGTGAAGACGCCCTGGAACACGACCCAGCCCGCTTGCGGCCAATGGCGCCTCCTTATCTGCCTCCAATACTTCCCAATGACGGGCCAAACTCTCTCTATATATGGCTCTGCTAGGTCGTATGCTGCGGAAAGCGGGCCTAGCGAGCGCGTGCTCAATCCACGCTTCGAAGTGACGGAACAATTTTCCAAAAGCAAAGCTTTAGAATACGGCCTACTGAAAGTCTCTAATGTCGCATCGTATAGGGCGGCTTGCGTTTACACTATGCCGAAACGGCCTATTTTAGTCTGTTGCAACGTAAGGACAGCAGAGGCTCCGCTTCCTACATGCGCTCGCTGCCTTTCGGCGTGTTTGGCTTCAGGTGCACTGAAGTGCTACCGAAGGTTACAAGCTCGCTATGGAGGCGAAGCATATACTGCCGATCTCCTGTTGCAACAGAGTATAGTAACCATGGCACAGGTGGACAGAACCGCGACAGTGTTCAGAGAGTTGTGAGCCTCTGACACGCAGACATCAATGTGACCGCTGCTCTTCCGGAGCTTGACGGTCACCCTGCGCTGCCCACTTTTTAGAACACCGGTAACCAGGTACAGTGCAAGCACCATATCTTCATCGCCCTCGAGAATCCTCTGCTCTGCCCAATGACGTGGCCGGCGCCCAAAACGTGCTCCGCAAATTTTCAAAATTATCACGAAACATAGGTTTCCGCACCTTTTAAGAATGAACATCTCGTTGTCCTAAAGCACGTCAACATCTCCGTCACCTGTGACATGCTCCTACGCTGACTGCTTCAGATTAGTAGCCAAATAAATTCATTTCAACACAGTGACCATGCAGCGCCAACGACCAGGCGCACCAAATATCCTGGAAAATCTATCCCCGTCTCTTCCGCCATCTTGGAACTACCGCCCCGCCATCTATGAAGGGCGTTGGAGGATTCCGATACAAAAGTGACAGCAGTGACAGGCAGGCATGACACCGCGTCCCTCGCCTGCGTGGAAAGGAGATGTCGCTACTTTTCTGGATGTTTTCTTTTCCTTTTACTAGAAAACGGATGTCCGGCAGAAAAATAAAACTGCAGTAATAAGATTACTGAACGGGACCACCGCGTGTGGGCCCCCATACGTTGCCCATACACACACGACCGGGAGAGAGAGAAAAAGAGAGAGAATGCAACCGTTCACGTGACGGCAACACGCAGCCAATCAGCTGCCGGGAAGCTAGGGCGTGGTAGCCCACTCGTCCGTCTGCCGTGCCAGAGAACGTCGTCGGCCAGACAACTACAACGAAAACAGGTCTACATACCGAACAAAACAAAAATTAAAAGATAGAATATTCGAAACAAAAATAAAACGGAGGGAAAAAAAAAAAAAAAAGAGATATGAAAGGCATGTCGCGGCGCGTCTGCTAACTCGTGCCAGAAAGGTCGGCGGGGATCAAGGTCAGCGAGCGCGTGAGGGAGAGGTTTTGGCTGGATTATTTCCGTTACTCTGACGTGGTGCACAAAAAATGCCGACTTAAGCGAGAGAGAGAGAGAGAAGACTAAAAAAGCACGAAAAGAAGTAGTGGAGAAAAAAATTAAAAGGAACAACGAAAAAAAAGAAACGCGTGTAAAAGAAAAATGAAACCATTAGGAATATATAAAAGAAAAGTGACGAAGTCTCAATTGAGACGCTTGTCCGTCACCTTTCTTCTATTTCTTCTAATATAACTTCAAGTTTTCTTCCCAGTATCAGGGTTTAAACATCATTAATACGCACCAACTCGCTCGCACGTTAACTTTTTTTTCTTTTTTTCCACAAAATTGTTTTAATTTTTTTTTATATAAAAGAAGAAAACTGCCATACAACTCTGTAAAAATTATGTACGAACAAGCCTTCGTCGGTGAAAAAACAGTTAAAGTGCAGGCGAGCTGGTGTAAGCTATACATAATGATTGAAAACCTGTGACTGTGGTTGAAAACGGAAAATCGTCAAGTAGGAAGAAAAAAGGGGGCAGACAACGTCTCAAACTCAGCTAAAAACTTTATTGCCTCGACGTCTTACATACACATCCCCCGGACGTTGAACGTCGCCACCACCAAACGGTTGATCACCAAACTAAAAAAAAAAAAAAAAAAAAAACCATCGGATTAACAATTCGCCGGACCGCAAACAATACATAAAAAAAAAGTTATACAAACAGAAGCACAAGGTCGTCACCACCGCACCCGGAAGGACTTCGACGCGGACAATGTCACCAGCACTTGGACACGCACAAAGACCTTCGTCGGTTTCGTCAGCTTTTGTCTTAGAACTAAAACGCTCTCACTCTATAGTCCGTTGCAACCTAAGAACGAAGGGCGATGGTAAGACGGGCCGGGGAGGAGGAAGCAGACGGAACCAACACCTCTTCGTTCTTAGGTTGAGCACGGTTTATTACCTGGAAAAGGCACGCAGTATTTACTAAAAACGAAAAAGAACATAAACAAAAAATGCGCTTATTTCGAACACTCACTCAGTCCAGGATAATAGAGTATCGAAGCAATCCTGCGGAGAGGTGCCACACGATGCATCTTGGGTAACGGATTTCGACTGGCCAGCTCGACTTCACGACCAAATACACAGCTTCCGTTTTCAAATATGCACCTTCGCATAAACGCGTAACACTGCAGGCGTTGCCGAACGTTACGGAAAAATTGCTTTGGAGGGGGGGGGGGGGGGGGGGGGGGGAGTGTTCCGACCAGTACTGGCGCACCGTAACAGAAATAAAAATCACTTCTAAGCGTACGACGTGTCTGGTTTGACAAAAGTCAGCTTCTTGTCACCATAAGTCAAGTAAACAAAATGAGAGAGAGAGAGAGGGGGAGTGGTACATTATGGTACCAATGTCACGTTCGCGCTGTGTCGGGAAGTGTACATCTTGGCAGACAATAGGCAAAAGCTCGCTCTGAGCATTGCGTGAACAAAGATTTCAACATCAGCATATGGCAGCATATGGCGGCCAGTAAATACTGAAGTCACTCGGGAAGGTTGAGCTATTGCCTTACCACAACTAGCACAACACAAGCGGATATGATACTAATATACGGACGGCCAAAACCGCGCAACGCGATTGGATGATCGGTCTCTGTTGCCATGACAACCGTTATTTCGGTCCTTTAAAACGTTCGAAAGGGCCGTTCTGGATCATCGGCGCCAAGATCGCCGCACGGGGGGGGGGGGGGGGGGGGGGGGTATGGTAATGAAAGCGCACCTCGCCACCATAAGCGTCTCTGGCACTGTGCATGTATGCAGTCAACTTAGAAATCATACGTATCTCCACAGATCACTTACAATGATAATGTTCTTCTTGAGCATTAGGAGACAGGAAGATTGTGCTTCAATGCCGCCAAGCGCTGACGCCGGGTGTGGTGGCGATGTGAAAGTGTGCGCTCGTTTCGTCGATGTACGGATAACAGTAACGTACGCGCGAAATGTCCTTAAAAAGCAACCTGTCACCGAGAATTTGGATCCGCTCACAGAGAATGGAGAAGTCAACGAGAAAGTGTCCATTTCACGGACCAAATGTGGCGACCATACGGGAGCTTAGGGCACTGCGCTCGCAGGATCCAGCGACTTTTGTAAATATCACCTCTCGACCAACACACTGTTTACAGACAAGCCTCCGTTTGCCCACCGGGCGTGGGCACTGCCCGTGCGCAGAAACAAGATTCGCCTGAGGCATAGCATCTGCGCATGCCTGGTGCCGACAGTAGCGCCACCGCAGTTGGCGTGACGTCCGAGCGTTGAGTTGGTGTAAACTCGTTGTCACAACAAGAAAAAAAAAAGTTCTGCGCATTATTTGCGCGTTTTGTGTTGTATGTTTCTCTTCCTCGTCCGTGTTTCTTTGCGCTTTTAAATTCTCCAAGTCGCAACGTAGTTCGTACAAGAATGAAGGGGCAAATTAAAAATATTCAGCATAAACAACTTTTTTTGTTTAGTATGTTTTATTGCGCGAGTATAGATGAATTTCGACAAAGAGTGACGGACATTAAGGTGTCAAAAGTAGAGGCGTGACGCGGTGCGCGCTTCGAGAGTGACATGTCGAGTTTGTGACGTTCCGAAACGGGGGGAGCGACGCCCGCTCCACCTAAAATTAGTGCCGCCGAGAGTGCTAAATAAACGCCACCGCGGTTCAGTTCAGCGAGATGGAAAGCCTCGGGGTGACGAATGGTCGGAGCGCAAATGGGGACACGCTTCGGCATTATAGGTCGCCAGGCAACTCGGGTTCGTCTGGCCCGCTTCAGACGGGGCGATCTCTCCCAGCAACTTGACGCCGCAACACCAGCAACACGGGCCGCCCGCGTTCACACGCAGTAACCGAATTGCTACGATTTACCATCGTCATCATTACATTTGATATTTCTCGCACTATTTAGACACACAGTTACGCGCTATCTTTCTGAAACAGTCTATAACCCGAAAAACGATCCATTTCAAACCAGAACCAAGTCTTTAGTTCTCGTCATCACCGAAACGGCGTATCACAGAAAATATCGCGTCCCTGATTGGACGCAGCCGCTTCAAACGTCTTCGATTTGCTCCGAGTTGTTCGCTTGTTTCGAGCGGGACCCGATCTCAGCGATTCGTTTCGATCTAGGAAAACGCTGGGGAACAACTCGCCAGCAACTTCAAAAATTGCTCAGAAAGTTCCCCTCTGAAGTGGGCCTCACGGAGATCCCCGGGGACGAGATCCACCCGGGGTTAGAGCCCTAGGAGTGTAGCTCATTCTCGTATTTTCCCAACAGCCTCGAATTATACGTGTTTAAAGGCCTGACCACACTAGCGGCAACGACACCGCCGTACGGCATCTCAACGCGAGGGGCCCACATTGGCATCCGTTTTGCCGGCGTTATTGTCACGTGACAACACGTCGCGCCCGCGCCTCCGCGGGATTTCCCGCCTTTCGTCGTCTGCTCTTCGTTAGGCTCTTCCGTTTCGGCTTTCATCTTCCATACATAAATCAGCGTCAAAACCGCACTCGCTGCCTACATGGTGGGTGTCAATGATGAACTGGTGATCAGCGTGAATGAGATCATCCTAGCCTGCTCGTTGATCTTGCGACGTCGCCGCGCTCTGAAGGCAAGGAGGCGCCGCGCATGGTTCTCGTTCCGCGCCCGAGTTGGCGCTACCGAATTACCGAGGGACAGGCCAGTACTTTGCTTGCCCGGCTGCGTGCCAGAGATGAGGGCTACTTTCGAGAATGACTGATTAGACTGGTTGAGACAAGTGTCCACCATTTATACTGTCGTACAGTTTCGAAAGCACCGCTCCGTTGGGAAAGTCATTGGGGGAACTAGGGATCGCAAACGAAATCCCACTACGCCCCTTCGAAAAGTGAAAGACACGCGGCGAAGCGGCTTGCGCGTTGCCATGACATCGGAATGCCACCCCAATTGGCTCCTTCCTTCTGCGGCAAAAAACGGCAAGCCCTCAACCGCGCGCGGGGCGGTTGCTCGGACGCGGTGCTGGTCGGCAAGACGCTGAAGGCGAAAACTGCAGGTTTTGGTCGGCAGCCCACGGCACGCGGCAGGCCTCCGCAACGCTAGTGTGGCCGGGCCTTAGCAGTTACAATTTTACGTGAACTTTCTGTGGGTGCGCACGATACAAAGATTTTTTTCAAGGCCATTCATTTGTGACGAGACGTGACGGAATTTGTATGTTAACGATAATTTATAGATGATACGAGCTTCTTTTTTTGTGAGCTAATGAAACGGACATTTGTCAAGGCGTGCTGCGTACGAGAAGCTTTTATGTGCAGACTATGCGCCGGGTGCGGATTACCCATGACGATTCAAATATTTATTCTGAATTTAGAAATTATTTGTCGAATATGCATTTTTTCCAGTGTTGGACAAGATACTCGGCAAAGGTATTTAAGACAAGTTACTAAATACCTGGTCCGTAAACTATTTAAACTACTATTCAAGTTGCTTTCCCGGCAAAATATCTCGAATAGAGCACAAATACTTCGAAATGTAATTCAATTACTTTTGAACATACTTATGCATTGCTTAATTCGTATCAAGTGACACCAGAATTATTTATGCGCAATCAACAGAAGTGTACTGTAGAATAACTTGCCACTGGGCTAGTTGGTGAACGTTAAGATGCATGATGTAAGGCGCAAAGAACAACAGACACAAGGATAGCGACCAGTAGATACAGGCGGCGTGTGTGTATCTTCCTCCTTCTGTCTGTTTTCTTTTTAGGGCCTTATGCCCGTGTCCCACTAGAGCGACAGACAGAAACCAACGACAGCGACAAGCCTCACACCAGAGTCCTTCGCCATTTGAGAGGCTTTGTAGAATAAAGAAGGCTATGCTCGAACACGAGCATCATGCACACGAGGGTATACCTTTGGCAGGCTTGCAATCGTTCGTGCTTACTTCACGAGCACCGAACGACTAAACGCCTGTCAAAGCTACCATCGCGAGCATGCTGCATGGGTTTGAGTAGTGGCTCTAGGTTTGAGGCTTGTCGCTGTCTTTTGTTTCTGTCCGTCGCTCTAGTGGGACACGGACATTACACCATGTTTCCTAAAGCAACAGAAGCAACCAAAACAAAATCAGTGTTATCCTATGCAGTCCTACTCAAACTTGAGTCACTGAAGCGGTTAGGGGAGGATCATATAACAAGTAACGGAGATGTGCGTTAAAAAAAAAAAAGGATTATTGTTTTTTTTTTTTTTTTTTTAGTTGCGAGGCGGGACGTAATAAATTCCACATTCAACGCACTCGCGCTTTTTCCGTTAAATATGCACGATGTGCATGCGAACACGCCGACCGCAACTATGCGGTAAGGGCTGCACCGAGGCCCTGCCCACGAACTCCGACGACGTCCCCAGCCGGTCCCCTGGTTCATCGAATAGTCCGTGCACGATCATTTCCCCTTTTCCGCTCTAATCACTCGGCTCTAACGAGGATGGTAGCGCTAATAAATAAATAAATAAACAACAACAAACATTAGACTCCGCCCGGCGCGCAACTGGGAACCTGTTTGGGAGCGAACCATCCAAAGAAATTCCCATCCTACTCGTTTCACACCGATGTCTTCGCTTTTTTTTTTTCATCCCGAGGATACCAATGAGCAGAATAGGATCCCTAAAGGCCCGTTCACACTCTTGCGACCTCTTAGAACTGGGTGCCTTGAAACCTCTTACAACGAGAGGACACGCTGGCGCCATCTATTGGGTAGCAGTGTAAACTTCCGGCATATTTTCTATTTTTTTGGCGCATTATCCTTTCTTTCTTGGCTCGAAAAATGTTCGTCAAAGTTATAAACGAGCCTTTCTTATAGGTATTACGCACATTTGATCTCGGAAATCCCGCAAAACCTTCGCTCTTGTGAAATGCAGTTCCAGGGTCACCGCATAGATGGCGCCACAATGCCAGTGTGTTCTCTCGTTCTAAGAAATTTTACGAGGTTTCAACAGGTCTCGTCTCTCTCGGTCGTGCTCGGTTGCGAGGGTGTGAACGGGCCTTAAAGGGGCCCTGCAAGGCATTTTTTTACTGGTTTTTAATTTGCACAGAACTTTAGAGCACTGACCGTAGCAACCTAAAGAAACTTTTCTTTTCTCGAATTTCGCTTTATTCTAAAAGTTACAGGCAAATCAAAATTACAAAAACAAGCAAAAAATAACCTCCTTCGTGACGTCCTTTGTTGCTTGAGTGGCCGTGAACTAAAGGAGGGGTAGTGAGCTCAACGAGCGGTCACCGCTGCCACACTCCGCGTCAATGGCTTGAGATGGCGCCACTAAAGCATGTTCTGGGTAGGCTGTATGAAGCGGGCAGCCCGGGCGGCTTGCATTGCATTTGCTGCGCGATAAAACACTAATTCGGCATGACACGTCATTGGCCACAAACGACAGCAAATACGGGGTAAAAGTCAGTTCAGAACGAGAGCCACTTCGCACTGCCATACCGCCAAACCTGCTCGCCGAAGCAGCCGAGGGCCTTCGGAACGCTCGGAACCGGTTGGATCCTCGACCGCAGCGCCGCCGCGTACATCCGGGACCTTTTAACGCTCGCCGCTCTTGGTGCCTGATCCCACTCCCCTTTCTAGTATCCGGCGCCTTTTCCACCGCTTGGTGGCGTCTATGTTGAAGCGTCATTTCTTGTTTCCGTACTTTATAAACTGCATTTGTTTCTTCTCTGATCTAAAATACTGAAGAAAAACTGCTTTCATAAATAACTGAAACGGTTCGCGCCACTTATATTTTGTATTTCGACTAAAAAGAAAGCTTTTAGCGGCTCTGACCAGTAGTAAGGCCAGGACCAAAAACGTCACATATCGCGCGCTTTCGGCACCGCAGGTCGCCCCCGTAGTTGGAGGACGTTTCCGCGTCGTCCGGTTAAAATATGACGCACTGATATTTAGTTACTCTCTCCGTGCCCGCTGGCTTGCCCAAACCCCAAGAGATATGGAAACGGCAAAAAAGGTAGATGCTTAAATATGATTGCAGGGCCCCTTTAAAGGGGCACTGACACCCCAAAGGTCGTATTTTTTTTATTGTCTAAAACGATGCATGTTGTAGTCATAGACACGCAAAAAAAAAACCGCATCGCAAAAAAAAAAAAAATTTCCCCGCGCGCGCGCTTGCCTTTTTTTATTTTTGGCGTTTTTCTCTCCCGCTGCTCACCTTCTCGCTTCTTTTGATCGGTGCCGTCAAAAATGAGGAAATTTAGAAGCTTTGTAGGCGACATTTCTATAACATCTATTAACGGCAATCGTTAACATGTTTTTTACTACGGCCCCCCTCTTTTTGAAGTATCAAAAATCAGAGTCCGGTGTGATGTCGCTTCCTGGATTTGTATCCTCCCTCGTAAACTTGGCGGCGCTCGAGCAGAGGATGATCGGTGAGTCGGGGGAAGAAACCGGTTTTTTCCCGGTCGGTCCGCCGGCGCTTCGGGTCGCGGTGGTAACGGCGCTTTGCTTTGTAGCGTGGAGCGGAGGTCCGAGAGAAAGTCGACTCGCAGGAGACCGCAAATTGTGACGTCAGTGCACTGGCGTGGATCGCGCGGGAACTTCAAATTCGGCATATGGAAATTGTTTTTTTTTTGTTTTTTTTTCACAAATGCCCAAGTTTCAAATTTTGAGGGTAATGTCCCAGCATCTTTTTTAATTGTTTCGGATAATAAAAAAAATGAATTTCATTTTTAAGGTTGTGTTCTCAAGTAATTTTCAAAATTAGGCTTGATATAGTTGTCCGACATGTGTTTGAGGACTGGTGCTTTTACATCTTGTAGATCCCGAGATGGGGAACAATCTCAGGGTCTACAACATGTCGATTCATTACCAGCTCGCCTGCACTTTACCAATACTTACGGTGCTTTTAGTCTTCCAGTCTTGTTGGATGAAAAATGTCTTCTGTATACCAGTTGTATCTATCGATTCGATAATGCTTCTTCTATACTTGTTCTTGTCTATAGATAAAGTTTTTGTTCTATTTTAAATATATTACTAAACCTTTAGTTAAAAAAAAAAGATGGAATCCCCAGCAAGAATGATTAGCAGCGATTCGGGTTCTTTCGTAAATAAAATAAATATAATCGTCGGAGCTCCGCGGCGACTGCTTGCGAGACGCGGAGGGATCTTTCGAGGATCATAGCGATCGCTAGCTTTAAATCGTTTCGATCCGACAGGAAACCAAAGAGCTTTGTCAAACGTCTCTTCGCGGATGAGGGCTCGCAGCGCCGCGTCGGTGACGTCATTTCCGGCGCCTCCGCGAGTCTTTCCGTAGCCGCGCTGTCGCCGTCGCTGGCGGCGGTGATCCCCATGGGAGGCGAGCTCAGTCGAAAGCCTGCCCTAGCTGCCTGTCCCTCGTGGTCGCAAACAGACTGGGGGGTTCGTTCCTGCCAGACAGTCGCCTCGAATTCATTTCTCAGAAACGCGACGACCTCTCGCGCGACGAGCGGAAGACACGTTTAGGGCTTATTTACGATCCTCGAGAGAGCGCTTCCTGTTTCACGCTTGATTGACTTCAAACCGACCCCCCCCGCCCCCCCCCCTTTCTATTTCCACAAACAGACACGCTCTTCCCTCTTCACTCGTCTTTTTTTTTTTTCAGTCGTTGCGTGTGCGTCTGTTTGTGTATGCGAGCAAGCACTATGAAAACTGCGTTTTTCGTGTTTTTTTTTTTTTTGTGACGTAACAACCGCGGCTGAAAGTGAATTAAAGAGCGCGCGCCAAACCAGATAAAAGGAGAAAAAAAAAAAAAAAGAAGGCCGCGTTTTTCGTGGTGCTTTGCAGACTCGGCCGACTCGGCCAAAATGGGATCGCATTGCTCGTCGGGCCCGCGTTTGCCCGCAAAGGTGTGGGCTCTGCGCGTACTTACAACCTCCTTGTTCGCGTGAGATGAACCGTCTGCGCATGCGCTGTGACGACAGCAGCGCCACCACATCGGCATTACATCAAAAAATTAGTCGGCGCATTAAAAAAAAAAAAAAAATCTATATTCCGGTACCCGAGCGCGGCTCTTCGCTCCTCCGACACCTCTTCGGCACATCGAGCACAGCTCAGAACCAGAGCACGTCGCCGCTTCTGTTCAGACAGCCCCTCTTGCGAGTCATTGCGTAAAAGACTGCGGCACATGATTCAGAGAGTGCCTCGTATCGCGAACCCCCGCGCACGCGGGAGAGGCCGCCAAATCGTTTCGTCTTATAGGTCATCATTTTCGGGAAAGGGGGAGGGGAATGCTGTCCTCAGAAATGTAAAAAGGCTCGACACGGTCAAACAAGAAAATCATAGAGAGGATTTTAGCCGCTCCGAGGTAACAATATCCGTACAAAAAAAAAAAAAAAACAACAATAAAAAAAGACGTAAAAATATATATATATATATTTGCAACAGCTTTTTAGACACGAACATGACACGACTCAGCGAGGCTGGTCATGGCCACTGCGAGGACACGCCATCCGCCCTTTTTTTGTTTCGTGGTTTTTGCGAGAAGTTTGTACGACGTCGAAAAGTGGAACCGAGCGCGACGACTCAAATAGCAATCACGGCGGATTCCACTGTACATGCTGTAATCCCCGCACAAAGGCTTTAAGGTGCAACCCCACCCTTGGTTAGTGTGATTCTGAACCAACAGATGGCGGTGGGATCGCCTTCCAGGCCTGTACATCAAGGCGAGAAATCGTGTGTGGTGGCGCTTCGATACAGTGGGATATTTTTCTATATCCTGAATTTGACATCCCTGGTCCCTCGCTTGTTTTTCTCTGCACGAGCTTTCTTTGGAACGCGCACGGCTGCGCCAGTTCTCGTGCAAGGGGGGCCAGTTGCCTACGCTCCGAGCTCACGTCTCCAGCAAATGTGGGCAGAACAAAACGCGAAAACAGTCCTGAGCCAAATGGCGAGACACACGCACAACAAAACCACCGACGCGTTAAAATATATAAAATTGCCTTTGCGCCGTTATCGGAGATTTCAGAGGTCAATTACACATATTTCAATGTGGTTAGATTTATATTGACTCGAATGAAGGTGACGAACAGTGAACTGAAAAATAAAGGTTTAATCGGCGAACTTGTGCCAAACAAAAAAGTAAAGAAAGAGCGTCGAGGCAGCAGAAAAGCAGGTGGCGATTCGGCAACGTCACAGAGAGCGAGAGCGAGACTGACTCGACAAGGTCGCTGGCAGCTGCTTATCTAGTACAGTGCGTCACCATCTCGAAAGTTCGGCAAAGAAGGTTCGAGCGTCGCGCGCCCGGGGCGAGGATGAACTGGCACTTTCGAGAACAAGAAAGCAGGGCGAAAGTTACGTCTGGTGCAAGAATGAACGCGAATTTTCTAGAAGTCCGTGACCGAGCGTTGCTTTCTCGGCTCTGCGGGCGGCAATAAGACGGGCCGGCCCTTTTGTCGTGCATGTGTTTGGCTCTTTGTGGATTTCCAGGAAAACGTGATGACGTGATAGACTTGGGTTTCCAAAATTCTAGCTTGAAAAATTAACTACCTAAAAAATAAAGAAATATATATATGTTTTTTTTTTTTTTTTTTTTTTTTGGGGGGGGGGGGAGGTTAGGTGTTTTATTTAGGTGGCTGGGTGTTTATTTTGACAAAACCACGTGACTGGAAAACACAAAAAATGACACTCGGGTTTAGATGTGGAGTTTGGTAAATCCAAAGTAGGACTGGCGCGGGAGTCATAATAAAAAAAATGCCGAGGTTAAAAATTAACTCACAGCAATAAATGATACGAATTAATTTTAATACGAATTCAGTGATAAATGCAACGACTGGCCAGGCAAAGATTCTGGGTCTGTGGATAGCTTTTGCACATAGTTTAAGCAATGTACACGGTATCTCAAAACAAAAAAAATTGCAGTTTTTTTTTTTACCTCAAGAATAAATTAGGTATCGCCGAGCGCTCATTCTGCACCCACTGTAGTGCTAAAGGTCACAACCAGATGTCAAAGTTTCAGCCCGATCCGATACCTTATTCAAAAGTTATGAGTGATTTTCTGAGAAGTTCAATGGGAAAATGGCGGCCGACAGAGTTTTCGAATACATGGAACTCTATGGCGCCAGAAACCGAAAACGGGCAAAAATTGGCTCCATTTTCCCATTGAAAATTTCAGAAAATCACTTATAACCTTTGAATAAGGTGTCCGTTTGGGATGAAACCTTGGCATCTGGATGTGACCTAGTGCTACCTTTGAGCGGAGAATGAGCGTTGCGATGCGTAGTTTATTTTTGCGGTAAAAAAAAAAAAAAATGTAATTTTGTTTTTTTTGCGACACCCTGTACCAGTTTTAATTTGGTGATTTATGCGCGCAAGTAGTGGTGTGCAAAAATGAAAAAGATGCAAACGGGTAGAGTTTGACGTTGTATAAAATATAGTGTAAGCACGCACATAGTACGCTGATTAAGACTGAAACAACTCTACATTTTACACTAGCGGCGAGCGTATCGAAAGTTAAGAGTGCATCAAAAGCAGTATATGTGCATGTACACATATACTGCTCAGGCCATTATGTTCGAACGCTCATAGTACTTTATTACCCTCAGATTCGGTGTAAGTTGTCTCCTGATTGCTTACAGGAGAAAGAAGGAAACATTCTAACTCTGGGCTGATAGAAAATCTCCACTTGCTGACAGCTACCAATCATCTCGGCGCCGATGATGAGTATTCACTGCATGCCAACGGTCGCGTGCATAGAGCGAGTTTTTCCCACGTGATTTCATACAACCGCAATTGTTCTTGACAAACAACAATGTTTACTGATCAAGCGGTCAGATGTGAAGCTTAGAATATTTTGTATTGATTGTGGCACACATGGCAAGTTGCATTGGTTTTTTTACAATCCGCGGTATAGAATGCTCCTGAATTAATTAATTAATTAACGAACTGAATCACAGTGGGAAACGAAAACAATGATAAACAAGCATTTAATGACGCGAAAACTGAGGGCACTGCACATATGCAGAAGGTAAGCTTTTCACTAAATACATTACCAGTAAAGCATTCGGTTTTATCCTGCGAGCGAAGCGGAACATACAAGTACGAGCATATTGCCCTGAACTATACTTCCAGTTAACAAGCGCACCATCCAAAGCATCGAGCTCGCTTTTATAGCTTTTGGTGCGCTCAAACCTTTCAAGACACAATTATAATCAATTCTATTATTTCAGTTATTTTTACTAGGTGCGCCTGTGTGTGTGTGTGCGCGTGTGTTTTGTCTTTTGTGTTCACGTGCCATTTTCTTAGTTATATAATATTTTTCCAGAAGTCCTACAACTACAGTTTGTTTCATCATAAGTAAGAACCGCATAATCAAAGATGTAGACAAAACAAAAACGCGAACACGCGAACACACATTAAAAATGCAATGTAACGGCGCATTCAAAATTAGTCGTTAGTTTTTTTTAGAGAGAAGCAGTTTCGTACGGCGACATTGTTACCCGTTGAAGGTTATAAAAAGTGCAGTACAACTGTTAGCTCGGGGTCTTTACCGTGCATTACGCAGTATATGTGGTACACGATCGCATGACGGTAGGATGCAGATGGCCGACTTAACCCATCCTTGCTAAAGCCCCTTGATAAAGGCGTTTTTTACAAGTACCGCCAACCATTGTTGTGGAAACAGGCAAGACACGTGCCACGAGCGGATGCTCCGCCGCTATTCGCTTTCAAGGGCCAGTCATTTTAGTGCTGCGCCGCCATTTGCCTCCAAGGGCCGCTCGAGATACGGGCCTCGTGCACTGGCACCTTTGAGGTTATTTGAAAAACCAACGCAAACACATCGAGGAGATTTATACCCGTGCCACACGGGCAACTCGAATGCCATTTACAACGAATGACATTTGAGCGACCGGCCAATCAGCGCGCGACACTCCGGGCGTAGCGCATCCCACGCGCGACAGATTGCGAGCGGAATCGCCGATCACAAAAAATGTCATTCGTTGTAAATGGCATTCGAGTTGCCCGTGTGGCACGGGTCCCTACAGGCTCTGCAGCGTGAGTTCCGTGCTTTGAACGGAGCTCGCGCTCGAGCATTTCTCCACGTGCTCTGATCTGTGGTGCCACAACACACTCGGCCAACGATCCCCCACCGCACTTGGTTTAGCCTGTGAGCTAAACCGAATGAGCTACGCTTAGAGTATAGGCGCTTTTCCCCCCGATATTGTTGTGGGCGCCGCCATCTTGATGGTTAGTAACAAATCAAACGCAACTGTCGATCGTCATGATTGAAAGGTGCGACTTCCCCAGCATTATATAGTTTCGGTATCAAGAAGCTCACGTAATATTGCTTTGCTTTGTCGCGAACTGTTTAAACATTTGTGGAGGACGGAAAAGCGTTTCCTGTCATTTCAGATCATTTTAAGCACCAAGATGTGTATAAAGCGTAGCTTATTAAGTGGCTCTAGTTTAGCCCGACCACGAACAGCTTGACCTCGCGCTCTTGGTGCTGCTTCAGTGGTTTCATCAGCCCGCAGCGTTGGCTGTGCTCCGAACTAAGGTAAAGCAAAGCAAATACTCAGATCTTAGGGTTTCACAAGCCAACCCAACAAAAATCACTTAAGACGCCCCAATAAAAAAAAAAAAAAAACAATTGCGGGTTTATTTTGACTAACTGGAGATCTTTTGACGTTCAACCGAAATCTCAGATTTGCCTCCGGCGGATTGCGGGAACCTTGGTCGATATTTAAAGGGGCGATGCAACGATTTTTGTATTTTGCGCAAATACTGCTTAGAACGGATACCTGACGTTAATGACCTGTGAAATACCCGTTTGTTTTTCACCACACGCAGTCGAAGTCACAGAAAAAAAATTAAGAAAAACGAGCAGCGTTCACCCCCTCAACTCGCAGCCAGAACAAGCGGCCACGCGATCTGGAGCCGATTATATGCCGCCAATGTTGATCATAGCCATGCGCTGGGTTTGGCAAGGCACAGGGCACGCGCTGAGTTCCAGACATTGTTATGGTTCGGCTGTTGTCGTCAATGCAGCGATTGGACACAGGACACTACCCGAATGCTTCTCGAGCTATCGATTATCACGAGCCAAAACCGAGTATCCACGCCATGCTCGGGTCCAATCTATGAGCCGTATTCAAATATCGTCACTGGGCGGTACTGCTACCGCCCAGCTACGTCATCAGGTTTTGCGAAGGAGAGATTGAATGAAAACACTCGGTTTTGTCCTCAAAATTACAGCGCATCAAAGGAGTTTCTTGGTCAGTGGCGTTGCGTGCGAGTATCCTAGAGTCCCACTAGTGCCAGTAAGCTCGTGTAAAGTGAAAAACATTCCAATTGAATATCGTTGCACCGCCCCTTTAAACTCGACAAATATGGGCACATGGGTCAGCGCGTTGGCTCCGAGACACTCAGACAATTTAATGTTTCGTGTTTTGTTTTAATATTATTGCCACTTAAAGGGGCCCACCAACACTTTTTTGACTGGTTTGAAGTTCGCGCTGAAACGGAGCTCCATGAAAGCAGGAACACCGAGGAAAAAAAATATTACAGAAATTCGCAATATTTTGTGAGTTATTAGCAAATGAAATATTGCAGAAAACAACTTTAAATAAGCAAAACATTGCGCTTCATGACGTAAAATGAAACAGTTTAGCGATTGGAGCAAAGCGGTTGGCCAATTGGACGCGAGTTTGGTTGATAGCCCGGCGGCCCGGTCGGCCATTAGGCCTCGCTGCAGCCATCGTAGCTTTGGAATCGGGTTGCCATCATCGATGAATTTACCGGGCTTACCGGATTTTGAGCGCCGAATTCTTAAAAAGGAGTGCGGAGCTGGGCGTCGCGCCGTACGAGGACACACCACGCAAGCGCCGCGACGCGTCTCTGCCTCAGTCCGCTTCGACAGCCGCGGAAGGCTCGTCGGGCTCGTCTCCCGCAACTTCGCCACCGGAGCCACCTCGGCGAGAAGGAGGTACTCCGCCGCTGGGAGGCGCGCATGAGCGACGAGGCGTTGTTTTCGCCCTTTTTGAACTTTACTTTACAACTTTATTAGCTCTATAAAAACGACGTTTTAGAGAAATAATGACGGTTAACGTGTGATATAGTTTATTCCGCTTCAAAATTTCTGGGACGGCTCTCGCCAATCACGAAACCCAGTGAATGTGACGTATAGTGAAAGGGAGCGCCGTTATGCGCGCGCATTCGGCACCTCGCGGCGCCACCGTCGGAGGAGGTGTTTCCGAGTTGTCAAATTAAAATATGATGCGCTAATATTTTTAAACTCTTTCGTTGTCCACTGGGTTTCCGGGACCACTAGCGTGGAGAAACCAGTCTTGTACACGTTACTAAACAAAAGTAATCGATTACAATTACTATTACTCTTGGCTAAAAAGTATTCGATTAGATTACTTGATTACTCGACGGCAAAAGTAATTGGACATTACTTAAAGAAGTAATCGTTACTTTTCCGATTACTTTATTGTGTGAAGACACATCTTTAGCGCTCATAACAATGAACTACTTCCAACCTATATTTCACATTTGCACAAGTATTGAAGAAGAAAAACTGGCTCCCTCTTCGTGGTCGTTGCACCTTAACAGTGCGGACACAAGCATAGAATTCGTTTGAAGACGTTTAATGATTTGGGCGTTCGCCAGTGTGTGTGTGTGTGTGTGTGTGGGGGGGGGGGGGGGGGGAGCGGAGGGGGTTCTAGATCTTGTTAAGCTTGAGCAAGGGTTGTCGCTCAAAGTTTGCGTCGCTCATTTTATTATTCACATGCGGATGAGCTCGCATGTTATACAAAAGAGCAGCAGCTCCAGGATTTGAAACGGATCATGTGTAGTATCCATTAGCGGAAGAGATCGCCCCGACCACTTCTCAACTCGAAACATTGCTTGTAACAAAGACCACGTAGGGGAAATGGGGAAATATTTCAACTGCCTTTGTTATATTTTGCATCCGCTTTAGGCATTCTTCGGTTCTGGTTCTCCTACGGGCTGCGAATAGGTACCCTAAGCAGGATTTTTTATTTTTTTTTTATTTCTGTGTGTGTGTGCGTGAGGGGGCTAGTTTGAACGAAGGACTCATAAAGCTACATTCTGCTTCCTCAAACTTCGCCCTGAATGGCCTTTTTCACGCACTGTGGCTTTCCTGGGGCTTCCCACTCCCAGTCCCAGCTCGAAAAAAAAAAAAAAAAACGGACATTCAACAGAAACTGTACATACAAAGGGGTTGACCTTGTTTCCTACAGCTCCGCAAAAATCTTTCTTTTTTCCGTTCGAAAAAAAAGCAAATTTTATTTTTGTCATTTCATAAAAAAATGGCGTGTGCCGGGGGGGGGGGGGGGGGGGGGGGGGGGTCACGTGGAAAAATTGTAACGGTTACAAGTAATTTTATTACTTCAAAAAGTGATCAGATTACTCTTGTGATTACTGCCTAATAAAAGTAATCAACTGATTACAAAATTACTCCAAAAAGTAATCGATTACAAGTAATTTGATTACTTGTAATGCGTACGGTACAAGTCTGGGAGAAACCGCAAAAAAAGTAGACGCGCAAATACTGTTGGAGGGCCCCTTTAAAAGCCACCGAGGTGTTTTTTAAACAAAATATAGTCAAACCATTCCGACAAGCATAGTTTGATTGCGGAAATGATTTTTGCAAATGATTAAACATTAAAATGTTTTCGCATACGTGGCGGAATCTGAAATGGCAGAATGCATTTCATGGCGCCCATTTCATTTGGATCGCGTCGGGCGTGTGTACCGACGCACAGTAGAACGCGCGCAAAAGTAGCTGTGGTGCAACCGCAGCCTCGCGCTTGTTGTTCTGACATCTCTGGCTCGCTCACTGCGGGCATCCAGGCATCTGACACCCCGACATCTGGCGCTTTTTCTGTCTTTCACGTGGCGTTCCAAGCGGCACACGACGGAAAATGCACATCAAGCTGTTCTTGAACACGTGTCGCCATCTGTACTTTATATTAAGAAACTACAATTTGTCGTAACTGAATGGGAGAAGTTTGAGGTCTTATAACATTCTTAACGTGTAATATATCAGTATGGAAGTTCTGGAAAATGTAATATCGAAGCATGCTTCATAATTTAATGTCTCGTTATTTCGATTAGTTGACGCGATTCCGTTTTTATTGCGCCATAAAGTATTACCATTTTAAACTTTATTTTTTATTTTAAAATATATATGATCTGTACAGTTCGTTGCTTACTTTTTTAATTTATTACATCCAACCAAACGCTCACGTAAAATATCGTGGACGATGGGACGTTATAACTCGAGAAATAATTATTTTAATATTAGAGACTGCGGTCTATTAAAAGGTGAATAATGAACTAACAACTAAACATAATCGTAATGTTGAGACATTAAAGTATTGTTAAAAAACAGCTCTTTAATTTGACATCAAATTTATAATTGTAAGATTTATAGAAAGAAGGTTATAAGCCGTCAAAAAAGCATCAAAACGTCATGCACGGTGGGGTTGCACCTTAACGGCGCCGCGAAATATGGATAGCACGCGAGACAGCCAAAGAAGCGACGAACGCGGTATGTAATTTCTCTTTTCTTTCGGTCGGATTTTTTTCTTCCCCTCTTACGTCTTGTTTTACTGGGGCCGATCTTTTTTTAAGCGGTAATGAAGATGGCCGTAAAGCTTTTCCGTGTTTCCTCGGCGTCGTGTGTAAAACGTTGGCAGAGAACCAGACCGCGGTGACAGTGAAATGGAGCGGCTGCGAGCGAGCTTGCAGTTCTAAAAACACTCGCGTTAAAAAATATATATATATATATATATATATATATAAAAAAGCAAATTATGGGGAATTTTTTGGTAAATTTGGAACGCCCTCTCACGGACGAACGCAGAACCGGAGGAGCGGGAACGGCGGCGGTGATGGCCGGGGGCAGGGACAATCCGCCTTGGTGATGCTGGTACCGCGTAGTTCTGGTCGGCATGTTCGTCCATCGTGCAGTTTTTTTTTAACGGACAAAGTGGGTGCGTTAAATTAGGAATTATCTCGTTCCGCTCCGCAGCTTTTAAAAATCAACGTGCGGTCATTTTCTTAACGCACATCAACATCTTCGTCGTCGTGCAGCTTCGCATTGGTAGTTTCATATTGTGCATTTTTCTTTGTCCAAGTAGCTGCACAAATTTCGATAGAGGTTGGAAGTACTTTGAAATAAATAAATAAATGAATGAATGAATAAATAAATAAATAATTTAGCGCCGCAATAAAAAAGGTTTGTGTTTTGCTATTCCCTGCACAGCACGGAGACAGCCAATCGCTGCCAACAACAGATGGATCCCGGCAAAGGACGAGGCCTTGGTCAGCTACTTGCTCAGCTCCAACCCGTCATTAGGCCTCGTCAGCGTTCGGCTGACGCACCTGTTCACTCCCACTGTTTTTCTTGTTGTTTTGTGCATGTTTGAGTCAAAAAGATCGTCTGCTAAAGACGCCGGCTCTCGGCGCCGTATGCTCGTTCGTTGGCGGCACACTCTCAAGAAAAAAGGGTGTATCGTTACACCTTTTGTCCCATATAATACACCCCCAAACTTCAATTCGACGTACAGCGCCCTACAGTCGAACAGACGGCCCGATATATTACGAGGGGCTTGATAGCCGTGTGGTACAACTAATTAAAATAGCTAATGTACGTTTTACTGACTACAAAAAACATAATCGGGGTTCTTCTTGGTCCTACTGTAAAAACTCGGTGTTTTCTTTATGTGGTCTTTGATACGTACTTTAGCTATTTAAAACGTTATATCGCACCGTTATCAAGCCCCTCGTAAAATTTGGGGCCGTCTGTTCGACTATAGGGCGCTGTACATCGAATTGAAGTTTGGGGGTGTATTATATAGGACAAAGGGTGTAACGATACACACTTTTACACCCTTTTTTCTTGAGAGTGCAGTTGGCGTCGCCACCGCATGCGCCATCTCTTGTCTCCCGTGCGAAACGGCGCCGTATTGTATGAAGACCGGTGGCTTCGCTGCGTTTCCATAGGAGCTAAGCCTTTTTCCTTCTTTACTGTTTCCTCAGGTAAGTTCGCTATTTGCAAATTTTACGAAAAGAATGCACCATCTGTGGGCAACGCTGCTCAAAATCGTAGCGCGATAGGTTAAGAAACCGAATTTTGCGGTCGATTTAAAGATCCTGGCCGCTATTTGGGACACCCGGTATATTTATTAGGCACGGTGGACATTAGAACTAAAATTTGATTATTATCTTTTTTTAATTATTGGTTCTAGGGGTCATGTGGCAATAGGAGTATTGACGGCAATTACTATTAGAGGCCAGACCAAATAAAATAATTTGCGAAAAAGTACTGGATTTTTTAAAAATATTATTCGATAAACTTTCGCGTTGTTTCACTCGATTTAGAAATTGCGGTCTAAAAGAGCGTGGCAAGCCCTGCCGAGAATGACGCCTGGAAGGTTCACATAGCAGCGTCAATCATGTCGTCCCTATCTGAGCAGCGCGCTCCTGGTGGGTGCGCCGACGACACAAGCGACGGCGTGAACAAGACGACTACGTCACTCTTCCAAGCGTCATTGTGGGCAGGACTTGCAACGCTTATTTTTGGCGCAATTTTTAAATCGGGCGAAAAAAAAAAACAAAAAAAACGCGAATTTTCATCATATAATATCTAAAAAAAACAGTATATTTTCGTAAATTATTTAAATTGGTCTGACCTATATTAGTAATTGCTGTCAATACTGAAATTCCAACATGACCCCTAAAACCAATAATTAAAAGGTTACTTAACAAATTTTAGTTAATTACTCAACTTAACATGACGATCATCCCCTCAACTAATGTCCGCCGAACCTTATGAATACATGGTGAAGACAGAATTAGTCTAACCCTCACTGCCTATCTCTAAAAAAAAAAAAAAAGAAGAAATGTTTCGAATTAAAACTGAACACCACGTGTAGGAGGTGGTACGTAAAATGCTATATTCCACATCTAACAATATCTGCAATTCAGAAGCGAACAACGCCACCAAACTTCCCGCATACACAAACAGATGCGAACGACGCTGGCAGATTGGTATTTAATCGTATGCCGTTGAACTGAGAACAGAAAATAGCTATCTCTAATTTACAAACCAGAGCCGTTTTACGGGCGGTAAGGAAGGGGAACGCCATTCGTTTTAAGGTCCATTGTTTTCCAGAACAATAGACGCTGGTGTGGGCGGATGCCGGACAAGACTCAAACGGCAGGGAATACAAACAAACAAACAAAACGACCTGAAAACGTCCGATTTCCCCGAGGCGAAATCGTGATCTGCATTTTGGACGCTGCGAGCGTGTTGTTTCGCCTACGGCGATTTCACTCCGTTATATTACGAATCTACCGTTCCCCCAATCCACACCATTTTATGGTTTGCCGCCATGAGAGGTATTGGTGAAGGCACCTGTTCCAATGCGTGAGCGTTCGTTTGATCGGGCATTCCTATAGGAGTGAAAACGAAACTTAAGAAGAACAAAAACTTCGTGAAAATAAATTATTTAAGATAGTTTAGATATAGGCCCCTTTTCCTGCATGCACACGAAGAAAGTACCCACCTCAAAATCTGTTGCACGATATAAATGTTTGTTTATTGTTCACTAAGTCGTATTCACGGCCGAATGCACGAAAAGCCTCCGACCAGTCGTTACGTCCCAAAAGGATCTTTCGGCCGCCAAGCGCGTGTCACTCGTGTGGGCATCGCGTGCACTGACACCAGTCGTGACGTCTTTTTCTGACCTTCTTTTGGAATTAGCAAGAGCGCGCGTGCCTAGCTTTGATAAGCGCTGAAGATGGGCGAGAGCGGAGATACCGGAAACTCCTTTTATGATGTAACGCTTCGGGGCTTCAGCGGTACTTTGAAAATTATTTTCTGCGGGCTCCGTGCACCAAATTGAGAAATAATCTCGCTATTCGTGATCCTGGAGGTCAAATAAAGACGATTTAATTGTGTTTACTCAAGCACAGAACCGCTTCAGCTTCTCTTTTATGCTAATATTCCAAACTGTACATATAAGCTACGTGATTTCTTTCCGTCGCATTTTCGAGCCTGTAGAGCCCTTCCCCGAGAGCCCGTCATTCTCGGGGAGGGGAGAACAGGGCATTGTAGACGACCGTTACATTGGTCACTGTACGACAGAAGCTATACTTTCAGACCAGCGTACAAACATGACTATATTCGCACGTCGATCGATTGCACCATAATCGCTCGAGCGGTCTTACTAAACTCTTTAATGTAAAGCAGAATGTCAACCTGCGACCGTACACACCACTGGTACGAGAAACACATGGCGAAACCGACGACAATTCCGGACTTGGATGACAACGCACAATACTGCCATCATGGCGTTGTCGGTGACTCACGGAAACGCAAAACCACGTTTATCGTCTGATAGCACTCGGTAACAGGAAACAGACCCAAACGTAGCACAGATGACGCGCAGGCCCTCGACAGTGACTTGGACGCAAAGTTGCAAAGACGGCCATTTAAGCCCAGTGTAAGTAGCACTGCTCTGGAACTTCGCTGTCTCTAACGGCATCGTTCGACTCGTTTGACAAAAATAGCGGTAAAAGCGTCAATAGGGAGTTTTCGTAGATGGTTTTCGCCGTCCCGCAACGCCCTCCGCAACCCCGCTACGATACCCGGAACTCTACATTCAAGGCTATCGGCGCGCAGGCGCAGTAGCAACTTCTTCGTTGCGGAGGGCTTAGCGGAGGGCGAAACTGCGGTCTACGAAAACTCCCTAATGCAACCGAGGGGCTCTGCGTGTTTGAAGTTTGAACTGTTAGAATGAATATAGGCAGCCTTCGTTACCGCTGACGCTCAGTCGGCTCAATGGCGTTTATTAAAAAAAAAAAAAAAATGCGCGACTTGTTTGAAAAACGAAAGATGAGGCGGGAGGGAAGAACATTCCTCCCGTTTTCCTGAAAAAGAAGAAAAAGATCTCGTTCTTCCCTTCTTCTAGTGTCTGCTTGGGGGAGCGTCAGCAGAAAGGAAAACGCGCCGTTGCTACATTTTTCCTCCTTTTAACGCGAAAGCCTCACTTCTCCCATTACGCGAAAAACCGTCGGCGTTGTCCCCGAAAGATGGTCATAAAACTACGTCATCAAGCAGGCGCCTCAGAAATGAAACACAAAGAAAAGCGCAGCCACGCAGATGCTTCGGCACGGTAGCCGGCGGGGGAGCTCAAGGTCAAAGCGGACGCGCCTAAGAAATAAAACACAAAAGAAAAGCACAGCAACGCAGATGCTTTGTGACGGAAGGCGTCGTGAGACCGGCGGGGGTCGCCGCGGCTGCGCAGTGCTGTCCCCGCCGGAGCGCTGTGTGTGAAGGAAGACGCGGCGCGCAGCTTGTAAGAAAGCGCTGCGTGTAGGAATGCTTTTTCGCATTCCTACACGTAAGCAATCCTAAGTATCTTCGGCGATACCTTCGATGACAATACCCGCGATGTCGATACGACGCATGTGCAAAGGCGTCGGCGGAGTACCGGTATAGTTATCGGAATTATTGGAACGACCTGCTAAAACAATATATTTTGTTCCAGGAGAGAATGGTACTTATCTGGCCTCGCTCTGGAAATCCGGGACTTGAGCTTAGTCAAAGTTGTGACGTTCAGAGTTGACAGCCTCTCCAAGTTCCAAGAAATCCGGAGGAATCGCCCATTTTCCGAGGAAGGCGCACACCACCTTACTCGCTTAGGGCTACGTCTTGAACTTTTTCTGCGATAGCCGATTTCCACGTCGCTACTGCACGAAATGCCGTTTTGATTCGGGCTCCTAGGGGCGATACTAGAATTCGTCATCCGTGATGATGCTCTTCAGAAAACTCTAGCCTTTAGCCTCGTACTGCTCCAGTATCTAGGTCCTTACGACTTGTATACGCTGCACTCTTTTCCAAGGACACGCCTAGCGCAGACTTCTCGATACGGCGATTCTGCCAACATCGTTTACAACCAATTGAAGCATGTATCCAGATCCATACTGAGCTTTCTGGGCGTAACCCGCCCACTCGTACGAATGAGCTCTTCGAGGCGCTCTTCATTCTGCTGGGTGACAGCCGTGAACGACCGTCCCGAACGCGACTTGTATTTCACGTCGCCGTCGCCAGTCCTGAAACGGGACGCCCTTCACTCCGCCTATATCCACTGTTTGATATCTGTAAATGTTCCGCAAGCGTTGGTGCATGGATGTTCCGTACGCAGCTATTCAACACATTTGCCTCATTAGTGCACGTTAATGTCAAACGGAATGCTGTTAGGCAAAAACAAACCACAGTCAAATAAAAACAAACAAACATATATATATATATATATCACTCGTATATTTTGAATGAGGTAACGATTAGTTCTGAAAATTTGGCATCTGGGCCCGCTTGCTAGAACAGCGTCTCTGCTGAGACTGGATGAAGAAAGCACTGCAAAGGCTGGGGGCGCGCGAGCGTCTTGGCTTTGGCAGTGCTTTCTTCTTTCACACAGTTTCAGCTGAGACACCGTTTCTAGCAAGTATAGGCCCTGTTTCGGACAGCTAGCTCCACATTTGGGTGGAGAATGAGCGTTCGGCGATGCGCAGTTTATTTTTGCAGTGAAAACAACACTACATTTGGGGAGGGAGGGAAACACGCTGTATTTTATAGCACCGCAGCCAAAGGAATTGCGGCATCAACCCATTAAGAATTCCGACGAAAGAAAGCGCAAGAAACGTGAACATGGGAAGCCACGCCCGGTGATTGTATACCACCATCCGCCTGTAGCGTCTTGGGCCAACGCAATACAATAGGAGGCATTACTTTTGGAGTGGCCCTCTCGTAGATGATTCACTTTTCTTGCGCATACTGGCTCCTTCTGCACGGCGGTTTATATGACGGGCGGAATGGATATGCTTGCCGACTTCCTCTCCGGAAAACAAAAATAAAGGACCAGCAATTACCCAGCTTAGATGTGAGGAAAGAAAAAGAACAAGAAAAGACGAGTTTATTAGTATTACTTTTTTTTTTTTTTACGATAGACCCTTTTGAAAAGTGCGCGCCGCCATCTAGTGGCTGCAGCGGCAAATATTCGAGTCCCCCTTTCTTTGGGCTCGTACTCCGAGCATCTCAGTGGACACGAGGGCTGCGTCACCGTTCGCCGTGAACTCGGCTCAGCTCGATTCGAGCGCGAGTGCTTACGTCAACAGTCGGCGAGGACTCGGGTCCAATCGCACGCTTCGTGCCCGGATGGATGGATGTTAATAGCTATATCTTTTGTAACGAGCGGTAGCTTGCGCCACCTAACCGAGACATGCGACCACCAATCGGGGTTTAAAAAAAGATGGTTTTATCGTGAAAATGTTTAGCTTGTCTCATTCCGAGACATTTCTCCCGCAACCTTTCATACTGCGGCTGACTAATTCCCCCTCGAATGACAGATCCCGTTCCGTGAAGAGAATGCGCAGCTTGTCCCTCATATTCGGGAGGTCAAACTCGTAAGAGAAGCGTCATAGCTGTTTCGTAAACAAAGGTTACCCTCTGAATGCCACTATGAGCTTGCTTTTTCTTCTTTTTTTTTACCTTTTCGCCAATAGCATTTGCGTTCGAGTTGCTCAATCATTTCTTGCAGGCTTCCAAGTTCAACGACCTAAGTGATTTCTATTTCTTTTTTAAGAACCCCTAAAATGAAAGAAGATATTTTTTTTTTCGATTTTAAACACTCTAGTTGGGACAAGCGTGTCAAAAACTAAATTTTACGCGAAAGAAAAAATTAGAGCAATATTGACGGCGAGAGATTTATTTGAAATTCTGCGCGCAAAGTCCATGACGTCACCGAATGGTCCTTTACTCTTTCGACCTTAACGAGATGGCAATTCGCTCTTTCCACCTCAACGTGAAAGCGAAGCCGATCCCCCTCTCCTCCACGCGCCCGAGATGCCGAGAGAGAAAACAAGTGGATTGGAGCTGACTACCGACTAAATCGCGTCTCGCGCCGTCAATATTGCTCTAAAAAATTTTTTTTCCCTTAAAATTAGTTTTTTTTTTTTTTTTTGACACGCGCGTCCCCACCCAAACTGTTAATTTTTTTTTTTTCTTTTTACACTTTTTAAACGCCGACGACCAGACTCGAGATTCTGCAAGGCAGAAGATCCTCCTCACCATGGGCGATGAGGAAACAGGCAACGGTGGACCGGGTAGAAGGGGGGAGAGGAGGAAGTGAGGGTAAAGTGGAAAGAGCGAACTGGTCGTCGGTCTTTAAGGCGTATCCCTCCATGAGTCACAATATTGTTTGTTCGTCCAGCACGACGCGCCCTGTGTTTCGTATGCCGTCAGTCAGTGACTGCAGGCGATTTTTGTCGCGTGTTTTAATAACCTTCTTTCACAACTTCGTCTACTGACCGCCAGGCGCTATAAATACCTGATTCGCTCGAGAAGGCCGGAGAGCGAACCTGCCGTCGCAGCCTTCCGTTTTAACCACGAGGTGCCGTCAATTTCGCCGGAGTCGCCAACGGTCTCGTCAGAACCGTGTATTTCGTTCACACACTCGCGCTTGGGTACGACCGAGCTCTCGCGATCTCTTAAGACGAGAGAACATACGAGCACTCTGGCGCCATCTACGGGGAGGCCCGGGAACTATATTTCACCAAAACTTTTGCAGTATTTACGAGCTAAAATGTACGTACTATTTATAGAAAAAAAAATGGTTTTCATTGCCAAAAGCTTTTGAAGGAAAAGACAAAGAGAAATATAGGGAAATGCCAGTGTTTCACGGCCACGCAATAGATGGCGCCTATTTGTTCCCTCGCCTCTGCTCTCGCCGTAAGAGATCCCAAGAGGTTGTATAGGTGCTCAGTCATCCGCACAAAAATACGACTGAAACAAAAGTAAGTGAGTCGGTATTTTACTTACCCCTGTGCGCTCATGCGCTCCCCTGACTCCGCTTTCCTGCAAACCAGAAAGTATTACAAGTAAGAAGGGAGGAATTGAAACGCAACATGCATGGTGGCGGGTCAGTTGTCGAGCAGAAGATATGAGAAGGCCCAGAAAAAAACTCCGCAACAGCAATTTAAAAATAGAAACCGTAGTTTTTTTAAAGAATACTAAAAAAAAGGAATGTTTTTAATATATATAGTTTACATTTTTTTTTTTTTCAATTTGACTTAAAGGGCATGGGTTCCGGTACAACGTGGCGAGCAGACGATATTGAATGCCGCAACAGAGGTCTGAAAATAGCAAGGCCATTCTTTCAAGAAATACAAAACAAAACATGAGCTCTTTTATTTTTATTTTTTTGCTATTATTAAATTTTTCCCCTCTCGCCTCGACACAGTGTTTCGTTTCCGGCACGCGAGTAAGGCGCAACGGCGGAGTAGCAGAACAAACCGTCTCGTTCGCTGTCGCGGTTCCACTGACCCGTAGCGAAGGCTGGAGCCGTCTGTCATACACCGAGTGGGATTTTGCGCAAGATCGCTGGCGCCGAGGGCCGGCTCTTGAAAGGACTGCTCCAAAACCAAAAACTTGACAAAACCGCGCGGCACAGCTGGACAAGATTTTACCGGCACCATTACTCACCCACCGAAAGGTCAGACAGTGTATTGCGCGAAACAAAAGTATTATTATTATTATTATTATTATTATTATTATTATTATTATTATTATTCCGGGATAGTCCCACAAGCCGCTTTTGGCAGACTTGCATTCTTATGTATTGATATTAGATGGGCAATAGCAATATCATTTCCTCTTACGCTTAAAAAAGCAGGTCGAGGCTTATAATGTTCACACTTGTTGCTTAAAATTTCTTCATTAATAACTAAAAAAGAGCGTTTTTTTGTGTTTTTTTATGTTGCGGACGATTTTAAGAAAAGGGTATGAAAGTTTTGTATCAAATAAATTTTGTTAGCGTTTCCTTCCCATTCTCGGGGTTTAAACATCATGACTGCAGAGGTTGTTTGGCGAAAGCTGTTACTAAAACTATGCAGGGAGTATTTGCCCAGAGTGAGGGATATATATAATTGAAACCATTGACCTTTTTCACAAGGGCGCCGCCGTCTTGAATTGGGACTTCCAGTATGGGCGAAAACATTGCTTTGCCGTCGCCACGCTAATAGAAGACATTTCGGATATAAGCGTAACCTTCCTTGTACTCTCGTCCCCAGCCACCTAATAGACGTATTGCTATATTACCCAAGCATCAAGGAGAATGCAGGGAATGGTGTTCCACGCGCCGCACGTGCTGGCGTCAGCAGTAGTAACTTCTCTAATGCAAATACCTAGAACAAATGGGATTTTGCGCGCGCGTTCGTCAATCTTTTGTTTTGGTTATTTACTTGGAATCTTTTATTCACCACATTCGGTGGGAGTTGATACCACGAGGGCGCCACAGTATTTGGTGCCCCAGTAGACTTCCGGTAGTGTATTTATTTATTCTTCAGCAATGCACAGCGATCAGAGTTTCCTTCAGAGAAGTTTCTGTAATATGTTTGTAAGAACATTAGTGCATTGTAGAAAGTAATGCAAATAACAAAAGGAGGCGAGACAAATGAAAAAAAAGAGGAAAACCGGAAGCGCGCAGGGGTCCGCCGTAAGGCGGACCCCTGCGCGCTTCCGGTTTTCCTCTTCTCCTTGATGCTTGGGTAATATAGCAATAGGTCTATAGGCGCATTACGCCGACGAGGAAAAAAATAATTAAACGCTTTAACTTGCAAATAGTAAAAAATAAAGGGGGACAAAACGAGAATGGGTGACGGTTACGCTTCTATCCTCAATGCCTTCTATTGGCGTGGCGACGGCAAAACAATGTTTTCGCCCATACTGAAAGTGACGACAATTCAAGATGGCGGCGCGTTCGAGTCCGCACCACAGTCGACCTCCCTTTCCCCCTCCGCGGGTCTCGAGTATTTTCGGGGTTCACGCCCTTTCTCTCGGACCGGAGTGGGCCAAACAGCTCAAACAATGCCACGTGATAGACCCATTCCGAATGATCGGCCGGGAGCCAACGAAAACATCCGCCGCCCTCTGGACGGACGAACAAGACGAGGCTCCTTGTAGTTTGAGCGAGCGCCTTGTTCACCGCCACGGCGGCGCCAAGCCGAGATCGTATACGCGGATCAAAGGGCGACCAAAGATGAGCCTCGAGCAACGGCAAACAAAATAAAAATAAAAAAAAAAAATTTGAGCAGTAGAAGCCGCTAAACACACGCGCTGTCTACGCGGCCTCATAACCCTTCTCCGATCTTCGAAAGTGGTCGAGACTTACATTTTTCCGGAGCCGTATCAACGCGCACAACGAGGCCATACTGCTGGATGCTTCCCGCCAGCTATCGGAAGCCCAGTGCGACGGGGCACAGACCGGACGTGCGAGCGCTTTGTCAGTGTGCTCGGTTGGAACTCGTGTCCTCACTGACGCAGCACTGGCATCCCAACCTGGGCCCCGAGCTGGCCTCCGTTGTGTGACGTAAGAAATCGAGCACTACGGCCTTGCTACGTAAATATAGGGTGCGTTGGCTCTATCCGAATTCAGCGGAGCCGCAGAACCCCCAACAAGTTCCGAGAGAAGCCCGCATAAGGCGATAAATAGATACCGTGCCTATTTATCTTCCTCATTTAAAGGGACAATGAAGGCGATTTCATTTAATTTTTTTAAATGGTGTTTTTAGGCTTCTTTGGAACCTGGCATACTGCCCAATTTTTCGTAGACATTTGTGACGCATATTTCTGTGCCTACAAAAGAACTGAAGAAACCGAAACTGAACTATCTCCATTCTCATTTCTGGGCCTCCGAAAACGGAGGTGACGTAGAAAGTGACGTCATAAGTGAATAGTCGGTATCGGTAGCATTTAGGAGATCGAGACTGGTTACCGCGGTGGGTTATAGCACCGTGTTAGCGCGACTGTTTCGTCGGATCTGTCAACATGGACGACAATGCCACTCTCGCGAGCGAGTTCTGTTCGGGCTTCCGTTCAGTGACCTAACATCAACGGAACGGGAGGACGTGTGTGGCGTTCTTCGCTATCACCCGAGGCCGACGGTGACCGCCCAGCCGGCAACGAGCGGCCCGCTGGCTCCGAGCAGCAAAGCTGTGAGCAACATTCGCACGGGCGAGACGAGAGCGGCGCGTTGCCGAAGGACAGGCCCTGTCCCTGTCCGACAGGGACACGAAGGAAATGCCGAGGGGGAAGCGGCAGCGACCCTGGAACCAGTTCCTCCGCGGGGGACGCTCCCCAAGAAGGAGAAAATAAACAGCACCATTTTTGCTTTCACCAGAGTCGGACGTCCACTCATTTCGTCGTCAAAGAGCAAGAACGATTACTGGTCTTTAGTTGACCGTTTGAACAGCCATCTACGGCGCACAAATTTGGCATGACTACCACTTTGCAGAATCCTTCGAGTACCGTGTTCCCAAAGTAAACACGACATCGACGTCTCCAGCGTGCTCCGCGCTGCGTTCTTTATTATTTTTTTCGTTTGCCCATAGTTGCTCGTTGCCCGTTTCACGTCCAGCGGAGGAATGAAAAAAAAAAAATAAGTATGGTGTTTTATTTACGGTTTAGTAATCATCTCCGGTCCGATTTATACTTTTCATGGTTATTCAAGCGGAAATTAGAACAGTATTCCTAAAAACTGTGAACCAAAACGTGACCGAGGGCACGTCACTCGTTCCGACCAATCGCTCACGCGTCTTTTGTGACGTCGCGCTTCTTGGCCCCGCATCGGTCACGTGAGCTCCGCTTCTCCTGGCTTCTCCCGCCACTCTCGGGGCGTCGCCCCAGTCGATCCCGATAGGATTATTACCGCGACTGTTTCATTGATTTGCGCGGCACACAAGCGCCGGTTTCGGCTGAAATTTGGGCAACGTGGCCTGAGACGGGCCTGGAACCCAGTTCAATCGTCAAAAAAATACCCGAAATTGCCTTCATTGTCCCTTTAACGCGGATGACGACGTCATCCAAAGAAGTCCACCGAAAGCAGCACGGTCGCGGCCCGCGGAGGTCTTCCGACCGGCCGGTGGCTGGCCACGGTCCTTCCAATGAAGCCCGGCCCGCTTCCAGCAGGTCCGCTGCTGTCTGCGCAAAACCCAGCGCGCGTGAAGAAACGGCGCCGCAGCGCGCACCCACCGCAGTCAAAACGAGACAAGACAGTCTATCGGAAGGCGTGTCCTCTCGTCATAGCATTCATTAAGCATATATGTCATCGCCAGCATCACCATTGTTAACCCCCTGTTGTATATATGTGCAACGACGTATCTTCAAATTCCTTCGCGTTCCCCATGTGTACTGTGTTTAGTTTCCTGTGTTGTATCAATTGCATATTGGCAGCATCAGTTCTATCATTCTCATTAGCCTTCTGCCCTGTGCGAATATGCCGAAGTTCATGAACTTTGAGTTATAAATAATAAGTTTTCTGCAATCTAAAAAAGAACAAAAATACGTTCCTAAAAGGTTCTTTGACACCCTAAGAGCTCAGCTCGTGAAGAACGGTTTCGCCCCAAGCGCTATCGCCCCCTGGCGCACTAAAAATTAAGAACTCTTTCGCATTAAAAAATAATAATGAAAATAGAGGAGCTTAAAAGAACCTTATTAGATATTTTTCACGAAGAAGCCTTTTAGCTGGAGTGCTTAAAATAACTTTTTAGGCTGCCAAATACGGACAAGCCGAAGAGCACCTATGAGTTCTCTTACGACCAGATTTTTTTGTAGAGTGTGGTACCCAATTATTGTGCGATTTGATAATTAGGTAAATATTGAATTTAAAAATAAAGTATATGTATTCATCCGCCTTACATTTTTTTTTAATTTTTATGCTAACTTTTTTTTATTTAAATGTTTCTCTAGGAATATTTATTTACTTATTTATTTTCCGGCCCTCGAGACAGCGACAGCTCTCCAATTTGACCCCTTTGCAAACAAAAAAAAAAAAAAAAAAAAAAAATTGGAGACTTTTGTTTTTAAGTAATGCGGTTAACACTGCGCAAGACCGTTCCCTTTCTATATAGAGTCGCTCATCGCGACTTTGCTTTGTTGCCAACACCGTTTTTATCTCGGAGAGGTATTTCCAAAATGCTGCCAGGTGTCATTGCCTCCCGGCGGCAACTGGGGGCCCACACGATCCCCCTGGAGCGGCGAGCCTCTTAGTCTCTGCCAGTGAGTGAGTGACGTCGCCACGCATGCGCGTAGAGTCGCACACGCCGACGCTCGTGCATTCCTCCCGTTCAGAATGTATGACGAAGGCTGTGCCAGGTTTCAGACGACGCCGGTATACATTCGCGCGATAAAATTCTCAGCGACAGCCCAACCCCCCACCGTTGCCGTGTGCATATATAAATCTCGAATGTTTTCTCTCTAGATTGGGGGGGGGGGGGGGGGGGGGGGGTAAGGGAAGACGTACGACCGAGAGACGATCCACTCGAGTTTCACGTCGCCTCGTGTCGTCTCGCAGTGTCGTCAGCGTCTTTGTCTTCCAGCCCGTCTAAAATTAATGGCAGCGCCGAAGGCACACCCGAAGGAAAAAAAGGACTCTCTTGGCAGGGACCGTGTCTCGACGGTGCTCGACGACTGCTCGCTCGACGGCTGCTTTCCATCGCGAACAGCCGAGCGTACCAAGGAGACGACGCGTGCAGCCCTGTTTTCCATCTTCGCTGCTCGTCTCCCGTCCCTAAGAAAGTGCATGCATCTATATGCTGCCACAATGTCGTCATTTATCTTTCTGTGCCTTTTCTATCATTTTTTTTTCCTTGACAAAGAAAAGTTTGTGTTGTCAGGAGCAGCGATCAAACTACTATGACTATGGATATCAAAACGAACCTATATGGTTCGTCGGTTTCTCCGCCGGGTACACGGTAGAACGGCAGGGCGCGCACCTTTCGAACGCCCGGCTTCCCGCACGCACTCCTTGCCTTCCGTCGTGCTTTGGCTGCGCGCTCGAGGCTCTCGAGACGCCGAAGCATCATCGAAGGTGGGAAGCCCGTGCTTGAGGCGGGGCAACTCAAACTCCTCCGTGCCCTTCTCATCTCGTTCTACAGTCTACTGTAGAACGGGATGAGATCGGCAGTCCACCTCGAGCGCTATTAGCGATGTGCGCGGCCAAAAGCGTCGCTGTGGTCAGCTTTCCACGATTGGCCAAACCATGGGCATATGAGCACTGTCAGATTGTCAACTTTGACGGTGTTAGTTTCGGATTGCGATGGCTCCTAGCTTCTACTGTGCTTTTTAAACACACCATCGAACTCGTCGTCGCACCCGATGGTAAGTAGCCAGAACAACAACTGGTGACGTCACGGCGAGGCAAATCCCAGTCGTGACGTCACGGAGGGAAACCATAAGAGGGCGCCACCGAAACATCTCGGCGCTAATAGCTTATGTCATTTGGCGCACGCGAAGCCAAACACGCCGAAAGAGAACCAGCAGGGGCTGGAGGCGGATCATATATATATATATATACCGCTGATCTTTCGTTGCAACAGAGTAGTGCGGTGGTTCTTCATTTTCGGATCAAACCCGATTTTGGTTGAACTTTGCAATTCCAGAACCGGTTTGATTCGAATCTTGATCTCTCAACGAGTATAGAAATGTGACGGTCGTCCGGGGAGAATTTTGAAGCTATCTAAAAAGACTATTAAAAAAAAAACAGTGTAGAAACGCAGGATGCGGAGAGGCCTGTGCATCTTATTATCTCTCCGCAGCCAATGAGATTGCGGCACTTTCCGGTAAGAACGAGGAAGAACCAATCACTAAGCAAGAAGTGCCAGTTTAATCAGCCGCGCTGTGTCTTTGCGACTGCGGAAGGGGCTAAAGAGAACTAGCGTGTCCAATAGCCCAACGTGACAGCGCCTCTCGTTAAATAGCGCAGCGAACACCATCAACAATCTTCTACGTACCTTCACGTGTTCGCCGATGACTGTGTTTTTGTACCGGAAGATGACATCCCCCACTCCCCCTCACGATTCATTGACATTACACTGACCCTTGACTCAGTGCATAACTGGACTGGCGGATGACTCTAAGCATTAACAAATGTAAGTGTGTGCGTTTCTCTCGTTCTCCTCTATAGTAGCATCCCTTCCCTAACCCTCAATATCGCACCACTGCAGGCAACAAATGCATACAAATATCTCGGTGTTTTCCTGACAAAAGACTTCTCCCGGGATACAAGTATTAACCCCGTCGCGTGTTCCGCTAACCGGAGTCTACAGGTTTTTAGGTCAATCGGGCAACACTGGCGGTCGCCACTGCTTTTTAGACTTAGGCTAGGTGGCGCAAGCTACCACCCGTTACAAAGGGTATAGCCATTAACATCCATCCTTGGACACGAAGCCTGTGATTGGATCCGAGTTCACGCCCAACGGTGACGCAGCCTTCGTGATGGATACATGGTCAGAGTGCGTGATCGAGCAATGGCGACGGGCGATAGCGAGGACTTTTGAAAATGGTCTATTTCAGGTCCGTCCCCACTAACATCAGACGGCTTCTTTACCTTACATTGGTTCGATCTAAATTAGAACACGCATCTTACATCTGGCACCCTCACCACGCTACTTTAACGGACGTAATTGAATACGTTCAAAACAGCGCGCTGCGCGTTTTATTTAATCTGATTGCTCCTGTTTTTCCAGCGTCTTTAGTGAAATCCAGTATTTCCTAAACCCTACCTTCCACACGTCTGAAACATTTCCGTCTCTCCCTTTCACCACTTTTTTTTCTTTACTTACCCTTACTAAGGCAGCCACTTCTCTCTTCACTAGCCTACTCTTCTATAGTAGGTTACAAGTCAAGAAGGTAGCGGCAAATGCCCCTCAAAGGGAATCATATATATCCCTCCGCCACCTCCGCATCCAATAGCGTCCCATAGTTTCCGTGACGTTGCGGCCAACGCACGAGGAGGGTCGTGCCTTTCTGTACATATTTGCTTTATCTCTCGACTTTGACTTAGCATTGTGGAAGCCACGAGAGGGAGATTAAGTCTTCCCCCTTCCGATGGAAACAAAGACGACTTTCGGGGATTAGCTTCCCCCTCCGATTGATACAAAGGCTGCTTTCAGGGGCTCGGTTCCTTCTCCGATGAATACAAAGGTCGCTTTCTTAAAACGCGGGGGTCGGAGACAAGTTGGCACCACTCTGTGGCCAATATCTATCCATTGAAGCGGAACAAGGAGCGTTTCCAGTGAACTCTTCTTTCGATTGCGGAGGATTTGAAACCGGCGCACCACGCTTGTGGGAGGAGCTTCTCCTACCTTCTTAACTTGTAACCGACTATAGGGGTGATCATCGCAATAGTCCGGCTACAGTGCTTTTCCACAGCCTATCGAGCTTCGCTGGACAGCCAGTGAAATAATCCGTGAAGGTGGATGACCAGCAAAGCTGTTTAGCACACGGGAGGAAACTAGACACGCGCGATGAGACCGCCACCCCGGCAGAGCGGAAGGAAACTAGGCACACCAGCGCTTGGGACGACGACAGCGAAAGGGCGCTGCGAGTTTTTGTTGACGCACATGAAAAAAAACTTTCAGCCTGTCCACTCTGATGAAGAAGGAAGGCCAGCGAAGCTGTACTATGGTGGGAATGAAGTAATGGCCGGTGGAAAGTCGGCAAGCCAGAGTGGAAAGGCTCGAAAGGTTGTCGCCATGGATAAGCGACGGCGGCAACCAGACAACCGGGAAGACGGTTGTCTGGTTGCCGGCGTCGCTAATAGGTGGAGGTAGCTGTCCAAAGTTTTGTTTCGAGATTTGTTTGCCCACGGACACGATACTGGGAAACTAGTTCTTAACAGCTGCGCTGTAAAAATCCACGGAACCCTAGCCATGAACAGCTTAGCTTCGCGTCTACAGACTAATCGTTCCAACCAGAGCTCGGTGCTCTGGCGTCCCCCACGTGCTCTCGTCTCCTCCTCTCCCTCAGTTTCCACCCGAATAGACCATTCCAGATATGGCCTTCTGGCCGGTGACACTTTAAGCGTGTCGTACGCGTGGCGCGTGCTTTCCACGCTTTCCGGATCCACGAACCTGCGCGTGCCGGACTCCGATTTCGTAAACCTTGGAACGGTGTTAATACCATATACGCAGTTCGAAATTCCCATGTTTACACACCCACGGTCCAGCGCGCCCATTGGACAAGCGGGGTCAGAAAGTGTTCGCGCCCCGTCACTTGCTTTGCGCAAGTGCGGCAAAGGAGAGCATGTTTCTTTGTACATCGGAGAGCAGCAGTGCGCGCGGATGACTCTAGGAACACGTGTCGTCCTTGCAGTGATTCGCGTTTCCAGACTGTCTTTTGTACCATGTATGAGCAGTGTGACGGCTTTACGGCGAGGAGAACAGACCGGCGTCATATGCCGGGTAGCCTAAAAGTATAGCCGCCGAACAATTGGAATTGCCGTACATTTACTTTTTTTTTTTTCAGCATCATTCTTTTTTTATTGGATCGAAGAACTTTCGACAACCTTAAAAACGACCACTGCTCGCAGCCTCCGCTCTAGTGAGATGCAGTTCCAGGACCGCCTCCTAGATGGCGCCAGCGTGCCAGTACGTTTTCTCGGATCAGTCAAACTGGGTCGTAAGCAAACAACAAGTGTGTGAACCAGCATTTAGTAGGCCTGTTTCATTGGTTTCCGGCGCTCTGACTCGAGAGGTCTCGGACGCGTGGCAGCAACTGCGGTACAGGGAGGGTAGAGTCCACAAGTTTACACCGTCGACTGCGAACTCGAAATTCGCTTCTGCCATGACAACAGGTTTATATGGCGTGCCCAGTTCCCACTCTCGCGTGATTTGGACCGTCGTGTTTACGCAGACTCATTCCATGCCTCGCGGTATTCAATGGAAAAAAAAAAAAAAGATGATTGGGGAAGACAAAAATACAATATACGAAAAAAAAAAACATTTTGTACAGTTCCTTCTGTTAAAATTCGATTTGAGGAGGGGCTGCATTTAGGGCTTGGAGTCTTTCACACGCGAGCAAACATTTGAAACGTGTTTCGAGGCTCCATTTCCGCTCCGTTCGCTGTTTTCTTTTAATTTTTATTTCGTCGACCAGTTCTATACACTTGATCACGACGAAAACGAGATTTGCTTTCGAGTAGCGGCGATTAGAAAGTTATGCCACGTTTGAATTCCATGGAAACGTTTTGCTTATGTCCTTATATCATTAATGTCGGCAACTTTTCGTCGATAAACTCATTTTGCGTCTGCCGCGAACGTTCAACTTCCTTTTACGGTGCAGTGTGCAGCAAGGTGGCTTCGAAACATAGACTGCAATAGACCATGCACATGGAAAAAGAAGCGCCATGTAGTGTACGTATGGTTAATTACCAAGCTTCCGCAATATGAAGGGGGGGGGGGGGGTGGTCCTTATCGATATTTCGCCCGACAGACATTAGTTCCGGCTGTAGTCCCGGCAAAGTGGGAGTCGTAGATCTAAACTATGATCGCGTACTGCCCACAATCCTGCGGCCGTTTTTCATTTCTTCGCAGCATCTAAACTAAATAGCTACCAATTGAGCATGCAAATACATTGTCCTAATATCATAAAAACCTAGATGAATGCGGAAGCGCCTCGTTCACGGAAGATGGCAAAAACCCGCGGCTCCGAATGGCACGATGATGATAGCTGGCAGGAGACGCGCGCACCCAAAAGCTTCGCACTGGTCGGCTTTCCACGATTGGCCAGATGCTTACCGTGACGTCACTAGCCGGGTAAATTCTGCTCTTATCGACGGACACCAGTCAGACTTTTAACCTTGGCGGTTTAACAATGCGAAGACTCCCTTCAACCGACCTTTCTACACACATCATCGAACTTGTGGTTCGCAACCCATGATAAGGGACCACAAACCGTGACGTCACGCCGAGGCCACTCCTGGCAGTGACGTCACGGCTAGGAACCACAAGAGGGCGCCACCGAAGCGTCTCGGCTATAGCTATGGCCGAGACTAAGCTTTAGTCTCGGCCATAGTTGAGGTCGCTACTGCTAAGTGCGAGCTTAAGATGAGCGCGGTGTTCAGAGCATGCGCTCTGAACACCACGCTTAGTTTCGGCGCCCAGTGAATACTAGTGTCACTTATCCTTAGTCCTACCGAACAATAAAAAAAAAAGCAGCAGGTGCGTTTACTTGCCTACAGAGCACTCGGGAAGCCAATCACAGCTATCTACAGAAAGAGCTCGTCAAAAATTGCAGTCTGGGGCACTGAGCGTAGTATGGTACAAAAAAACATCATTACTACTTCTCCCGCCCTCTTACTATCAAAGGTTGATAGTAAGAGTGATAGTAAGAGTAATAGTAAGCGCACATGAAGGCACCATAGAACATACCAACTCTGGAATAATAACCACGTCAAGAAGGTTCCCGCAAGTTCTTGCTCTTGTGTTCCTTCTTCCTTTCAGTGTCTCTATTTGGTTATAAAATAGGTGATGTTTTGTTTTACTTTGGTGACAAAACCTATCTGTACATGATGTACATGGTGCAGTGCTAGCCTGGGGTCTTGGACGAGCATCGCGCCGTAGCGATTGCACGAAAACACGCTGGTTCAATGACCCTTCACATCGATGCTTGCTCGACTGCGATCATGAACTCGTGATATATGCGCGAGTCTGCAATCAAGAACTCACGGGCGTGTTCCAATATCTACTCGATTCCACTCCAGGGCAAAGCTTTTGTTCCTTGGCGTTCAAAAACCTGCTCGCGCATATATTTTGATTTTGTTTCGGGGGGGGGAGGGGGGGAGGGGGGGGGGGGGCGCCCATGACAAAATTCTGTGTGAGGGGGAGGGGGAGAGGAGGTCCCAGCATAATGGAAGATTTCGGGGGGGGGGGGCGAGCCCCATGGCGCCCCCCCCCCCTGGCTACGTGCCTGGCTCGCGCCCAGCGTCGCTCCATCTCAGGGGGGTGTAAAGACGGGAACGAAACGCGGCAAATCCCGACCGCTGACATCGGCGGTCTCGAGAAAAAGGACGAGAAAGAGAGCGACAGAAGATCGGAGAAAGAAAGCAGACGAAAGGTTAGGCGTATGTTCGGTTCGCCACGTCGAGTTGAAGTCGCTCGAGCGCTTGGCAACTTTGTCTAGTCTCATGGAATACGCGATGCCGGTGTTTTCCCGCAAAGTGAGCCAGAAAAGAACAAGGTATACAGACCTTACAGGTGATGTTTTGCCGCTTCCTTTCTGCATCGCCAGCGATCTGTGCCCCGCCGTTCCGGAGCGGCCCAAATTGATGGGACATCTCCCTCCATGTCATTATATTAACTCTGCGTTATCACGTAATACGAACACCGAGAGTAACTCGGGTATCTTAGAGAGTATAAGTTTTGGAACACAGTCACGATGTATACCCGAGTGCGCCTCGCTAGCTTTCGCTCCACGTGTCCCCTCGAAGCCGTTCAAAAACAAGTTGCGCAGTGGAATTCGTGAAAGAGCGTTGACAAAGTTGTACTGTAGACCAAACTCTGTCCCCTTTTTTTCAGGACACTTTTCTGCGCGATGTACAGAACTCGACGAAACGCACGTAAAGAGCAAATCCGAGCGACGGAAATAACGATCAAGACAGATCCCCCCCCCCTCGACCTTTCCTGCGTAGTTCTTGACATTCCAGGATCGAACTCGAAGCGCGCCTTAATCGCAACTGTTCGTGTTTTGCACTGATTCACTGCCTAAAACTGCGCGATAGAAATGCTTGCTGACGTTGAAGAACGCAGAATTGGAGGGCCGGGGGATATGTTATGCTTCTAATCCAACCCGTACGCGTTCGGAAGTCGTTTAAAGAAGGCAGAACGACGTAGACACAAAGAAATAAGCGTGCACATAAACAAACAACACCGCCGCAAGCGTATTCTGTGCAATTAAAATTGACGACTCGTAATTCACAATCGCGAAATGTATAGTCCGGACCACGGCGGTCCGGACATTGACGGCGAACAGTCACAAGTGCATGCGTTGCTATTGTTACGAATAAAAAAGACAATATGAATTCAGAACTGAAAATAAGCGTTTAATGAAAAGAACTCGCGCCTGTGCGGATTCCAAACCATCCGGTCTGGCAGCGCGGACTTCGGGAGGGTTTTTAACCGCGTCGTTTAAATAGGGAGTTTTCGTACACCACTTCACTCGCCCAAAGATAGATCAAAACTAGCTCCAATAAAATTACAATTCTGCATAAAAAAAAAAAAAAAAAAACACATTGACGGAGGAATTTGGACAAGTTCCAAGCCTGTTTTCTCCCGCCACGAAAGTAATCCCAGACCGGAAATGCGCGCTCCTGCTCGTGCAGCTGTCCGTAAATAATGAACGGCCCGTCTCTCGTCGTCCGTCTTAATTAAAAGCTCCAGCTTACGGCCCGAGCACAGCAGAGAGAGGGGGCGCAGCATGGGCACACGTAGTACGCGAGTGCTACAAACGGTCGGCTGGGAAGGTAAGAACAGAAGAAGCGCGGGAGCGGGACACTTTCTCCGACAAGGCGGAAAAGTGGAAAGAACGCGTCCTTGACAGGCAGGCAAGCAGTGCGGACCTCGGTTCCGCCGTGCAGCTGCTGCTCCGGCGATGATATCGCAGATGCGGCACTGCGGTCTGGCCGCAAACCGTCCGCTGTATATTCTGTTTTCCCTTACGATGGACCGTATACCTGTCGCTACCTGCCAAACCCGGCTAATTCAGCACTTAGAGTGTATACCGATTCGCGACACGCGCTGCGCTATACTCATGATAGGACACTTAATTGGCTCCTATGGCTCGTAGAATCCCGATGCCGTCCATCGAGAGTGAGCGAAACGGAGTAGTCTGACACGCCGTTCACCATTTCCGAAGACTCTATAGACCCCTTTTTGTCTCTGCCTATCGAGTTCATAAATTCGAGCCGTCTCTCGCCTCGCCAGCGACTTAAGGCGCTCTGCTTCGGTAGGACTTCCGAGCTCCTTTATGCCACATATAATATAACAACAACCAAAAATAAATAAAAACACGGTACACGCGGGCAATTGTTTGTGTAGCGAAAGCCGATTTTGTTCAGTCACCGACAGAATGAGAACGCCAGAGAGGAGTTTTCGGCGTCTTGTGCGCAGCGAGCGTGCACGCGCAGTCAAAGCACGGTGGAAGGCAACGATCGCGCGCCCCGCCGTTCTCACTCTTTCGGTGGGTATACAGTCCACGACAGACTTCTCGCGTTCGTCGCACGCTAGTGAAAGGATGCGGAAAAAAAATAGAAAGTATGGATCGAGAGCGCGTCACGCGGTTAGCAAGCACGAACGAGCGATTGCTGGTTTCTCTCGATTTTTCTCGCACACCCGAAACGCTGTCATCGAAGCCACTCATGGGGTGGGATGCGCACATATAGGTCGCACACGTAGACGATAAAACTTGTTCTTAACAAAACCACGGCCTGTGCAAAATGCGCCGATGTCTTGTTCGCGCTAGACGCGTCGAGCGAGTGTACCTCACTATAGTACTGCACGTAAACCTTTCGGTGGACATCCACCTGGTTAGGAATGCCAATTAATAAAAAAAAAAAAGGAATGACAATTAACCAAAAAATAATACGGAGCCCGACGTTTCAAGGCCAGTTCGGCCCCTTGTTTACGGGCGACTGATTTCCTTCTTGTCGTCGGCTTACGACAACATAGTGTAGTATATAGTATATCGCCAGAGCGCTCAAAATCACTAAAACAACCGCAATTTTTTATATATATAAATTTTGGAGATATGGGAAGGTGTGCGCCCATCGTTTCACATACTTATCCACAGAATGTGCCGACACAAAATAATGACAAGACGCAAACCTTTCACGCCTTCTCACAACTATTCCAGCTGCTGCGGCAAGTGCAAGCCACATTTACGCTATTCAAAATTTTTTTTTTTTTTTTTTTTTACGTAGTTGGTTGCAGCTGACGCACGGAGAAAGATAATGGACCGCGTGGCTTTCGTTCTGCTCGTTAGTAAATAAGTATTTTACAGTCCATTCATATAATCGCCATCTGCGAGCTCCCATCTTCGTCAACCGGACCGTGGACCGCGTCCTGAGCATGCGCAATAGCAGCACAGCCGAACGGACCCCGGAAGTTATATATAAAAAAAAAAAATCCGTGTTCAGGTGCCCGCGCTCGCTTTCCTTGACGGCACTTCATCGGCCGCTCCGATCGTCGGTGCACCTGTGCAGCTGGTACGTCGTGCAAGCACAAGCGCACACTTTCGGCGGGCAACGGGCACCGAAACCCTCGTAACTCTAACCCTACCTGTAATCCTGTTTGGTCTGAACCGCCCTTATAGCCCAAATGTAATAAAAAAAAAAATGTCGAAGAAAGAGGTGCAGGAGGGAACTCACCACGACGGAGTAAAGCCCAAAGTTACGAGCCTACAGATCCAATCACAAGTCAGGGGCCACGTGGTACATTGCTTGTATACGTACGAATCAGTGCCCCAAGACGCGCACACTGATATATGAAGAAAAAAATTGGGTTGTAGGCATGTTTATTCAGCCTTGAAGTTCGTCTGCCTCAACGAGCGACTTGTCTCTCAGCTGTAGATGAGCAATTTGGCCAGCGCAGTACAACCGCTAACGTATGGTCTTCAACGTGCAGCACGCAGTAGTGATCCATGACCGGACGCCAGATCGAAACGGGCAGGGATGAGGATTGAACCCAGGATCCCTGGGTTCTGCAAGCTTTCACTCCACGTGCTCCGAGCTGGTGTGCGCTAGCCCACTCAGCCGCCAATCCCCCGCTGATTTATGAACGTCGGAGCAATATACCACATGGAATACCTAACCGGCTCGTGATTGGACACGGTATCCCGTTGCTTCGGCCTTTAGCATGGTGAAACGAAGCATAGCACATGATCAGTTGACAACCAACGAAAATGCTTTACTATTGTCTTCGCATATGTGCACGAGCCAATTAACCCAATCAACCGGATTCACAGTAATGAGTTCACTTCAAATCTTGATTGCAACGCTTTGAGCTTGGTCCGCGATCTGAACAGTATGGTAATTGTACCAGACAACTAACGTTCCTTCGAGACGTACTTTTCGCTCAGATTTTCGAGATACGGATTATAGTCCGAAAAGTATACGGTACACTATCTCTGGGTCCGGACATTCGTCGAACGCCGTTTCATCGAACGCCGTTTCATCGAAGCCGTTTCATCGAACACCGGTTCATCGAACGCCGTTTCATCGAACGCCGTTTCATCGAAGCCGTTTCATCGAAGCCGTTTCATCGAACGCCTTTTCATCGAACGCCGTTACAGCCTGTAATATTTTATTTTTTTTTATTTTTATACACAACTTTATCTAATTCTTTATTTTTTTATATCACAGGGTGCAGTGACGAGATAACTTCCATCGTGAACATATCCTGCTTCGAGAAGAAAGTGAAAGCCTCCATGAAACAATGACCCCTCTCCATGTCACATAAAACAAGTAAAAAGGTGACAAAAAACAGAAAGCACGATGTGCTTTCTGGGAAGCGGGTAGTGTTTTAATATCTGACAGCGTGTACGTGTAACCTTGGGCTATGTGAGGATCCGAAAGGGCGCAGTCTTCTCGGGTAACAGAGTGCACCGAGGGCTTCACTATTGTCTGGTGCGGGTTGGCCTTCCTAAGAACGCGTCCTGAAGATCATTCATAGGCAAAAGGATCGGAGATAAAGATGACAGTGAAGGGGAGGTAGTTGCAGTCCAGGCTTGTTTTGGGGACAAAAGACAAGAGAGAGAGAGAGAGAGAGAAAAGTGTGTGGTGAACAGCTGCTTATCTTGCCAGAAAATATACTCAGTGGGCCGAAGTCACTAAACATAGAAGGCAACACAAACTGATAGACAAACCGATGTCTTCTTGTAATATACCATACAGCATCCGGGATTAACAAGCTTCGTGTTCGTGATGAGCTATAAAATGGTTCACCCGGTAAGGATTCACACTCTTGACATGAAAATACAGGAGCTGATATCATTTTTTTTTTCACGCTGGAACCCAACTGCAGGTGACCTGTTGGCAGACCCTTTGTGCAGCCTTTGTCTTTATCGAGCTTGAAAACAAAAAAAAAAATAATAATAAAGCAGATAAGTTCAATCTGAGCATAAAGTTGATAATCGGTGTATCTTTATATTTTATTTCGCGTGCTCTCCTAGCAGAGTATCGTTATATTATAAGCTTACTGTCCTGGCAGTTAAATGTTTTGCGTGAATAAACCTTGAACTAAGCGTAAGGGTGCAAACGAGCTGGTGTGAATTGCACATTACTGAAACCCCGAGACAGCAGGTAAAAACCGACACAGACACTCAAAAGTGTTTTAAGTATCTGTCCTTTACCTGCAGTGTCGTGGTTTAAGTCATGTACATGACTAAACTCATGTACATGAGACTAAGGTCATGTACCTTAGTCTCAACAAATGCAAAGTAAGACATCTATAAAGCACTGTTATGCATCAAAACTTGGTACAGAGTAATTCGATGAAACGGCCCTTAGCGATTCGATGAAACGGCGTTCGATGAAACGGCGTTCGATGAAATGTCCATGCATTCGATGAAACGGCGTTCGATGAAACGGCGTTCGATGAAATGTCCGCTACCCTATCAAACTATAAACTTTTCACTTTTTAAGTCACGCCGGCTGAAATGATTGATTCACGACGGTACAGCTCTAGTCCACGCGTAAACTGCACTCAAATAGAATACTTATAGCGGTAAAAATAATTATTATGAGATAAAGCGGGGGTCTGTGGATAAACGCGAAAACTTAATACATTGAGCGCACGAGATTGTGCATTTCACCGCGGAATACCCGCCACGGGGAGAAAAAGAAGGCACAAAATCCACGGCCAATGTATAAAGTCTCACTTTCCACGGTGACTCGGAAAGTTAGATAGTACATATTTATGCGCAGAGACATCTTCATTTTAACGCCGTGACGTAGAAAGCCTCTCGAAAGAGATAAGCGGAGGCTCACTTTCCAAACGAGAAAAATTTGCAATTCAAATGTCGTCTGCGCACCACTGTCGCTTTTTTTTTTCTTTAAAGTAAGTAACGTACCTCTTCCGTGTCGTCATTTTGTTTTTTTTAGCGAGCCAGGAAGAATATTAGAGCAGCGCACTCGCTTCCTCGTTATACGGTCTTATCTCCATCCTTGTCTCGGCAGTCCTGACGTTGTCTTCTTGACACAAGCCACAAACATACACACAGAGTGGTGGGGACGGTTGTTTCCAACCGTCCCCACTAAAAGAAAAAGAAAACGCAAACGGAAGAACAACATTATCCTGGGGGCCATTTCGTTTAATTATCCTAATTGAGTCGGCCGGGCCTGCCCGCCGGAGCCACCGCCCTTTCGTATGCATACCGTTGCAGAGACTGCCGGGACTCCCGGAGCTGGGCGTGTCGTCCAAAACTTTTCGTTCTCCGACTCTCGTTCTGTGCGGCTTATCGCTTTGTTCCGCTCGAGTCGAGAAGCAAACATCTCTACCTCGAAGGGGTTCTTCACCGACAGTAGGGTTTTTGATCTACTACCGGCACGGTCTCACCGCACGACCGACTCATAGGACATCTTGACCTTTATACTGCGCAGTGGTGGAAGGACCGACACCGCAGAACAGGCGAGTCTAAAGCCGCAGTCCCACTTTCCATATACCTTGCAAAAGTGTTGTTCGCCGCGGACATAATGGCGCAATTATCGTGCGGACACATATCGTCAGGAATAAATAAGGAAGATGGATGTAAAACTGAAAATAAACAGTTCACAATGCAATAATGTGTGTACAAATGTAAAAAAAAAAAATACTACGGATTTTGCGTTGGCGACGATAGGGCGACTGATCCAATGCAGCGCGTTACCGCTACACGCAGTGCATTCGAGGATGTTCCGAACCAGAACACTCGATGACATTCGAAAATGGGGAGGAAATTTCCAAAAAAATTAAAAGATTAAAAAAAAAAAAAGAATCCAGGCAGAGCGGGGTTTGAATCCAGTTCCTCCGCGCAGCAGTCCCACGTGCGTTGCCAACTTGGCCACGTTCGCGGCCATACGTACGCTTCAAACATGCCTGCAGCCAGTTTCTCTATGGCTATGTGCGAGAGTCATACGAGGAATAAACAAACAGTGTTCGAAGACTGTCTTTTGTATGATGTCGTAGCGGTGTATGTGTACACGGCGACAGTATTTTACGGAAAACAATAGAAGTATCTCAGCGAATGACGGCGAAGCTCAGAAAACGATTAGATGTGAAACCATGCGATGCGCCTAGGGACAATGAGTGAGTGAAACGTCTTACTCACTGTCTCTGCGCACGTCGTATTCTTCGAGTCTAATCGTATTCCCAGCTTCATCGTTGCCTGGGATCCGTCCCCGTCTCCATGTTTTACAAAAAAAAAAAAAAATAATAATAATATACTTTTTTTATTGTTACGATAGCGGTCAAGCCGTATTTGAAGCAGTGTTGGACAAAATACTCGATAAAAGTATTTAAGTTAAGTTACTAAATACCTGCTTCATGAAGTATTTAAAATACTACTCAAGTTACTTTCACTGTAAAGTATCTTGAGTAGAGTACAAATACTTAAAAATGTATTTCAGTTACTTTTGAAGATACTTCCGCATTGCTTAATTTGCATCGACGTCATTGACAACAACAATTATGCAGCTACGCAAATCTGGGTTACCAGAATGGTTTATTAGCACGCAACAATACAAAACGGGGAAAAAAAGTATCGTAGGGCTATTTTATGCAGTCCGACTATAAAGAGCAAAATATTGTCACGAATGATAAATGATGAGGCGGCGATAACTGAAGAAACTAAATGTTTAAGGGGGCGAACTTGTTCCCAAAACAAATTAGAGAATGGCTAGCGTCGCAGGCGTCGATGTTGGCGAAACAGCAAGATCGACCGCTGGAGCGAGACTGACTCCGGACCGCCACTCGGAGCACCTTTTGTACCCGCTTGGGTTTCTGGAATATTCGGCGTAGAACGTTCGTAACTCGATCAGACGACAAAATTCTCGAACTTACCAGAATGTAAAGTTGAAGGAATAAATAAAAGAGAAGTCGGCTTTCCGGTATCGAATCCGGAGCCTTAGCGCGAGAGCGTCCGCGCGAGAGACAAGCGCGGTAACCATTCGGCCATGCGCTCGCTGGGCAACGCGCGTGGCAATATCACTGATAGATGTTACAAAACATTTCTGGCACAACAAGAAAGAGGTCGCTTTAGCTATTGGGGAGGAGATCAGACCGTGGCGCCCCAAGCGGTTAACTTTAGAACTAGATGGATGGGGACAACAAATACAATGGCTCAGCGCTCGGCTGACTTAACCGAACGCGGCGTCAGCGTTCGGCTGGAGTTCGTGTTCTCCGGTGAGGGGAAAGAGGGGCTCTTTTGTTACCACTCCGGCCTGCATGAACAATGCAGCATGCACAGTGCCCAGCTCAGCACAAAAGCCCAAGTGGGTCAAGTTCGCGTCCCCTGACGACTGCTTTCGGGGGAGATCCGGCACTTAACGTCACTTCACTAATTGTTTGTATTTTTTCATCACTGTGCCTTGCGCTCTATTAAAAAAGATGACACGAACATGCCCACAAGGCCTGTGGGCATGTGCACAGGCCTTGTGTTGGGTAAACGCCGAGGTATGGGGGTGACAAACGGGTCAGGGCGCTTCGCCAATAGTGACATCGCTGAATATCACATCCTGCGGCGCACCTTAGACGCATCGTTTAACTACAATTCATATTCCCTATACGGGAATATTCACTATAAACGAACTTGGGACACGGATATGAGTGAATGAATAACAAAGAGTACCCACATAATAGCCACGGCAGTGGTCGCACCTTCTTCAAGTAGGTTGCGTTCAGAAAAGCACTCAACGTCGGGGGACACTTTGTTGGCATTTTGAGAGTCATCCAGCTCCTAGTTCGTTTCCTGTACTGTTTGTTCTCTGCCTATTAATGTTCGCTTACAGACAGTGTTCGCGAGAGCAATAAGTGCCGGACTGACAACACAAAAAAACAACCTCGACGTTTTGCTTTAGCAGGGTCAAATATACAAAAAGCGAAACAAAAATGTCTACTTTTTTGTGTGTGTCCACTTCTCATTTTCTTCTATATGTTATTTTCTTGACACTCAAGTCTGCATTGTTCTCGTTGGTCGTTCCCCGGTCTGCCTGCGCCTCAGGGTCAGGGTGGCATCTTTACTTCCGTAAAACCACACCTTTTGTTTGAGGATTTTTTTTTGGGGGGGCAACTTTATAGAAACAAAAGGCGCCTTTGGGAAGGCGAGGGGAGAACCTTCATTGTAAGAACTTTGGGCTGAAATATGAGTCACAGTCGGCAAAAAAGCGATATTTTCACGAGCTCAGTTAAAGTCACCGTAGATAATCGGAGCTAGCAACAGGATACGGTTGCTCGAAAGAATGTTCACGTTTGCTCGTGCCACGCCCACGCCACTTCCTACCGAAAAACTCGGAAAATGGCGGAATGACAAAAATGTATTTAAGATAAGGAGTACAAGGTACTCAGAAATGTAATTAAGATAGAGTATTAAATACTCTCCATCAAAGGTATTTGCAAGATACCAAGATACTCCAAAAAGTATTTAAGATACAGTATCTTGAGTAGAGTATTTGAGATAGGCACAAGTCTGATTTGAAGTATCAATTGTAAATTTAACAGCGCCTACGTTAAGACTGAAACAGATGTGCGAAACACAATGCGAACGAACGAAAATCGGAATATGCGAAAATTGTTCCGCGCTATTTTCGAGAACCCAACGTGCGTGCAAATTGGAAATATGGTGGTCAAGAATCCTATTCATAATTCCAGAATGCTCTCGTCGTGTGCTTCCTTTCTCCAACGATGAAGCGGAACTATTTCGGAACTATTTCTTTCTCCGAGTTTCGGAGCGGAACTATTTCACGTGTTTGCGAACAGTATTTGTTGTTAGGTCATTCTAATATAGCTCGGACTTATTGTGAGTCCTGAAAGCCCGGTGTGAAGGACGGACTGAGGCGCCCGCAGCAGCAAATAACAACAAACAACGCTGAACGTGCCGTCAGCGAAAACGCCCTATTCTAATGCGCCGAGAAACTGAGGGGCAGAAGGAGACGTAAGAACGCCGAGGTCCGATTGGAATGATTAGTGGGTAGACTATAAAGCTTTGTCTCGACTGCACTCGTCAAACGCGTCCCCCAAGTCCGCCCCTCTTTCTGGTGCGCCCTTTCCCCCAGTATACAGTATATGGCGAAGTGCAAGGCTACCGGTGCGATAACACGCCCGAGTGGGTTTCCCGTCTCTTATAATCCGCCTTTTCTCACGCCAGCCTCGTGAGTGTTGCACAAGTGGTCACATTTGCCCACTGCTGCACTTTCCACACGTTCAAAGTCTTTCTAAATATTACGAATTTAGTAGTTTTCGATGACGCTCAGTAAGTTTTTAATTCGAACTACGCGTTTATTTTCAGTAATTAAAAAGTTCAATAATAACAAATTTTAGTTAGTTATTCGACTTACAGGGTCGACCGGCCCTCTATCCCCCTGGCCGTACAACTCACCTGCACAGACCGCATTGGTGTAGCTTTCAGGGCTGTTTAAAAACAAGACTATAAAGCCTAAAAAATAACAGCCTGTATCATGGCGAACGCTGCGACGCGATGGACCAGGTAAAGTTCTATCGATGCGCGCCCGAGTAGCCTCAGCCGACAGCGTCTCCGCCATCCATACGCCGCAACCGAGGGGGAAAAAAAAAAAGTGTCGCGTTCTCATGGCTTCCGGGCGCGCGCTCTTTCCGCTTCGAGCGTCCGCTCTGGCCTCGAAGGTAGTGGTGCAAAACTATCGATAGTACTATCGATAGTATCGATAGTCGCCAGAAATCTGACTATCGATAGTATAAAAAAAAAACTATCGATAGTACTATCGATAGTCGACTATCAAAAAACTATTGATAGTACTACCAACAGTCGAATATCGAAAAGCTATCTAAAAGCTAATGATTGTAATATCGATAGTCGACCATCGAAAAGCTAGGGATAGCACTATGGATAGTTGACTATCGGAAAAGTATCTTTAATCGACTATCGGAAAACTATCGATTGTCGACTATCGTAAACCTATCGATAGTACTGTCGACGGTTTACTTTCGGTAGTTTTGCGACACTGGCAGTTTGCGCAGCTCCCTCTTCTTTTTTTTTCGCTTAATTTTTTTCAAATGGGACACCAACTAGCCCAAGCACTTACCATCACTTTGGTTCAGCTTTCAGTGATGACGAAGACGGGAGTTTGGGCGAAGAGAGGAGGAAGGGAGGCGAGCGGCGCTGCGGCAACTATGTTCGCTCTAGTAGTGCAAAACTATCGATAGTACTCTCGATAGTAAAAAAAAACTATCGATAGTCGACTATCGAAAAAATATCGATAATACCATCAATAGTCGACTATCGAAAAACTATGGAAAACTATCGATAGTATCATCGATAGTCGACTATCGATAGTTCTGCGGCACTATCGATAGCTTTGGAAAAACTACCGATAGTATTCAATTCAATTCAATTCAATTCGTTTATTTACTCCCATGATACATATGGGTGATGGAGACAGGGGAAAAAGCTGCAAATGGTGCAGCTTGACAAAGCCCCTGCCCCCTATAGGAAGATCGGCCGACAGGAAAAAATAATACTAGACTAGCGGACGGAAAATACAATCACTGCAATGCAGGAAAGAAGAGTAAAAAAATCAGTTAGACACAAATACTTTGCGTATTGTTTTCTTATTAAGTCTATCAAGACAGACATCGTGTTCTTTTAAAAGGTTAAGTACTGTGGGAAGTGTATGTTCTAACATTTGAAGCCCGTAGTTCGGTCGATCGCAAGGAGGATAGAAGGGTAGGAGAGGGCATGACGTCAGCCGCGTATAGCCTCCACAAGCCATGCTCCCTTGACGCCTCACCTCTTTCTCATTTTCCTCCTTACTCTCCTCACTTGTCAGGCCAACGTGACCACATCACGTGACCGTAGCTAGCCTTCGACTAGCTACAGGATCTGATAAAACCTACCGGACGGAGCGCGCGCAAGCCTGCAAGAAATCTTTCCAGAATTAACCATCCATCTCGCACGTGACATGTCACGCGCACCAATTAATAGCCAGAGAGATCTACGGTCACGTTGGCCACAACATCGTTTAAACTTTTTATGACTAGGCTTCACCAATATTGCAACGTGCCCTCTCTATAGTACTTCTAACCTCCTTGATCGATCGTCAATCTATCGATAGTTTTACATCACTACTCAAAGGACGCTGGGTCGAACACCGCGCCAGAGATCTCTCCGCTTCAACGCGTTCATAAAACTGTTATTGCCGACGTTGAGGCACGAAACTAGGACCAAGGGCGAAGCAGTGTCTAAGCAACACGCGTAGCGTGCAAGTGTCAAGTTTGACCTGACGTGGCGCAGCCAGAAATCGACTTTAAAAACGAGCATGTCAAAAACGACAACCGGGCCCGCGACAGGCCGCCATTTAGCCGCATATTCCGGAGTCACCTGGTGGAGCCGCTTGCAACCGAGGCGAGGAGAGGACGCGTGCAATGTCCGCACCTATATATGTCTTACATCGTGATGCTGGCAACGGCACGGTCACATTCTCACGCCCGTACCTTTATCAACAGAGAAGTCAACTAAGTATAACAATGAAAGGCGCGCGCACACACGCGCGCGCACACACACACACACACCAAAACAGTTTGCAGGTCACCGAAACCGCGAATTCGGTAGGCTAGGACTCTCAGAGTCGTCTCTTCGAATGAAAAGAAACACCGAAAGAAAAGTGTCGTGTCGGCGGCGGGGACTTGACGGAGCTAAGATTTTAATCTCGAAGCGCCGCTGCATTTAGAACTGGAACGCGGGGCAGAACTCCCGATTCCAGACGCGTACCCACCAAAGATATACTCCACGGCATATCCGTTTCACCTCTCCAAGTAAAAGCGAAGCTGCATGTATCCGTTCCGTCTCTAAAGCGTTACAATGCAGCGGCCTCGCGAGAGGCAAAAAAGGCGCGAGCACGTGACTTCCTTGGAAAGTGTTTCCTTTCAATAAATCTCCGTCGGAACGAGGCATTTACCTGAGCCGCGTATGTTTTCACGCTTCTGCCTTCGAGAGCGCCGCTGCACGCAACTTGCGAGACGTAGTGACGTAAAGCCCCTTCGATGAAATCAACACTTGGGGCAGCAAGCGTGTGACTGGATCCGCGAGTCTTCGCCGAGAGCTGACACAGCACTCGTTTTCGATGCGAGCCAAGCCGAGTTCACGCCGAGCGCTGCGCAAGGCCTCGCGTCCGATACATGCTCCAAGTGCGTGCTCAAACAATGGCGGACACGGATAATTAAAGCAGCTGCAGTCAGCGAAAATCTAAGAAACGCCGGGCGCTTATCATGTTCTCGCTTCTTTCTCCGTGATTCGGTCCTCCTGATCGGCTCATGCTCCAATCTCACTGACCGAAGGCCGACCACAAAGTGTTCGGGACTCTCGCGCGCTCCGAGTTTCTTAAACTGTCTTTTGAGAAGTCTCTTTTTTTGCAACGCAATGTACGCGAACCTACGCAGGCACGTCTGCGAGGACGCGTCTCTGTGAGGACGAGCCTTTATAGACAGTGCCAGACAGTATATCCTGATCTTCGGCCGGTTCGAGAAAAATGAAAATCAAATGCTCCCGCCAAAATTTCGTGAACGTTGAATACAGGTGTCACGTGGTCGCGTCATGTGACGTCGTAAATCTTCCCGCTAAATTCAGCGCGAGAAGGCCTTTCCGTGGCATTAGAGAGCCTTAGATATAAGGGAAGGGGGGGCTCCAACGACTGTTTGGTCCACCCTCCGAGCAGATCGGAGCGTCGTACTGCGCATTCGCGCCAAACTTCTGCGCGTGCGTTTTGCGACACCCCAATAAACTCGGGGAACCCAAAGCGTAGTTGGGGCCCCTTATTCTAAAACTATACATATTACAGCTGTCCGCGACGTTAGGTCTCTCGTCAAAATCACCCCCCGAGTAATTAACAAAAAAAAACATGTATGTTATGTTCAACCGCACAAGCACGCGATATAGTTTTGACCCCCCCCCCCCCCCCCCAAAAAAAAAAAAAAAAAAAAAAACAACCAAAATTGACGCTGTGTTTATAGTGTCGGCCTCCCTTTAAGGTGCGGCGATACTGGTTTACGCTCTAGGGAAGAAATTTAGCGAGTGCAGTACCCACTGCCAGCCTGGGGTCTTTGACGTGCATAACAGGTGATACACGACAGCGTGCCGGTAAGATGTTCATCGATGTCGAAACTGGGTTGAAGCCAGGATCGCTGGGTTCTGCAGCGCGAGCTTTCACGCCACGTGCTCCGAGCTGCGGCGAGTCAACACACACGGCCATCGATTCCCCCACCGTTTTGACCCCAAAAGGGGTGAACGGCACTTAGGAAACATATGTTGCCACGTAAATAAGTTGAAAGCGCTCGTCACGGCTCGATTCAACGTGGGCGGCTCGAGCGACGGAAAATGCGTCGGATTCCCTCCCCGGTTCGCTTATATGCCCCGGGGCAGGCGGTGCAGCCGGACCGAGAAAGAAATACGCTTCAAACGAGTTACCCGTCCCACGCGACACGCGCGAGAGACTTCCTGGTCTCGCCGGGAGAGAAATGACGCGACGCGAATCAAAACTACCTTCCTATAATCTAACGATCTCTTTTTGTTTGTCCTCAGAATGTGCCGCAAACATCCTGCAGGATCGAAGAAAGTCTCTGGTCGCAGCTTGGGATGGACCCAAGACGATGGGTTCCTCCAAGGCCGCTGTCATTTCGATAAGACATATGAGTGCCGACGGGCATCAGTTCAACGTTCATTTGGCGAAGTGGAGAATTTATTGTCATATTCTGGGACCGGCTGATTTAAACTAAGGGAATGATTAGTACGTATGACATATCGCGGTATAGAACTTTGAAGTCTATACGCATATTGTCAAAAGTGCAGCTTGGGCGAGTTGGTCGAACGTGTTACCGACTTCACAGCGCACAATTAGCACACACACCAAGCTGCTCAAGAGGGGTATCATAAAACTGTCTGAACAACTCACTTAACAAATCATGCAAACATTCTATACTACAAGAAAGCTTCGATGCGCAAATATCTCGGTTATCATCAGCAGGATACACTAATCCCTTACTAACATCGATCGCTGAGCGCCTTCTTAAAGCGAAGAAAAAACGGTGAACCTGGTAACAAAACCTAGGGGCAGGACAACTATAAACCTGTAGTTACACCCCACACTCACAAGCTCTCTCATGGTCTCAACAAAGTTGCCAATAGGGTCAACGTTGAAGTGGCGTTCACCGCCCCAAACAAGCTCTCCAGCTTATGGAAAAAAAACAAAAGTGCACGCACCTTCGCACATATCTGTGAACTGCACTAACTAACACCGCACCATGCTTTGTTCAGTCCGTTCCTCTTACACCCGCATCACGCAGTAGTGACACACGACCGCACGCCGTATATAGGTCACTCATCCAGTTTGAAACGGGCTGGGGTGGGGACTGAGCCCGGGATCCTCGAGTTCTGCGGCGCGAGCTTTTGCACGACGAGCTCCAAACTGCGTTGCGCACAACTCGGCATTATAGAGAGTTTAATGACCTATTCGTCCGGGGCACACCGCACCCGTGCAGTGCAGTGAACCCTTTCCACTTTACTATATGGAAAGGTGGTGGGGAGGACCCCCTCTCTCATCTTGCCTTCCCTGTACCACGATAATGTGGATGCTTGGGCTGGTTGGTAATTCACGCTTGGATGGAACAACAGGAGAAGAGGTGGAAAATTTGAGGAAGAAGAAATATAGGACTGAGTTGTTAGTCAGCGCTGCGAGTCTGTTTCCTTTTGTGTGACTGTTCATCCGCGCTGTTCCATCCAAGCTGTGCAGTGCAGTGCACCGCAGTGCACCGGAGTGCACCGGCCAATTTGTCTAGGCCGGCACCGGCCAATTTGTCTAGGCCGGCATCGCTCGGGTGCACCGCAGTGCACCGGAGCGATGCCGGCCTAGACAAATTGGCCATTAGTCATAACTTATAAATCGTTCCGATACATCCGATACCCCCGATAACGATACGATGCACGCGCAGTATAGGGTATCGCTATCGTAGTCGTTGGAACGATCTACTAAAGCTCTCTAATGTCACTGGATGCGCTCGGCCACCGACGGACCTATAGAAATCATAAGAAATGATTAGGCAATAAAGGCACATTTACGATAAATTACGGTAAAACAAGAACGAGATAACCAGAGAAAGAGGAAGATCGTGCCAGGCGTTTAACAATAAAAATTACTCAACTTTTTTTCATCGTTACAAAACTCAATATTTAACATCAAATATTACCACTTTAGCTACATTGCCTCGAATGAGCGTGGTTTTCACCGCGCAAAGTTATGAGATCATTTTAAATCAAAATAAAAAAAAAAAAAATAACGGGGATTGGTTATTTGTGCTAACAGTGCCGCACATACGGTGGCTATACTCCGTCTCACTAAAGCCGTGCAGTACAGCCAAAGCTACGGGGGAGAGTGTACCCGACTTGTTCAAGAGGAGAGAAAGGAGGAACGGGGGGAACCCCAGCCCTTCTCTCCCGTTCCTATAGTTTCCCTCCTCTTGAACAGGTTGGCATAAGCTCTCTCCCCTGTAGCTTTGGCTGTAGTGCACGGCTTTAGTGAGACGGAGTACAGTGTGCAGCGGGACCACATGCACGTTGCCGTATCACCAGCTTTCTACTTCATAAACGTGACTGTCGAGAACGAGATCTTCGATGTTGCAATACGAACCAACTTTGTACTTCTAGTGATAACAAAGTCTTAGCGCTAGCTTTACTAATAAAATCGTTAATTATGGACACTATTTAATCCCAAAAAGCTACGTATATTGCAAAATCAATGCTAGCAAAATCAAACAGTCGCCATTTTTCGTTTTCCTCTCTGGGTTTTTATTTTTTTCTTAGATTCGAAAAGTGGCCATAAAAACATACCAGTGTTACAAAAAGTAATCTGTAAGGCGGTAAAATGTGGTGCCCGCCGAACCATTGTGAAATAAAACGTGATTAAAGCACCAATGTCGAGTTGGCTCTAACAGCGTCGGCCATGCAGTGTGCCTCACCACGCAAGCTACAGCAAGCAGTTCGCCAGTGAGTGGTACGGCGGTATACCAATCGTTCTCGTGTACAGTCAAACGCCGCTACAACGAACACTTCTACTACGAAATAGCCTGTACAACGCTTTAATAGCCTGTACATCTGCTTTATTGGGGTCATTAAAGTGCGCGACGGATATAACGAAGTGAGGTGTATAACGAAGAATTATCGCGGTCCCACACGTTTCGTTATACAGGCGTTTGACTGTATACGATGCGTAGCGTCTTTAGAAACGTTTCGGTGAACGTTCGGTCACACACCCCGTATTGACGGCGTGCACGACCCAAAGCGTCACTGTAATCGGCCTTCCACGATTGGCCCAAACGCTCACTATGGCGTCTTGAGTAGGACTTTTTTCTGCTCTCATTTACGGAAATAAGAGCGAAGTCAGACTCTCAACTCTGACGGAGTTCAATTATCGAACTTGCCGCTCGCTCGTAACTTCCTTTCAGACGCAGCCGACACGAGGTAATGAGGGACAAATCAAACAGCGTGGAAAACAAGAGTCACTATCACTCTCAGAAAAAAAAAAAAAGTATATCTTTAAACCCCTTGTCCCATATACGACACCCCCAAAAACTTCAGTTGGGCGAAAAGCGCGCTGACGTCGCACCGACGGTACCAACTTTCACGAGCGGCTTGATAGCCGAGTGGTACAACTTATTCAAATAGCTAATGTACGCGTTGCTCACTACAACAAAAAAGGTAATCGGGGTTCTCTTGGCCCTACTGAAAAACCTCAGTGTTTTTTGTTTTTGTTTTTTCTGTAGTCTTCGATATGTACTTTAGCTCTTTAATGAGGTATATAGCACCGTTATCAAGCCCCTCGTAAAAGTTGGAGCCGTCTGTTCGACGCCAGCGCGCTGTACGTCCAACTGAAGTTTGGGGGTGTCGTATATGAGACAAGGGGTGTAAGATATACCCTTTTTTTTCCCCGAGAGTGTAGGCCTTTTTTGTTTATGATTGGCTCAGCGATGACGAAACACGTACAGAAACACGACGAGCACCATGATGGTGTACTTAGGGCGCGTTTACACTTGCGGATTCGCGGGCAAATCCGCGCGAGCGGATTTTTTTTTTTTTTTTTTAGCCGGGTGGCGAAATTGATTTTCCGCTGGCGGAAAATCTGGATATAGTTTCCCGGACAGATCCAAATTTTCCGCCAGCGACGAGTGGATTTCGCCACCCGGCTCCAAAATCCACTTTCCGCGCCATCAAGCTGAAACGAAGAATAATAATTGCGGTCGTTAGACTAGAAAGAAATGGGAATCTTAAGAGGGAGCCACCGAAAACATTTCGTCGCCAATGGGAGCTCTTCACGTGTCGTCATCGGCACGCGTGGTGCCCTCGTATAGCATTCGTCGAGCTCACAGCGCAGACTGCGGCGACTGGCACTCCCCCAGGTGCTTTGCGGGAAAGAAGACGCTTCGGATTTCCTAACAATACAGCGTAGAAAAGCCAGTCTGCAGATATACTGTCCGAGATGTGTTTCCTTTTTGTATACGGTGGTCCCAATACAAAAAGTCCGAGGACACCTGAGCACTTCTTATGAGTTGTCAATGCGAAAACATGAACGTCGTTCGTCTGCAACGTACTGGCGTGGACGACCACGTTTCACTACTACCGAGGTAGCGGCCGACGGCCAAGTGCGCGCTCTCGTGAAGTGGCCGTGTCGCGCTGAGCTCGGCCGTGCAGCCTCTCCGGAGCTTGCCCGAGCGGACTGTGCGGCCACCTTTTAAAAGGGGAGGTTCCCGTTTCGACCTATTCCCAATTCAACCTTCCCGTTTGTACCTTCCCGTTTCGACCCGGCTCAAAACGAACTTATCGTTTCATCCTTTCCCATTTCGCCCTATCCCGAAACAACCTTCCCGCTTCGGCCATCGTTTGTTATCAGTTAGGTCGGTTCGTTTGCATTGTTCGTTAACAGTTGATTAGGTTCAAGTGTCCAATGTCTGTTTTCCTTGCTGACCTCACTTCTCCCTCTCCCGAAACAACGTTAGAGACATGGCACCGTAAGATAAACACGGTGTAAGGGAGGGCTCACCCGAACATTTACAGCTTCATCAATTTGATCCAAACGGGATGAGGCTTTGGCAAGGGTATCTTTGCAGCAGCTTGCAAAAAGTGGTGCCGTGCGGGCCAGGGGTCACAAGTGGGTCAGCAAGAACCGCAAACAGTCAGAACTGGAGTGTCGCCTTTCTGAGGGCACGATTTGCCTGTTCGACTTTCTCAACAAGGCGAATGCATGTTCTGGTCTATGATGTTTTCCAGTGTGCGCGAGTGTTCAGTGTTTGAAATTGTAAAATAAAATAAAGTCGCAATCCTATGCCTGCCACCCTGTCTGATTTATCGCTCTCCAAAATATCAAGATCACTAATACGAGTTTTTAGAATAACGTACGCAAGCACTTCGGGTACCCTCAAAATAGCGTCGCGATGGCGACGCTATGTTTAGCTTACCCACTGTGCTTGTGTACGCAAGACTTCATTATTGTGCGTAGCGCCAACAAGCGATCGGCAATGTTGCTGTTTATCTTATAGAATTAAAAGGCTGGCATAAAAACTATTACTGTCTTCGGAAGTGCTCGTCTAAGCCAGTACCTTAAGCCCTAAAATTTGGTGCCTGCTAATATCATTTCGAAGTAAAATTTAAAAAAAGCGAAAAGGTCGTCTTTGCAGTAATGGTGTCGCAGAGTGTACACTGACCCTTTCGCGGTTGCGCGTTATGGGGATCATCTTGAAATTAAAAAAAAAAAAAGGAAGCAAAAACCTTTTGAGCGGTTGAAGTAAGGATAATATATTACTTCGAAGCTTGCTTGAAAGAGGTGCATATTTTTAGAATACATTGGCATGCAATAATATTCCAGAACATATATTCTTAAGCAGAAAAGGTGCGCAGACGAGGGTTAGAACGATGAGACTTTTCGCGAAGAGGCTGTGATGCGCAGGATCTCATACCAATGGGTTGCAAATCGACGGTTACAAATGCAAAGGGTCTTTTGAGTATCGGTTAAAACGGGACGGGTTCAAATGAGAAGGGCGTTTGGGAATGGGACGAAACGGGACGGGTTCAAACGGGAAGGTCGTTCTGAGAATGGGTCGAAACGGGACGGGTTCAAACGGGAAGGTCGATTCGGGAATGGGTCGAAATGGGACGGGTTCAAACGGGAATGGGTTGTTTCGGGCTACACCCCTTACCGGCGGCCGGGCCGCTGCGTGCGCTGTGCCGCCATGGAGAGGGCTTTCTTTGGTGGCGTCCCTTGGGACTACGCCGCGCGAGAACCAATGGGAGCCTCGTTCCTTGAAACTATGACGCGCGCCAGCCAGTGGGAGCCTATCCATCAGATCGCGGCTTCATTTCGTTCCTTTGGGACAAAGGAGTTTATATGTGCCGCATGGCGCGGCTTCAAAAGCCGGTGACGTCGGTTCGCTCCATGGGACAGTTAATGCTTTCGCATTAAAACTCTCCACGTGACACGCTAGAACGATTCATACGGTATAAAGCAAACTTGCTTGGAACCTGTTTGAGGCGCACCTAATTCTGCGACCTGTCCCAGCAAACACCGCGTTTTTTTGTTTTTTTTTCGTACAATGTATAAGCGGTGTGCCTGCGGCTTCAGAGTGTGTACTTCGGCACGCACAGACAAAAACAAAATGCCTCTGGCGGCGCGGCCAGGTCAGCGCTAAGAGGAAGCCGACGTGGCGGGGCGGGTGCGACCGGCCTCCCACGCGCGCTATCCTGCGACCGGTCGGCGGCTCACCCGCCGACGCGGGATCTCGCTCCCGTCGGCGGCACCGGCGGTGTAGGCAGGACGATCAACAACGAGCGGGCCACGCCAACTGGGTTTCGAGAACGACTCCCCCCCGTCCAGCTAATGGGCGCACAGCCGGCAGCGGGAGCTACGCGCTACTTGCGGGACGGTCTGCACACGTGCGCACTATACGGGGGCCGTCCATCGTGGGTGGAAAAACACTGCATCAACTACCAGCATATACTGTCATGCTTGTACGTAACGCGCGTTACTTGTATCTGATAATTATTATTGCTTTGTTTTTTTGCTTTTTTTAGTAACGAAGAAACGACTTACCGCCGAATTCAGAAACCTCACTCAAACTACACTCACACTTAAGGGCCGCTCCACTTCCTCGAGGAAGGCGCGAGGGCCGGCGCTGGCCAATCGCGAGGACGGACCCACCGTCGCGATTGGCCAGCGCCGGCCCTCGCGCCTTCCTCGAGGAAGTGGAGGGGCCCTTATGTGTGAGTGTAGTTTGAGTGAGGTTTCTGAATTCGGTGGTTATACACGTTGTCACTTCGAGAAAAAAAAATGTAAGTTTTTCGCATTGTTCATACCTCGCGCGAAGTAGTTCCTGCAAGACTTGGTGTAGGAGAAAGGAGCGATGATTTTGGCGTTTGGAACGCGTGTGTCTCGATAAGACAACATATATGTAGGGCTGGGCAATAAATCGATTAACCTACCGATTATTCGCTTAATGCTTTCATTGCGATTAATATTTTTAACCGGTTCATCGGTAAAATATTGACGAACCAAAAGAAACTAAAAATTCAACGGTTTCACCACGCGGACGTGGACAACTCCATCTGTATGAAGGGCAAACTTTAGGTGAAATTTCAGTCTAAAGTAAACTGTAGGAGCGAGTTTCGTAACTACAGAGGTGTCCCGACTACCGGCTACTTAAACGCCATTCGAGTGTCCGTTTAGCGCCGCAGAGACCATTGTGAACAATCAAAGGAGGGTGCTCTTGCCGGAGAATATCAACGAACCTCTTTGCCTCATACAGCTGAAGTAATAATCTGCGAGTGTCTTTGAACTGCCCTCACCTACACATCGAGGCTTCGAGGCAAAAACGAAAAAAGAAAAGTGTTTTTGATATATTTCGCATAAAAATGAAAGAGACCGATTTATCGATTAATTAATCGAATAAAAGGTGGCGATCAATCGGCTTAAAAGTTATAATTGACGCCTCGCCCTATATATATCTAATCTTAAATGCATAATATATAGGAAATTAAAAATGCTTCGCAAAAAGGCGGACTATTTTTTTTTTTTTTTGTAACTATGGTTTTTGAGGTGAAAACGAATACAGTTACTTCATTTAGGTTACTTCGTTTAAGAGAAAGAACGAGTAACGTTTCTTCGTCACTTTTTGGTGAACGAGTAACGGTATTTTGTGACTTCTGCAGAAGGGAACGTGCACAACACCCAACCTGTAGTTCTCACCCCATGGCTCGCGCCTGTAACCTGATAGAGAGAAAACCCTAGATAGACGATAAAAAGACGTGCACAATGTACGTTGGTATTAGCCCCGTGCGCGACCGAAAGCGTCGCTGTGGTCGGCCTTCCACGATTGGCCGAACGCCGACTATGACGTCGGAAAGGGGATTATCATCGACGGAAATAAGAGGAATGGAAGAACTTTAATTTTGACGGTGTTGGCAGTGTTCCTCTGAGAGCGCAATGATTTCAAGCTTCCACCGTGCTATTTACAAACACCATCGAACTTGTTGTTTGCAAGGTAATGACGTCACAAGGGGGAACCATAGGAGGGCGCCACCAAAACATCTCGCCGCTAATAGTCACAGTCATCCCCGAATGCACGACCTACGAGGCGAGGAATCATTGACGACGACAAATATTGGAAGCGGCCACTGCTCTACTAAATTCAACGCATTCCGAGTAACGACAACTCCACGGGGCGAATAAGGTGCGAAAATTCGACAAAATTTGCCCGGCCGGGTTCGCGTGGCATCAGCCTGCTAGGTCGCACGCAGAGCGAGTGTGCCGTCGTCGGGCGACGTTCGTCAGTTACTCCTCGCGTAATTCGCTCCACGTAGTTCAGCCCTTATACGCGTTACTTTGAAGCTGAGGTAGCCCGTTCCTTGTGAATCTCAGTAACGATTGACGTGCCGCCTATAGTTACATTTTGAGTGAGCAATCCGTTCTCCGTTACTTTCTTTCAGGTAACGTACCCATACCAATGTTTAGAAATCCACAGGCCAGCGTCTGACCTCCACAGTCCATCATGCGCATGTCCGTGGCTTCGGAAAGCGAACAAAGCATGCAACACAGACACACACACACAAAAAAAGTCACCGGTTAATTTTTTTTTTTTTTGGTCTGTTGGCGCGCAAAGTTTTAGCAGGTCGTTTCCACACGAATGGTTCGTCCTCGAACGCATCGGCGACGCCACTGCGCATGCGCGCGTGAGTCCTTCGGGGCGTCGGGAGGCTCTTCTCGTTCCTTTCCAACTCCGGCCGCTGGAGTCGTCACCGTAACGCAGCCAGCACCGTTCACGACTCGGGTAAAAAAAAAAAAAAAAAAAAAATGGCGGTCGGTTTGGCGATTGATTTTGGCGACTCAGCAGAGCGTTAAGCTTAGGACAGCGGAAGGCGATTTGCCATCCTGTTAGTCTGCTTCATATGAGAGGTTGAACCAAATCACTTCGAGGACTGCTCACAACTGTAAGCGATAGTGAATGCTGTAAACTGCGCATACTGGTAAATGTTCGCGATCTGCGGGCAGACTAACTGCTGTGGCGACCGCGAGCAGACGAAACGATTTGGTTCGACGGCACAGAACGTGAACGATCGTTGAAGCTCAAGCTGACGGAGACACACTACATACCTTTTATGGTCGTTCAGATACTTTTTACCCTACCTAGCTTCGCAGTTCTTGAAATTCCGACCGGCAAATGTTATGTCGGCCGTCTTGTTTACATCAGTCATACGCCGAAAACACGAGCCGCCACGGATTTGCCGGATTTGCACGTTGCAGAATGTTTCACATGTTTACTAGGAGATGGCGTCACTGGTCAAACAAAATCATCATCATCGTTTACACGGTTGCGCCAGTTTCGCGATTCGCTAAAATATGTCAAATTTCACGCACGTTTTCACGGAACAATCCAGCTGCACCGTTCGTGATTTCGGAAACGTGGGCTCGAAAAACGACTTGCTAAAACTCCCTAATGTTCCAAAACGCGTCCTTGGCGCACCGGAACGCAAGAAGGGATGGTTTTTGCCGTCCCGCAACGCTCTCCGCAACCCGCTACGATACCCGAAACTCTACAGTCAAGGCCATCGGCGCGCAGGCGCAGTAGCGGCTTCCTCGGTGCGGGGGGCTTAGCGGAGGGGGAAACGCGGTCTACGAAAACTCCCTAATAAAAGGGCAGCGTGGAGAACGCGTAGAGAAATATACGTTAATATTTCCCCTTTTGCAAGCTTTTCCTCTCTATCTCTTCCGCGCGAGGGACGCGCGATGACGAGGCGGAAAAGCGCTTGTTGGTAAAAACTTAAAAAAAAAAGGGGGGGGGGGGCAACACCACGTGGGCGCATTTGGCGGATAAACAAAAGTACGAGGTGGGCAAGGCGCAGACGAACTTGCAAGGGCCACTTACAGGGTTAGGAGAACGGCAGGGCGTCTGCTTTCGACACTCGGACACCAGTACACCTTCGTTGTAGTAGTGCAAAACTATCGATAGCACTCTCGATACTATCGATGGTGGAAGAAAAAAATACCGATGGTACTACCGATAGTATACAATTGATAATAAACTATAATAATAATGATAATAATAATAATAATAATAATAATAATAATAATAATAATAATAATAATAAAAAGAAGAAGAAGAAGAATAAGAATCCTTTATTTCTTTAGTGCCCAAGAACAACCGTGAGGTTTTGATGTGGTGGCACAGTGGTTCTCAACCATTGTTTCGCGGACCCCTTCTAGATCCTCGGAGAAAATGGAGGATCCCGTTTGTGTTGAGGGGAAAGGGAAGGTACTATAGGTTAATTGTGACAGTGATTTAATAAAGGAATATAGATAAGGGTTGTGTGAAGTAGACTTCTCTCATTGACATACGCACGAGAAAACTCATTCAAAAATTAAAATGTTTCCTCTCAATCTAAAAAAAAAAAAAAAAAATATTGTTGGGAGGCAGGGCTTCGCGGACCCCTAGGATCCTTTCGCGGACCCAAAAGAGTCCGGAGACCCCCATTGAGAGTACAGCAGAATGTCAAGATCACGCTTGAAGGAAGCAAAGCCACGAAAAATATCGAAAGATCGTGACGCTAAGTCGTTCACTGAAATTTGCATGCGAATTAACGGTGACAGTGTGATCTTCGAGAAGGGGTAGAATACAGAGTGCTTTCTACAGACGCGAGCAGGCGCGTGAAAATGTACAGAGCTTAGCGTGTCAGCATTACATTGACCGTGGATCACTTTGTGTAAAAATATAATATCACGCGAGAGTCTACGTGTCAATAAATTTTGTAAGCTTAAAGGGGTAAGAATATATTCGAATCATAATAAGACCTTCTATTAAAATGCCTCTCGTACATAATGCGAACAAACCGTTTCTATACGGATTAACTTCGTGAGGCATCACAGAGGCCGTCAGCGAGTCCGATATCACACTACCATACTCAAGTTTAGTACGTACAACAAAATAAGCAAAAAATGCATAAACGATTGTTAAAGTCACGAGATAAGCGAGATGATAAACCCAGGATTCGCATGGAAGAGTAGACAATCTGTGTGACACGATAAGAAAAAAAAATGACCGCATCTCCACATGGTGAATGATGTTGATTGGGGCGAAGCTCTGGTGGTGCTGATGATACTGATTTTATTGTTCATAGGCAGTGCTGATGGGCTGATTTTTTTTTATTGCTCATAGGTAGTGCTGAGTTCCGGGTTGGGTTTCGACTTCATTATTACTGCTTTATGGTCGGTGAAATGCAAAGCCAGTGGTTCTTCTAGCGGATCAGCTTGGATCCGCTAGAAGCCGTGGGAACGCATCTCCACCGCTTAAGTCAACGGTCCATGTCAGAAGGAGAATGTGTGGTATCAAACGTGGTTATATACGCATTTGAGCATTTGACCGCAGCGCCCTCTCGTCTATAAACGTTGAGCAATGCATGCAAAGTTTAACGCGATTATATACGCATTTTACCGCAGCGCCCTCTCCTGTATAGACGTCGAGCGGCTACATGCGACGTTTCATCCATGACATCCCCAGCTCTTGAGTTACTACCACATCTCAGAGCCCCCTACTCGTCCCGCAGTCGTGGCCGAGTGGTTAAGGCGATGGACTAGAAATCCATTGGGGTCTCCCCGCACAGGTTCCAATCCTGTCGACTGCGCAGACATGTTTTTTTCTTTTTTTAAAAAGACAGATGGGATGGCAATCGATGTGAGCACGCACGGACGGACGGACGGACGGACGGACGGACAAGGCTAGACCCTAAGGAGCTTCGCCCCTAAAAGAAAGTGTGGCATCAAAGAAGATCCCAAGGTCACGAACCCCAGTGACTCGTGCGATTGTGGCAGACTGGAGGACGTAAGTGTAAGATAATATATCGCGTTTTCGAGACACTGACAGAACTTTTGTTTTGCCTAGATTAAGACGCAAACAATTTTCAGAACACCACTCATATACATGTTGTATATCGGCTTGTAGAACACTGCAGTCGTAGGATGACCGTACATCCATAAAGATCTTGATGTCGTCAGCAAATATTAATAATTAAGTGTCAATTTCGTACGCACAATTCCAGGTCGTTTACGAAGACGAGAAATAGGAGAGGCCACATGTTCGATCCTTGAGGGATCCCAGATGTTGGTTTAAAAGTATCAGAATAGCTGTCTGAAATCCTTGCAGTGCTCTGACGTTCAGTCAAATACGTCGTGAACCAACTCAAGAGTCCCGGTGATACTCCGTACAAGGAAAATTTATACAAAAGAAAATCATGGTTCACTTTATCAAAAGCTTTAGTCATGTCACAATACGCAGTATCGACCTGACCACGGGAATGAACTATACAGACTGTATATTTGCAAGAAACGAACACAGATTCGTTTCCACCGTGAGCGACCCTTTAAAAAGCCATGTTGTAAACTGCTACATTTCTGTCAAAAAAATAGAAAACATGCGAGTAAATAACCATCTCAAAGACCCTTGAAAAAGCACACAACAAAGATATAGGTCTGCAGTTGTTTACCTCACACACATCGCCACTTTTGTGTACTGGAACAACCGACCTTTCCCATGAGGCTGGAAAAACGCCAGTTCTCAAAGAGAGCTAAATATGTGTTCTAAAAGAGGAGCTATAACATGTAGCGTTCTAAAAATAGAATTCGAGATAGCTTACGAAATAGTTCTTTACTCGATCCGCCATTTGTAGAATCCTCCCTCCTCTTCTTTTTCTATCCCTGCTCTGCCTGGTTTCCTCTTCTTCTATGTCCATCATCTAGCTGTCACATTATACCAACCTTCTTTACTCATTCCTCCTGGGATGATATGGAAACACATTTCCGATGGTGGCGCATTCAGTGACATTTGTTGAAGTGGTACACCATATGACTTTTAGGATACCTTGAGTGGTAGCTGTTTTCGTCACTTGGTAGGGCCCGGAAAACTTAGTGTGTGTTCCATGGACGCCTTTCCTAACAATGACAAAATCGCCCACTTGAATCAGGGACTGAACAAAATCTTTTGTCAAAGTTTTTCTTCATTCTCTTGCTGTTTATAGGTCTTCTTTTCTCCTGTCAGCACTAGATAATCTTTGATGCCAAGCTGTACATCTGCCGGCAAGTAAGGTGCAAGTCCGAAGGCCGCATTGTTGGGACTACAGTCTAGGGCTGTAGTATGGGAGCGGTTATGATGGGCCACTGCTGCCTCAAGGGCACACTTCCAACCGCCGACGAAGTTCGGATACATAAGCAAGTACTGCTTCAAATCTCGAATCAGTCTTTCTGCGAGGCCATTCGCTTCCGGGTGATATGGGGCAGCAAAGCGCAGTTCGATTCCCCTTGATCTTGCCCATTGCTCCTGTTTTTTACTCCGGAACGAAGGACCATCGTCTGAAACAATGGACCTCTTGGCGAATATGTGCTGCCACCTAGACACGCGAATCGGTTCGAGACTAGGTGACTGGAAAACAACGCGCACCCAAGGCCTCTCCCACCCGTTCCACACCCAAAACCTCAGCTACATCCTGTTCACCCATTGAGGCGATGTGACCTAGATACGGCTCCCCCAAGCTCACCTTTGTCCCCATCGTGCGTATTCTTCCGCCCCGAGGTCGACACAACGAAACCGCTCAAAGGCGAGAAATGCAAGATGGCGGATTGCTTGGAACTAGATACTCTCGAACCCAGGCGCATGAAATACTCCGCGCATGCGCACCGCGTATTTCTACAAAAGGTCTATTACCTTGGTGTTATTAAACATGGCCCTTTCTAGCATTGAAATGACGCTGTTTGCGTCTTCTTTTTCTGCTCTTGAGGCAGCGATGCGCGTACACTCGTCTATGGCTATAAGAAAAGCTTGGGTTCTAGCCACTCCCTCACCCTTCTTTCTTAATTCGGCAAAATCCAGATGGACTACTTCGAATGGATTATGGGACATCCGAGTGAATTGGCAAAGTCATCTCATTGTATCGTTGCTTCTGCTTGGCTTTGTTCATCTGGCATTCGTGACACGAACGCACATACTGGTAGATGTCTTGCTTCATTCCAGGCCAGCAGAATCGGTGAGCCAGTTTACTATACGTCTTCCAAAATCCGTCATGGCCGCCTGATTCTGGACTTCTGGACTATCATGGTATTGGGCAGGAGATCGAACTATAGGGGGCGCTTTATCGAGCTTGTTGTCCCCACAGCCCGGTGTTTACAAACACAGCATAACAAAGAAATTGAACCTGGCCGAGCACGGTCTGGGCACGAGCGCTTGGCTCTGACCACTGCTTTGGTCGCACGAGGAGTGGCCTTCGAATCGTCATCTTCGATTTCTCGGATCAAAAACAAACAAGAAAATACGGTTTGTTGTCCCCACAGCTGAAGCGCACCGCTAGAGGCGTGACTGTTCGATCTCCTCCCCAGAGATGTTTTGGTGGCGCCCTCCTATGGTTCCCCCTTGTGACGTCATTACCTTGCAAACAACAAGTTCGATGGTGTTTGTAAATAGCATGGTGGGAGCTTGAAATCATTGCGCTCTCAAAGGAACACTGCCAACACCGTCAAAATTAAAGTTCTTTCATTCCTCTTATTTCCGTCGATGAGAAATCCTTTTCTGAAGTCATAGTCAGCGTTCGGCCAATCGTGGAAGGCCGACCACAGCGACGCTTTCGGTCGCGCACGTCGCCAATAGCCTGAGAATGGAACTTACAGCCGTGACTGGAACTTGAAACTTGCCATCGCTGAAAGTTAGATCTTCGGTTCCCTCCCACAGTCGAGTGTAGAAGACCTCCTCCGTATCATGCCTCATCTCGGAAATCGACAGACGAGACAATGCATCTGCATCTTTCAGATGAACTCCTGGCCGATGAAATACTTCTAACTCGAATTGTTGGAGTTCGTTTATCCATCTAGCTGCTTTTCCTTTCGGTTCAGTCATGCATAGGAGGAACGTTAATGCTTGGTGATCCGTGAAGAGTTTGAACTTGTGGCCCTCGAGGTACGAGCGAAAGTATCGCACGGCCTTGAGAACAGCTAGGGCTTCTTTTTCTGTAGTTGTGTAATTTACTTCAGCCTTAGAAAAAGTATATGAGTGATACCCTATGACGGAGAGCTGTTGAGATGTTGGCTTTGTCGGATTACGCTGATAAAGAACAGCACCTGTACCATAGTGGGATGCATGTGTTCAGTTCAAAAGGCAGGTCAAAACCAGGTAAAATCAATACAGGATCTGAAGAAATCGCTTGCACTAGATGCTGGTAGGATTCTTCACACTCGTTGGACCATTCGAATGGTACATCATGTTGCGTTAGTCGTCTAAGGCACCTTGTCTTCTTTGCAAAATCCTGGATGAAAGATCTGAAATGTCCGGCAAGCCCAAGAAACACTCTGAGCGAATGGACATCAAAGGGCTTTCGGAGGCTGGAGATCCGAGCAACGGATTCTTGCTTGGTAGTTTTAGACCTTCTGTCGAAGTTCCGCCCAAGAAATACCACCTTTCCTTGGAAGATTTTCGCTCCTTTTTACATTGATCTTAAGATGTGCCCCTTTTACAGCTTCCAGCACGTATGCCAGATGGCGACCGTGATCTTCTTGACTCTTTGAATATACAATTATGTCGTCAATACAGATATTACAAAACTTTCCTAGAAATGGGCTTAGTAGTTTGTTCATCATCTTTTGGAACCAGGCTGGTGAATTCTTCCAGCCAAATGGAAGTCTGTTGTACTCGTACACATCAAATGGTGTTACGAATGCAGTATATTTTTTATACTCTTCCCTTAAAGGAACTTGTAAAAATCCTTTACACAGGTCAATCCTAGAAAATACTGTGCATCCTCCTGTCTCATCGATGATGTTGTCAATTCTGGGCATCGGAAAAGGAAAAAGTTCGGTTTGACGATTAATCATGCGATAATCGGTACATAGCCGTGGTGATCCATCTTCCTTCGGCACGATGGTTATTGGTGATGCAAAAGAGGATACCGAGGGACGAATGATTTCGGCATCCAGCATGTCTTCTAGTTCCCTCTTTAGCCAACGTTTCTTTTCTATAAGACATGTTGTATGGCTTCCGTCTGACAATGGTGGTATCCGCCAACTCGAATGATACTTCGAAACAAGTGGTTGCGGGTGGGTATTTGCCCACGGGTATTATTTCTGGGTAGTTGATGAGTATGATGAGGGAAACTGCGGACGTCTTTAGGTGAGGCTGGTGTTGGGAATTCTTGGACAGCTTTGGTTTTGTCGGGGTCAGGTCTGATGCCGTTTTTGTCCACAAGGTGACCGAGCACTTTGATTTGAGAGCTTCCAAACACGCATTTGGAGGAATTGAATTGAAGGTTTGCCTTTCGGAAGAGAGCGAGTACCTGATCGAGTCTCTCTAGATGAGATGAAAATGTTGTGGAGAAAAGTATTACGTCATCTAGGTAGCACAGGCATGTTGTCCATTTGAGCCCTCGCAAAAGTCGGTCCATCATGCGTTCGAAAGTCGCTGGGGCATTGCATAGGCCGAATGGCATTACTTTGAATTCGTAAAGACCATCTGGAGTTATGAACGCAGTTTTTTCTCGATCTGACTCGTCGACGTTGATCTGCCAATATCCGGTGCGAAGATCGATGGAAGAAAAGTACTGGGCGCCGTGTAGACAATCAAGTGTATCGTCGATACGTGGCAGTGGGTATACGTCCCTTTTCGTGATCTTGTTGAGCCGACGATAGTCAATGCAGAATCGCCACGTCCCATCCTTCTTTTTGACAAGGACAACTGGGGAGGACCACGGGCTAGAGGATGGTTGAACGATATCTTGCGCCATCATCTTATCGACTTCTGTTTGTATAAGGCGGCGTTCACTGGCACAGACTCGGTAAGGACGGTGATGTAGAGGTGGTTGAGTCCCTGTATCGATGTGGTGTGTGATTGTGGTGGTCCGACCGAGAGGGCGACTACCTAGATCGAATACGTCATGGTGTTTGTAAAGCAGATTTTGAACGTCCTGTTTCTGTCGCTCGTTCAGTGTGGGGTCGATCATGCTTTTGAGTTTATCAAGGAGGGAACTCGCCAGAGGACTTTGAGGAGGAGATGGCGACATGTCCACGGCTATAGCAGATACACTTCGCGTTATAAAGGACGATGTTTCGGCTAGTGAAGTTCCACTGGGCAAAACTTGTGTAGTCTGGCTGAAATTAACCACCCATAGATAGGTTGTGCCAGCCGTGATCGAAACAAGAGAATGGGGGACAGCAAGTTGTTTCGTTAGAAAAATGTCGACTCTTGGAGATGCAATATAATCGCCATCAGCTATAGGGTTGTTTGATGCGACTCTGACTGCGACGGCGACTAGTGGCGGAATGCGATGGCTGTCCGTAGAACGTAGCTTTGAAAGTACTGGTTGCGGAATATCTGTTGGAGCGGCGACGTCAAGTGCGATTTCTCTTTTTGCGCAGTCAATGAGGCCAGAGTGGGCAGAAAGAAAATCCCATCCGAGTATTAATGGGTGGGGACAGCTAGATATGACCGTAAACAAGACGAAGGTCGTTTGGTGATCAAGAGTTATACGGGAGCCGCACATGCCAATGGAACGTATAACATGGCCGTCTGCGCCGATCAGTAGTTTGGAGTGTGGTGGTGTCAACGGTTTGTGTAGCTGTCGTCTCAAATCTTCTCTCATTATAGATATGGCAGCTCCAGTGTCTATAAGGGCGAATATACTGGTACCGTCGATTGTAATGGGCAATTGATTGTGGACAGTGGCGCATACGTCGTTTGGAGGATTTGTGGGCAGTGACAGTGATGCAGCGTTTCACCTCTTGAAGCTGCATGAGTTAGTTTTCCGAGCTTCGGGGAGCACGAGCTGGCGAGATAGGGCGGCGAGGGGCGGACGACAGAGACTGGCGGCGACGTGGAGAGGAGGAGTGGTGGTAGAGGGGCGCGATCCGAAGCCTTCGTCTTGTGGGTGAACAGGGGGCGGGGGTGGGGAGAAACGATCATCGAAGAAGCGGCGGTAACTAATACCCGTGCCACACGGGCAACTCGAATGCCGTTTACAACGAATGACATTTGAACGATCGGCCAATCAGCGCGCGCTAATCCGAGCGTGGGGCGTTCCACGCGCAACAGATCGCGAGCCGATTCGTCGATCACACGAATGTCATTCGTTGTAAATGGCATTCGAGTTGCCCGTGTGGCACGGGTATAAGAGAAGAGAAGGTGCGTGGTCGGTTATTCCATCGGCTACGGCAGTAGCGGGCGATGTGACCAAAGGCACTGCAATGGAAGCAGATGGGTTTGTTGTCCGGTGTCCTCCACGCTGCAGGGTCTCGTCGCGGAGCTTGACCCTCCAGATTAGCTGCTGTATAAGCTGGGCGATCGGACGAAGCCCAGGCTCTACGTGTTGGTGCTGGAACATGAAGTTTGTCGATTTCTTGGCGGATCACGGCTTGAACTGTAGATATAGAAATCGGTTCTGGCTCTGCAGCAGAGTGGGAAAAAGCATTGGGCAGGAGCATCGCTTTTCGCTCACGACGTACGATTTTAGCGATTTGTGTTTCCGATGTTGGAGTTTCCTCACACGTGGAAGTGGCTATCGTGTTAGGCAGCCGGGTGAAGTTGGAAGTTATCCGGCGCTTCTTGACCTCTTCAAATCGCCGGCATTCCTCCACTAGGGTTTCGACGGTGGAGCAGTCCTTAAAAACAAGAAGTTGAAACGCGTCATCCGCAATGCCCTTGAGGATGTGTGAAATTCGTTCGGAGTCGGCCATGCCCGCGTCGGCTTTGTGGCAAAGCGACAAGATATCTTGCACGTACGCCATGTACGACTCGGTTGAGGTTTGAACACGGGATGCAAGTTTTCGTTTTGAAGATAGTTTTCGGCCTGTGGGATCGCCAAAGAGGTGTTGAAGTTGTTCCTTACACATATCCCACGAAGTGATGGTTTCTTCATGGGTCAGGAACCAGGTTCGTGCCGTGTCCTTCAGATAGAAAATTATGTTGGCCAGCATGATGGTAGGGTCCCATCTGTTGTGGGTACTGATGCGCTCATAGAGGTGCAGCCACTCCTCAACATCTTGGTCTCCGGTTCCGGTGAAATTTCCAGGGTCTCGCGGCTGGGAGAGGACCAGTGGTGGTGTAGGTATTGTCGGAGTACCTTCGGGTGAAGTACCGGTATTGGGCATTTCGCTCTGCAGTGGGCGGCGGCGGTTTCGAAGGTCCAGGTTGGGCGAGGCGTAGAGGTAGGGGGAAAATATTCACCTCCACCAAAATGTTACGGTGATTATGAGATGAATTAATTTACATTGAAGGAGACACCGGAAGAATAAGGGTTCTTGTAGAAAACCAAGCGAGCTGCTCTAGCGTCTTCGTCTTCCTTGGTTCCCATTCTCGAGCTGCCTTTTTCCTCTTCGCATCAATATCATCAACCGATCACACATATTCCACCTTTTTCTTTGCACTGGCAAGGTTTGTGTCCGATACTTGGACCGTATCGTCCCAGTATATGTTGATGTGCATTTTCTTCATATCTGGCCGAGACAGAGCAAGTCATAATATGGTCCATTAATTACTAGAGCTTCGGTGTGGACTTGTTGGGATTCATAGTGAATGGTCAGGTGAATCTATTTGGTGTGTATTTTCTTTCTGCCGTCGTAGCTTTGAACCTCGATTGCACGACCCTCAAAAGTTCTTTCACGATCGACAACCTCTTGGTTAACTATAGTCACAGACGCTCCGCTGTCGACGAGAGCTTTTAAGGTTCGTCCATTCACATTTACATTTATATACAAGAGTGTCGATTGGGACAAACAGACAGTCTCCATTGTTGTCGAGGAGTGGGACTGTACACCCTTCTTTATTCGTTTTTTGTGATTGTCTGGACTTCAGCCGTTTCATGGTCCTCAAATGTTGCTAGGTGAGTCGCTGACTGCTTCTGTGGCACAGCTGGTGGATTGTAATGCGAAGGCTTTTGTCCAAGACTTCCACATCTGTACGACTGAAGGGTTGCTTCAGCAGGCTTCTGCGCTGCTCGGGGCCACGCATCTAAGCAGAGATGTTGAAAACAGTACAGAAGGCCCTCCACAGTTTTGGGCGCTTTCACTTGGACCTGTTTTTGCAGCTCTTGCGGAAGTCCGTGAATAACCAGCGGGACTACGGATGAGTCTGGTAGGGAGAAGTCTGCCATCTGGAGAAATCGTCGTTTTTCATAGAAATATTCCATGACACTTCCTGCTTTGTACTTGAAGAATATAGCTTTATCTCTTTTCTCCGCGGGATTCTCTTGAAATGCCGAATGAAAACTCCTTTTCCACTGTTCCCAGGGGTCGTTGAGATGGCCCGTTAAGTGGAGCTCATACCACTTTTTCGCCATTCCGGTGAGAAAAAGTAGCAGATTTTTACTTTGTCATCGTCAGAACGCCAGCCATTCTTCTCACTAGCGTATACATAAAATGACAACCAAGCTTCAGAGTTTGTTGTGTGACCATCAAACGGGTCCGGCTTTACCATTCGAAAGCGTGAAGCATACTGGTTTCGGGAAAGTCCGACGATGGCTTGAAGCAGTTGTTGGTTTTTGCAGTATTTGTTGTTGTTGTGCAAGGAGGCTCTGATGGACGAGGTAATTTGGGTCCCCGGGGTTAGTGACAACAGCACGCTGAATGCTTTCGAGATCAACGAAGTTGTTTTGGGGATAGGCCTGGTTATTGTCTTGGGGGCAGGCCTGTAAGTCATGAGTTCCGAATTGGAAATCGCTTTGGGAGTTGGATTGGAACTCGCCTTGGGTTCCGGTTCGAGAGCCGCCTTGAGGACCGGAGGGAAAGCAGAAGCCGTCTTGAGGATTCACCGGGCCTTCCTCCATGGGCTCTATGATAAAGGTCTGAAAATCAGCTACCTTTAGGTTGACCTTGACAGTCCTTTTCTGTAGGATGGCACTGACGTCCATTCCTGTCTTGTCAGAAACGAGTTGAATCATGTTGAATCAACTCCTGAGTAGTGATCCGAGGTGGTAGTGGAAATGCCTCCTCGTCCTGCGGCTGGCAAGATGAGAAGACGAGCTCTTCTCCGGCGTCATCTTTTGTAGTGAGGGTGATCAACTTGATAGGATCCTGTCGGCTGCGCCAAAATGTAGCGTTCTAAAAATACAATTCGAGATAGCTTACGAAATAGTTCTTTACTCGAACCGCCATTTGTAGAATCCTCTCCCCTCCTCTTTTTCTATCACTGCTCTGCCTGGTTTCCTCTTCTTGTATATCCATCATCTAGCTGTCACATAACATATCGTAAAACTATCGATAGTCGACTATCGTAAAACTATCGATAGCAGAGAGTTTTGGTGGATCGTTCCGACGACTCCGATAACGACACCCGAGAGAGAGAGAGAGAGAGAGAGAAAAAAACTTTTATTGACGGAATATGAAAATTCCTTAGAGTGCGGTCCTCGTTGCCGGCCGTTGTGGCGGCGGCCCTTTCCACCAAGGCGCTCTGCACCTCAGGGTCGGAGCTTCGGAGCGAGGTCTCCCACTCATCATGGGATGGGATTGAGGGAAAAGGGTCTTGTGGGCAAGCCCATATTATGTGGGGCAGAGTGGCTTTGTCTCCGCATAGGGTGCATATTCTACAGGGTACATTGAGTGGAAGATGTGGGTGAGGATAGCGGGTTTAGGAAAAGTGCCCGTCTGGAGTTGGCGCCAACCAAGGGCCTGCTCCAGAGTAAGGGACTTGTCGGCTGGCGGATAGACCTGACGGGAGAGGAGGTAGTGCGTGGTGATTTCATGGAAGCTGGATGGACGGTCTCTGGCGGATCTGGCCCCGTGATAGGGATGGAGGCTAGGCCCTGCCCGGATAGTGTATCCTCGGGCTTGTTCATGCATGGCCGCCTCGTTTCTCTCGAGACCAGCGTGCGCGGGTGTCCAGACCAGTCTGACGGGGGGTGTGTCCAGACCAGTCTGACGGGGGGTGTCCACACCAGTCTGACGGGGGTCTGGGGGCGATACCCGACAGTCCGCTGCTGCCTTTGCCCATGCATCGTAATATCGTTATCAGGGGTATTGGAACGATCTACTAAAACTCTCCGGTACTATCAACAGTGTACTGTCGTGGAACTATCGATAGTAGACTATTGTGCAACTATCGATCGCCGACTATCTGGAAGCTATCAATAAGATTTTATTACGTGACGAAGAACCTCGACGTCAAACGGCAATTAGAAATTTCCGTATAAATATTAAGGAACAATCGAAAAACTTATTGGAAAACTACCAAAAAAACTGTAAAAATTATTTCTAGAAACTATTGACAATCCACAATCGAGGAACTATCGATTGTATACTATCGAAAAACTGCAAATAAAAGATGTCGATAGTGAAATATTCATACTTTTCTCTATAGGGTCGTAGTTTTTCAGCTGTCTGTAGATTTCTTCTCGAGAGTTTGCACTTTGTTTCTTATAACCAGAATTAAATTAGGAAGATGAGGATACGTTTGTCTCCCCTGATAAGTAAACTGTGCAAGGCATCGTGGGGTCATAAGTCATATATGACTTTGCCCAGAAGAAAAGACAAGTCTGGCGTTTCTTTCGACCAACCGGTTGCGAGCAAGAAAGAAAATAATATCGCCTTCCAAATTCACGTTTTCTTTTATCATTGAAATACGTTTAAATGTTAACAATATTAGAACCTGGATCACAGCAAACTTTCGTTTTTATCTTTCATTTTTTATCCAGTTCTCCTTTATGTTCCCAAACTTAATGTAATTGAAGAATGGGGAACATAAAAGCATCGCTAACTAACCCGGGTGGCTTGATATAAGCTTTTATCTGGTAATGCTCAATTTTAAATATATGCAACCAAATTTCTGTTATATTTATTGACTAAAAAGTATTTCTTTGCCTATTATGTGACGAGTCCTATATTTTGAAGTTGTATTTTATACCTAGCGGCAAACCATTTATTAGCCACCGTTATCAAAATCTGCCAAAAGAGGACCGAACAAAAAGTGACAACATATCAGAGTGAACGAACCCAACAGTTTTTGCCAACAGCTAGTTCCCACATTTCGGGAATTAGCTCTAAATGGTCATCGCAAAAAAGTAAAATTTTTAGCAGAGTGCCCAATTTCACGAAGAGTGGCTGTTTCAGCTAGCAGGTTGGTCATTGCATAAAGCTTGCGCGTGCGCAGCAAAGACGAGGACGAAGGGAGGACAGGAAACACACGAGGCGCAGCTTCCAAGTGATTTTTATTGAAGCGTGTTCCGATATTTGTAATCAACCCCCATCACAAAACAACCATCACAGAGAACGCGCAGGGTACAGAATTATCTCGCTCTCAGGAAAGTAAGTTCCTTTTCAGACAGCGCTATCGAAGGCATAGCGACACACGTATCGCCTAAGTAATCAATGCGTTTAGTTTCTACAATTTCACGTGTAATCGTAGTTTTGCCTTTTTCTTCTTTTTTTTTTTTTGCCAATTTTAACGCATTTATCAAATCAGTGGGGCACAACCGCATGCCCTGCAGTGTATGTCAATAGGACCACCGTGGTGTTTTTGCACGTTGTTACAATGTTCGAGAAGCCGATCACTTAGGCGGCGCCCCGCCTGCCCGACGTCCTCGCTGCCACAGGACAGCGGAATGCGATATACCACGCAAACTGTGCAGTAAACAGTCGACATTTTCCCCCTGACGCTAACTGTCTTCAGCGAATGCCCCCTCTTGCGCCCACCAAAAAAAAAAAAAAAAAAAGCGTAGATTTTACTTTTACAAATACGGGCGTACCAAAGTGCGAAGCCTGATATGTGGACCCAAGGAATGTACAATGTACACAGGAGAAGTAGCAAAATGGCCTTTCTGTTTTGTCTCTAAAGTTACTGTCTGCGAACGCAACTTTTCTGTCTAGTTTCCTGTCTATTTCATGTTTCGCTCAGAGCCCCCGCCTTGCCTGCCCATACATATATATCCGTCCTCGTCTCCTTTTTTTAATCGTGCTTTCAATTTCGCAACACTCGATAGTTTTTCTGAAAGCTGACTGTCGATAGCATCGACAGTCGACTGAGGGCCAGCTATCGATAGTTTAGTTACAAACGAGTCAACGCTAGTCCACACCAGGTGTAAACACCGCGCATGCGCGGAAACCAGATTTGCCCGAGGCAAAAAGCGCCTGCGCATTCGTCGTACCGACAGCAGCGTCACCGCAGCGCCGTGACGTCACAGCCACACTAGGGAGCCGCCATCTTGAATTGTCGTCACTTCCAGTACGGCCGAAAACGTTGCTTTGCCGTCGCCACGCCAATAGGAGACGTTGAGGATAGAAGCGTAACCGTCACCCATTCTCGTTTTGCCTCACCTCAGTTGTTTTTTTTTTTTTGTTTTTTTTGACAAGTTAAAACTTTTTTTTTTTTCTCGTTTATATTGGATACGCTTATTAAGTGGCTGGGAACATCAACGACTGCGAGTCGCTGACGGGTGGTGCAAGCTTTCTGCCTTCGATTACGGTCGGTCCCACACACAGCCGAATCCCCGAAGAAAGCAACGAGCACGTGCTGGAGGCGGTGCTTCTGAATTCTTAGCCCGACTCCGACGACAAAAAAAAAAAAAAAAAAATACTTACCAAACTCTAAAGAAAAAAAAAAAAACGCGTTACGATCCCGTTAATTAGATTATCAGTTAACGATAAATATTTGCCCACGACGGCCGCCTCCGGCGGATCTAAGTCCGCAAGGGGGCAGTCTCGGATTAACAGCGAACGACGACGCGTCGCCCCCAGGTCGTTACAGATGTGGCGGAGCACGGGATTAGCCGACGGATTAGGTTGCCCGCGCCTGGCTTATTACACGCCGGTTAGCCTGAAAGTAGAGCGCCGAGCCCCGTAAATTGCAGTCCCAGTATAAAAAGCTCCGGTAAATTAATAGAAAAAAAAAAAAAGAGAGAGATGCAGGATAACAGATTAGTTGCTTGCCATTTCTACTCAAGGAACGCCTGGCGTTTCCGAGAAACACAGAAATATCGCGCCGACGTTAAAACCACCACGAACAAATAAACAAAAATGCAACGAAATAGAAACGAGTCCCCCGGTTATAAAAAGACGTACTGCAAGCCCATGAACGGAAACAGAAAAAAAGCAAACGAAATAAGAAGGAGGGGGGGGGGGGGGCGCTAATCCTATTCTTTTGAGGAGTCGTTTGTACACGTCGTAGCCACGACGGCGAGGAAAGTGAAGATAGATGGGCGGGTCAAGGGCTGAGAGCTTAGGACCAGAGGTTTGCCACATGCTTGCGGCGTCGCCGATGTTGTCCACGTAGCTCGAAACGAGCCAGCGGAATATCCAGCGTCCAATAAGTTCGCGGCATACTCAGGCCCACATCGACGGCTTTACTCGTGCAATCTACAATCCAAACCCTTCTTGCGAGAGAAAGGGGGCTAGGTGTTGACGGCTGTGTTCCATACATATTTTGGCGAACACACACAAGCACACTGACAGCACGTCCACATAGACAACACGCGTGCACACACACACATGCACATACACATGTACGCACTGACACACATATACAAACACACGTACGCACGCGCATAACACACTCACACATACGTGTGCACGCACGCACGCACACAAGAAATCGACGTTTGCCGAGTCTTTTTTCGGCAAATTAAGCGCAATCCTTTGGAGTTCTATTTCAACCTCGAGGCATATAATTTAAAGCTCGAAAAAAACAGCCTATCGCGTTTCTAACCCGGGCCGCCCGAACGCTCGTTGAATCTTCTTGTCCTTGTTGAAATAATTATCTCGACAATGAACTTTCGAAGGCCTTCGCTCTTCCGTCCGCCGAATAGGGGAGCACGGCCCTATTGTTCAGCACGCCTTCCTCGTTGACTGAAATAATGCCCAGGAAGTATTAAGCCTCACGCTTTGCCATGTCACGTACTTACCAAAAACGGCTTAAATGCTAAGCTTTCCTTTTTTTTTTTTTTGCTTGTAATGTTTTCGATTGATGCTGGGTGCGGGGAACGCCAAGTCGAGTCCTCAAAGAAACCGAAGGGTGTGGATTATTATGTTTACAAACCTCGCACTGCAGCGTTCTTATCGGCTAGTGGCGCCATCTAATGGGCATGCATGCGGAACGATCTAAAGGTAATCGGGACACTGAACAAGCGGCGCGCAAGTTGGTCTGCTCTTTGCGCACGTCGTGCGTCTCTTTGCCCCCTGATGAGTCCACCTCCAGAAACGCTTCATAGGTTTGCCTCCAGGTGCCGCCCGTACAATCCAGTTGAGATAACCAGCTTCGAGAGCACTACCACTATCGGAACGTCGCTTTAAAACACGAAGCCAGAAAAAAAAAAGTGCGCAATGACCTCAAACAGGGCTCGAAGTATGCGTCTAAGCTGTACGTTATATTTTATCGATGTATAATTTTCAAATAGCAAATATTCATAGTACAGTCTATGCATCGGTATCAAAAAGAAAAAAAAAAAAAGAAATGAAACTCAAATTTTAACGGAACGCGCTGCATCAGAACAAGATAATATCATTTACCTGATCCGCCACAATCAATATTGGAAGGTTCTTACGTGCAGATAAAAATATGAACAAGCAATTGTTAGGCATAGGCTATAATCTCCTAAGTTCCTCAGCCTCGAGCAACTTCCCGTCAAATAGTTACACTGTTTATATGCTTATGTACATAATTATTGTCGTTATCTTTATTACTGTATCGTAATATAAGCGTATTTTGCGTGTACTGTGCATTGCCTGAACTACGCAAAACGTTTTGCACCACTGCCGATGGGGCTCAGCGCTCGTCAAGCTCCGTACTACAAAGCTCTTGCTCTGCCGCTCCACCATTTCAACAAAATTAAAATAAACCTGATTATTATTATTATTATTATTATTATTATTATTATTATTTTACAACTAAGGCCAAACGAATCGAACCCACTTGAAATCGCTCCCGGAAGGTGTGACATTCATGCCACAAAGATGCGACAGGGAAGAACACGCGTGACAACACAAAAGCAGAATTTTCCACGAACCGACGTCAAGTCCAGTTCGTATGACAGTGAAGTGCACTACTGTCGTCAACTAAGGTTTTCGACGTAATAAAAAATCAAACTAGGAGGAAGAAGACAAGCATTCCAAACGCCCCACTATAACGCCCCTCGATGTGTTTGTTTTAAAAGTATTAGCGAGTTTCATCGCGTGTCTTTGGACCTACTTTCGCGGCTTCGTCTTTGTACCGCCAGGTGCTGTGAAAATCTTATTTGCTCGAGGAAGTTGGGGAGCAAATTTGACGCGACAGTCTTTTGTGCTAGCCACTACTGGCGACGTGTGCGATCGAAAGCGTCGCGGTGGTCGGCCTTCCACAATTGGCCGAATGCTGACTATGACGTCAGCAAAGGAGTTCTGATAGAGGAACGTGAGGACTTTAATTTTGACGGTGTTGACAGTGTTGGTTCAAGAACGCTATGATTTCAAGCTTCCGTTATGCCCATTACAAACACCATCGAACTTGTTGTTCGCAAGGTAATGACGTCACGAAAGGTAACCATACGAGGGCGCCACCGAAACACGTCGGTTTCGCAGAAATCCCCAAATAGCGTCAAATGCGCCGATGCACGAGGCCCGTGCCTCGTGTGGCCGTTGGAAGCAAATGGCGGCATAGCACTGAAATGAACTAACGTCGGAAATGAACGGCCCTTGGAAGCAAATGGCGGCAGAGCCACGGCCTCTCAAGCGGCCGTGGCAGAGCAATCACTCGTAATGGCACGTGTCTCGCGCAACAATGCTTTTAGGTACTTGTAAGAAACCCAAAGCGCGAATTTCATCCAGGGGCCTCGACGCCCTAGTAGCCTGCAGCGACATCTTTTATTTTATTTTTTTTACAGCGGAGCTGTTAAGGGCTAGATTCCCCAGGATCGTGTCCGGTACCAAAACCTTGTCGACACAAACATCCACAAACCTCTGGAGAGCTACCGCCATCTATAAGCGACGGCGGCAAGCACACAACCGGTCTGATTGCCACCGTCGCTCGTAGATGGCGGCAACCTTTCCAGCTATCATAGAAGAATGGATAGTTGGGCGCGTTAGTGGGAATTCATCGTAGGAAACAGTGCGAAAAACAGACGAGGACGAAGAAGAAACACACGTGACGAGCGCAGCCCTTGTCACGTGTGTTTCTTCGTCATCGTCTTTTTTGCGCGCTGTTTTCTATGCTCTTATCAGTTTCGGTTTAGACTTAGGATGGGCCGTGCGCGTGCCCTTGCGGGGAAAGAAGACTGCATGCGGAAAGAGCGGCGACGTACGCAGCAGCGCGAATGGGTCCGCAACCGACGTGAAGCCGCTGTCGCCTCAACTTCCACTGCGTCCATCGCTTCAGACTCCCTCGCGAAAGAAGAGCACATCGCTCGCCTGGAAAGCCGCCGCCGAGAACAGAACCAGCGATGTAAACGGCGCCGGCGGGCCACGGAGGCCAAGCGCAAGCGCGAGGCCCGGCGACGACAGCACTAAACGCCGGCTGAACAGTTCCCGAGTGCGACGGCGAGGTTCCGGACGGAGTTCGTGGAGAATCCGTTTGGCGCCACGTGCGCCTTGTGCGACCGACTCCGGTTCGCCGGAGACTTATCCACGATCGGCGGCGTGTCGCACGAGAAGAATCGGGAAACGGGCGCGTGCGCGTTGCGGCAGTGTATCGAGCCGGCGGACGTCTACAAAGAACCGGCGTGCAGAACGTGCCGAGATTGCTGCTCAAAGGCGCGGTGCCCCCGGTTCGCAACCGTGAACGGCTACAAGTACCCACCCGTACCGGAGCACCTACCGAGGTGGAACGTGGTGGAGGAACGACTATAGTGGCGCCTCGACTCCCGTTTATGAACCTTCGGCGGTTGACGTGGTACAACAAAGACAACCGGGGACAATACGGTTCTCACATAACCAATTACCCAATCACATCTTAATCCTTACATTTATAAATACTTAATTCCCACCATAGTACAGTTTTGCTGGTTTTCCTTCTTGACGAGAGTGGAAAGACTGAAAGTTTTTTTCTTTTGACGTGATTTGGCTTAGCCGCACAGACAAAAACAAAACATTTCTCTTTGTCTCTAACTTCTAAAGATAAGGCTTGAAAACTGGCACGCGACGAGTGCACTATCCATGCCCCCCTCCTCCCCGCAGTAAATGAGTGCATCGCAACACGCGAAACCGATTTCTGACATTCACTTCAAGTGGATTCGATCCACAATGAATGTGTGCATGCACGCCGAGACACGCACATTCACACACGCACGCACAGTCTCCGTGACAAAAAGTTCATAGCACAGTCTGAAATGATTAATCGATGGCAAGTGTTATCTCACATTCCAAAAAAAAACTTTAAAAAAATAATTTGTGAGTAAGAGGGAGTTAAAATCGAATTTCGCCCGTGGACGCGTAAACAGTGAGGCACAGCACCTTGCGTTGAATCTGAAACAGATCATACCTCGCGATACCAACCGCGGATAGCAAATCCATACTCAGAAAGCGGGCGCCTCGGTGCCTCCGGCAATAAAGAAAAAAAGAAACAAAGAAAAAAAAAAAGACAAAAAACTTAGAAGCGGTTGTTTGAATTTGTTCAGAAGACATTAAACAGTCGTTCCGGGGAGCGAAAAACAATACTGCGTGTTAGTTTTTTCCGACAAATTTCCGAGGAAAATTAATGGGTGATCTGACGGCGGGTGACCTGATGTCGACGCGACGTGGTCACCAAACGTGACGTCACGTTTGGTGACCGCTGCGGCGCAGCCGGTCGTGTGCAGTCACAAGAGGCGTGGAAACAGGTTGTGGCGTAGTCGGTAGACTATATGTGAAACATGAGTGAGTGTGAACCAGCCGTGAGGCTGCGTGAAAACAAAGTCCGCCAAGCCGCCCGAGTGCTTGAGAATCGACTTCGCGTGCCACCCAGCGCGTGCGCTAGCTTCGGCAGTGCTTTCTTTCACGCATTCTCAGCTAAAGTCTGTAGTTTACATACTTTTTTTTTTATTAATGTTTTTTATTTACTTTACAAATATCTATAAATAATGCTGACCTACAAAAGCAACATTCTGCTTGTGCGTAGGACCAGTTAATCCAGCAAAATACATATCAATGAAGCAAGATAAAAAAATCGAACGAGTATAATGTGGCCGTCGATGCCAACATTAATACAAAACAGAGCCCAGATTCGGCACAAAACAAAATGAACGCAACTAATAAAAATCATTATGAGGCAAGAATACAGGTATCAAAGTAAAGCAGTGTTTATGAAGTTAATTAGAGGCACCAATTTTTTAGTTCTGTTTTCAGTACTTTTATCGAATTTATTTTCATTAAAGGCTCAGTGAGCTCATTAAATAAGGTGGGAATGTAGTGAGTTCTACATCTTTTTCCATACCGTGTGTAAATTCTGGGAATTTTAAACTTTTCTTTACGCCTTAGATCCCTAGGCTTGTCCACTGGAACCTTGAACGTAGAATTCTAGAAATAATTTATAAACTTATAAATTTATAAAAATTAAAAAAAAAAATTGGAGCTTCTTTGCTTTAGTTTCCATCTCTAATGTTCCGTACGGGGTTCCGTATGTAATGTTTTTCACCATGTGTTTTGAAATTATGTCTGTTGCATTCGTCTTGTGCGGAGAACAGCGCCCATATAAAGTGATTTCATATCGCAGAATAAATTCAGATAACGACCTATACACCAGTAGTCTTATCTTTACGCTGCACAAGCTTTTTATCCTGTACAAATATGCTGAAACGGCACGTAGTCGTTCAGTCACAAATTCCACCTGTTGATTCCACGATAAATGTTCGTCCGCGTATAATCCTAGATATTTGACACAATTATCGTGTGGCAAAGGTTTACGAGTACAATTGTTACACGGTGTCGAATGAAGTAAAATTCTAAGTGACATACCAACACGTTTATGAGAATTTCGGAAACACAGTAGCTTAGTTTTGGTTCGGCAAAATTTACTGAAATGCCGTTTGAGTTAAACCAGCCTATTAGTGCATCTATATCTCGTTGGAAGACTAAAACAGCATCATCATAGTTTTCATAGGGCAAAACTACCAGTGTATCGTCAGCATACTGAAATAGCTTAGCTTGCATCGGTAGAATACCCATATTAATTATGTACACATTAAATAAAATTGGCCCAAGAGTGCTACGTTCTGGTACACCACATTCGACTTTGGTTGTACTGCTTATATTATTCATAATTTTAACCATTTGTAGTATGTCGTTAAAGTAGTTCTGAAAAAAAAGTTATAAAACTGTCCCCTGAAATCTAACGTGTAAATTTTATCAAGTAACAGAGAATGATCAATGGTATAAAAAGCCTTCGATAGATCTATAAGAAGAGCTAGGGTTATTTTATTATTGTCTAATGCTTCGTTAACACAGTCAGAAAAAATATTCTAAAAGTGTAATAGTACTTTATTGCTGTCGAAAACCATATTGCGTGCTAGAAAATAGATTAAATTTATCGGAAAAACTGGTAATTGTAACTTGCACCCACTTTTAGGTTATATGAGCTAATAATAGAGGTAGAATAGAAATAGGTCTGTAGCTCCCTAATTCCTGTTTTTTACCCTTTTTTTACAGTGGACGTATAATAGGTATCTTCAAGCCCTTAGGAAGTCTTCCGGTATGAAAGGTGTCATTAATTAGTTTCATTAAAACCTGTTTTAATTTATCAAAGTTATACCGAATATCTCGTATCCTAATATTATAAAATCCTGGTGTTTTAGTTATTGGCATAGCTTTTATAATCCTCAAAAGTTCGCTCTCCGTCATCTGAGGTAAGTACGCCGAACTAGAGCCTCTGACCTGTGCAGTGACAGGATTGGGGCAAATCAGTGAAATGTTATTTTTTATACTTCTTACAGGTTAAACAAAACACTTATTAAAGGATTCTGATGACGTTGAATAAGAATCTAATCCAGAAAAAGTTTTCTGAATTGTATCATCCATGCTATTTTCAGACATTCTACGAGTTAATTACCAGGTTCCACGTCTTCTTTTTTTTTTTTTATTTCTTGTCGAGGAGGTGCAACTGATTTAAATAATGTTTCATTTTTTCTAAACGTATTTTTGCTGTCACTTTATTGCGCATTGGACGAAATTCATTTCTTAGTTGTGTTTTCACGGGATCTTGCTTACAGCTGCTCCAAAGCCTTTTCCCTTTTGATCACACAGTTCTAATATTTCCTCGTTTATCCAAACATTCTCAGGTTTTCATTTCTTCAACTTTATTTTTCTGGTACCTGTGAAACAAATATCCTGAAAAGTGTCCACTAGTTTATCATAGGCTACAATATGTGATCGAACTCGCATAAAGAATTCCAATCGAACGATTGTATTAAGTTATCGATTTTTTTAGTATCTAGTACCCATTTTCTGGATCTAAATTTTTAGCAGTAATTTCGACTAATATTGAGAGTACTGTAACGTAATGGTCAGCCACCTTTTGCTTAATGACTCCAGACAGTGTTTTTAAATTACTAATTCTTATAACTATCTGGTCTATACATGATTTCGTAATTATATCACGACTGTTTACCACCGGAGTGACTAAAGACCGGTTTTTAAGCTTCTGGGGACACTGAGCCTTAATCCTCAGTCCCTCGTTGGGACGTGCCGAATGCTTTTCGTTGATTTAGGTTAGCACGCGAAGCCGCCAAGTTTACTTGGCGTTCTTAAAAGAAACAAGACTCCTATAAGAATGAAACAAGAATGTCAAGCATACTCTGCGTCGGCCACAACTTGTAGCTCTCCGTCACACAGGAGGAGAACAATGATAGCATCGACACCGTTTGTTCGCTTACGACGCTCGCCGACCGATAGAGCTCTCGCGGACAGCAACGGAGAGAGTATTCACTGGACGCCATATTTGAGGGCGATGTGTAAGAGCGCATGCTCAGAACGAGCTCGCATTAATAGGCATATGCTAAGACCGGCCATCTCGATGGTGCGGAATGCACGTTGAAAAATAACTGCGGAAGCTCGCCGTCAAGCACGCGCTCACCAGCCAGCCGTGCACACAGCTATTAGCCCCGTGCGCGACCGAAAGCGTCGCTGTGGTCGGCCTTCCACGGTTGGTCGAACGCTGACTATGACGTCGGAAAGGGGATTTATCATCGACGGAAATAAGAGGAATGAAAGAACTTTAATTTTGACGGTGTTGACAGTGTTCCTTTGAGAGCGCAATGATTTCAAGCTTCCACCATGCTAATAACAAACACCATCGAACTTGTTGTTTGCAAGGTAATGACGTCACAAGGGGGAACCACAGGAGGGCGCCACCAAAACATCTCGCCGCTATTCCGCAGGATAACACGCGGGCGTTACCACTGCGACAATCCGACAAATCGCATACGAACTTCAACCGGCGGCACGTTAAAGGCCGGTTAAGACACTTGCGTTTGAGTGCGTTTGACTGCGTTGCGTCGAGAACCGAAAGCGAGTCACCGGCACATCTGTGCTTCGTATGGAATCCACTTCAAGGGATCATCTTGGCACGCGATATAAGCAGCAGGATTGTCCTGGTTTCTCGCAGCCGCAACGCAGTCAAACGCAGTCAACCGCAACTGTCTGAACCAGGCTTGAACCAGGCTTTGCGCGCGGCGCAACAGCCACCGCAAGGGCCGGAGCTATACAAGGCCTATTCGTGACTTCATCGTTAGCGGATCCCGCCCCGCCCCAAGCGGCAAACACGGCGCAAGACGCGCTGTCGACGACGCTGACGCACGGTAGGTGGCGACGAGTGGGTCCCACCAGTTTATTTATTTACTGATACTGTTGGCCTACTGGGTTTTCGGCAAGTATACACTTTATACGCACGGATGCGTCCACAAGCAATCATAAAGTGCATAATATCTAGCCATACGAACGCGAATAATCGCGAACAAAAGCAACAGCTAACGAACACTGAGAAAGTATTCAAAAATTGTTTTGTTCAGCAAACTTTTTTTTTTTTTTTGGACTCAAAACCAGCGGCGTAGACTTTCCATTTTCCCAGAGGGGGCAGGCTGAGAAGCTCTCCCGGGGGGGGGGGGGGGGGGGGGGGGGTGCTTTTTCGCGCAATTTATTTTTACACCGGCAATTATCAGTAGTTTATTTTAGGGGGCACATATTACAGCGTATGTATATCGCCATGTGTCCATCGCTGTGTGCGATATTTCGTTTATATGCCACTACTAGAAGCTCGTTACATGGCACGTAAACAGCGTCTAGGTACGCAATTACATTCGAAACATGCAGCGATGACGTTTAGGAGGAGGCGCAGTCCTTTTCTTGTGCGTGCGTGTGCTATTGGCTAAAATCGCTGCACTACACGGAGCGAAAAAAAAGCGACAACTAGACTGTTTTTAAAAATCCCTGCATGCAACACTGCGCGCGTTGCGTCACAGTACCTGTTTGGCTATGGAGAGGAGTGGCATTTAGTTTCGGCTTCGACCGCCCGGATTACGAAGCACTGTTCACCTCAGCCCTGCATGAAAATAAAATCGGCGCTCGCTGGGATTGAACGGTGGCTCTCATCTTAGTGAAAGTCACCGTTGAAACACGAACTTCCAGCGGCCGTAAGGACCTGCCTATATAAGCTAAGCCAGGAGAAGATTTGCGGCCGGCCGCCTCCGATACCTTTCTGGTGGCCTAGCCACCGGTCCAAAGTGAAGCATGGCCCTCCCGGCAAAACGGATCATTTAAAAAACCCATCGAGGATATGGAACAGGATGACCGGACGAGTTCTGTCGAGACCGGTTATAGCGAAGTCAACGGGAATCGGAAATCACTTCGCTATATCCGGTATTTCGTTATAACCGAGTTCGGCTATAACGAAGTACAAAAGGGAATGGGAAACCGTGATCGCTTCGCTATATCCGCTATTTCGTTATAACCGACTTCCTTAAAACCGGTCTCGACAGCTTCTTTTTCCACATGTCCCTTCGTAATCGGGTTTTCATGCACACAGACTCTGGCACGTAGTCAGCCCCCCAAAAGACGTGCCACAGCATTTTATCCGTACTATATTTAATAGGCAACACCTACACTTTAATATGAATTCGAAGAAAGTCACACATACTAAAATGCATGCACTGTATTTTATCGTAACAACGAGATGTGTCATGAGGTGAGGATGGCAAATCGAAAACGAAACTTCGGGCACGGGGTTCCCAAGATGCTTCGAGCGGCACTACGCCGCTAGGATCACTTCGATTCAGCGAGAGGTCCATATATTTCGCCAGGCGGCGTTCGCTCAGCGCGTGGTGCCAGGGCTGTTGCGAGCAAAGCTAACGTGCCGCCGAGCGAAATTCAAAGGTTCTTCGCCGTATACTAACTCCATGCAGTCCAGCCTTTATATAAGAGCCCGCCGCATGCCGAGCGGGACCAAGACGGGGGAGATCCCGACAAAATGCTCACAAGGCAGATTTACTAGGTCTAAAGATATTTTCGACCTCGCCATTCACCGAGATCCCTCCGTATTGTATATTACACTCCCAAGTGATTTGCGCGAGAGGCGCGCCAGATTTATTCGAGCGCACGCATCGCCAAACACTCAATCTCCGCCCGAACGCAGCGCTGGCGGTCGGCATCAGATACGAAACTTTCAGAACTTCGCCTTTCTCGATTGACAAGTTATAAGCGGCGCTCGGAAGTTTTCAATGAGAAAATGGAGCCCGTTCCCGGTAGCGGACGTTATTCATCAAGTTGGACGCCATTTTCTAATTTAAAATGTTTATCCCGACCACTGGCAGAGTTCGCTTAAAGGCCGGTTCTCACATGCAGCGAAGCGCTTATGTAGCGCTGCTCACGTGCTGTCAACTGCTTATCGCCGGCCATGAGCAACAGTTTTGACGGTGCGATATAAAGCTGGTATACGCTCCCGTCAGCACGCGCCCGGCGCAAGGTCAGCGCTACGCTTGTAGCGCTCCGCTGCATGTGTGAACAGGCCTTAAAGGTCGGTTCTCACATGCAGCGAAGCGCTGATGTAGCGCTCCTCACGTGCCGTCAGCTACTTATCGTCTGCCATGAGCAACAGTTTTGACGGTGCGATACAAAGCTGGTGAACGGTCCCGTCAGCACGCGCTTAGCGCGAGGTAAGCGCTACGCTTGTAGCGCTCCGCTGCATGTGTGAACAGGCCTTAAGTGTCCTCATCGAGAGTGCGTTGAATCAAACTTGAGCGAATTCAGTGAAATCAAAAGTTCGCAGCCATTTTTATCTCCTATGCGTATATTTTTAGCAATTTAGTCAAGAAACTGACTCAGTGTATAGTTCCCGTAACATAAATTAAAGTGTCATTTCGGGGAGTAAGCAGAACCTATATTTTTGTTTATTAATTTATCGACAATAATAACTATGCACAGATCACGTGACATCAATTTCCCCGCCAAATTTCGCGGAGAAACTGAACTGGTGCATAGGTCAGGTGACGTCAATTTTACCGCTAAATTTAGCGGGCAAACAGAATTGGGTCTCGGGACGCCAGCTCACGTGACATCGATTTTCCCGCTAAATTAAACGGGAAAACCGCATTGGTGTTTAGGTGACGTGAGCTAAATTTGCTCGCTAAATTTAGAGGAAAATTCGCGTACGGACGGATGGATAAAATTTTAGGATTCGGGGGGGGGGGGGGGGGGGGGGGGTTGTCAGAAATCACGTATTGCTTTAAAAAGACTGCTCAAAGTATAGACAGAAATCACCAATAGTCTGTTGTCACCAGTGTTGGGCATAGGGCCTTACAAGTATCGCATTACTTCTTTAAGTAACGCACTCCTTATATATGTTCAAAACAGCGACGGATAACAAGGTACCCTTTTTGAGTGACGGGTAAAGTGGTTACGTTACATCATCGTCCCAAGACTTCGAAGAAATAACACTTCAATTTATTTTTCGTGTTTCTAGGCGCATAATAATACGAATTCTTGCACTCACACACATACCTTCAAAAGTTTCTGTATGGACATAATTTTCATTGGAATAGGACGCTTACGCATAACGTCATAACCAACGAGCTGGTCATAACAGTAAAACTTTTAATAATAAAAAGTAACACAGATGTACCGCGCGTTACTTTTTACCGGTAACGCGTTCCTTTTACTCGCAAATAACGAGTAACGTATTTCGTAACTTCTTTTTCTTTTTTCTTTTTTTTTTTTTTTAACGCTTAGAACACTGGCTGCAACGTAAGATCTGCGGTAGATGCTCCAGCACGCCCTCCTCACCTTCCGGCGTATTTGGCTCCGAGTGCATTGAAGTGCTATCGAAGGCAGACAACTGTACGTAGTGCCTCTATGCGGAGCGCAAGTTCGTCTGCTTCTTGTGCAGGGGTTGCACTGACTTCAGAACGCCGAGCTCTGACTGGCTCCGATGGAGGGATAGCGGGTAGACCTCAATGCTAGATGCCTTGCAGTCTACCCACTCTCCTTCATTCAGAGCCAATCAGAGCTCGACGTCGTTGTGACGTCACGGCCACCCCTGCTCCAGAAGCAGACGAACTTGCGCTCCGCATACAGTATAGACCTTTCCAGAAACGAGCGTGTGGCCGGTGCCATTTCGAACGTTCGTGCGTATGGCGCGTGCTTTGCTCGCTTTCCGAAGCGACGAACACGCACGTGCTGGACTGTGAAGATCGCACGCTGGACTGTGATTTTGTAAACATTGGAAACGTCTATAGCGACGTTCTCTGAAGCACCGACTGCGTGACGACGCAAGTTTTAAGGAGCGAATGGCAGCGCGCAGCGGCAGAATGCACTTGCGGACGCCATTTTATTCACGTGAAATGTGATACATCACGCACTTCATAGTCGTCGTAAAAAGAAAGTCTCGAGAGACTTTACCTGCGACGGCGTATCACTTTCCTCAATTGTCTCCGTAACAAATTTCCTCGGCCCAATGAGGCGCTGACAGCCGCACATAATCGTCGTGTTCCAAATGGCCAAAAAAACAAAAAAAAAAAGACAACGAAAGAATATTGATTGTTTGGGGGTGTACACCTCCGTGCATACGTTGTAATTTTGCGTGCCAGTTATTACGTATGCATGTCGATCTGCGCCGTGCTCGTGTTGAAAATGTCTTGATTGCATCGCTGCGTTCCGGCGTATGACGTTCGGTCATCCCTGGAAAGACTGCTGTGTATCTGGTGTTTTTGCATGCGCGTGTTTTCGCCGGCGCATGCCTGTTTCTTTTTTTTGTTTTGTTTTGTTTTCTGTTTTTGAGTGCGTGCACTCCTATAAAGATGCCTGTGAGCACAGTTTTCTGCAGGACACGGCGAACAACAGGATCCTAAGGGCGCTTTCAGATAAATCGAACAATCATGTCCGGTGACCATTTTTAATTTCGATTAAAAAAATATATTTTGCTGGCTTTATGCCCAGAAGAATAAAACCAATCCTTGTTTTCGGAAGAAAAAAAATTTTGTCTTTGCGAAAACAATTTCTAAGCATCCTCTCAGTCACGTGCACGTTTTGCGTATCGCGCGATGTTGACATTTCGGGCGGCTTCCCCCCCAAAAAAAACAGTTCTGGATACGGGTCTAGAAATATTCACTGACAAATTAGGCATAGAAAGGATTGACAAAAAGTATTAATCACCGAGTATTAGGGTAGTTATTTCGAGAAAAAAAAAATCACGAACACGGCACGAGGCGCAATAACGCTTGGATTAAAGAATGATTTTCTCCGTATCTATAAAAGCTAAGGTCTTCAAACTTTTCCAGTGTGTTGTCCTGTATATAGTCCATCTTTGCGTGAAATATTGTTGTCCTTGTTAGCGGGAGACATTTACAAGAATTGCTCACACAGGGGCATTTTGCTAAAAATGCATTATTTTGAAAATCATTTAAAAAAAGGGCCATCTTTAATATTGTTTAAACTCTCAGAAATTAACGTTTATAATATGTACTAAAAGAGTCTGCAAAAACTTGATGCAATATTTGTGTGGCTTTTAAGTTATAAAGCGAGAAACTTGGCCAAATTGACGCTAACGCGGTCGCCATAAATGGGGCCTGCAGATACCCGTTCTTCGCAATTTCATTACTATTAAAAAGCGTAAAAATGCTACGGGGAGGTCCGGAAAAGACAAATTGACACCACAGAGGTGGACGGTAGTTTTGAAGGGAAAATTCCTAACACATTTTCGTACAACCGACCCAAAAACGCCCATGGGCCGGAGCGATCGAGGTGCGCCACCCTGTAACATGCTTCGCGGTGCGTTTCAACAGCCGGTGTGCAGCGTCCCCGTTTATGCAACGTAAAGGAAGCAACCGGAACGACTTTGCAAACAGATCAGCCCACAACCTTGGCGGTAACATGATATAGCTAGGAGGTAGGGCGCGGCAGAACCTGAACCTGCGCCGCCTGTGCCGCGTAGAAAATAAAATATATTTAAAAACAAAAAAAAAATCCGATTGCCTAAGATCGTTTGTATGGGGCGTTTTCAGATAGGGTCGAACGACCATGTCCGGTCAATATTTCTTTTTATTTTTACCAAAAGATATATTTTTTACTTGTTGTGCAAGCGCAAAAACAAATTCAAACTTTTTTTTTTGCGGAAAATAAAATTTCTCTCGAGGAAGAAAAATTACAAGGTCGCTGTCGGTATACGGGCACGTTTTTGCGACTTGCGTGACACCGACCTTTTGGATATTTATAAAAGAAAAACTGTTGTCGTCCTAGGTTTATTTTTTTTTTTTTTTTTTTTTTGTGCAGAGACTCCACGTAAAATAAAAGGAGGTAAACAAGCATTATCGATTACGAAGCAATTCAGAGCTTTATGGATCCGGATCTTAAAAGACTGGAAATACAAATTTTTAAAAAGGATTTGGACGCGTCTGTTCTATATTCGCGTAAATTTTCATTGAAATTGGAAACGATAACCTTTCTAAAAAAAATACCCTGAAATGTACACAGGTTACCGATTTTGCAATAATTGGAAAATCAGTTTAAAATGAAGGCCATCGTAATTTTTCTTCTACTTTTCACAAATCAAGGCTCCTAATCTGTCCTATCAGGCCCTTCACAAATGTTTGCAATATATTTGTTTGTTTGTTTTATTTTACAGGGTTTTAAATATACAGAACTGCCGTAACGGGAGTAGAGAAAGATAGGACGTTGCCGATTTCAAACAAGGGCAAGCAATTAAGGGATCGAAAAATGTAGGAAGTCTGCTAAAAGAGAGCACTGTGACAGAAGTTCGTGAAAAAAAAGAATTCATACAAAAGATTACAGGTGAGTTTGAAGCACAAGTCAACAATTTAAATACAGATTTCACGGATCAGTGAATTTCGAAGCCTACCCTTCGTGGGGAGGCTGGGCTGCTGACGACCAGGTTTAAACAGTGATAAGAAAGAACACATGTTTAAAGTGGTGCAATTAACACTAGTTTAATTAATCAAGATCCTGTGCGCACATTCGGAGCTTGTCGCGTGAATTCTTTCTGTCGGACGCTGACATGAGTCGGTCACGGCGCTCTCCTGGCACTCCGAGGAGGAACATTTTTTTCCCGTTTTGCCTGTAGCGATCACTGTTCGTTTCTTCTCAGTGGCACCGCAAGCTCGCGACCTCGATCTGCCTTTCGCAGCCATAGGAGACTTTACTTTTAAAGATATACCTTTTCTGCGGCTACTGTTCTTGCTAAAACAGCTGTGGTTGCGAAGTGTCGGACCGCGTACACTGCCACAAGTGGCAGGACTGAATTCCACGCACAACAGAAACAGAGTCCCAGTCCTTTGCTTTCATGTCCCTGGACGCTTTGACGTCAGCTTTCAGGAGGTGGATTAGTCTCACGTTCGGAAGTTTAGTGTTCAGTGGGGCAACCATCTCTGACGCCGACTTGATCACCGACGTGGTGGGCCGTCGGAGGCTGTACAACGTTGTCTGGTGCTTGACACGCCCCCGATTCAAACACAGGCACTCTTGCCATGTCAAGTTACGGAAAAAATACACCTCGCTGACGTGTATTTGTGGCTCTGCAGCTCGTGTAGTTGGTACTTCTTTTTAAAGTGGCTTGCTGCACCACCACTTACGTAGGTGACATGAGCATACCCAAATTGAATTTCACGATTCTCCATACCGTTGTCTTATAAATTAAGTTACAGACAATCTCATTCATTAAACTTGAGGAAGAAAACGAGAAGGGACGGACAAAACAGGTGTTTTGTCCGTCCCTTCTCGTTTTCTTCCTCAAGTTTAATTATCCTTACCAACCCGCTCGTTCTGTCCCTAAATCTCATTCAATCGCAATTCTTTTTCCTTTTTTTTTTAATGTATCTTGTGACGGGATCTCGGCAAAGAAAAAAATGAAGGTGGAAAGAGGGAAACAGAGGGGGAGTTGACTCTGCTATCCCCTTAGCACGATAACAAGAAGAGGGCCCCGACAAAAGTAGACAAAGAAAGAAAACGGGAGTTTTCACACAGCTAGAGAGGTTTCTTAAGACAACCGAAGGGTCGCTTACACGATGCCAAAACGCCGCGTTTGGGTCGCTTTTTCTCGGAAAGAGAAGCCCCTTCTGAGCCTTGGGCACTTGATTCGGAGTGGGGCGAAAGAAGAATAGAAGATTAATGGCACATAAAAATGTCACATGGCACGGATCTCCCAAACTGGAACTGTGGGGAGGGTCTGCTGCGTCTGCTGTTTCTTTTTGCTAAGATCATTATCGGGAAGTTTGTGCGATCCAGTCCCAGCCCGCGCTCAGATTTCAGAAGCGGAAGGACGTGAATAAAGACATAAGCAACATCCTGAGAACAAACTCGAAGTTGAACTAATAGCTTTCTTTCGCGTCTTTTTCTTTAAATAAAAACAGTAGCCACTACAACTTCGTGTGCACCGAGGACGGTGGGGAGTCAGCCTCCCCTCCCTTTTTTGTTGCTTGTTTGCGTTTTGTGCGGGGGAGGAGTCGGAGTTGCTGTGAGTTCCGAATACGGGGCTTTACGATTTTAGAACTCCAGTGCCTTCTGACGTTTTTACGTGACATTTTTCTTATATTTTGTGTTACACGGTAAAGAAAGCATGTCGTTTCCTTCTCGTGATCGAGACTCGAGGTTTCCAGCTTTCTGGTCAAGTAGAGACAAACACCAGAGCCCTAGCTCAGCCTACAAGCGAACCTAGTGTCGTCGTGGGGAACGATACTCACAATAGTCACCACATCCGCTGAAGAGTTTTCTGCGAATTTTTTCCGTTTCTCTTGCTTAGCTTTGTTTTTTTTTTTTTTTTTTTTGCAAGAACCTCGCGTTCCCGTCGTCTTAGTAGGGTGTAGTCCTTGTCAAATCCTGTCTTGCTCTTAACTCTCTTTTTCTCCTCGTACTTATGTCGGAATAATTTATCTTATGAACTGTTTTTTTTTTTCTGCTGTTAAATATTTTCTACTGACGTCCCGCCTCTAGCTCGCTGATCTACGGCTACAAAATACGCGAGAGGTTCCAGCAGTGAGCATTCAGCATGTCTCTTGCACTGTCGCCACGGCCCTTCTTGGATCCAATGTTCAAACTGAAAGGCACCAAGGTAACAGCAAATTTAGAGTTTCAGTGCCTACTCCGCATCGCCGAAAGAAAGCTTCTTTCATCTGCGAAGTCCACGAATTCGAACCTACGAAAACACGTAAAGGTAAGCGGATTTTATAGTTTTTTTTTGTTTTTTTTTTTTGTGGAAACCAGTGATTTATAAAATTTAAGATTTTTGTGTAGTTCATAATTTGGCGTTTGCATCCCAATTTTACACTCGCAACATTGCCTTTGGGTATTTTTTTCAGCCCTAGTGTATCCGCTGATGTACGGCGTAAAGTACGCTTCGAACAGTTGATAAAGAGATTGATATTTATTTGAGCTCAGGGGAGCCGCGGCGATTTGCTGAGGGAGTTTACGCAAATTGTATTTTTGGATATCGGTATCTCATAATGCTGCTCCCAAGCATACCATTGTGACATTAGCGATAGGGGTGTGCAATGCGGTAAAATATTTGATCTTCTAAAACGTGCCATACTCCGTTTCCACTTTAAGTGTGAGCGTAGCAGAAGCTATAAAAGCGAGCTCCGGGCTTTCAGTGTCACTGCCAAGCACGCGCGCTCGTGCAGTGCATTCACGTATTCAGGGCCGTTCATTTTTCCTCTCTTTCTCCCGAAAGATAGGAAAGATGAACGACCTCAACTTCGAACGCCAACTGCTCTTCATGCATGTGCAATAAAAACTAAACACAAAACTTAAACAACTTTGTACAGTATTCGCGGCTAGTAATATTTGTCTACATATAGCTAATAAGTTACCTTCTTACCGCAAACAGGGATACTAAGTGAAAAGTCGTGTTTTTGCATGTATTTCTTGAAGTAATTGAAAAGTAATCAAGTAAAGTAACGAAGTAATTAATCGATTACATTTTAAAGCCAGTAATTTGTAACGGTAATCCGTTACTTTGATAACCAAGTAATTGTAATTGTAATTAATTACTTTTTACAAGTAACGGGCACAAGTCTGCTTGTTTTACGTCGCGTAGACGGAGACGCTATACGCCGGCTGTTGAAACAGGCACCGCGAAGCATGTTACAGCGTAACGCACCTCGATCGCTTCGGCCCATGGGCATTTTTGGGTCAGTTGTACGAAAATGTGTTGGGAATTTTCCCTTCAAAACTACCGTCCACCTCTGGGCTATCAATTTGTCTTTTCCTGACCCCCCTGTAGCATTTTTACGCTTTTCAATAATAATGAAATTGTGAAGAACGGTTATGTGCACGCCCCATTTATGGCAACCGCGTTAGCGTCAATTTGGCCATGTTTCTCGCTTTATAACGTAAACGCCAAACACATATTGCATCATGTTTTTGCAGACTTTGTTAGTACATATTATAAACGTTAATATCTGAGAGTTTAAAAAATATTAAAGATGGCCTTTTTTTTAAATGATTTTCAAAATAATGCATTTTTAGTTAAATGCCCATGTGTGAGCAATTCTTGTAAATTTCTCCCGCTAACCAGGACAACAATATTTCACGCAAAGATGTACTATATACAGGGCAACACACTGGCAAAGTTGAAAGACCTTAGCTTTTATAGATACGGAGAAAAACATTCTTTAATCCAGAGCGTTATTGCGCCATGTGTCGTGTTCGCGATTTTTTTTTTTTTTTTTCTCAAAATAACTACTCTAATGCTCGGTGATTAATACGTTTTGCCAATCCTTCCTATGCCTAATTTGTCTGTGAATATTTCTAGACCCGTATCCAGAACAGTTTTTTGGGGAAAGCCGCCCGAAATGTCAACATCGCGCGATACGCAAAACGCGCACGTGACTGAGAGGGTGCTTAAAAATTTTTTCGCAAAGACAATTTTTTTTCCGAAAACAAGGATTGGTTTTATTCTAGGCACAAAGCCAGCAAAATATATTTTTTTAATCGAAATTAAAAATGGTAACCGGACATGGTTGTTCGATCTTATCTGAAAACGCCCCTAACTCGATATACAAGTTAAAAAGTGGTACGTATGCAGGAACAATTAGCATTATGTTTCACTCGCCGATTAATCCTGTGCCTATCGCATTTTCATTTTGTTTAGTGTGTTCGATTCGTTTGCTTGTCGTTATGTGTGAGATATTTGTGCGTTAACGCGCGTCATGTTTATATTTGCTCGACTGATAGATACTCTGCTTACAGGTACGACAAGGCTCGTGCGTATTCACGGACAGGATACATTCCTAGAGCGTACATAAGGAATCATCACCCCGATTCCTTCTTCGGAGTTCTGACTGGCTAATGCCACGACCTCATTAGCCATAGAGCGATCATCACTTCGTAATTCAGGGACACTTGCTTCACGAAAAACCGTCGTAACCTTAAAATCGAGAAAATGTTCCGGAGTTACCCTTAAAGACCGACGACCAGTTCGCGCTTTCCACTTTTCCCCCGCTTCCTCCTCTCCCCCTTCTACCGTGTCCACCGTTGCCTGTTTCCTCCTTCCCCATGGTGAGGAGGATCTTCTGCCTTGCAGGATCTCGGGTCTTGCCGTCGGCCTTTAAAGGGGGTAGTCTGTGAGGCTATCTCTTAGTCACTAGTGTGTAACAATTCTGCAATATTCAACTTGTGCATTTCGCTAACTTGATACGTTGTTGGTGTTCCTTCGTGGTGACTTTTATGACAATGGGGCAACTATCTCTTTTGGCTCGCAAAATAACTCGGATTTGCCTCGGCACACTGACCGAACTTCCGGGATAGTCTCTACCTCGTGCTTTACGTCAAACACGTCGTCGCACGCACCGCCTTGTCCAGGCACATCAATCTCGAAACCCTCAGCCTTGTTCCGTCGTTTGCATTTCAAGGTTACTACCCTCCGCTTCGCTCGCAGCTGGCGATCTCTCTCCTCCGTGCAAAGTAACAACAAAAGTAAAACATAAAAAAGGAGAGCAATCGCGCGAGACTGGCATCAGTATACATCTCGACACAATGTAGCATTGAAATCGAAGGATGCGGCGTAAATCAAACCGTCGACAGCTCTGTAAAGGCGTCACAGGAGCGAGAAGATAGGAGCATGTCTCCTTTACCACGTTTGGACGCACTTGATATGATGTGCGTGCGCACAGAACGCTACAAGCGGGGACTTCTCGGACAACTCTCTTCTCAAGACTGAATCAATGCGCCCACACTGCCTCCCCAGGGGCCTCGCCGCTTAGGTTTTAGAAGTTACCCTTCGAGAAGCCCACGCTTTTATTATGACTGCGTTACAAATATCCATCCAGACGAGGGTAGTGAAAGTTAAAACCGACAGTCGGAAGTTTTCGAAGCCTGCACAAACCAGGCGAGACAAAACACAAACAGACGCGACTCCCCGCCCCCCTTCACACATACAATTGCACAAACAAAACAGAACACGGGCAAAAAAAAGCTCCCGGTTCGAAGAGACCGGCGACACGCTCAACTTGTCGCTCCTCGTTATCTCTACATCACGCAGAACAGGGCCCGGACACGATGATGACGAGAGGTGTCTTTTTTTACAAGTGGCAAAGTCTGCTCTCCCGCTGGCGATAAAGGAGCAAGGACCAACAACAAGAAAGCGATTTGCTCGCCAAGGTTCTCTTCAACGTACCTTTGTCGCGGTGTGGTGCTTGTCGCTACGCGGCATAGAATAACTTGTGTCGCTCGAGTCTTCGCCCAGCTGCAAGCCCTTTGTTCGAGAAGATGTCCGGTCGACTGGCATTCCAAGCAGGCCACCAAGACTCGAAGCCGGCGGCTCAGATGCGTCGCTCCTCTTTTAATATCCAAGCGAGAGGCGCCGACGAGCGGACACGTTTCTACGGGGAACCCACGGAACCCGGCTAATTGTCAAACGACAAAACAGAGGGGAAAATACACGACGAAAAACAACTCGAAAGTTCGCTTTCTTCGGCGGGGCAGGCACCGCACGCACGCACAACACACACACACAAACACACGCGTGCCTCTGCAGCGTTGAATAGGGAGAGAGCGCAAACTCGTCGTCGTCTGCTACTTTTCGGGGGACTCACAGGTTCCTCTGCTTTCGGCATCCATCAGTGCAGGTATCCAAACGGGTGTAGCGGTTGCGCGGGTGAGCGCCGGTTACACCCAAATCGAACTTGGGGGTCAAAGAAAAAACGTGTCTAGGTTTTTTTGCGACGAGAAAGATTCAAACATTAGCCGCCGATGCTTCGTGAGGCTGCCGCAACGGTTTCCGGCGGAGACTGACACATGGGAGGCAGTCCACAGCAAACTGCGCGGGCAGAGAGAAAATATGACGGACCGGTGCCGCCATCTCGCAGAAAGACGCAGAAGTTCCTTAATGAGTGGCGTTCCTTTTGCCGGCTTTGATTCAAGCTTGCTTTTACCAGTTCAAACAGCAAGATAGATCCTATATTAATAGACAAACCATTAATCAAAGGGAAGTTGGAGGCTTATGACACTTGAAGAACGGAATGCGGCCTCAAATTACATAGGAGGTCGTGATCTTTCTCATACTATGTGGCTGTGCTGTGCATACCGCTGTCTGATAAAAAATTTTAGGGGCGAAGCTCCTTAGGGGCTAGCCATGTCCGTCCGCCGTCCGCCGTAGGCCGGCGTCGGGTGCTCGTGCTTCTGCTCGTGTAGGGCAAAAAAAAAAAAAAAATTGGAAAAAAAAGATGAAAAAAATTACGAAAAAAGAAAAAGAAGAAAACCACACATTCTCCTACTGACATGAATGAAAAGGTTCGGCATGCTGCGGCTCGGCGTCTACGCAGACAAGCACCACCAGAGCTTCGCCCCAAGCAACATCATTCACCACGTGGAGATGCGGTAAATTTTTATTACCGAACCAACATGCGGAATGTGTCCATGTATTCTTACAATAAGCCAAGCTTCAGGAACTAAATTTACTGCCAAATGACTCATGTAAACCTTCTCAACCTGACAAAAAAAAAAAAAAAATAGAATAGACAAATTTTACTTTAAAAATCCCAGAATTTTTTTTTTTTTTCTTTAAACAGTTTGGATGGACACGCTTGTCAAGAAAAATCTTCGCCAAAAATATTTTGAGTAATATTGACGGCGCAATATATTTCAAATTCTGCGAGCAAAGTCCATGAAGTCACGGAATAGACATACGCCCGAAATGCCGAGAAAACAAATGGAAAGGAGGTGACGACCAACTAAATCGCGCCTCGCGCCGTTTAAATAGCTCCAAGAATTTTTTTTTTTTTTTTTCGTGTAAAATTAATTTTTTGACACGCGTCTCCCAACAAGACTCCCCAAAAAATTCTTTTTTGGAGCTTTGTAAAGGTTGACACATAAGCAGAAAGGAGGAAACTACCTCAGTTCCTCCTCTCCATTCGAGGAAGAGGGACTTTCGTCCTTTCTGCAGGATTCTGTAGATAGTCTTTCAAAGCGACAGTATTGCCTTCATTTTTTCTTCTTCTTTAGTCTTAAAAATAAGAGCAATTGGCTCACAAACACATTTACAGTGTCGAATTGGAAAATACCTTGTTGCATTACAGACGTAAAACTTAATTACAAGTACATACCACTGAAAAGTGAAGAACTTTCAAAAGCAACTATTTGGGACCAGAAACTGGGACAAGTAGACAATAGATACATTCGAAATAATCAACTTTATTCGCTATATCAATATAATTTATAGTGCTCTCTAAATTTCAACAATAAAAAAGGAAAATGGGGGGGGGGGGGGGGGCGGGCAAAAACCTCACTACATACAGCATGACCCTCTTAAGGCACATGTAACGCTGCGTGGAATGTGAATAAGTTATCCCGATATGTCAAACAAGGGCCATCAAACAGCACGCAACAGAGCCCCTCCAGGTACTGTTTGCAGACGCCAGAACAATTTCGTACAAAGCGGACGACTTTTGACTTTTCTTCTGTGGCTGTAATACTGTTGTAAAAAAAAAAAAAATATCACAGAATTAACAACCGAAATGTTTGCGCTGCCGCTTTGTAGAACCCAGGTGGAACCTGCATTACACATGCACACACAGCGTCATCTCTCGAAAAATTGCATCTCCTAAAATGGATGAGTGGCGGCATAGTGGCACCAGCTTTAACTTGCCTCGACGTTGGATGGAATCTACGTCTTAGGCCCACTTCCGGAGGTGACGTGAGGAGTCACCCCGCACCAAAAAACTTGTTTCGTCATTAATACAGGCAGCTTTGCATGTTGAGCTTGCGAACGATACGCAGTGCTCGTCTCTGTGCATAGGCAAACCTTCCCAATGCGTGCGCAAAGTAAACTTGCATAGGTGACGTAACGTCCGAATGCAGCGCCTCGCTGCGCCGTACAGTTCGCACCATAGAAAATAAATATGCGGGCGGTTCCAATTGTCCAATGACACGGGCTGGGGCTAAGGTGTGCTTGACCGTAAACACTCCTAAAAGGGTGTTGGCTACTCTAGTACAAGCTTGCTTCGATACAGTGCAAGCACCAAACCCAGTCTACGTGATGCAACTTACGAGGTCACCTTTATAGTACATTTCTCTCTCCCTTTCTCGTTTTGTACCTATCGAGGGGACGGCCGCTCAGATACGGTGCAAGCCAACGGAATACAACGTTGCCCTCTTTCAAGATGTGCAATGACAAGAACACGAAACAATAAAACCGAAAACAGAAATAATCGAACAAGACAGCGGCTTTGGCCAAAACTCTTCCGTCTTCGCGTTAAACGTTCCCGACGAGAACTCGATAAAAAAAGACCTCCGGGCACTGTTCGAAAGACGAGCCCGGCAAGTTTGACGCGGGGAGTGGTGACGGGCCGTTTTCCCGCATCGATCCGCGCAGAAGCGGAATTCCCAAATGCACAAATCCAAGTTTGCTGGACTATTCATTGCGACGACGACCGTTGACGGGCGGTCGCCGTGGGAACGTAGGAACTTTTGGGCCAAGGAAACGAGCTCGCGCGACCTTCCTTCGGTCGAACGCGGGGGTGGCGAGTCCGGGGGGAGTCCGGGATGGTGTCATAGGAACAGGAAGGAGTACTCCAGCAGGAGGAACTCTATGATCTGGTTCTGCTGCATCATGTCCAGGGCCAGGTTGCGGGGCTCCTCTCCCGAAGACAGGAGCGTTGGGCCGAACACAATGGCCAGGTTCTGCACGTGCATCCGGTTCTGGTCGCTGTGCTCTGTGACCCTGCGGCCGACGAGAGACAGGAACGGCAATCGAGCTTTACCACGGGTTTTTTTTTAACTGCTAACCGTGCCAGGTTTTATTTCCCGCATGCCAAATGCAAACTTTGGTCTCAGTAACGATGCTCTGTCAAGAAAAACCTATTTATAAAAGACACACTATATTTTATTGGCAAAAAGTTACTTGATATCTGCATGCCTATGACATATTTCTCGTATTGTACTCTTTGAAACGTGGTATTATGCAGTGGCACTTCAAACACGCACCCCGAGGTAATTCCTTTAGCGCCATTACTTGACGTTTGTTTATTCATAACTGTACTTTTCTTGCTTTCACGGTTGTCTAATCAGAGTCCATTAGCAATTTCTAGATCTCAGTGTTTGCCATGGAGTGCGAGACAACATACCGTAAAATACCCAGCATATACACCTTCTACAATAAGTGCCCACCCCTCAATTTGGTAACATTAAAAAAATACACAATGCACACAACTTTAGATATTGTTGACCTAAGAAACACCCATCCCCCTGTTTTACATCATTATCTCCAAATTTTGACGGGGCGCTAGCTCGGAATTTTATGATAGGTTCACCATCCTGTAACAACAAAGAAGCACACCAAAACAGAAGCCGCCTAGAAAAAAAAAATACATACCATCATAAAGTGATACTACCGTTAAACCTGGATGTAACGAACCTGTATACAACGAAATCCTCTATTTAACAAACTTTTTCAATTCCCCGACGCAATCTTCATAGAAGCGCTTGTATTTGTGAACTTCATGTAACGAAGCGCTCGCACTGGATAACCTTGATTTAACGAACTCGCTCTGCCGCAATCTTCATTTTTCTTTTTTTCGGACTCCGATAATTTAGACTCTTTCAATGTTTCGGACCTAAAGGCGGAACCGTGACTTACCCCAAAGAAATAGTGTATATTCACGACCAATGTTTCGGAAAGCTTGAAGTCCGAAAGTTTAACTATTCGGACAAAATCGTCGCGAGCGATCAGTTGAGAAGCGCCCATTTTGAATTCCATGTTGGCTGCAAATGGATTGGCTTGGTTTGGCAGCGCTACTGGCGTTACTTGAGTACTCCTGAGTCCTACCGCTAGGTGACGCTATGCTAGCCCTTTTTTTCCATTTAGCTGCACGTCATCATCATCATCATTATTATTATTATTTTGCTTCTCCCGTTTTTTCGCGTCGCCAGTCGCCATTTGGCGCTCGTGGTTTTGCGCCTCTACTTATCTCGTTCGCACAATGCTGGCTTGGACGTCATAGCCCTATCTGTTCTTCTGCCGCCGCGATGTGCCATTAAGAAGCGCAGAAAGTACTCGACCATAATGCTAGAAAAAAAGGCAGCGATTCTCAAGCTAACAGAAAGTTGCCGAACGGAAACGGAGGCGTCGCCTGAAACAAGGCACTATTTACAGCTTTTAGGGGCGAAGCTCCTTAGGGGCTAGCCATGTCCGTATGTCCGTCCGCCGTAGGCCGGCGTCGGGTGCTCATGCTTCTGCTAGTGAGATCATGTGCTCACGTGCTCGTGTAGGGCAAAAAAAAATTGGAAAAAATTATGAAAAAAAAAAAAAAAGACTAGGGGGTTCTGAGATGCCATCACATGTCTTCTTAAAAAAAGAAAAAGAAGAAAACCACACATTCTCCTACTGATATGAATGAAAAGGCTCGGCATGCTGCGGCTCGGCGTCTATGCAGACAAGCACCATCAGAGCTTCGCCCCAAGCAACATCATTCACCACGTGGAGATGCGGTCAATTTTTTAAGCCCACTTAGAAGTAACAAAGGCAAGTTTTTCAATCTGCTGCTTTTTCGGACTATTATTCGGACGCTTTTTTGGTCCCCGCAAAGTCCGAATAATCGGTCGGCGACTGAACCTAAAATGCAGATATATTCTTGTCCAATTGCCACCAAAGGCAAGCAGCCTTTGGTGCCTACCGCGAGGGAGGTCTTGGATGCCATCGATGTATTACGCCGGGTCGCCGGCTCCCAGGACGACGACAGCGCTCTAAACGCTTTGGTGTCCTTTGAGCGCTGCGCGCTGCCTTCGCTCGCGCGAAAGACACAAGGCAAGCTTACACACTTTTTTTCCACTAAATAAATGACGTGGCGTGTTTGCCCACGTGGATTTTTAATTTTCGCTTTCTTCCCACGTGTCCTTTACGAGTTTTTCCGCGAAAACTGCATGTAACGAAATCCTCCATATAAAGAATTATTGCAAACTTTTATCAATTTCGTTATATCAAGGTTTAACTGTACAAGAAAAACCGAAACTGAAACCACACGGGAAAGCACCCATTAGGGTGCGGCACTCAATGGGTTAAAGACTGGCAACAAGGTAGAAAATATATGTCAGCACATTCACTTTGCACCTACAGGGTATTGGCAAGCATGAAATTTTTCCGCTTAGGTCAGTGAATTGAATGAGCAATGTTCACAACACTAGTATTCTTGATGACGGACTTCAAGGTCTAAATGCAAAACAGGTACAGCTTTTGATTGCTTGTTTGTGTTGATTGTGCCACACTCTAGTATGCAATTGGTAAAATGTGTACAGGCTATACCGCACTGATGAAGGTACCACCTAAATCTGGTGCTACTGTCGCAACCGCTTATAACAAAGTCGGTTATAAGGAAATAGTGGCTATAGCGAATCAATCACGATTTCCCATTCCCATTTACACTTTTTTGATGTATTTGTGCCGTTTTCAGTGAAGAAGAATAAGCGGCTTCTGCGGATATAGTGAAGAGATATTTTCGGATAATTTAAAAAAATATTCAAATTCGGAAACATGTTTAAGTTGCAGACCGCCATACTTTGCTACCGCAGCCAAGCAGCCACCCAGAACAGGCCGCAGATGTGCCCTGCAAAAGCTGCCGGCGGCAGCCTCTGCATAGAGTCTGCTCCCTGCTCCACATCTGGGAAGTGGCTTTTCCGCATCGCACGCGGAGAAGCTGTCGTGGCTCGCCGACAGGGGCGCTCGGAGCGCTAGCAACAACGTACTGAAACATACCGACGGAGACGACGGAGAGAGCGTTTAAGAGAGGGAGCAATTCCAACCATGGACAGCATTTGCAATTTAATGGCGGACACCACCTGGGCAGATTGGCACAAGTGCACCCGCATTTGGTTGTCTTGTGGCCAGCGAGCGTGGCGAGAAAACCGGGCAGAGAGGCGGACATGTTTACAGACGGTGAACGCTTTTGACTCCTTGCAGGCTGCAGCTCGTTTTGCAAACGCAGTCCACAAAACACGTGAGCCCGATCGAGCAGTGGATTCCTCTCTTAACTCTAGGCTCTCTGAAACCGACGAAACACAAACTTGAGCGCGAACTCGGTGCCATGCGTGCTTTGTTTGCTTCGTGCTCCGTGTCGCTGTCGCTAGTCGGTGTGGTCGCTTTCTGTGCGAAAGTCTAGCTGCGCCCAACCACTGATCTGGCGATTCATTGACACACAATGATTGCGAACCCCGGCTCCGCCGGCAACTCGACGGGGAAGATGAAGGCAATCTCCTTTAAAGAAAGGCGTGCGGCCATCCTCGACAAAGTGTGCATAAACGTAAAGAATGCCGTCCACCGCCGGCGTCTTCAGCGGTGGCCGTAGCAGCTGTCGACACGGTCCGTACGTAGCTCGCAGGATCTTCTTTCAACCGGAACTTCAGTCATTTGGGGAGAAAAGGCTCCGATCTAGCAGAGAGCACACGCGGGGAAGCCTCGACCGCTTTCTGCAGGTATGATAAACATGCGTGCCCGTGACAACCCATTTTAACTTTTTTTTTTTTCGCGCGATTTTTATGAAGTCAAGATATAACGAAGAAGCGGGTATAGTGAAGCGATTTTAGATTCCCATTAACTTCGTTATAACCGGTCTCGACAGTACACCTTTTTTACAAACACATGCCCCATACCTATTTCTCAGCAATGCACAAGCAGACGGCAACTATGCAAGCTGCGCAGTACATGTGTCCGTGCCTTTGAGGGAGAGAGTTAGCGCTCGTTGCACTACCATGGCAACGTTGACTTTGGATCAAAAAGAGAACAGCATTACATTGATCTTTCGTAAGAGGAGCGTATGGAATTACCCTACTCCGCACCACAGCCCCTTCCCCACCTCCCAATGTTTTAGGCCTAGGAAGTTGCAGCTCACCTGAGCAGGTGCCTGAGCAGATACTTGAGGGTGTCATAGTTTTGTCTCGGCAGCTCACCCAGAAGGTCCCGGAAGGCAGCTAGCCTAGCAGCCCGAGTGGGCTGACCTGCAAAACATGAACAAAAAAAAAACCTTGCAGCATTACAATGAGAAAGCAATCCACGACCAAGCCGTGAAAACAACAAGATCAATTCGAGACCAAGAAAAGCCACACAAAAAAATTGACCACATCTCCACGTGGTGAATGATGTTGCTTGGGGCGAAGCTCTGGTGGTGCTTGTCTGCGTAGACGCCGAGCCGCAGCATGCCGAGCCTTTTCATTCATGTCAGTAGAAGAATGTGTGGTTTTCTTCTTTTTCTTTTTTTAAGCAGACAGACGGGATGGCATCTCAGAACCCCCTACTCTTTTTCTTCTTTTTCTTTGAGCCTTTTCATTCATGTCAGTAGGAGAATGTGTGGTTTTCTTCTTTTTCTTTTTTTAAGCAGACAGACGGGATGGCATCTCAGAACCCCCTACTCTTTTTCTTCTTTTTCTTTGAGCCTTTTCATTCATGTCAGTAGGAGAATGTGTGGTTTTTTTCTTTTTCTTTTTTTAAGCAGAAGCAGACAGATGGGATGGTATCTCAGAATCCCCTACTTTTTTTTCTTCTTTTTCTTTTTTCATAATTTTTTTCATCTTTTTTTCCAATTTTTTTTTTGCCCTACACGAGCACGTGAGCATGTGCTCACGTGCTCGTGAGCACGTGATCTCACGAGCAGAAGCACGAGCACCCGACGCCGGGCCTACGGCGGACGGACATGGCTAGCCCCTAAGGAGCTTCGCCCCTAAAAAAGTATGCCCTTCTATATAGAAATGTTTTGCTACTATAATAATCGGCCCCTTTACTGTATTAATACCTCACATGCCTGTTTTGGGATTAGAAGGTAATCCCAAGGACATAAGCTATGCTATACAGTGAATGCTCGTTAACTCACAACTCATTAATTCAAGCTTTTGGATAATTCAAACCAATTGCCATGGTCCAGTCACACTGCATAGAGGTACATGTGCAAAACAACCCGTTAATTCAAGCTCAAATCGTTTCCGGTACCGATAATTCAAACCGCGTGCCGCCATGCGTGGAGCTTTTCTGATCAAACGAGAGGTGGCGCTGCAGGAGCTGCGTTGCCGCGCTTTGCTAGACGCAGCAGGCGCGTTGCCGGTCTCCACTGTGGGCCAATAGGAATGCACACACAGATATTTGAAAAAACGTCGCCGGGATTTAGAGAGACCAATAAAATGGAGAGGTCCCGGGTAACGAGCCTGGGAGAGTTCGCCACATCTGAGGGATGGTTTCATCGCTTCCGTCAGAGGCACAACCTTGTCTTCCATACTGTGTCTGGTGAAGGTAAAGACGTGAGCAAGGCAACATGTGTGATGTGGCGAAATGGAGCCCTGCAAGTCTACCTGGATAGCTACACCTCGCGCGACATCTGCAACACGGATGAGACCGCTCTATTTTTCAAGCACTTGCCGGACAAAACTATCACGTACAAGGGAGACAACTGCGTAGGCGGGGAAGCAAAGTAAAGAATGTGTCACCGTCTTGATCGTGGCAAGCACGACTGAAACGGAGAAGCATCCCCTGCTCGTAGAAGAAAAGTCGATGAAGCCTCGATGCTTTAAGAACATTCGCACACTGCCAACGAACTACAGGCCAACAGAAAGGTGTGGATGACTGACAAGTTGTTCAACAAGTGGCTTAGGAAGCTAGACAGAAAGTTTGAATTGAGCAACCGACAGGTCCTGCTCATCGTAGACAACTGCTCAGCGCACAACGTCGACGTGAAGCTGAAGGCGATTAAACTAGTGTTTCTTCCATCAGAACACGGCTGCAGCACTCCAGCCCATGGACCAGGGTGTGATCAAGAATATCAAGTCCTTGTACAGACATCCGAAGCTGGAACGAATGATCCTTCGCGTGGCCAAAGGGAACCAGACTTATAACGTGACGATCCTCAGCGCCATGCACATGTAGGTCCGTGTATGGGATCAAGTCACCGCCGCAACAATTGCAAACTCTTTCCGTCACTGTGATTTTAGTGTCTTCGGTATGGAAGCGACTGGCAGTGACACTGGAGAGCGTGAAGTTGTTTCTGAGGGCATACGTGATCTGTTGCAGGAAGAGAGTTTTGCCGATTACGTCAGTGCAGACAGTAGCGTGGTGGTCTGCGGCGCCATGACAGACGAAGAGATGATCGCACAAGTAGCTGGCGAACCCATTGCGGAAACGAAGAACGAGGAGGAGGAGGAGGAGGAGGAGGAAGCGGAGGAAACTCCGATTTGGCCATCCGCACCGGAGGTCACAAATGCACTGAACATTGCGCGTCTTTTCTTCAGCCTCGAAGAGGGCAAAGAAGATGCCTTGCGCTTGGTTTGTTCACTCGAACATAAGCTGAGGACCATCACTTCCCAAGAAAAGAAGCAGAAGATATAACTGATTACTTAACATTATAAAGGTTCGCCGTTCCGAGTGTTTCCTGTGCAAAAGCAGCCTTTTTTTTCTTTTTTCGTTTTTTGTTAAATTGACTTTTATTTAATTAAATTTTTTTTAGCATCCCCATGCAATTTGAATTAACGAGCTTTCTACTGTACTATGTTTCACTTCAAATCCGACCACAGCCGACACTACAATCCGACGGAGCCAATCAAGTAGCGCCAAAAGTGCATCGTCACGGCACTCGACATCTTTCCAAGCTTGCTATCTCTGAATAAACCAATCGTGCACAGTGAATGCGTTTCGATTCTGCGCTTTTTTGTCCGTGATTCGTTTAGACGGTGACAGCAAATGCACAAAGACGACGAGCACAGTGACCATGCACGTTTGGCACTGCTTGAATGGCTCCATTGGGTCATAAAGTTGGCTCTGGTCAGATGTGAGCCAGAGTACAGTACAGGAATGATAAGTAGGTAGGCATACAGCAAAAATAGACTTAAATTATTTCTCTTTAAAAACAGATTTCACTGAAGTGAAGTTTGACAATATGCCCTTGTCCAATGCACTAATTGTTCTTGCTTCCTTCTACTGCAATTGGCAGGAGATTTAGCCATTTGGGGAAAAAAATGAAACGAAAAGAAAATATTGGGTCTTCACTTCATAAAAAGGTACCAAGATTTGGTTGAAGGAGATTTTGTGGCAATGGCTCAGTATTCAATCAGAAAGTGTTTGTGTTTAACTGAGTCCACACATAAAAGAACTGATTTCTGACCCTAAGACAAAATTCCCATGTCATCAATGCCAGCTCCCAGACCTTGCTGCGAATCATACTTTGTTCAAACGGCGCATGATCGCGATGCATTTCCACGGGTGCATGTCGACCCGGGGCTCTAAACTGGACACTGGGTGGAAAATTCGGCGAGGAATATGGCGGCCGTGATTGGACGGTGCCGCACTTGAGTTTGGCGCCGGCCAATCGCAGCAATCAAACTCTTCGCTGACTTTTTTGCCAAGCGGCGAGATTAGAGGCCCTGATGGGTTTTTCAGAGGTTTCTCGTTGCCATGATTTTTTCAATTTAATGTGGGTATTCATAAAATAAACATAGAAGGCACTAATGGGCAGCCTGTCTAGTCATCTTCTTAAACATTCTTTGCAGTAAGACTTTTACACAAAAACAATGATTGATAAAAAATGAAAGACGTTTACAATTCTCTGTAATGCCGAATTAGAGCACAGCTCTTGAGGAGGAGGAGGAGGAGGAGGAAGGGAGGGGAGGGTATGCCCGTGTGATTTCACGAGGGTGACGTCACACGTGACCCTCGTGACGAAACACGTGACATCAATCGTGACCCTTGTGACACCACTGGTGACGTCACTGGTGACCCTCGTGATGTCACTGGTTACCCTCGTGACGTCACCATATACCCTCGTGACGTCAATTGTGACCCTCACGACGTCATTAGTGACCCTCACGATGTCATTAGTGACCCTCACGACATCACTCGTGGCCCTCAGGAGGGTCACGTGTGACGTCACGAGGGCCACGAGTGACGTCGTGAGGGTCACTAATGACGTCACGAGGGTATATGGTGACGTCACGAGGGTAACCAGTGACATCACGAGGGTCACCCGTGACATCACGAGGGTCACCAGTGGTGTCACAAGGGTCACGATTGATGTCACGTGTTTCGTCACTAGGGTCACGTGTGACGTCACTGGTGACCCTCGTGACATTACACATGACCCTTGTGACGTCACTGGTGACCTTTGCGACGTTATTCGTGGCCCTCGTGACGTCACTGGTGACCCTCGTGACGTCACTCGTCCCCCTAGTGACGTCGAACGTGACGTCACGTGCGACGTTTTGAGATTATGCTGACGGTGACGCCGACCAACCCGGAAACGGGCGCCTAAGAGCTGGGCTCTAAAATAGCACCAGAGTATAATTATTTCTCCAATGGTGGCCGAGAACAGAGACAGAACCTCTCCAAAAGTTCGAGCTGTCTAATGGCAGTCACGGCGCAACATTTCACATTTTCTACGGTTTGCAGGGTAGCAGAGTTTTGGAAGCACTGTCATATTCGAAAAAGGGTGGCGGTGTTTAAGAGCAGAATGTTGTCGGCTCCACCCACCGACTGCCCTGAGGACCTTGTTGAAGAGGTTGAAGGGGAAGAGTGGCTCCTTCATGTGCCGAAAGAACATCTTGAGTGCCCCCGTCAGCACATGGATGTCCTCCTCCAGGGCCAGCACAGAGTAGTCATCTGCCACAGAGAACAAGGGGACACAGACCACCCCCCTCTTACAGCAGAAACCAAGCAAACCATACCTGGGTGGCACCTACACGTTAGGTGTAGGGGGAAGCCCCAGAAAAGATGCAGAAATCAGTAGCACAGGAGAAAGGCAGTAGAATACTATTTGCATAATACGAAATTAAAGGGGCTATGAAACGAATTTTGGGCTGGGACAAATGAATTAAGATTGGGATTTTAGTATAGGGTGGTTTCATTTGAAATTGAACACGCTTGTCAGGGTCGGTCTTTCGATTTTTTTCTGAAAAAATATATGTAATTGCCTCATTTCTGGAAAGAACAAAAGCACTTTTCTATATTTTTAAAAAAATTATTTCGCTTCACAAAAAAATATTGAGTGGAGCAGGGTGAAAATCTGTTTTTTACTCCATGATTTTTCTACCCACTTCTGTGCACTGGTATGAATACGGGAAGCATACAAAACTCGCAGTACTTTTTGTGCTCTTGTATGTTATTTCGACTATTTTTTAGTTCAAAGGAAAATACTTTTGTATTTTTGTTTATTGAGGTAAAAAATGACAAACATCATCTCTTTGACAATCTGGTGACATCTTCAGAGCCTTGTAACTCATGAGTTATTATTTTGTCGCTTACCAAATACTATGCGGGTGTAGCCCTATACATGGGCTATCGACGGGCATAAGTTTAGTTTATTTTATTTTCAGTGCATTTTTTATATAAAATTTGAAATATCGTCGAAAATGAAATTAACCGATATATTGAACCCACTTTATCGAAAAAGGCCATTTTTTATTTCGTTAAATTTTTTTATTATTGCTGCCGATCATATAAACTTTCAATTGGCTTGAAGTGATTTCCCCCTTTTTTTGTTGTATCTTCTCTAGAAGTGATCAAAATCGCTCCCACGTTCTCAGAACGACCAAACGCAGTTTCCGCAGGTCGGCTTCGCTGCAAAGACTATACTGCTTATTTCTGTGTTCAAATGCAGCGGGTAAATTCATTTTCGATTGAGAACACTCGTGCTTGGCTACATATTGTATTTTCTTGATTTTGTAATGATGGCAACTGACATTCCTTAGTCCGATCGGTAGCGGTGCAGCGGATGTTCCATTATCTGGTGCATAAAGCCAGGGCACAAAGGGCAGAAAAAACAAACGTGCTCTTCATGTAGCCAGACCGGGGTCATATATCTGTTTGTGCTATGCACAGCTTCTAAGGCACGTACAGCACGCCCGGCCCTTCGCGCTATAGGCCCATCTCCAGTTACACCCAGGAAGCATCCGGCACGGACCGCCAATCCATGATGTGTCTTGTCGCATGCGATCAAATAACCATGTAATTGCCTGTTCTTTATTGTCAGTGTGTATATCAAAAATATATAATATCACATGCCCCTCTTTAAGAAGGAAAAGCAGTTCACAGAAAAAATTGACCGCATCTCAGAACACCCGACTCTTTTTTTTCTTTGGGCCTTTTCATTCATGTAAGTAGGAGAATGTGTGGTTTTCTTCTTTTTCTTTTTTTAAGCAGACAGATGGGATGGCATCTCAGAACCCCCTACTCTTTTTTTTCTTCTTTTTTTTTTCATAATTTTTTTCATCTTTGTTTTTCCAATTTTTTTTTGCCCTACACGAGCACGTGAGCATCTGCTCACGTGCTCGTGAGCACGTGATCTTACGAGCAGAAGCACGAGCACCCGACGCCAGGCCTACGGCGGACGGCGGACGGACATGGCTAGCCCCTAAGGAGCTTCGCCCCTAAAAAGTGGGGAAAACGGACTCAGTTTACATGAAGCGAAGACAATTTTTTACAGAACACAAACATCAATTGGCGATAAATAGTCACTTTTATTAATTAACGCTAATATATTTAGGATGCACCTGTAAAACAATATGTTGCTGTGCTTTAAATAGTCCAGTTCACGAGCAACGCAATATTGGAACTTTTTGACAATGGCGTCGGCTTGCCTCTGCAGAGACGATCGAGCGCGGGGCCGAGCTGAACTTTGTACCGCAGCGGTCAGATGTAGCCGAGAAGTTCAACAGCAAGGTAAGTCGAGACAGACAAAACGAAAGCTGGAGCCAAAGTGAGCGAGCGGTGAACCCCAGATGGTGGCCCTTCTGTTTGAACGAGTGTGTGCAGTTAAAAATAAAAGTGTTGGGTTTTGTTCAAGACTGATCGATATCGCACCGAGCTTAATGCAAAGATTGTACAGCCTTCGGGAATATGGAAAAGCGATTTGATGATTTTATTTTAGGTGGCAACGACAGATTCGCTTTGGCTAGGCACACATTGCTTTGGTTTGGGAATAAATAAAGGTTTGTTCTATTTTCTCCTCAAAATAAAGCGCGTCCGGCCAAGGCGGACTTGGCACCGCTGCATAAACAGCATCGGCGAATGTGTCTTTTACATTGTCGGAGACTACATCTCGTGGTGATGTCACCTTAGGTTCCTGGTCTGACTCGCGAACTGTGCACCACACATATGAGGAGCGTAATCCTGTGCGAGCACCTACTGAGGCGCATTCTTCTTTTTTGTCCTTCCTGAATATATTGATTTCTTTCTCCGGTAAGTCGAAAAGCACAACGCTTCTTGTCATTGTTTTAATTTTTTTTTAACGAAGTCCATTGACGTACGTATCAAGGAGACGTTCTGCGAACGAAAATTGTGTACTGTGGCGAGGTGCTTCAAACCTTACAACCTGTGTATAACACAGATATATGACCCCAGTCTGGCTACATGAAGAGCTTGTTCCGTTTTCTCCGCCCTTTGTGCCCTGGCTCTAGACATCGGATAATGGAACATTTGCTGCACCGCGTTAACAACCGGACTAAGGAATGTCAGTTGCCATCATTACAAAATTAGGAAAATACAATATGTCACCAAGCACGAGTGTTCTCAATCAAAATGAATTTACCCGCTGCATTTAAACACAAAATAAGCAGTATAGTAATCTTTGCAGTGAAGCCGACCTGCAAAACAGCGTTTGGCCGTTCCGAGAAAGTGGAAGCGATTTCAATCACTTCTAGAGAAAATACAACAAAAAAAGGGTGAAATCGCATCAAACCAATTGAAAGTTCATATGATCGGTGGCAATAATAAAAAAAATTGAACGAAATAAAAAATGGCCTTTTTTGATAAAGTGGGTTCAAAATATTGGTTACCTAATTTCATTTTGGACGATATTTCAAATTTTATATAAAAAATGCAGTGAAAATAAAATAAACTAAACTTATGCCCGTCGATAGCCCATGTATAGGTCTACACCCGCATAGTATTTGGTAAGCGACAAATATAATAACTCATGAGTTACAAAGATCTGAAGATGTCACCGGATTGTCAAAGAGACAATGTATGTCATTTTTTACTTCAATAAACAAAAATACAAAAGTATTTTCCTTTGAACTAAAAAATAGTCGAAATAACATACAAGAGCACAAAAAAGTACTGCGAGTTTTGTTTGCTTCCCGTATTCATACCAGCGTACAGAAGTGGGTAGAAAAATCACGGAGTAAAAAAACAAATTTTCACCTTGCTCCACTCAATAATTTTTTGTGAACTGAAATATGTTTTAAAAAGATTTTGAAAAGCGGTTTTGTTCTTTCCAGAAATGGGGCAATTACATATATGTTTCCAAACAAAATCGAAAGACCCACCCCAGCAAGCGTGTTCGATTTCAAATGAAACCACCCAATAGCATATCGTTTAGTGGGTCAAAACAAAGAAGGTAGAAAGTCAAAAGACTGATTTTCAGTCTTTTGACTTTCTACTTAGATTACAGCTTAGGGGTGAAGCTGACACCACAATGTCAGCTTCACCCCTAAGCTGACATTGTGGTGGAAGCTACGCGCTTGCCGGACCAATCAGCCGCCTCCCTTTCATCCCCTGACCCCATTCCCTGCGCCTGGGTATGTGTGATCACGTGGCAAAAGTGTGGCTGGCCTAACAAACACGTAGCTTCCACAGCACTGTCAGCTTAGGGGTGAACGGGCTGGGGAAGCAACCTTTGTCCGAATTTTGAGCGACGGGCTAATCTTCTAGGGGGAGAATGGCACTGTCCGGGTACACAAACGAGGGTCTGAGCAAGAGGGAAGCTCCTCCTTTCCCTCTTCTTGAACTGTTTGGTACGCTGTGCAATTTGTGAGTTGAGGAGGAAGGCTAAGAAGGAAAAAGTTGAAAAATTGTTTCATGGCCCCTTTAAGACTGACAAGTGGAAACATCAACTAAACAATGGGCAGAAATGTTGCAAATAACATATCATTTCTCTAGTTCTTTTATTTCATAGCAGTTAGCATTGCCAAGAACTTTGTACCTCACCAAATACTTGCAAATACTGATGTGCTCAAATCAGCTGTTATTTTTTTCTTACATTATTGAAGTTTAGCATTTCCCGTCTAAACAGCAGCTAATAACTCAAATGGTGATAATTCAATGACAGTTATTAGTACACAAAAATATGGTCAAAGTATGATGTCCAGTAAAAGTAAGAATCATTTGCTTCGACAATGACAACTCTATTTCCTTGTCCAATCTGATTCGCACCAAATCGAGCAAATAGCTTTCACCTACAATCACAAACTACGGCATCTGCATCTGGCAAAACACAGAGGTATGCCTATCTTTACAAAATAAACAAATCCCAACAAACAGCAGTTGAATTTAAATAGAAATAAACGCAGGGAAAATCTGCAGTCTAGTTAATGGTTAAGGTACCACATGTATTTCTTTTTTTCAGATTTGGTTGTACTTAATACAAAAAAAAAAAATAAATAAAATAAGGCATTTAAGAAAAACAATGTCATGTTACAAAGACGCTACCCAACCCTTCCCCCAAGGTTACTCCGAGAGCTAAAAACCAGCAGAGCGAACCTTACACCCAAACTTTTGACTAGGTGTCAGAAAAGGACTTCTTATTTTGCAACACTCACCTTGGTTGACGTGACAGCGCACCTTCTGCACTTGAGACAAGTTTCCGCTCGCCCGGTACAAACCATCTGCTGTCATGTCTGCGAGAAAAGGAGTAAGTCACTGCTGTGCAGAACAATGCTGTTACTGGCAAACACTGCTACTGAGAGGGCTAGCTACCGCAGAGGGATGGCCCTTGAGGAGCGCTACGCAAAAAAACAAAACAAAAAAAAAACAATGTTTTGGGCATTTGTTTTATGGTCATATTGTATAACATACAAAGCCCCATATTTTATTTATCGGGGAAAATGCATTTTGTGACTTGCATAGCCAACCAAGCAGTTTAAAAAAGAAGAAGCTTTTTGAGCTTGCAATGTCACTTTAATTAACTGCCCTCCAAATAACAAGACAGGGAAGACTGACAATACACTGCAAGAAGGTTGAAAGAAAAGATCCAAGGAAGTCAGCCAATATTAAACTAAGATGACTGATCATTCAGGATCTTGAGCAAATAAAAACTTTATTCAGCAACATTTGACTACCTTCAGGTTTCTCAGGCCTAGATTGTTCTTTTCGACCCTGGACCTTGAAGACATAGTACTAGTTTTTGTTGGGCTTTCTGCACTAAGTAAATAATGTGTATTTATTAAACAAATGTGATGCAGTTGATCATGAAAACTGTATTACAAAAGGTAGAAAAGGCAGAGAAAAAAAGGTAACAAGGCCATTTAACAACTAATACTCTGGTTATACCTCACAAAATCATAAGTATAATGAGTACCAGAGACTCATTAATTCAAACTCCAGGAAGCCACAAATTTTGTATGAATTATCCGAGGTTTGAATTATCAGAAATTCGTATAAGTATAATGCAAGATAAAATTATGATTTGTCATATGAACGACAACACATACAAAGCAGATATTTGATAACTGCCTCTACATAGGCCTACTGATCATAAGCAGGTATGCCACATGAAACATTTGTGAAATGTATGACATAAGTTTACTTATCCCTCAAAAATGTTGTTTATAATGGACTGTTAGACAGCACATGACAACTAAAAAAAAAAATTTGTTCATCAGGCCAAGAAGTTGTCTAGCGTGAACTTTAAGGGGGGACACTACCCAGAAAGAACAATTTCTGCAGAAAACGTTGATTTTGAAAAATGCCATATTTATATCCAACAACATCAGAGAGTATTCCCAGAAAGTTTCATTAGCTTCACCGATGCTAAAGAAAAGGTAGGGGTTGGAGCACTTTGAATGCATTTTTCTCCATTCCACTTTTTGGCAGAAATTTCACATTAGGAAAACTATTGTCTAGTTATTACGTAACTTAGATTAATTTTTATGAGTTTTTCTGGGGTGAAATTTTAAGGGGAAGATAGCTATGAGCTTGTGTTTTTTTATTTTTGTACTTTTTCATGCTCAAGAACTAAAATTTTGGACAAAGGATAGAAATCTAAAAAACAGTATTTGTGTTTATGTGTCTTTTTTGTCATGAAAGTTGGTACAATATAGAAATATAGCTCCATGGCTATTTGCTCTGAACTGTCCTAAAGCAATATAAAAGATGAAAACGACAAATTTATAAGTAATTACAGAACTATAGTTTCCTATGCAGACACGCCCACTGTCATCTTTGAACCTACACAATTTTTTTTGTACTTCACCCAGGTTAACAAAATTTGGCAGAAATGTTCTCAACATCAACAGAAATAAGCCCTGTAAATGTCCTTTAAATCAGGACGAGTGGTTAATACATTCACATTTTAGGGTTGTGTCAGGGGACATGTCAAGGGACACGAACAATAAGAACGGGCACCACGTGGTAGTTTTCATAGCTTGCGCGGACGCTGCAACGTGGACCTATGCTATGCCGCACGTCACAGTGTCTGTGCAAGTTGCTGTGAAAATTTCCGCGTTGTGCCCTTTTTCATAGCTCATGTGTGACCTGCCTGAGCCCCTGTTGAGTGCACTTTTCACCGAGCACCGGTGCACTGTGGAGAAGCAACACCCGCAGAAGCAAGCTCTCTTGGTGTTGCTTCCCTGCAGTGCACCCGTGCTCCGAAAGAAGCGCACTCAACGGGGCCGCGGGAACATAAACTATGAATTGCACGAAAACGCCGTTAGAATTAAGCGGCTTATGAATACACTGTAAACATAGCGGGACAACCAAAATTTTGAACTTTGTCTGAATCAACCAGAAGTTTGAAATATCCGAGTTTGAATTGTCGAGAGCCTACTGTATTTGGGTCGGTAAATCTGGTGCAATCGTTTAGGTACCAAGACTCGTACCACTTCTGAAGAGAACGCCATTGGTTGTCACTATGGTTGCACAATCGCTGATGCCAGCCAATGGGAGCGAGATGCCACCTACAAGGAAACCCTGCTGCAGTGGTGACACTACCTACTGTTCTCTCAGATGGAGCGCCCTTAAATCTCGCTTTCACGTCTCACAATTGTCATGTATTGTATGTTAAAAATGATGACAGATGCAATCGTCTAAAAGGGAAACAGATAACCCATGTAGTGGCCCAGTGCATTAGCTGAACCCTCAACTTTATCGTCAAAAATTTTACCCGGCCTGATTACCCTGGTGAAAGTAGGCGTCACCAAAAAAACCTCACTTGTCAAATCATTGGAACTTGCCACCCGTGAGAAATATTTTCCCAATTTTCACTAACCACAGTTTTCAACCTTTCTGGCCTTGGGAACCAATCTAGCAAATATGACAGTTTAGGCTGTAAACATTTTGCTGCCACAGCTTACATTTTATTACATCGAAAATTCTGGACAGCAGGGCTGAAGTTGGTCGATTCCGCCAGTTGCAAAACACAGGAAGAAGCAAACAACAAAGCATGGAAAGCCGTGAGAATTTGAGATTCCCCCACCTCTCCTCTCGATCTCGAGGATGCACTCCCGCACGAAGCGTGGCACGCTGCTCCGGTCCCTCTCGCACAGGTGGGCCAGGTTGCAGCCAAACACAGGCTCGTCCTTGAAGATGCCCTTCTCCTGCAGGCTCTCCAGGGTCGGACGCCGCACAAAGAAGTGGCGCAGCTTGTCCCTGATGCGGTTTTTGCGCTCCTGGGGACTCGGCGGCCCGCCGCCGCCAGAATCCAGGGCCGAAGCCGCTGCGTCGCACGAGAGTGGCGGGGAGCGGGCGGCTTGCTGGTGCTGCTTGATCGACTTGGTTCGGCTCGGCTTCTTTCCCCACTTGGAGGACGTGGCCTGGGGAGGGGTGGCTTCTGGTGGGGGCTGCGGGGCGGACTGGTGGCTCGGCGATTCCTCGGGGACGGACGACGGGATGTCCTCGGGTCTCCAGCCCATCACAAGTCCCAGGCCGTTGGGCTGCAACGCGGTTAAAAGATTAAGGCGCCCCTTTGATCTATCGCACAAACGTGCCATATGCAGAATGCATTACCGATATATACGCATATCTGGGCAGCGTCGTGTCGCACCATGTCATGGTGTCGCATGACCCGACGTCACGTGATGCAACGTTACTTTACACCCCCACCTGGCACCCAATGTTTCCGGTTCTAATAACAATGTTGACGCAGCAATGTCACGCAACACCACGACTTCGCACCGCGAGCTGTGCGAGACAGTGACATTGCATAACCTGAGGCACGTCACACGGTCACATGACGATGTAACCCATAGTGGCATTGAGCATGTGACCACATGGTACCTCGCTGAATTTAGCGGGAGGTTAGACCACTAAATCTAGCCGATGACGATGTCCCTGCCTTTAAATACAATGTTTTTCCGGTTTAGGCACTATTTTGGCAGACCTGAACCACCCACTGAAGCATAACCACGAGCTAAACACTCCCTAGTGCAATGCACTATCGTTTAGTAACGTCCGTAGGCTTCTGCACCACTTTACGTGCAAATGTCAAGACCGGAAGAGATTCCTTGGCTATCGATGGAAAGAGATGGGCATTCCTCGGGATCAAAAAGTTTGGGAACCCCTGGGCTATACCAACTTCAGTTCGTTTAAAATGCATCCTGCATTAAAAAAGTATGGCAACATGAACACGTTGTTATTGCTGCTAATACAGTAAACTTTCGTTTCTTCGACCTCGGTTAATTCGACTTTTCGTTCAATTCGATCGTGTTCAAAAGTCCCGGCGAGCGCCCATACATTTCTATGGGAGGAAAAGTTTGATAGTTCGATCTCGGAAAGACTCCGCATCGGATAATTCGTCCCGAGCGAACGCGCGCGGGCTCACATTGCATGGCACCACGGCAGAAAAACCACCAACGTACGGCAAAACACGGGCCCTTTGCTGCAAAGCCGAACGTGTGCAAATATGCGTCTGCTCCTCTACGCCGTTGAGATGGACCGTAGCAAATGACATGAGCCAGTGCAACCAATCTGGCGTGGAGTAGCGCAGAGAACATAACACGTGGTCGGACGCGGAGACAGCGCGCGCTCTCAAAGCGCTTTTCCGTAGCATCGTGTGCAGCTCATCTTGCATGCCGGAAAGCGAGAATTCTCTTTTCCTTTTTTTTATTGTTCTTTTTTTTCTGTCGCTGACGGTCTGGCCGCTTGGCGCTAAAGTCGGCTCGTAAAGCATTCTCAGCGCACGCTCTCAAATCGCTTTTCTGTAGCATCGTGCGCGGTCCATCTTGCGCATCAGAAAATGCAAATTCTCGTTCTTTTTTTTTTTTTTTTTTTTTGTCGACGACAGTTTGGCTACCTCGGCGCCCAAAGTCGACTCGTAAAACTTGCTACCTTTTCTTTTTGTAGTGGACGATTTTCCGTGGACGTGACGTTTAGTTACGCTGCTCTCCGGAGCATGCTTTTGAACACGAGTTTTAAGCGGAGACGGCAGCAGACCATCCGTGAGTACTTTGGACAATAAAAGGAAGTTTAACTTTAACCGTTTTTCTGTTCCTTTTTAATTCAATCATTCGGATAATTCGACCAAATTTCAAGGTCCCGTCAAGGTCGAATTAACGAAAGTTTACTGTATCACAGCCGGGTAGATTTACAGCACCTCTGCCTATCTTTCTGAACCTTCTCACAATCTAGAATTTTCTGGCAGAAGTGTGTCGTATAAGACCATCCTGTAAGGCAAGTCTGTGCACAACAGCATTTTCACTTAGCCTGACGATCTCATACAGGCAGACTGAATGACTCCCAAAAGCAAGAAGACACACAGTTCAAATTTGGGGAGTGGGGGGGGGGGGGGAGTTATGTGCCAAACCAACAAAGGGCATCTGGCATGTCCTGGCGGGGGACTGAGGACTCATTTAGACAACCCGAGGATCATCTGAATTGAAACCGATCTCTCGGCTACATGGCGCCTTCTTCTCAATGAGACACCATCAGACCGCAAGAACCTCGGCCGGAATTTGAACCTGCCACCCAAACTGATAGGACAGCGCTTTGCCTCAAGAGTCACTGAGGTGGCGGAAGGCACTCGGCAATCAGTGCCCAATGTGAGTACGTAGAGGTTATCAAAGGCAAAAGCTCACCAGTCTCCTGATGGCAGCCGAGATGGTGTCGAACCACTCCTTGCTCGTCTGCACGTTGTCGTCCTGGAGAAGCACCTTCTGCCCTGCTGTCGTGCTCAGCTGAACATCACCCAGGGAGAAAGGGATGCAGTTTACGGTGTATTCGCGTGACAAATTTTTATCTCCGGAGAAAATCAAGTATGCTATAGAGCTGTGACAATGAACACCACGAGAAAGAGCTGGCAGTTCAGAAAATCAGATCGAGCATTCACACGACAGGGTTGCATGTAGTTAAGTCGCCAGAGTCTTCTTTCTTTTCTTTTTTTAGGGGCGAAGCTCCTTAGGGTCTAGCCATGTCCGTCCTCGTGCTCGTGAGCTCACGTGCTCGTGTGTAGGGGAAAAAAAAAAAAAAATTGACCGCATCTCCACGTGGTGAATGATGTTGCTTGGGGCGAAGCTCTGGTGGTGCTTGTCTGCGTAGACGCCGAGCCGCAGCATGCCGAGCCTTTTCATTCATATCAGTAGGAGAGTGTGTGGTTTTCTTTTTTTAAGAAGACATGGGATGGCATCTCAGAACCCCCTACTCTTTTTAGGGGCGAAGCTCCTTAGGGGCTGGCCATGTCCGTCCGCCGTCCGTTGTCCGCCGTAGGCCGGCGTCGGGTGCTCGTGCTTCTGCTCGTGAGATCACGTGCTCACGAGCACGTGAGCACATGCTCACGTGCTCGTGTAGGGCAAAAAAAAAAATTAGAAAAAAAAAAGATGAAAAAAATTATGAAAAAAGAAAAAGAAGAAAACCACGCATTCTCCTACTGACATGAATGAAAAGGCTCAAAGAAAAAGAAGAAAAAAAAGAGTAGGGGGTTCTGAGATGCCATCCCATCTGTCTGCTTAAAAAAAGAAAAAGAAGAAAACCACACATTCTCCTACTGACATGAATGAAAAGGCTCAAAGAAAAAGAAGAAAAAAAAGAGTAGGGGGTTCTGAGATGCCATCCCATCTGTCTGCTTAAAAAAAGAAAAAGAAGAAAACCACACATTCTTCTACTGACATGAATGAAAAGGCTCGGCATGCTACGGCTCGGCGTCTACGCAGACAAGCACCACCAGAGCTTCGCCCCAAGCAACATTTTTTTCTTCTTTTTCTTTTTTCATAATATTTTCATATATTCATTCATATCAGTAGGAGAATGTGTGGTTTTCTTCTTTTTCTTTTTTTAAGAAGACATGGGATGGCATCTCTGAACCCCCTACTCTTTTTTTTCTTCTTTTTCTTTTTTCATATTTTTTTCATCTTTTTTTTTTCCAATTTTTTTTTGCCCTACACGAGCACGTGATCTAACGAGCAGAAGCACCAGCACCCGACGCCGGCCTACGGCGGACGGACATACGGACACAGCTAGCCCCTAAGGAGCTTCGCCCCTAAAATGATGGAAAACAAATGTTTGTGCAGTCGACAGGACTCTAACCTGTGCGGGGAGACCCCAATGGATTTCTAGTCCATCGCCTTAACCACTCGGCCACGACTGCGGGACGAGTAGGGGGCTCTGAGATGTGGTAGTAACTCAAGAGCTGGGGATGTCATGGATGAAACATTGCATGTAGCCGCTCAACGTCTATACAGGAGAGGGCGCTGCGGTCAAATGCGTATATAATCGCGTTAAACTTTGCATGCATTGGCTCAACGTTTATAGACGAGAGGGCGCTGCGGTCAAATGCTCAAATGCATATATAACCATGTTCCATACCACACATTCTCTTTCTGACATGGATGAAAACGAACGAAAGGCTCGGCATGCTGCGGCTCGGCGTCTACGCAGACAAGCACCACCAGAGCTTCGCCCCAATCAACATTTTTTTTCTTCTTTTTCTTTTTTCATAATATTTTCATATATTCATTCATATCAGTAGGAGAATGTGTGGTTTTCTTCTTTTTCTTTTTTTAAGAAGACATGGGATGGCATCTCTGAACCCCCTACTCTTTTTTTTCTTCTTTTTCTTTTTTCATCTTTTTTTTCCAATTTTTTTTTTTTTTCCCTACACGAGCACGTGAGCAAGTGCTCACGTGCTCGTGAGCACGTGATCTCACGAGCAGAAGCACCAGCACCCGACGCCGGCCTACGGCGGACAGACATACGGACACGGCTAGCCCCTAAGGAGCTTCGCCCCTAAAATGATGAAAAACAAATGTTTGTGCAGTCGACAGGACTCGAACCTGTGCGGGGAGACCCCAATGAATTTCTAGTCCATCGCCTTAACCACTCGGCCATGACTGCGGGACGAGTAGGGGGCTCTGAGATGTGGTAGTAACTCAAGAGCTGGGGATGTCATGGATGGAACATTGCATGTAGCCGCTCAATGTCTATACAGGAGAGGGCGCTGCGGTCAAATGCGTATATAATCGCGTTAAACTTTGCATGCATTGGCTCAACGTTTATAGACGAGAGGGCGCTGCGGTCAAATGCTCAAATGCATATATAACCATGTTCCATACCACACATTCTCTCTCTGACGTGGATGAAAACGAACGAAAGGCTCGGCATGCTGTGACTCAGCGTCTACGCAGACAAGCACCACCAGAGCTTCGCCCCAATCAACATCATTCACCACGTGGAGATGCGGTCAATTTTTTTCGTTTGCTACCTTTGGGGGTTTATTGAACAAAATGAAGGGAAAAAACAAAGGATAACCCCTCAGAAATCAATGCCCTATGGACCCTGAGGGTATTAAAACAAATAAATAAATACACCAGAAGAGATATATACAAGCTTGATCATGCTTGCAGAGACTGGCAAGCACAGAATGTGTGATGAACCTTACAGGGAAGAAGAGAATGGCGTCTGAATGGCACCACCTACCGAAGATTTGCTTTCACTTCTGACACACGGCACGAGATGGTGCCACAGGACTGGAAAGGCCGTGAAGCACGCGCCACGCAAATGAGCTCCCTCTTGCGTGGTCCGTACCGCCGACCCTGGATAGCTCGGTCGGTGAAGCACTTGGCTCACAATGTCAAGGCGGTGAGTTCAAATCCTGCCAGGGGACTGAAGTCTTCTTATATTGACCCCTATGGGTGTGACGCTTTTCGGTGTGTGTTTTTCGTCGCAACCAACCGTTACAGTCAAACGCTACAGAACTCAATGGAAATTGGCTGATAAAACACATTCTGTGTTAATAATCCTTCACCAAATGGAGTGCGACCGGTCACTCCGACGGGATGACGGATATTCTGTGATCCGGTCGCAGATTCTACGCGCCTTCACGTGAGCTCGGGGGATTAGCCAATATCCTTGACATGGTGCACGTGACCTCAAAACTGTATTACTTTATCCACACCTCGAAGAAAAATTGTTGTTCGATTACTCCATTACTCGCACGCCAATCTACACTGCGGGCTCAAGCCGAGTGCTTCTACTGACCCCACTTTTTATGTTTGCATCGGCAATGAAAGGTCTTCCACGCTCCACCATCAGTAAAGCAATTTTCAGTTCCTCACTTTTCCTCTTTTCTCCTCAACTCGGATAAGACACCCATGTTTACGTTGTCGGACCTGTAGGACACTTTCTTTCTGCTTGCCGACACTTTCTTTTTGCTTGCTTTATTTCCCTTATCACTTCCTGCAGCATTTCCTGTCTCATCCTCCCCCTCCACAAACAATTTGTCCTTCGACGGGTAATTCAACCTATCATTCTCTGCAGCGTAGGATTACTAAAAGAATGCCTTCCGCAATCTTCTTTAACTCTTTCGACATTCACCCATGAAGGTGAAGCAATGCTTCAACACATGTTCCAGCACTTGAGAACCTTGTGCAAAGAATAACTAGGATTCGAGGTCATTTAACAGCTTGCTGATTCCAATTCAATAACCCGATTCCAAATCAATAACCCGATTCGAGCTCTCCTAGTGGCAGAGAAGAGTGTACAAAAAGGGACACAACCATTGGGGCTACTCACAAAAGAAGGGTTCATACGAATTACAATGTGAATGGTTTTTGTCAGAGTTTAGATGGCACAGCATGGACCGGGGATAAGCGATGGCTTCAGCAAAAGGCCGTGTATGTTTTTTATGAAAGAGTAAGGAAGTGCAAGCAACAATCGAGTCCCAGTGCCCGAGTCCCACTAGGGCGACAAACAAACAACACCGAGAAGCCTCGTGTGCGTGCAGCATGCACGCGAAGGTGCAGTACACTGATGGCGCAAACGGGACATTGGGGATGTTTTCGATTTTGTCTTAAAAACGGTATCGTCAGGTTCCAAATTTTGGCTTCGAGGTTAGTGCCTTAACTGAGCACTTTCCACCGCCATAATACTTTTGAAGACAACCCTTAGATATAAGAAAAAAAAAGAATGGTGAAAACCGACGAACGCTTGTATGTGCTAACAGTGTTGCGCAGTGTACCTTTGGCAGGCTTGCCGTCTCTTAGTGCTCGTGAAGTAAGCACGAGTGATTGGAAGCCTGCCAAAGATACCTTTGCACGCATGGTGCACATGCTTGAGACTTGTCGGTATCGGTCTTTTCCGTTTCTCGCTCTAGTGCAGTGGTTCTCAAAATGGGGGTCCGTGGACCCTTTGGGGTTCCGAAGGCCTTAGATTCCCCAAAACCCTCACTTTAACAAAAAAAAAAACATTTTTTAAAAATTGATGTTGATTGTTTTACATGCACACTGAGTGAGTAGGGTTGATTAGTTCATGTTTCAGAGTTTCAAAGTTGGCTTGCATGCGTTGGATTTCCCTTCTGTACCCTTTTGTCATTGTAATTGCTTATTATCGCCCCTCCTCCACAGTGAATGGGGTTCCCCATCACTTCCGCAGGTTCACAAGGGGTACCCGCAACATTGGTGGTTGAGAACGACTGCTCTAGTGGGACTGGGGCATAGCAGCAGTGCACTATGAGCAGGATGTAGAGCTCACCTGGAAGACATTACGGCGCTTCGACTTCTCTGGGCTCCAGTCAATGACGGCTCCGGCTAGGTTGATCTGGAGCTCGGCGCTTTTTCCGGGAGGCTTCTAAACCAGAAAAAACAAAACTTTAGTGAAATTTCAAACCAAATGATTTAACCCCTTAAGTGCCAAATTCTTTTTCCAAAAGTAACCTAAAAGTGCCAGATTTTTTTTATTTTGAATTGTTACTCCTCTAGTATTACACATAAAATATGAAAAGTTTATTACGCAAAAATCAGCGGAGGCAAAAAAAATATTTGCCAACTAACACGAGTGCCGCCATCTATGATCAGCGCCGCAAAGCTAATCGGACGAGCCTAGCTCGTCCGTGGAATTGAGGGCAACCGAAAAAACCACTGGACGAGTTGTGCTCGTCCACGGCATTTTTAGCCAGGAAGTGGCCAACGAGCTCAGCTCGTCCAAGGCACTTCATGAAGGGGTTAATAAACATAACGGGGGCGAGTTCGGAGACTTCAAAATTTCTTTTACCACTAATAAAAAATCATGAGCCATTCCACTCTGGGAAGGCTGGATGACCAGCGAAGCTGTTTAGCACATGAATAAATATAGTTTAGCTCCACTAAATATAGTGGGAAAACTAGAAACGGTATATATTACTGTACACCAATTCAATTTAGGAATAATAGACAAGAAAACGGCGCCATGATGAGGAAGATTGAGTGCACCAAGCTTGATGGAGGTCCGAAGAGATGCAAAGGATCCCGGATGCTATCCCATTATATTTTCCTTTGCTGCAGTCAGGAAAAAGGTATGTTGTTAACACTTCCAGCATGCAAGTCACCTTCCTGAGTGTCGAAACAGATTTGGTGGTTAGAGCACAATCAAAGGAAAGCTAGAACTTTCCAACGTGAATGCGAGTAAGAATGTTAAAAGTAGGCGAGCATAGTGCAGCAAGGAATACGGATGAAGGCGAGTTCCCGACCTCTTGGGCCGAGTTGATGTCCTTGTAGAGGAACAGGTTCCGGTTGGTGAGCACCACAAAGGTGGGCGTCCAGCTCTTCTTCTGCTTCTTGCCGCCCCTCACCAGCTCGGTCTTGTTCAGCGTTCCCTGCCGAGTCACCATCTGCAAGCGGCCCACATCCACAAAACAAACGTTTTTTGCGGAGCCCCCGCTGCGTCCGGCAACTGTTCTTGTCCAATTTTCCTTCACTCTCAAACTTATGAGCAGCCGTGGGACCGGGATCATGGGTGTTCTCCGGGTATTCCCTAGGCCGTGGGTTCCCAAACTGGGTTCTTAGCAGGTTCCCCAGAGTCCCCTTAGCAGTTCCCAAATTTCCTTGGCCCCTGTGTAAAATGTTCTTTCAGTTCAAGCACTATTTCACAAGGTCTGAGCCATCCACTAATGCCTAACTATGTGCCAAACACTCCCCCAGTCAGAGAGTCGCTGCTTGCGAAGTCTGTAGAATTCTGCCCCGATTTACTGCCTCAGTGCCGACACCGGGAAAGGTTCCTTGGTTATGAATCGAGACAGAAAGGTGTTTCTCGAGATCAAAACATACTCCTGCCCTAGGGGTTATTGAGGTCCCTAAATATATTCACTTATCCCCGTCTCCAGGTCAAACTTTTCGGTTTAGAACACTTTAGCACAACCAAGTTAAGTACACACCAAATAACTGCTCCAAGTCAAACACGTCCACTTCCACATGTTTGCAAGCCCGTCGGCAACTTTATTGGAGGAACACACCGAAGCTAGTTCCTTGGCCGTCTTTCAGGGTGACTAGAGTTCCCTATAGATCCAAAGTTTTAAAACTCGTGCCCCATCCTATTACTATTTTACTCGTCCAATCCTACAGCTTCCAGAGCGTGGGCGTAACTCAATACCTCTAGCCCTGTGCCCCGATCCAAGTGATCATTACAACACTCTCTTTGATAATCGTGCCGACATCCGTTTTTAGTCATAGAGGTCCAATTTTTGGCACTGCAAGAGTGAAAGTGATATCTAACTTTCCTCTCATGAAGCGAGCTTAGTTATTGTTTCAGACGGTTCGCTCGCTAACCTTAAGCCAAGAATACGGTTATTCTGCTACGAAGTGTCATTTGCAGCTGAAAATAAGACGAGTAAAAAGTGTATGTTGCCTGCTAACAAACCAAAAAAAGTTGATCAACTGCTATGAACAGAGTGCCACGGTGAAGCGATATCGGATGCAGGGTAAAATTGTGATCATCTACTATTTCATGTTGATCGACAACCAATGCTTCCTTTGGAAATTTCAAGTTGTTACGCTGCCACATACGAGCTGACATCCACCGGGGCGGTGAGGAGCAGATGAGACAGGTATATGGAAGACATCTTTCACTATCTGTCGGTTGGTGGGACGTTCTCACTAAAGTAACGCCTAATCGTGGACTTGTAAACGGGAAAACAATTCCTCACTGGTCGATTACACTTGTACAGAAAAAAAAGCTACGACGGCACAGTCCAATTACCAGCTGAGAAAGCCCTCGTTCTAACCCAGGACCAAAATCGGAACCCTAAGACGCAAGAATGGGATTGCTTCATTTACCTGCACCTGCTTGCACTGGTGCAGAAAAGCGGGGCGCAGTACAGGAATGTGCGGGGCAACATACTTCTGGTATGCGTCGTAAGATAGGCTGCACTCGTAAATCGAATGAGGCAGTGTGCCCCGACTGTAGCTGGTGCAGGAGGTGCAGGAGGTGCAGGTATATGGAACAAGCCTAAGGCCAATGGAGGACACAAAGCAAAAAGGACTCGCCTCAAAGGCATCCAGACTCTCGATGGCATCCGCGATGGCACTACCTCGGAGGGTGAAGTCCTCGGGGAGGATCATGGAGCGCGTCCGAAGCGCTCGAGCGTGTTTGGCGTTGGCGTCTGCCGCAGTTGACGACACCAGGGGCAGAGTGGGTGGGGGCGTGGGCTTGAGTCGGCCCAGTTTCGGCGTCAGGCACTGGGTGGCACGGGAGCCGGGCACGGCGTTGAGCGAGGAAGTCGAGGAAGAGAAGGTTGTCAGGTCGCGCCCCCTGGCCTCTGGGTCTTCCTCCAGGGAGCTGGACGCCGACAGCTTGGGCCGGTCCGTTTGTGACGCCTTGCCCGCATCCTCGGTGGAGCTGTACCACTGTTGAATTATCGGGTGATTAGCCAATCAATCCATTGATCAGTCCATATGTCCACCAATACATCGAGCCGTAGAGCAACACGGTGAAAAGGGTTCAGGCTTTCGCAACGGGCTGAGGAGAGCATCGAGGGACGGCGAAAACAATCTACAAAACCTCCCTATCATCGACACTACGCACCAGAGATTGGTGCGTAGTGCCAATTTAGGGTCGAATTTACATTACACGTCAACTTCCCGCGAGATAGGAAAATTTGCATTTTTCTAGATGAGCCAACATGCTTTGCAACAACCATTTTATTTACGCTAGAACTTTCTCACGTTTAAACCTGCGCCTTTAACTCATTCGTAAGTTCCTCAATCTCGGAAAGCATGAGAGTGAGAGTACCTAGTAGAGAGAAAATTAAATGAGCAGAATGTCAGCAACTGTGGTTGCCATAACATTTTCAGGCACATTAAAGAATAAGTCTGGTTTCAGCTAAGGCAATACTAATGTGATAAGTGATGTTTAAAGCGGTTACGGTAAGTAAGTGACGAGTTCTCAATTGCGATCAATTTATCCAGATGCCCTATAAACTGAAACAATAGCAATTTAGTAAACAAAACAAAATTTTAAGCTTTATGACCAAAACAATTGTGGGTTTCTTAACACAGAGACACTTGATCAAAAGTTGCAGCATTTGATAAGAAAATAAAACAAGCAACTATTCGCAACACCGCAATTCCCCACCAAGCATGCTAAGAAAATGAGAACCACGTGCGAGTTCCACCTTCTTACTAAGCAATAGCAGGAAAAAGGGATGATTTGAGATGGTTCATATACAGTACGGCCATAAACCAATTAGGGTGTACAATGGATGACCACTGAACTGGAGTTGGTTACGGCAGAGTCTACAATCTAATGTAAAGATTGTCACTGGTTCAATTGGATGGCTGGGTGGCCCCGGTGAAAACGTTGCCGAACAAAACCAGGTCTTGACCAAGCTGCCAATCCAGAGTGCCGAATCCCCTATAAAACAATGCGTTTAGAGACTGACTGAACTTTGGACTTTGTGCGCAGGCAAATGTAAATTTATCAAAATGTCCCAATTGGCACAAGTGTACATACCACCTCGGCAGTTTTTTATGAATGTTCAAACAGAACCTACCCAAATCTATGCAGACTGAGAAGGAATCAACGTAAATAAAAAGCTAAACTCGGCAAACAGAAAGAGTGACTCAATATCTCCATAGGTGGCAGCCACGGGTTTGCTTACAAATAAACTGCAGAGTGCCAACGCCCCCTCCTTCCAGGGCATGTGAACATCAATATGTGGACACTCACGACACATCTGAAGCAATACTAGAGCAGTGAGTCACATGACCAATCACACCAATCCTACAACGCAGACCCAACAAGCGTCGAGACGAGCGAAAGGCTTCGAACTCGCGCAAGAAGGCAATTCGGACGTCAAAAAGGAATGCCGAGATAAGAACAAAAATCAATGGACAACGAGTGGTCAGGACAGGCTCTCGAAAACAAACCTCTTCCTCGGACGAACTCGACGACGACGACGACATAGTCTCCAGGGGCGCGAAGAAGAACTCGTACTCCGAATCCCTGCTCTCCACCGAGCCCGCAGTGAGACATTCGAGCTCGTACGAGCTGGTCCTCCCCAGAAAGCTCTTGAAAAACGCATCCATCTTGATGACACACGCTCACCCCCTCCGAGGCCCAACGGGTTTGCAGACCAGGCGCGTAACGACGCAGGGCAAAACACGCGTCAACACACCTCGCGGGAAGTCGGGGCCCCCCCCCCCGCTCCGCATCTAGACAGGAAATCTGACTTCCTTCGAGAAGCGAGGGCAGGGACGCCAGGAAGCAAACCCTTTCAACTTCCAGTTGCGAGACACCGGGACCGATGCGGTCGTTTTCTTTGTGCGTGCAACGCGGTGGCCAAACGTTGAACTCTTTTTTTTCTCTCTCGTTGCGACCGATGGCACTGTTGTCGGGGTCATTGCAGCCCCCAATTTGGCTGTTGCCAAGCTGATGTCATCCGGCCGTTCCCAGAAATCTAAAAAAATGTGTTTGGCTCGAACTGTGTGCAGCTTCTGTGGTGTTTCTTAGGCCGGGCGGTGAGTGCCGGAAGGTGCGGATGTGTTTGTTTGTGAATTCGGAGGTCTACAACGAAGGATATGGCAACGATGAGGAAGTCCTCTGTGTGGGAGAAGGGCACGTAGAATTTCAGGTGAGTGGAATATCATCGACATCGGGAGAAAATTCGAATTTTTTGAGCTCATAGAAGAAACAAGTGCAGAAGAAAGCAAACAGGCGTTCAAACTTTGTGCACTGCATCTTTAAAATGTGATCTTAACTTCAGCTTTCGTCTGCTTTTCACTTAGACGCTTCTCTTCTGCCGTATAGTACAGTGCTGTCAAGAACTTTGTGCACAAGTGTACGGTTTTATCTAGCGTTTCATTTGCATGTGCTGTTGTGCAAGTGAGATGCTAGATAAAACCTTGCACTTACGCCAGAATCTTTGAGTGTAGTATGCCACATATGTAATGAAGTGTGCTTTGAAAAACTGTTTTGCCTCTTGCCTGCCATGCAGACTGCATTCCCTTGTCCTGTTTCAACTAAAGGAAGCTCATCCCAATGAATTTTCATCTCCAGTCATTGTTCTTGAAGTCAGTTTGGTCTCAGACTTGTTCAGCGAAGTAGTTGAATTTCTTCTGCTTTTCTCCAAATTTCTTTAATATGCAGAGGAGCTTATGTATTGAAAAAATTACATATGCAAAGTCCAACATATTTTTAAGTAGATGAGCCAAACAGGAAAGGAAAACAAGAGAGGGGGGAAGGGGCTCTTTTTTTTTTTTTTTTTTCTTTTTTGAGCTTTGGGACCACTTGGATTTCAGAAATTTTAGGCTAGTCTATGGGGGTGGTCTTAAAATGCACAACTTCACCCCAATGCATGTGATTTGTCACCATACCAATGTCTCGAGGTTATAAAATTTATTCCGAAGATACATTTATGTAAACTATTTGATGACGTAACAGTAAGCTCAGCTCCAGGACCAGATGACATTTCTTTGAAACTCCTCAAACTTTGTAAACATGAATGTTCTCCTCGCTTTTATTTATTAACAATCCTTAGAAACTGGTGAAGTACCCGACTATTGGTAACATGCTCGAGCTATTCCGATTCATAAAGATGGCTCTAAAAATGAATTTGCTACCTCTCTATTCAATATCTTTAGCTAGTGTTCCTAGTGAACTGATGAAGCACAAGGCATTTTCGAATATAATGGTCAAATCCTTGAAAGAGATGGCCCGCCGCCAGCGGGACTTGGACCTGGATCCGCTGTGTGCAAAGCGGAGGCGTTACTACTCTAAACCTAGGGTTTTTGTAGTACTCAATGCCAACTGCACACTCTTTCTGGAAAAAAAAAAAAAAAATATAAAAACATGCCCTCGTAGCACCGTCAATGACAAGAGCTCAAGAGCTTGTGCGGGAGACGCGCTTCTACATGCTCCTAAACACACAAAAAAAAAAGAAAAAAAAAAGGAAAAAAAGTGTTTGGAACAAAACAGGTGCACCGTAAAAGTCCCGAGATGCACCACCCCTGAAAGGTAACCCACCCCTATTTTTGGCTCGATTCGCTATTTTCTTTTAAACACCTAAAGATAGTCCACTCCTAATAATCGTAGTGTTCGGATCAATGGTGACCTCGGCATAAATGCGTCTAGTTAGCTATGGCAGGATATAAGCAGACATTGCTGACTGGGAAGTACAGTCACCTACTTTGCTTCACTGCAGCGATAACAAGTTTGGCAGAGACGCATGATCTAAAAATGGCATTTTTTCAACTTCTCTCGATTGCACACCGAAAGTTAGCCCACTCCTTATTTTCACCTAATTTTCTTTCGATTTTAGGTGGGCTCTCTCTCCGGTTATTACGGTATACTTTTTTTCCGAATGCTTTCGTTCACGCACCCCACTGCCCTCAGGCGCATGAACGCGACGCCGACGCCCAACGACTTTGCTGCGACGCGTTGCAAATATCGCCATGACTGTACGAAAGATTAACGCAGGATTGCTCAATATTTTTTTTTTTTTTTGCAAAATTAATATTTTAAGTTTTGGGTACGCAGAATAGTTTGGAAAGCTTATGTACTCAAAAAGGGACACATACTAATTTTATTGGTTTCAAAAAAGCCAAGAAATATCTACCAGGCCCGAAACGCTCCCATACACTCCGAATTCCACGGAGGATTCCTCGACAATTAAGGGCATGTTGCTCGAATAACTTGGGCATATGCAGGCTGTGTAACGTGTTTACAAAAGAGAATGAGGGGAGAGGCAACAAACGCGACGCTACCTTCTCGGACGCCGCCTGGAACGGCACGTTGGCTCCGCGTCCGTAGTAGAAGGTGCTGTTCCCGTTGTGCTGGACGGCCTTCTCTTGGAGGGAGTCTCTGGGAAGGGAGAGGGACCCCTTGTGGGACAGGCCCGGTTTCTTGGCGGGAGGCAGCGGGGGAGGGCCCTTGCGCCGAGAGGCCGGGGGAGACGCGGAGGAGAGCACCACCACCGTCCGCTGAGACTCCTGCGACGGTGGACATTGCGTTTTGGAAAAGCGCACAACGATAAAAAAAGTTACACTGTAGCTTGATTGTACCGACAAAGACTGAGAAGCGCAGATCGTGCTGTAAATAGGCTGGGTACATGCTATGCTCGAGTGTCACATCATGAGGTCACGTGACCGACGTTGCACGACGTCACTTTAAGAACGAAAACTCTCCTTTGATCTACTTCCCAAATGTTCTGTACAAAGAATACACTAGCGATGTGCAGTAAAATACAGAGCATGCGCCCCTGTCGCGGCAACCGCACATACCCTACTCTTCAAACCTCCGCATATAGAGATAACTGATGTCCTCCTTTGAGCCGGCCGCTTCTCCGAGCACGCTGGTGCCGAGCCAATGAAGCTTTATGCGTGCAAGCCGGTGTAAAGCGGTGGAGCCTCGCTGCTTTAAAAATTAAGTGTGCTGCCAGACTCCTTATCGTTCCGTCAGGTCAAAACAAGCAACTATTCCTTCTGCTTTTACACTTAATGAGTATCCGTCCCCATTTTTTCCAGATAGTATTTAAGTGGGCACCTACTCAGTAGTTTACAATATACATATACGCAGATCTGCGAAATCCATGCCGCATGATGTCGCAGTGTCAAGTTGTGGTGACTCGATGTCACAGAACTGTGATTACGTGACGTAATATAATGTTACACCGTGACCAAATGTTAGGTTACACTCAACTTAGGCATATCTGTTAAAGTTGACACCGTGCTGCCACAGGACATCATGTCTTCACACTGCGAGTCACGTGACCTTGTGCGCCTCGACGCCCGTCGCATGGCCATGTGACCTGGGGTGGTGTCCAGCCAAATTTAGCAGAATGTGAGCCTGTTAAATTTTGCGGATGATCGCACCATACAGCTACGGTCGCGTGAAACATATCCCAACTTCGCTTATCTTAATATGCATTCTGCATTAAAAAGCCCATCCCAAAAGAATCATGCATTCAATACAACAGATCAATGCTGCTGCTATTTTTCTGGGTTACGAAAGGTGCTAATCTAGGCAAGTGCATAGTACAAGCTACCGTTCAGATTTAGGGCGTCTTAGAGGGAGCAGGAGGCAAGGCTTTCATGACAGAGGAAGGAATGAAAGCCATACACAGCCCAGTGGCCGATGCTCTCACTGCACATTAAGGCATGTATCTCTTCCTGGATCCACTAAAAACGTCAAAAGGGGGCTTATCGGCGACTAAAACTTCCTCAAGTATCGTGACTTTATTACAAGCTCCGATCTACTTTAAAGCGGCCCTGCAATCATATTTAAGCGTCTACCTTTTTTGCGGTTTCCACATCTCTTGGGGTTCGGGAAAGCCAGCGGGCACGGAGAGAGTAACTAAATATCAGTGCGTCATATTTTAACCGGACGACGCGGAAACCTCCTCCACCTACGGGGGCGACCCGCGGTGCCAAAAGCGCGCGAAATGTGAGGTCTTTGGCCCTGGGCTTACTCCTGGTCAGAGCCTCTAAAAGCTTCTTTTTAGTCGAAATACAAAATATAAGTGGCGCGAACTGTTTCAATTTTTTATAAAAGTAGTTTTTGTTCAGTATTTTAGGTCAGAAAAGAAACAAATGCAGTTCATAAAGTACGGAAACAAGAAATGACCCGTTGACATACCCGCCTCCAAGCGCAGGAAAAGGCGGCGCATACTAGAAAGGTGTAGTGGGATCAGGCACCAACGAGCGGCGAGCGTAGAAAGGTCCCGGATGTACGCGGCGGCACTGTGCTCAAGGATCCGACCGGTTCCAAGCATTCCGAAGGCCTTCCGCGAGCAGGTTTCGCTTGCATTTTGGCAGTTTGGTGGTATGGCAGCGCAAAGTGGCTCCCGTTCTGAACTGATCTTTACCCCGTGTGCTGTTGTTTGTGGCCAATGAAGTGTCATGCCGAGTTAGTGTTTAATTGCGCAGCAAATGCAATGCGAGCCGCCCTGGCTGCCCGCTTCATACAGCCTATCCAGAACATGCTTTAGTGGCACCCTCTCAAACCGTCGACACAGAGCGTGGCAGCCGTGAGCGCTAGCTGAGCTCACTACCCCTCCTCTAGTTCACGGCCACTCAAGCGACCAAGGACGTCATGAAGGACGTTATTTTTTGCTTGTTTTTGTAATTTTAATTTGCCTATATCTTTTAAAATAAAGTGAAATTCGAGAAAAGAAAAGTGTCATGGAGTTACTACGTTCAGTGCGCTCAGGTTCGGTGCAAATTAAAAACCAGTAAAAAAATCCTTGCAGGGCCCCTTTGAGCAGTACGTACAGTGTTATATGCTCTTGTGCACTCACTTTCAATCTCTCACATGCTCATACTCAACTAAATTTGTAAATTCAAGAGCTCAAACTTGTAATATCAAGAACTCAAACTCGTAAATTAGGGAACTCAAACTCATGAATTTTTGAACCTCAGCTCATGAATTCGTGAACTTGAAATCCTGAATATAAATGTGAACCCATAAATTCATGAATGAACTCATGAATTTAAGAACTTGCTCATGAATTCATAAAACTGAACTCATGAATTCACGCACTACAACTCATTCAGTCACAAACTCAAGTCGGAACATGAATTAATATTTTCCCAATTCGGAATAATCTAGTTTTCCTGACTTGGGGCAATTCGAGCGGAAGAGGGCTTACGTTAGAACCTTAGGGAATCCGTCCCACTTACGGGAGGTTGATGAACCGTAGCCAGGGGGGGTCGCGGTGCCTCGTTCCTCCGCCGCGGAGGCTTCCAGGAGCGCTGCCCGGTGCGGAAGTTGTAGTAGTACTTGCGCCCCACGTGGCGGGCGTCGTACTCCGCCCAGTGGTCGCTGAGGAAACGCAGCGGCTGGTCCTCGGGCGACGGCTGCGGGGGACTGGACGGGCTTGGCAGGGGAGGGAAGTTGGCGTAGATCGGGGAGCCGTCCCGTCTCTGGGCAGACAGAGACTTAGCATAAGGGCCCGTTCACTCGGGAGCATTTGCTCGCGGTTTCTTACGTCACATTATGAGCACGGTTCTGCGCTTTTACAGCGGAGCTGCTTAAGGGCTAGTTTCCCCAGTATCGTGTCCACGGGCAAACAAATGTCGACACAAAACTCTGGACAGCTACCACCATCGCTCATAGATGGCGGCAACCTTTTCAGCCTTTCCACTCTGGTTTTCGCCAGAGTGGAAAAGCTGAATTTCTCTAGGCCAACCTCGAGGACGATGCCTAGAGGACATCGTCCTCGAGGTTGTCCTAGAAGTCGTCCTTGAGTTTGTCCTAGACGTCATCTTTGAGGTCATCCTTGAGGTCATCTTTGAGGTCGTCCGAGAGGCTATCCTCAAGGTCGTCCTAGAAGTCGTCGTTGAGGTCGTCCTAGAAGTCGTCCTCGAGGTCGTCGTAGAAGTCGTCCTTGAGGTCGTCGTAGAAGTCGTCCTTGAGGTCGTTGTAGAAGTCGTCCCTGAGGTAGTCCTAGGTGTCGTCCCTGAGGTCATCCTAGACGTCGTCCTCTAGGCATCGTCCTAGACGTCGTAAAGGTAACAACTTTGCTAGTCCTCCATTCACATGATGTGGAAGGGCTCTACATTTTTGGTAAATACCTATGAACACCGAAAATTAATCCCCGGACCAGTTTTATCAAAATCGGGGAGGACCGAAAAACCCCCTATTGGAGCTTTTCTTCCACGAGAAAAACCCAAGCTTCCCGAACAATAAAACCTTCCAACCACAATTTTATTTTGTGTTTACCTCGAACACAGTCACATTAAACTGTCCACGAGGCTTCTTCTTTCTTTGGAAACCAGGCACCTCATCCAGTTTCCTACTTTTATCGGTACTGGGATGCTTTCCAAGCATTCTGGGCAAGAGCACATTCTCTAAAGGTTGGGGCATTCCATGCCCATGTCCTGTTTGTTCAGCGTGAGACCCAATAAACACAAATTTCTTGTACGACACCAAAAATTGACACAAAAAAACACCGAATCTGTTGAAAAAATAAATCCTGAAAAAGCATTCACGAATTCAAGAAAACCAAAACAAAAAGCCCGAAAACACGGAACCCTAGTTATGAGTCACCCGGACATTCGTGCTTCATATGTCGCATGCAAAGCTACCCTTTGAACCCATGGCCACGCTTTGCACGAAGCACCGGTGACTAGTGGCATAAGCAGGTGACTAGCGGCATAAGCAGACATAAGCTCCCGTAACGTAACGCAACATAAGCAAATAGTACTGTGTGAATGGGACTTAAAGGGGTAGTACAGCAAAATAGTTCTCTCAATTGGCTCAAGGAAACTTGACTGCCCGTGGAAAATTTCTTTGCTCGGTGAAATGTCTGACGACAGCACTCCACCACACTATTGTTGCACCCTTTGGTAGTGAGAAGACAAAAAAGTCACAGCATATCCACGTGGTGAATGATGATGAGTGGGCGAAGCTCCGGAGTGAATCGTCGGTAAACCAGCGATTCTTCCGTTAATTCGCCCACTCATCGCCATGTAAAGACGTGAGAAACACTGTGTGTGTGTGTATACAAATCAAGTTTTATTATTTAGAGAAGATGGATGGATTGCGATGTCCCTTCATTATGACGACGCTGCCGTGCCGCTTCGGCTTCCCACTCTCGTACGGCCGGATCTTGGCGGCGTCGCCGAGCAGACTGACGACGCGATTCGGCTTCCCGCTCTCGCACGGCCGGATCTTGGCGGCGTCGACGCGCAGCCTGACGACATGCTTCGGCCTCTCGCTCTCGCACGGCTGGATTCTGTCTGCGAGCGCGCGCTGCCGCCGCCTTGCGCGCTCTCCGCTCCGCAGCCTTGTCTACTGCCTCCATCCAGCTAAACTACGAGCAGCGCCAAGAGCGAGTGCCTTTTATAACATGAGCTAAGCGCCATCTGTCATCTCTACATAAAGTTAATTCCGGAACACGCCATCTCTTGAGCCATTCATAAACTAAACCTCGAAGTGGCTACATACCCACAACTAGGAGGGACAGACCCACGCCTTAAGGAGCTTCGCCCCTAAAAAAACCCTTCCCCTACTACAAACGATGGTGCAAGATATGCAAAGCATACCACTTAACGTGCCTTCCACTGAACAAAAAAGCACGACCCTTCCAACGTGTCAGCCTAAAAGTCAGAAACCGAAACCAATTGCCAACTGTGCAACAAGTCTGCAATGCTCTTTAACTTGTTCACAACACACACCATCATAAAGTTAATATAATAATTGAGAGGAAAAGGTCCCATGTATTTTGGTCACTCATGGACAGCGGGGCATAGACGCAGACACTGGTGGCCTCGGAGGACCCACATCACCGGCAACGCCTTATTATACACAAAAAAGGAGCAAAACGCCACCCATAAGGTCTGTACCTAGCCCCTTTCTAGCTTACTTTGCAGGAAAATACCAGCATTGTGAACCGTACGAAGATAAAGAAGTTGACAAGCACTCAAACAACTTCCGTCGCGGCAAAACGAACACGCCTAACTAATCGTCTGCTTTCTTTCTCCGCTCTTCCATCGCTCTCTCTCTCTCTCTCTTATTCTTCCTCCCGGGACCCCCAATGTAGGTGCCTAAGACTTTCCGTGCTCTGCTCCCATCTCTACCCCCCGCTTGCCATAGACGTCTGCCAATGCGAGAAAGCAAGTCGGTTGCAACTATTTGATTCCACGACGAAACAAAGAAGAAACAAAAGGACCGGAGGTAGAGAAGAAGCGCTCACGGGTCGCTCGGGATGCTGCGCCCCCGCAGACGAGCTCCTGGACACGTCCACGAGGCTGGAACCGGCCGAGCCGGTCGCCTGCTCGCCGTCAGAGTAGTCCACCTCGGGCTCGTCGAGGGACTCGTAGGAACCTTTCCGGTGCTCTTCCGGCTGGCCCAGGGACGAGTGCTCCTCCAGCTGGTCCAGGGAGGACGAGGAGGAGCGACTGGATCGGAAGGTCGACAGCGGCTGCGGCATCCTCTCCACCTCCCCCTGGGGCAGGGCAGCCGACGAGCCCTGCGGAGCGGCCAACGGGGGCTACAGGTTTCTCGGCGTTCGTGGCGATACGGAAACGCGGACAATTTTCTTGTTATCCATGTCTTTGTATTGTCAGCCTTCCAGTTGTTGCACGAGTGGGAATTTTAGTGCACCTTCACGGTTCACGTGTGCTGCAAGTCTTCCTAAAAATGACTGAATTAGGGGTTTTCAATGATGCTCAGCAACTTCTTAATTGGGGTTCCATGTTTGTTTTCACTAGTTAAAAAGCGAATTGGTAGATTTAGTTAATAATGTAGCTACTTAGCAGGCTTTTTTGCAATCCCTGATGTCCACCATGGCTGGCAGATTTTTCCCGAAAAGAGTTTCTTTTCTCAACCATCCCTTGGTAGGGACTTCTTAAAGTATTCGCAGAAACGCCCGGTACATGGCTCGCATCGATGTCGCATCAGCTGCCACTGTGATGATGTCGCATCAGCACATCTCTTCTGCAGCATACTGAGTGGTGAATAAAAATCAAGATGATTTAAATTGCGATTTAAATGACAATTTAAATTGCGATTTAAATTAAGATTTATTAAATTGTGATTTAAATCAGGCCAGTTTTACTATGATAACTTAAATCAAATCTTTCCCACAAAAAAAAAAAAAATCCAGAAAATAGTTTTTATTTACTGTTTGTCTAATGTTTGGTACTTTTTGTGCATTTTGTTTTCGTACTGATATTAAATAAACTGCTATTAAATAATCATCAAGTAAGAAGAATTTATACCAGGCTGAACATGAGCAAAAAGCAGTGCTCTTCTGAGCAAATCAGAGCATTGAGCTTTCTTTCAACCTCCCATTTCGTTTGTCACTTATGTAATGTCCGATTGCAAGCAAATCAAAACAAAAGAGAAAGAAAGGAAAACTAGAAAAGTAATGTCTTACTGCAAGCAAATGGGAATGCAAAAGCAAAGGCTAATAAAAACTTTTAGCAAACTAAAAAAAAAAGGTAAGCTGCTTTTGTCCTTATGTTGGGGGTTTATAGCAATAAAAAGTTGCCAATTAAACTGTACTTCAAAATTTACAGGCACTTCTTCCGCCTTGTCATCAGTGATCGGGCAGATTGATCAATAAATCTGCCGTGTAGTGACAAAGAGTCACTATTTTCTATACTCGTTTTCACCTCAAGAACCTTAGTAAAAAAAAGTCCGGCTTCTCGCGGAACATTACTAATTTTCCCCTTTATATAAAGATATGAGCATATAGAGATAAAGATATAAAGATAATTAAGATATGTGCGAGTGCATTTTAGATTAGATATAGACCTTTTCATCTCAGTAGTTACCCGACCGGCGGACAGAGGGCGCGGACGCACTCGGCGCCATTGGGTGGCTTCAATTTGGTTGGTTTCGGTTTCAGCGCGCTCTCTGCTGTGTTGGTGTGTTATGTCATTCTCGCTAATTTTGTCATACAAATGTGCCCGTTATAGCGCACAACTCATAAAAACTGTGGTACTGAGCCAATTCGAGAACCACGAAGTGGTTTCGGGTCATATTTGCGGACTTTTTTACGAACGCTTTACGATGCATCTGGTCAAGTTCGTCGCTAATTTCGGTCAGGTTCGGCGGCGTAACAACTCCGATGCACAACGAGGGTTCCATCGTCTACGGCCTGACCCACTGACCCTAGTTTCCAAAAAAAAAAAAAAAATAAACTAATGAAAAGACCAGTGAGTAGATATATAGTAAAAATGCAGGTCCACAACCTGATTAAAAACCTCCTAAATCGCGAAAAACACACAAAGTCGCAGGTTCACTGACTGATTTTCGCGGACACCAACTTTCTGTGAACTTTAGAAACTCGAAATGTCTCCTATAATATGCAGATATTTTAAGAAATAAGTGATATTGTCTGGGGATGTATTCTTAAAAAAAACAAATTAAGTACTCGAGATATATTTCGAAGGTCCGCGTCCTAGGTCGGGTGGGAAATTCCTTTAGCTATTGACCTTGCTAAAGTACTTATTAACAGCATTTAACAACGTTGGCGTTAAAAAATGAACTACAGTATTTGTTTTACTGACATTTGATTACGACGTGCTTGGCACATGAGATAAGTGAGGCCATCAATTGAAATCTGAAATTTTGTCTTCGTACAAACTTTGCCAAATAAAATTAAGGCTACGAGAGAAGTGATCTCTCATACGTTTGGTTGAAGTCGAATGCTAGGCACGACTTCATGAACCTTCATGACAGATCTCCACGCAAACTGATGCGATTTAAAATCAACAACCCAGAACTTGGGTGATTTCCATGTAGATGGCTTCTTTTCGGCATCACATAATGCGAGCCCTAGGCACTCTCAAGCTGCCTGTGACAGATTATTTCACAGGGGTCTTTGTGTTTAAAATAAATAAAATTGATTAATTATATTTTGTATAAAAAAGTGTTAACACCCTTTAATGACTGCAGATATGTGACCGAGCATAGTGTACAGTTTCTCTAAATTCATAAATAGGCAAATCAAGCAAACGTTTCTATTGCAAAAACGATTTAAAAACGTTTAACAGATTACTAGGTGTAATGTCGTGCACAAACAAATCGACGGATGCGGACGTTACCATTATCCCAAGCATCAGATAAATGTGAATTAAACGTTTGTCACCTGTATATGTTATACGTCCTATATAATCAAAAACAACTATTTAAATTTGTTATGAAGGCAAGGCCGGAGGCTCTCAGGAAACACACATAGCTTAATACGCTGCGTAGTATTTTGGCCAAAAGCACGATTATACATATACATTGCACTATACTTATTTCGCATATTCCGCCACTATCACTGTGTAAATTTAAGTTGTCATAAATAATTGGGCTCAATATGCGCCAGGTCTGACGCTGATTTCTGTATCTCCTCCCTCCTCACGCGTATCCGGTACGCCGACGGTGAAAATAGTCAAAATCGGTTACAAAATTAACTGCATATGTAGTCGTGCACATAATCATGGCATGCAATTAATTTGGAAATGTAAACATCGGGCGGCAATTTACAATAAGGCAAGAAACGCGGTGAAACGCGACAAAAAACGCGAATGCCGCGCCTTCACCAAGGCGCAGAGGGGAGAGTGGAGCGACGAGTGGAAGCCACCTTATGGCGGCCGCGTCACGTGCTTCCAAGATGGCAGCGCCCATGCGACGGAGGCCGAAAAGGTCTATATGTTATCTTAACAAGACGTACACGTTTCAAACGCCAAAAGTATCGCTTCTTTCTCTGACAACCAAATATTGTAAGAACTACTTCGTGCGGCGTATGAAGAATGCGCAAAACTTCTTTTCTTGAGGTGAAAACGAGTTTAGCTACTGTGATTTAAGTCAAACTGTCAGATTTAAATCAAATAAATTTTATTTATTTGATTTCTTCAAAAAATATTAATTTTTTTCCACTTTGGCAGCATACGTTTCACGCCATTATTTTGCTTGCCTCGGCGAGAGCAAGGAGAAATTATCACCAGCATGGTACAATGATGTCACATGCAAGTTGTGTATTTGCAACTTTCCCAGCTTGTACGAAAGACGGCACCGCTTGTCAAAAAAGTGGACACCATCTGGATGATCAAGATATGTGGCTGGATTTGGGATACTAACTTATGTGACCTAGAAGTGACATCATGGCTGAACCTATTATTATGAAGCAAGGAACCCATAATAACCAGCATATTTGAGCAAATCTTTCACAAATTACGAACGTAGCTGTCACACTGTAGAACCATAGATGCGAAAAGTTTCAGATATGTTAGAATTTATTTTCCCTGGCTAAAACTGGTTGGCATTTATATATATTGGTGCGATTCAATCTCACACCCAGGGTCAGACTTTCCATAAACATTGTAGGAAAGACTGAGTTTGCAGTGGCATTCGATTTTCTTGCCAATGGGAACCAGTCGGTGATAGAACGATAAAATGTCATCAATGACAATCGCAGCTTTCGCGAGCGATGATATAAAATATTTGTCGTTTTTGTTAAAAATGTTGCACACACAAATGAAGCCGTGGAAACTGCGCTGATGCTGCGAAATTATAACATCCATATTTACGGCTAGAGCAACACTCTAAAAGTCACCAGCTAAAGATGTCCAGAGGACCACTGAAAGACAATTCATAGCAGCAAAGAGCCACATTAAATGCTGCCATGAACTTTCTCACGAGACTCATAACTCCGCTTGCCACGATTATCTAGACAAAAGTAACTGCAACTTCCCCTAAGCTTGAAAAAGTGCTTAGCACTACGGGGTGTTCCCAATGAACGGAGTGCAATTAAATTTACACAAAGGTGCCTTTAGGTAGTGCATTTTTCATACTCTAATTTCTTAAGTCTAAGTTTCTGGAAAAGGAAATTAAAAAAAGAAAAGAGAAAAACATGCATTTTCAGAGCACGGGAAGAAAAACCAAAACAAGCCATTTTGGTTGATGCTGCCACTTATGGATGGCACCACATGGGACAAAAATGGGAAAACTTTTTCGAGATGAACATCCAATTTCTTCACCCGCGTAGGAATAATATGCTATCCTTTTCATTTTTTGTTTTACACTTACAAAATCTGAGTATCCCCTGAACACACATATGGGAAAACTTTAAATGCACTCTGTTTGTTGGCTTTTTTTTCTTATTCTTTTTACAATTGAATAATCTTGGGGACACCCCATAAATTGATCAGACTGATCTCTAAATTGCTGCCCTTTTTGAAAACTTACCGCCCTCACCACATGTTTCAGGGTCTACTACGTGCAGGCTTCAGTGTTCATCTCCTAGCTGTTATCTATCTCAGAGATCCAAGCAAACACATATTACAGCCACGTCTCACAGCACTTGCATCTGCACAATGGTGCTCGATCGTCTCGAAACCCTGACCCACCTGAAGCGACACAGAAATCGGCACGGGTGCATAGAAGTCGTCGTCGCCGCGAATGTCACCGGCGCCCGTCAAGGAGGAGCCACGGAGGGCGTGGTGCCTGGTCACGCGCCACCACCTGGTGTGGCTCTTCTCCTGGAGTGCCTCCCCCCCGCGGTGCAGGCACGGTGCAGAACCGCCCGTGCCTTCGCCGGTCGCAGCAAACTCCGACAGCACCCTGGCCTGCTCGCACATGCTCTCATCTTCGTCTCATGCCTGCATGCAAGATGCACCAACCATCGCTGGAACCCTCGCAAGAACCACGAGACGAGGCATTTCATTGCACATTCTATAGTCGGTGACAGGTTAAGGGCTCAGGGCGAGGGAAGGGAAGGCTGGGGAGGAAGAGGCGGACGGATTGCTGAAAAGGAGAGGAGGAAACGTCCCCTCTCTCCAGAACTCTGCCTACTTCCTCCTCCCCAGCCTTCCTTTTTCTCGGCCTGGACTCTTAACCTGCCGCCGACTATAGGTACCATGTGCTATAACTGCATTTTATGACTGAAGTAATAATAATAATAATAACAACAGTAATCTATCTAATATAGTCAGTATTTTCTGGTCTATAATTTGCACCTACATAGTTGTACGGTCGGTGTGACGAAACGGCTTAGAAATGTCTGAATCAAGTTCGCAATATATGTGCAAGCGAGGGCAAGTTTCAATATCCTCGTCACCGAATCTTTAGAGAAATATAACCTTTGTGGCAAATTTTTGCGTTAAGGTCCAGACTCGTAGAAAAAATGAATACAAGCTGCACTAATGCACTGACGGAAATTTTGGAAAAGAACTGACTTATACTCTTGAAAATATAGTAATTATACCAGGTGGTTCAGCGAAAACTTTTGAAAATTCCTAACAATAGGTTGCTTGAGAAAATGACTCTTTTGGAGGAAAAAACTGCCAGCCACGGCGGACATCATGGATGGCAAAAAAACGTACTAACTGAAACATTTTCTGCAGAATAAGCTTGAGATTTTCTCATGCTGCAGGGCTTAGGACTTTTTCCCCGTTTTAAAAATGAATGCGAGATAATTTTGCCTACAGCTACAAACTGCCACTAATACTGGACGGCAAACTGTGATCATTACAAACTTAACTAGTAAATTTTCATTAATTAATTAACCAATTTGTATGCTTTTTCGCAATCCCCGACATTGGTCGTGGCTGGCAGTTTGTTCCCGAAAAGAGTCTTTTCTCAACCACCTTACTCTAGGAATTTTCCAGTCTTTATTGAAAAAGTTGGTAATATGAATGGAGAGTTCATGTGGTGCCAAATTGGTGACTGCTATCACACTAAAATTAATGAATTGTGAAATGTCGAAGAAAAGGTGACGGTGCAGGAAGACAAAAGACTATCTGACTTTCGCCTATCTTGTCCTGTCCCATTTTCTTCTCCCCTCGGCGTACGATGTATCCTCATTCCATGGTTGCTCAAGCCTCTCTTCTAATTCAGGCTGTTGAGATAGGTTGAAGGGCAACTTCGATCAAAAATGAAACCAAAATACATGTCTGGGATCGCTTAGTGGCACGAAATTTGATCACAGCCGAAATATTACATCAAAGTGAAGTGGCATCCTCCACTAAAACTGATTTTAATCCTTTTGTGCCCAAAACTTTACTCGAAATACTTAAGACCTACGAACCCTGACATGGCTTTAGAACACACAAAATAACAAAACTTCCGTTTTTTGTAAGCATGTTTTCTAAATGTTGCTTGTGAGCAACATTGGAAATTTGCGGCACTACTTCACGTCGAACGAATGATAGCAGTTACGACATGGGCGAAGGTTCGGGCACATTTCGAATTTCGCACTGTAGAGAAAGCTGTAACTGAATTTGTAATTTTTGCACCGGTCATTCTTCGCGCGGTTTTGAGGCCAGTATTGTACGGAATCATACCTCACATCCAATGTCGGATTTGGTGAAAGGACGAGTGATCTGTTTTGAAGATTAATTTCGATCCTCCACTGCCGAGCGCAGGTATCCTTGCCCTTGCGACAGAAGGTGCTAAACTTATTGAGGCACACGAGGCACGGAGAAAATAAATTATTCTTGAGCTTTTGCCCCTGGGGCAACCCTGGGTATGAAAGGGTTACGGATGCAGTCAGCAGGTGGCAAGTGGGTTAGCTTTTCGTCAAACAACACTGGGTGGAGCATACTGCAGGACCACCGTGACGTCACGTCGCAGTGGCGCTGCGGTTGAGTCCGCACGCTGTACCCCGTACCACAGAACCACCGGGACGTCACAGCCGTACGGCTGATATCAGTGTTGCCATCCCTCTCTAGCAGATAGTTTCGGTTTTGCCGTAGACGCCCGAAACTAAATTTTGAGCCGTGATATTTATAAAACTACACATAATATTGAGAAAAGAAAATTATGCCTTGTAATTCAGGGACACTGACTGGGCTGAAAAACAGTCATAAACCCAAATTCAAAATTACTGACAGGAGTTGCCCTTTAAGCTCCAACGACATATCCTCACAACGTTTTACTATTTACGGTTACAGCTATCGATAGCTTGCCATTTGACATTTATGAGTTACAGATCCCTACAGTTAAGGCTCGTTCACACAGTTAAGTCGACTGCGTTGTGCTGCATCGTGCGGCACAGCGCCTCCTCATTGGTTTCTCGTAAGGGTCGCCATAGCAACAGCTCGACGCAAGCAGTCTTAACAAGACGCAAGTGGTTGCAGTCGCACTCTATTGCGACTGCGTGAAAGAGCCTTTATTGATTTCGCTGTCCTTATCCAACTTGGTCCTGCAGACTCTGCATCAGGTGCGGATTTGTGGGTCAGACTGCTGAGATACGACGTTACGGCCAAAAAATTGCCCAATCTATTTTGTTGACCTCATATTTGCTATGTCATCAAAAACTAAACTTTTGGCTGGTGTATATAAATTTCTTTATTAAAAAACAAAGTTGACCTTGGGGGCTTAAAGGGGGCAGTTGCCCCCCTCCCCCCCCCCCCCCCCCCCCCCCCTAAATCTGCCCCTGCTCCATAGCCGTATCTCATCAACGATTCTGTCTAGGCTAAAGTTACTTAAAGAGAACTGCAATTTATTTTCAAGACAGTATTCACCATTAAAATTGTACTTGACTAAAATCTACTAAAATTAAAGCAAGTTGGATCATTTACTGATATCTTGATGTAGTTGAACCTGAACCTCATAACCACTGACCCTATATGGTTTGTACATGATGGATCTGTGATTCGTAAAATGTAACAGTCCAGTTTGGAGGGGGGGGGAGGGGGGGGGAGCAATAGTAGTGCAGTGTGACTTGCATAAATAAGCAGATTTGTGATAAGGATGAGTGCAGCTCTGCAAAAAATTGTTGATATGAATAGTTGACAAAGCATTGTTGCTCAAATAATCTTGAAGCAATAACCTTTTTCCATCACTGTGGAAAGATATTATCTCTCTTCCCAGGTGGGCAGAAGTTATTCCGCACACAGTCTGTATAATGTGATAAAAGATATCCTTATCTTCTATTAGACTAGTCCATTATCATTAATATGGTTACCTTTGTTTCCATCACAAAGTGGTCACAAACGAATTATTGGCCATATTTGACAAGTTTGACCACAAAGTATACCGCCCCCCCGTGACCAAACTTGTAAAATTTTCCGATTAATTTGTTTATGACCACCCTCATCAGAAACAGAGGTGACCACATTGTAGAGATCATAAAAAGGCAAGATATAGCAATAGGGAAGCACAACTCATTTCTGTCCCGGACGTATATGTTGTTAGGATGTTAAAGGGACCTTCAACTCTTATGGGTCCCAAGCGCCTATTAGTTGTTGCATTTTTTTTTTCCCTTCCCATAATGCTACTTCCGAAGCTTACGGCCCACTAGCGTCCTGCCTCTGACATGCCCAACTTGTAAGCGGACAATTGATTAGCGAGAGATAACCTGTTGCTGTCTGTTTCACTAAGGAGTGTGACTGATTGTCCTTGAGAAGGAAGGATAGTTGACGAAGAAAAAGGATGCGAGCTCCATAACGCTTTTATTCCCAAATACAGCGCGTGTAAAGTAATCTGCTTCTTGCGCAGGAGTTGCGGCGACGTCAGAAAGACGCCGAGCTCCGATTGGCTCCGATTGAAGGACAGTGGGTAGACCTCAAAGCAAGCTGCCTTGCGGTCTACCCCCTATCCTTCATTCAGAACCAATCAGAGCTAGGCGTTCTGACGTCACCACAACCGCTGCAAAAGAAGCAGACAAACTTGCGCTTCGCATACTTGCTGCGAGCTTCATGAAAGTGAGGCATTCATTCCGAGCGCTGGAGTTTGACAAAGTGAAAGGATGATTTCGTGAATGCTATAACAAGAATTGACTACTAGAGTATTAAGGCCTGTTCACACATACACCACTGCGCTATAGGCACTGCCATCTTCAAAATGGCAGCAATGAAGACGCCGTTTAGAAGCTTAAAACTTGAAATAGTGTCTGGTTGTGGCAGCACAGCTGTCTGGTTAGGCAACGGTGTGAGTATGGGGAAAACTTGGCTATGGTGAATACGGCTGGAACTTGACCGGTTGAATCAAGCTGACTAATGACAGGCCATCATTTTGCCTCCATTGCCTCCACGAAAGAATAAGGACGAAGACGGTGGAGTGTTTGAGTTTCCATAACGAAGGAATATATGAGCAGTTTAATGTAGTCTATGCACGTAAGCTCTCGGCACTTAATAGCTGCATATTGAGCGGTGACACGTAGACGTTTTCATACCCTCCACACGCCATGGAGTAATAGCATACCTTGCAGTGATAACCTAATCCGGCACTGGGTTGGAATCAGTCTGCTTGCCTTAGACGAAATAGTCGTGAGCATAAACTTAACGATGAGTCTGATACAAAGCCCCCACGATTCACGCTCGCAATCGACTGACTTTATAAATAAAAATCCTTGGGGAACATGTGAATCTCAGTAACATTGCAGCCAAACTTGCGCTGGAGCTTCCTGTGCTTATCACACACTCTCTGCTATCGTTCTTTGCTTATTAAAATTATTTCTGCACCCGACGACGACACAGTGATAGCCAGACAACCAATGATTTTCGGAAATTGCAACACGAGAAAAATAAAGACTTGGATCTAACTCATGCATGATGTCTGTCTCCAAGTCTTTTCACCCATACCCTTGGCAGTTGCACATACTGTGTCAAATGAACAGGGTCGAGGGCAGAGTGTCGAACCGGAACCGAAACTAACCGAAAACCGGAACTGAACCGTTATTTTTAGCCGAACCGGAACTGAACCGAACCGAAATCTTTGCCGCCATCTTGGAACTGAACCGTAAAAAAATACAACGGTAACCAGTTCAAAACGGTTCACGGTATTTTTTTTTTACAAAATGCATATTTGAGAAATAAAAATTGGCAGCTCTATTTCTATGTAGTCATCAAATTGTCATATACCGAATTGCAATGTTTGAAAAATTGTTGCTTTTCGCGGTGCTTTTGTATTGGCACTATGATAAATCATGTGTCACGTGGTCACGCGACATCATGGTGCTCAAGATTTGCTGTCAAGTAATGTCACATCGCGTGACTCTCTGCATCAAGTCGATTTAAATAAACCAATCTCATTAGCCAGTTTGGCTACGCCACCGCTGCCGCAATGCATCGAGGGAAATTTAGTCTTTCTGCATGAGCGACAACGTCGCAGGAGCTCTGCGCGTGCAGAACACGAGGTGTCACGAGCTCTCTCGGGCGTTGCCGCATGCAACCTCTGAACTAAAGTTATGCCGGCTTCACGCATGTGCCGAACGCTTGCTGAGATCGGTATATTGAGAACGTCACAAGATTTATTAGCATTGTTGACACCGTGACATCACATGACATCACGACTCCCCATTGCGAGTCACGTGACACCGTGACGCACTCGATTGTCATGAGCGCGAGTCGAGTACTCGGGTTCATGACAATCAGCATCGCCAAACATTGGGGTAATGGCTCGTGTCCAATCAAAGATGAGAATACCCGAACTCTAACAATGTCTAAAGCTCGACCCATGCTTTATTCTTTGCCAACCCCAGCACGTGTCAATGATGAACACAGAGGGCATACTTTAATTAGCGTCAAATCATCAAATCACTGTGGCCACTTGTCCTAGTGAGTTGAGGAGGGGAATAATGTTTCTTCCCTTTATTTTTCCTGTGTCTGCCATTGAGCAGCGAGGAAGACTAAAGGATGTTTTTTTTTAAAGCTATCAACGTCAGGGATTAGCTCTTAGCGGTATTTACTGAAAGTCCAAAAATTGTTGCACTACTCAATTTACATGTGCACATACATCATTGAGGCACTCAAACATGTTTTCGTTGTTGCTGAACTGTCTCAGGAAGTTGTCCCCGAGAATAGAAACATTGAAAGAACTAAATGTGAATTATTAATCCGACAATAAATAGAACTACAAATGTATGAAAGAAATACCTGAGAAGAATTATCCTAGTGGCCTCAGAGGGACTGCCGAACGTTCAGAGCCGCTTCAATTCACGCAGGAGTGTCGTTATAAAGTTATTTCCCAAGCTTTGACCACCCCCGTATTTTGTTCTAACCTCAAAGTTTTGAAAAATAAAAGAGATGCGGTATTACCGTTCACAATTGACACAAATATAATTGTCGAATTGACACCCACAAACGGAGGAAGGTGTTTCTCAGGAATGAAGGTATTCTCTAAAAAAACGTCGAAATAAGGGGGAAAAAAAAGGGAAAGGAAGTTGGGGGGGGGGGGGGGGGGTATAGTTTTAAAACATACTGTGTTCCAGATTCCTCTGCTCCGCATCTTCGGCAGAGATCAGAAAGCGTGGTCCCGGAAACTACTCGGTTTGCGAAAACACTTTTGCCAGAAAGCAAAGTTATCGTTGTGCCGGATGCTCGCGCCGTTCCTCACCACGCTGCACGAACCAAGAATAATTGGTGTCTCTCAAATACATGGCTTGCACTGAGCGCGAACTTTCTGCAGAGTGTATTTTGCCACCACCAGATTCGATTTTCTCAGCAAGAACAAATCGCAATGACCACTAGCATATAGTGCGATGACGTCACGTGCAAACCATGTTAAACAGTTCAGTTTTCTGGTGAAATGCGATGTTCTCAACACTGGCAAAAAGTGTATGTCAAAATTGTAAATTTGTGCAGGATATGTAACAGTCTCGCGATGATCTGCGGCAGCCTAATAAGATGTTAGAGCATGCATGACTGGCAGAGCAGAGTTGTAAAGTTAGGGCCCCAAACAGGTGCACGTAAAACCCAATATGACCTTGGCCTCCCGAGACAATATTTTGTGAAGGTCCAAGCTCGTACAAGCCAATGTCCAAATGTGATTTATATTAGAAATATATTGTTAGTCCATCGCGCTATTTATGTGTAGTTATGAATGTCATTGCATGCATCATCTCTATGTATATCTTTTTGAATTAAGGCGTTGTGTATGAAATTATTTAGAAGAATACCATTTATTATATATCTACACATTTCATACATTTACCTTCAGATCTAGTATGTGAGCACACAGTCCTTTTGTGAATACCCTGCCGACCCGGTGTTTTACACTCCCAAACAACAAACAAAACAGCACGTTTCCGAGGGCTCAACAGCTAGCTGACGTATTTTCGAGTATCGTTCTCCCTTGTGGGTTTCAAGCAGTTATGCAAACTTGCTACAGTCAAAATTATTGATGACAATACAATATATTTAATTACTGACTGAATACTTGACAACCAAAATAAAGACCCAATCACCTTAAATATATGCGTTATAATAAAGGCACCTCAAATTATCTAATATATGCTCTGCAAATAGTTCTCGGCGTTTTGATCCTGGATAGCCACGTCTAAAGTGATTTAAGAGAGCTTAAACAAATGTCTGATTTTGAAGCTGATTTAAATACCTATGTGTTCCTGACACTTATTTAACTTCTCAAACATATAGAAGTCTCTTATTGCCTCTTTTATCTCATGAACGACGACTTTGTATGTCTGTGTGCTGGACAAAAACAAAGTGGAGCTCCAATTAAGGAGCTCCAATATCAAATAGAGTATAAAATACTACTTTATTTCATTTCACAAAAACTCACCGATTAGCAAGTGTGATACTTATTTGCAAATTTAATTTACCGGCATCTTGTCAAGAACATCGACAGCCAAGCTAGGCCGAAAATGTTCACTTGAGTATGCGCTATATTAGGCCAAATTCGATCTGAGTACGAAGGTAGGTATAATGAGAGTGATCAGTTTGGATCACCCTTCTGCATGATTATTCGCCTATATCCCCGTGCTGAATTTAAACAATCTTGGTCATGAAAACAAGCGTTGTGATTGTTGATCAGTGTCTTTATAAACGGTAGACTGCAAGGGCAAGTCCTAAAATTTTCGTGACATTTTGAAAATATGAGTGCTTCTAGTTCAGTTGTCGTCATATATAGGGTGGTCCAAGTCACCAGGCTCGATCTAAAATGGACTGTAAAAGTCGACGCCTGCCCGTAGAAATGTAAACTTTTCGTCAGAGGTGTATTTTACAGGTCGTTTTTTTCCTGTAAAATTACAAAACGTAGTTCTCTTTCTGTAAAAATAAGGCCAAGAAACTTACCAGGGTCTACGGCGGGCAGCGACGCAGACGGTAGGGGTTCAGTAACGGGGCGTGTTTGGCGTTCGTATTGATAGATGGTGTCGGGAGCAGCGTCCGAAGGTGCAGCCGACCAGCGAAAGAAGCAGACGACACGCAGACGAAATCCGTTGGCAGCAAAAGCGCCGCCGTTATGCAGACGCGTTTTTTTACTTTAAGTTTTGCTGTTATTGTCCGCATTTATTTTTTAACCGAAGGTGCATTTCAAAAAGATTATGTTTATTCTCACAAACCACGGTGGTCGCGAGCCGTCGCGATAAGGAGGTAGCGCCATCTATCAATACGAACGCCAAACACACCCCACTACTAAACCCCTGTCGTCTGCGTCGCTGCCCGCCGTAGACCCTGGCAAGTTTCTTGGCCTTATTTTTTACAGAAAGAAAACTACGCTTTAAAATTTTACAAGAAAAAACCGACCTGCGAAATACACCTTTGACGAAAAGTTTAGATTGCTACGTGCAGGCGTCTATTTTTACGGTCCATTTTAGATCGAGCCTAATGACTTGAACCATCCTATATGTAGTGAAACATATTTCGTAAATTAGGTTTCACGATATATATGGTGAAAAGGTGCCCATTCCATGATTTTTTGCACTCTAATTAATTTTTAACGTCAACATCATAATTAGGATTCAACTTTTAATACTGCCACGCAAAGTTGTACCAATCACGGGTATTTTAGGCAACCTACCAGACTTCTGGATAACCTATCGATTCAGGTAAAATATATGCGACTGAGGTAAACAACGAGATCTTAATTGTATAAGCAAGACCTGTTGTATATTAATCTAGCTTTTCCTTTACTGTTTCGTCGAAAGTAATTTTTTTTAAATATTTAGTTAGTGAAATAAAAGTGGATTGTACGAATGATAAGAAGCTGTATAATTATTTGTTTCACGGTGGAAAAAGTGCTTATTGCACCACAATGCAGAAAATATATTCTCAATTTAGCAGTTCGAACCGGTTCAAACCATTATTTTTCGCTCCCCGGAACTGACCGAAACGAAACCGAAAGCCGTGAACCCGAAACGAACCGATACAAATTTCGGTTAGGCACTGTAGTCGAGGGTGCATCACTTGCGCGCTGGTATAAGGTTATGCGAAAAAGGTTTATAAAAAAGTTATCAGTGCTCAATACTTGTGACCTTACCCTTTCTTGCTTACACACACAATGTGGTGCCAATGCAGCACTGAGTTTGCATTATCTTAGCACCGAGATCGATGTATGAACAGTCCTTTACAGACCATATTTTCTGTCACATTATGTAACCTCCCTTTTGAAACCACCGCACAAAGTCAGTGCTATAGACCTTTGCAAAAATTGCCTTTGGCGCCCATCTTTGTCTGCTGGGCTGTGGAACTCCTTTTGAGCATGCGCTGTTGATCTGTTGTGGGGTACATCTGACAGACGCTGTGCATGCGTCCACAGCGCAGAGACTGAGCATTTTTCGCCCGGGTGATAAGCGACAGAAAGGTGTATAGGAGTAACAATTGCCAAGCAAGATAAATTAGCAAAAGTTGACTGCAAAATCAAAAATAACTTTGCCCTTGCAACAATGGCTCACATTTAAAGACACACTTGCATGACTTGCATTCACTCGTGTGAAGACTGCATGTCTGAACATGCAGATAAATTATACGCTCCATTCCCACTAAGTTATTTTTAATGCGCACCTTAGAGTGACAAGCATTCAATCATTTGTAAAAGCAAATTCCGGGGTAAAATAATTAAAAAAAATGCAGCGTTTCACTTTAGCGAAGTGACTGATTGGGTGACTGGTTGACCGACTGCTCGGCGGTTCAAGTGAGCGTGACAGAAAAGCCTCGAGCAAAAAGCGTTTAGCGAAACGGTCGCACGCACGCACGCACGGCCATTTGCCACGAAAAGAAACCATATCAGAGTCGTGCTTCGAAGAAAACGTAAAAGGGGGGCCATTAGGAAAAGAAAACAACACGCGCCTCACAAGGAAAGTTGGGTCCCGGAAAGAAAGGAAGAAAAAAATGTATTACGACGACGCGCTTGCGCCGCGCACTTGAATGCGTTTTGCGCTACACCTTAGGTGTGAAAGTCGCATAACCGCGTTACAGCGATGATGGATAATACGGATATCTCTGTGCCTCGATCCGTGACGTAGACTGCTAGCGCAAAGATTTCGCAGCGAGCAAAGCTGATGCGCGTGCTCTATTGTTTTTTTTTTTTTTTTTTTTTACGCTTTCTTTTTTACACATCCCCGCTCGTTCCTCGGCTATTGTCAGGCGGAATTCTTCGGTGCAGCCAGGCGCAACCTTGGCAATAACACGGCGCGCTGACGGCCGCCGGCAGTGAGTCGTTTGGACGACGGATATTTCGAGGGTTCCCTCAAATAATAATAATAATAATAAAAGCTCGCGGGGTGAGCGCGCTCAAAAAAACATCCACGGTTCACAGGCTCCTCGCGACAGTAGCAGCAGCTGATTCATCGTCAGCAAATATAGCTCGTTGGCCAATAATACCGAAGACAGAAAAGCGAGAAGGTCAAATTGCTGATTTCCTGTTTAAGCAGTCCGGCTGTGTCGCGCATTCGACGTCGAGGGGGAAAAAAAGAAACGAAGATAAAATTCGTGCAGCCTTGATTGTTATCCAAGGGTATACATACACGCGCTTCGCATTTTCACCCCCTTCGAGCTCACGAGCAGAAACGCCCAACGGTTACGCTAAGAAATTCCTCGGCCAAAACAGCGTAGTCGGAAAACACACGCATGTCCCCAATAACGTGCTGGGTCACAGACAGCGAAAGTAAAATGGTAATAAAAGTCCCGAAGCGCAAGTGAAACGATGGAGGGCGGTTTGCTCGAGGATTTTAGTCGAGAGCAGTGTCGAATTTCTGTGGTGATTCTTCCAAGACAGTCGCCAGGACTCGGCGCACGTACCCAACGCGACTGCCCATCCAGCATCTCGCTTTTCCTTTAAAAGAAACAAACTTGGCTTACTCACTGGGTCAGGAAGGCGACGAGGGAGGTTTTATCTTCCAAGCTGTTTGCTACGATGTAAATCAAGTAACGCAAAATATTTACACCGGATGAGCCGGAAGCGTACATAGACAACGAGCCGACAAAGCTTCCGGTATGTGCTATAGCCGCACTTTCGATCATGCCGATATCCTGGATGTTCTAAAACACATAAATATCTCTTACTTATTTCATTTGTTTAAATTACTAAAAATATTTATATATATATATATATATATATATTAATTATGGATTTGTGAAAGGACTCATTGCGGCTCTTGGCTAGAAAATAATTTAATATCCAATCCGATCCAGTTGTCCAGCTGGTTTGGGGAGTTGAGGCTGCGGCGCTCAGGTTGCGTGGTTGCGAGGTACGAACGAAACTGAGATGTTCCTCTTTCTTTTGGCGTGATCGGGATGCGTTTAATTGAGGCAATCCTTTTACACACGACCGTCTCTGTCTTCTACAGGTGTGTCATGCCCCGGAGCGACCGGGCTGGGCGTCATGAGTGATGAGAGGGCGCAGTTCGAACGCGATGCCGTGGAGTTCGCCTCCAGGGCGGTCCAGTTCGATAAACAAGGCAGCGCTGGTCCCGCCGCCTTTTATTACAGGGTACGAGTCTTTAGCGGTGCTAACCGGTCTTTTTTTTTTTTTAGATATTCTCCTGTGGCTCTAGGTGATGTGATCGCGGGATTCGACTGTCGTTCCGAAACTAGCTTGTGTCAACTGGGCTGTGGTGCTCTGACGTCTGCTTCTTCGCAGTGACGAAATATTAACACGGCTCAGTCATTTACGTTTTTCAGAGCGATCAACACTAAAATATAAAAACGAGGAAAAAAAGAATGACTGTTTCATTCTCGGGGGTTCTGCCCTTAGGTTTTCCCCCCCCCCCCCCCCCCTCTGGGTCGTATAAATAAAGTATTAGTATTACTATTAGTAATAGATGCCGATTGGCATGTTTTCTCAGCAGTATTTCGGTCTTCTAAAGTGCGTTATTCAATAATAACGTACTAAAAAAAGAAAACGAAAGAATACAAATACCAAAGGAACTAAAACAAATGTATGCATATTTCAATTACATATTGACTCTTGCAGCATGGTAACAGAAAAAGTCTACAGTTGGGGAGGGTTGAACTGTTCTGGGTGTAGGACAAAATGGTCCCGGACACAAGCTCAGGCTAAATGGTCCCTAGTGATTTATTGACGCTTTGGGTGCTCTTTGACAGTTTTAGTGAACAGTTGCTCTACAGCCTTGTTCTACACACATGTAATGCATATATTAAGGTAGTCAAGCTTTTAGTGGTTTACTTTAGGAAACAGCTAAAGAAGCCCAAAAGTTAATGAAAGGTCTAGCATCACTCACTCGGCTCTATGGCTGCTATTCACATAAATCAGCACTGTGCGAAGCTGGTGCAGAAATCGCAACAAAGATACACACTAAAAGCGCAGGGTCGTGATTCACTCTTTGCGCTTGATTTGACAAGCCGGAGATATCGACACAAAAAAAGTCATTGAATGCCATTAGTATGTTTTGTTGTCGCCACTGCTTGATTGCTCCTATCAGCTCGTAACATTGGCTGCACAGTGACTTTAGTAAGATGTCTGTATAGGTGTGAAAGAGCCACTCAGACAGCATTTTTATTTTTTAATTTAGCATTAGCTTAGTGGAGCTGCAAGAAAATATATGCACATGATGAATCAAAGACATTATCATGCACATACTAAATAATTGTGATGGCATATGTAATGGAACCTTTTTGTGGTGCTGAATGTCAAATATTATAGATACCGTAAAATACCGGGCAAGCACCCACTCTAAATTTAGAGATAATTGCGAAACAATGGGGGATGGGCGCTTGTCCGGTCATCAATTTTGCATATCAATGTGCTGTGCATATTTTCTCAGATCTTACAAATTTGGGAATGGGCGCTTAATGTGGAATGGGCGGATCCGCGGTATTTTACGGTAGTACATTATTTGATATGTGCACTTCTAAATTTTTTCTATAGTGCATTTTCCTTTCTCTTTGGCTCAGCTACTGGCATGCAGTCTGTTTTAAATTGACTGTACAAACTTTTAAATGGTAAGCATTTCATAATTTACGTATTCACCCAAAAATTTTTTTCTCTTATGTGCTATGCTGACTTTTTTTTATTGTTTTGCATACATCATGCCTTGGCCTTCAAAAGTAGGCCGGCAGTATCTTCAAAATAAAAAAAATAAATTTGCATCAACTACAAACAATCGACTAACCCCCGAAGATCAAGCAAACTATGCCTCAAAATTTGCCTGGAACCATTTTGCCCGGTTTCGTGCGTGGGACCATTTAGTCCGGGACCATTTCGTCTGGGACCATTTTGTTTGGATTCGTTGTTGGATAGCATCAGTAGTTGTTACCCGGCGACTAGATAACAATATTAGCAGGTCCAAATGCAAAAGGATCGAACAATATAATGCTGAAGTACACGGCATTTTCAGGGTTTTCCTGGCATTTCAAATGTTTTTAATTATGAAATAATGAGCCCAGCTTGCCATCTTGCAAAGTGGAATAATATTTGGTCTTCTTCAATGTCGCTGTCGTTTCACCATTACTTGTGAAGTTTGTATATTGACATACTTTCTTTATACATACTGCCCTTTTGAACAGATGGGGCTTTTAGTATAATTTAATATGGGGAATGTTTGCTTGAGGAGGAGTGTGTCTCATATACTAATCTGTTCAAGGAAGCGGCCCAAGCACTGCAGTCAGCACTCCTGTCTGGCTCCCAGCTTGCTGGCATTTCAGAGAAATCCTCGGAGTACTTGGATCGAGCCGAAGAGCTATGGAAGCAAGGTGCGCAACACTACTTCTTTACTGCCCGGTTGCTTTTGTCATAGCATCATTACGGGGAACAGGGAGAGATGAGGGGTCAAAACTACTCGTAGAAAGTACTAAGGATTTTTGGCATAGCATTCAAGTACAATTTTAGACTAAATAGGGCAAAAACACAGGTGGCATGAACACCAGTCTACTTGCAGCAGATGCAGTGATGTGATTGCTGCGCCAATTGCGCCAAACTGCGCCAAGGGGCTAACCCTGCTACATCCTGCTACATTTTGCCAAACTATGGGTAATCTGTGCCAAGCCTACGCCAAAGGACCAATTTTGGTCGCCTTTTAAACTGAAACTAAACTGAGTACCGTAATTGAGCTCACATGAGCTAGGTGGCGCAAGCGGCTACCCGACACAAAGTACCTTGCATCAGTCGTTCATCCGGTCTTGCATGGTTTTTCCCGCCGTCTCTCGTCTCGCGTCTTTTTAAAGGGCAACTCCGCTCAATTCCAAAGATTTCGGGATAATGAGTGATTTCGAATTAAAAAGCCCTAATAAAAGACACTACGTCGTTTGCTTCGCGAAAAATGGGACATATATTTTTAAATCTAATTTTAAACACGAGCGGAAATCGAAACCGAAACTTCGACGCCGTCCGGCAACATTGGCCTCGGGCCGCCAAGTACATGGCTATCACGTGGTACGAGATGTCACGTGATCCTCGGCCCAACGACAGGCGGGATGGGGGCGGGAGTGTGGTAAACGCGAGTGTCGTCTGCACCGCACTCTTCGCCATGTTTTGGTCTGCGCAACTGCGGCATAAGTCTGCGTACGTGGTGTCCGTAGTGTGGACGAAACTCCGACAGACAATAACCACAAACGGTGAGACGACGACGGTGGTTGTGACGCGGAAGACGGCGGTAATGGCGGGACCACGGCGGGCGGCCGGACGGCTCCCAAGAACGCCAATCACGTGGACACCGCTGAGCGCCGAGAGGCAACGTTGCTGACGTCATGCGCTGCGCTCGCCCGGAGAAATAAAAACAAGCAAAAGGGGGCCATGAGGATGACGTTTAGCTCAATGTTGGCTCCGCTCATGCCGTAGCCTTGACTGCGCTGTTGGTTGCGCCTGAATTCGCCCGCTCGAGTCAGCCGATTTCGGCAACTTGGCGAGTTGCAAAGTTTGCAGGACCGTTTAAGAAACATTTAGACAGAACTGCGTCGTAATATTTGACGTGTGGTCTTCCTAGGCGATACTGAAGAGGACTGCATTGTTTTTTCAAAACCAAACATGAAGCGGAGTTGCCCTTTAAACTTTTTTCAACGATAGACGCGGGCATGTGCGGACGCTCCGACGCTAGCGTGCTGGGTATACCAGCCATGCCGTCATGCTGTGAAACGAAACCATGTTTTTGCGCGGCGGAAGTTACTTTATGAGCTGAAGCACCCGCTCCGAAAAGCAACGGCCGTGGCCAAACTATATTTGGTCCGTGCCTGCCAGTCACCATGGTCGCGCGACGTCGGGTCGCTGCAGATACGACTTGGGGACGTCGGATATGGCGCTTTCTAAACTGAAACGTAAGGACCGCCGCATGTTCATCAACATTCCTGTTCTTGTTTAAATCATACGTTACTACAAAAATCAATCACTTCAGTTCAAAGAGTGCTGTGTCGAAGTATTTATCACCTAGGTTTCTCTCGGTAGGCTTTCTTTTGAGACGGACCCCGGTACGTGAAAAGTCTGCTGCGAAAGAGAGTTGGTGAAGAGAAGTGAGCGCAAAGAAGGCAATGTATGCACACTAAACCCGCACAGCGCGCTTGTTTGTCTCGAGTTCAGTCCTTGCACAAAGCGCTCCAGAAACTTTTTGACCCTGGCTCGCGATGTCTTGCATCGATGCGCTCGGGTTCTTTTTTTTTTTGTGTGTGTGTGTGTGTTTAGCTTGTAGCTCGCCTGCAGGCCTGGCAAGCACGTGCCGCTGGACTGTCTTTTGTCATATGCTGGACAGTTCCATTTTGCATACAATTTTGGGAACCAGTTGGCGACGGAGCGGAGTGGCATGGTTTCGATGTAACAGCCATCTTCGCTCGCGCGACAATTTCGCATTGCACGGCAGTAGTTACGTGTTTCATCAGTTGGAGACTGCTTCCATTTATTATATTACAGTCAACCTAATGCTGTGATATTTACTACTAAGCTGGTCATCTTCAAATAAATTTTAATGTGTGCAGTTTGGTTCTTATTTACCTATAGCGGGTACATATATATGTATCCTTTTACTGAAGCATTGCAAAATGTGTCAGGTCATTGGCATTTCAATTATCATTGTCTTGTCATTGGCAATTGGTTTATTGCGGCGAACAAAGTGTCCTTCTTTTATGCACCACTTGAGATGAATATTTTTATTTTTCTAAGAATATCTGCTCGAAAAGCCACTTTTGCTGCTCGGAAACACTGTTTTGCAAGGTGCTCCAAAATGGCTTAGGCCAATCACATCGCTGCAGATGTTACTCTCAGTCTTTTACATTGGTCAATGCCTTACCTTATCTTCCTTTCCTCTTTCTCCTCACCTGTATCTTTCATGGCCCTCTTCCCCTATCTCTGTTTCAATAAACAGTTTCTTCTTTCTCTGTGGCAAGGCAGTGAACTGTCCTCCTAGTGATCCATTGTTTGTCCTTCTTTGAACAAGGAAAGTTTCAATGATCTTCACTTCTGATTTTTTAGCTACTGCCACATGATTTTAATATTCAGGGCTAACAACTCTCACAAGAGATAGAACACATTTTTTAGCGGAGCTGCCGAGCAACTCTGTTTGTACTAGTGCTTGTTTAGTAATGCGTTGAGGCCCCATCCCATTTTTTCCGTGTAAGTATTCTTGCAGGAAAGGGGAAAAAAAGTACAGAAAACACACTGCAATCTATTCCTCTTCTGGCCACCACTGTGCAATGGGGACAGTCAAGAACCCTTTGTCCGGAAACGTCTATGGCCCTGCAATCGCAAAAAATAAACTAATTTGCAAAATACACTTTTTGGTGCATATGCAATCACAAAAATTAAATTTTGTAATGTTTACGATATGCTGATACAATGTTCATCTGGGTCGAGTCGGGCAGGACGGGAGATTTAGCTCAGAAACTTTGGATTCTGCAGCACGAGCGTTCGCTCTTCGTGCTCCTGACTGCGGTGCGTTAACACACCCGGCCACCAATCCCCGTTATTGTGTTGAGTATATGCACTGTAATTGCAGAGGGGTGGGGGCTGGGGAATATAGGGTTGTTGTGGCAGCCCTGTCACTGTGTTACTATGCCCTTGCTCCTCCTGCAGCTCTACCTGTGTATACCCTTTCCACAAAAATGTTGCAAAGAGGCACTGTTATATTTCGTGCTGTCACAATCTTCCATTCAAATGGGAAGACGAACAATCCTCTCACAACACTGCTCCCTGCAACGTTCTCACAATATTTAATCACGAGTTCTTCAGGTGCTTATCGTAATATCCAGAGAAATGCCCCACCCTCGAAAGATAACCCGCCCTCTATTTTTGGCATGATTTGCTATTTTTTCTGAAACACCAAACGATAACCCACTTCTAGTAATTTGCTGGACCTGGCCAAGGGTGACCTTGGCAAAAACGGTGTTACTTAACCACGGTAAAAGATAAGTGAACATTGCTGACTGGGAAGGACAGGTCTCTTTGGTTCATCGCCCCTTTCTGCGTTCGCAAGTTTAAAAATCACAAAAATAAAAATAGCTTTTTTAAAAAAATGTTTTGGCACATTGAAAATTAGCTTATTCTTTGTTTTTGTCCGATTTTTTATCAATTTTAGGTGGGCTATCCCTCTGGATATTATGTTAGCTAAATAATTGGTTAGCAACACATTTTCAGAAATTTTTGTATATTCCCGTAAGACGTTGAATGGCACAGCAATGGGACCTTGCTAAATCTCCAACTTTGTCCTTTGTGAGGCACTTACACGTCCGAGAAATTGTGGCGTAAACAATCTGGGAAAGCCTGCTGAAATGGAGCAACTCAAAGCCGGTTGGGGGCAAGAGATAGCTTGTGTTTGTAAGCACAAAAAGGCTCTATATCGTTGTCAAAAATAAATGCGCCAAAAACGTAAAAAAAACGCAAAAAACGAGTAAAAGAATGATGAACACCACAAAGCGCAACTTTCAAGTGAAGTTTACTAATGGCAAAAACATGTACGCCGTGATATCACAAAAACCTGCGACTTGAGCAACACCACCCCAATAATCTATGCTTATCATTAATCCACTTCAGACGATTTCAGATGTTCCACCTCAGAAAAAACAGTGTTACTGAGGAAGTGCTGACACATGTACTTTTGTCCCGGTCCGTCAAAAAGAATGCCTCATTATCTTCCTCGTTTCTTTGTTCTTACTCCGAGGCAAGATAATGGTGTTGTCAGACGTTAGGACACAATCACATCTGTTTGCAGTATACTACATGGCCTGATTACTCCTTTGTGGTGTTAGTCATTCTTCCACTTGTCCGTCGTTTTTGGAACTGTTATTATCCGTGATGAATTACCAAAGTGGCCCAAGTGCATATTTTAATATTCCGGGAGATTGCCCACCTAAAATTGAAAGCAATTAAAGTGAAAATAAGGAGTGGGCTAACTTTCGGTGTGCGATAAAAAAAAAGTGGGAAAAATGCTAGTTTGAGATTTTGTGGCCTGTGAAACTTGCGGTCGCAGCTAGGGGCGATGAAGCAACGATGACTGTCCTTCTAAGTCGTCAATGTTCACTTGTCTCCCGTGATAGGTAAGTAACATAATTTCCGCCGAGGTCACCATTGGCCGGGGCCCTGTAATTACTAGGAGTGGGCTACCTTTCGGTGTTTTCGAAAAAGTAGAAAATCGTGCCTAAAATAGGGGTGGTTTATCGTTCAGGAGTCTGAATATGTCTCAGGATATTACAGTACCCTTTTATGGCTCTATGTCGCTCTGCCTTTATGAATGTCACCTTCTAAACATGTTGGCACGGGAAGGCTTGTTCAACATTTGTGTTTGAAGGTGACAGAGTGCGCAGACGTAGCGCAGTTGATCGACGGTGATCAACTGCTGTACGTCTGCTTGCGATGGCTTGTGACGAGAGGACGGTAGAGAATGCACTGGCACATTGGCACTATATATCAGGTGGACCTGGAACCCTTCTGATCTGCATATAACTGGACATGATTTTGTAGTATTTGTGAGACCAAACCTACTCATCATCTGCAAGAAATGGTCTCTTATATCGTTGTCAGTATTATGTCAAGCCCATGATGGAAGAGTGATACGTAAAATATGCACATGGGCCGGAAGTGTTTCCGGGCTGCCCTATAGACGGCGCCAGTCGTTCTTCTTGTCATAAAGGCTGGTTCACACATTTGTGTTTGACTGTGATTGAGTGCGTTGTGTTCCTTTGTAACTGCTTAATACACTGGCACCATCTATTGCCTAGCCAGTAGATAGTGCTGTAACAAAAAACCGACACCGAAAAGCGTTACGCCAATAGGGAACCATATAAAAAGACTTCAGTCTCCCTACAGGATTTGAACTTGCCACCTCGAGATTGTGAGCCAAGTGTTTTGCCGACCGAGCTATCCGCGGTCGGCGGTATGGACCACGCAAAAGTTCACTCGGCGTGTGAGTGAGCTCGTGCGCTTTGCAGCCTTTCCAGTCGTGTAGCACCATCTCACGGTGTGTGTCGGAAATGAAAGCGTATCTTCGGTAGGCAGTACCGTTCAGACGCCTTTCTCTTTTTCCCTGGAAGACCTATTGCACTTTCTGCGCTTGCCAGTCTTAGTTTTAGATTTTATAAGTTTTAGATTTTATAAGTGGTCATTTCTTATAGATAGCATGTGGATTTGATATCGCAAATACTGCAAAACCCTCAGTCTAGTTATACACAGCTCAGAAGTGTCGCAGGTCCGATAGCCAGTGCCAGTGTGTTAAGCGGTTACACGAGATCGTAACACACTCGGCCACAGCCAAACGCAGATGCACGAACCAGCCTTGAGCCATAAGAAGTGGTCGTAGCGCAGCCGATCGCAGTCAAATGCAGATGAGCGAACCAGCCTCGAACGCTTCCCTGCCGTTGCAGCGTCGGGCAACACGCACCAGCAGGTGTCGAGCAGCGTGCAGCAGCTGGAGCTGGACCGGGCCAAGTTCCTGCTGGGCCAAGCCCTGGACGAGGACGAGGCCGAACACTGGCAGGAGGCCCTCGAGCTCTACACCCACGCCATTGAGCTCTGCCTGCAGGCGGTGAGCTGTTACCTCACCCTCTCTCCCTTTTTTTTTCTTTTGCTTAGACGTCGAACCAACCCCTCCTGGATAATGAGCGTGTCTCGATCGCATCCGGTAAACTCGAAGACGCGCTGTGTTTCCTTGCAATGCCCTAATGTCGCGTGACATCACAACACCACGCGACACTATTGCGCCATGTGACGTCCATATTTGACGTCCAGTCTTGACATCGCAGAGTCTCATGACCTGCGTGTCTGTATCGCGTAATGTGACACTTTTCTCCCAAAACCCAGCCCTATAACACTTTTTTGTTAACAAAATCATTGTGCTGGATTTTCTATCTCGGAAACCAGCTTAGGGCCCAGATTGGATACGAGTGCTGTGTCAGCATTCTGCTGGGAATCGTGCTCAATCGCCGAAGAAACAAGTCCCTGCTGAATTCTGATGCGGCACTTTGTACAACACTGTGACCCGCATTGGCCTCCAGTGGGTAGCATAGAAAATCCAGCACAACGGCCTTCTTGTCTATGAGGGTTTGGTTCGAAGCAGAACTAGGACAAGCTGCGTCCCCTGCTATGGTAGCCTACTTGACACGTTTTCCAAAGTGCCTCTGACACCCCCACCGCCCAAAGAAACCCCCAAAACACCTTTCCTTTTTAAAGCATTAGGCTAACAGCAAGCTTTATATGATGTGCGGGGTTCTGGACATGTAAAACGTCATGCTCAGTGCCGTAGCACAGGTAGTATCTTCACGTGAAAACGTTGCTTTCTCATCATCATTCTCTGGCCCTTAGGTTGCAACCACCAGTTGTTTGTATGCTGTATGGATAAGAATAAATGTGCCTGCCTCGCTTATATGCAGGGTCGGTACAGATGAACAGGGAAGCACTGTTACTAGAGGTGTGCAAAAAGTGAAATTTCAGCTCGAATAGAATTTGAATTGAATAGTGCCGAGTAGTAGCTAAAAAGTTGAATGTTGAATCGAATATGGAATGCTAAAACTTCTTATTTTCAATGAGCATACACTGAGTACAAGTACCACCTCTGTGTCACTAGTTATGTGCCGTAGAGGCGAAGGCGATGCCAGGAGAAGAGAGAAACGGCAAGCACTAGGAAGGTGGGATGGGAGAGGAGGGCAATGGAGAGAAAGGGAGAGCACTAGGAACCTTAGAGAGGAGAGGAGGTCTCTCTTCCTCCCCAGCCGTTCTAGTGCTTGCTCTTTCTCCCCTTGTCTGTAGAAAAAACTAACAGCGCCTTTGCGTTTATTCTTCTGCAGAAAAAATAAGCACGTAGCCGTTGTTCCTTTTTTTGCTCGCAAGGCACTGGGAAGAAAAAACTGCTAGCACGAATAAAGACAGTGTTAATGAATGCGACCATAACAAAATTTGTACACAGCCTAAAGGGGCGATGTAACCGTTTTTGCACCTTCAGTAAATAGCGCTCATAATTATTCCTTGATATTCATAACCTAGAAAACATGTGTTAGAATTTTTCTTTATGCAACAGCATTCACAGAAAATAAAAAAAAGCTGGCAGCATTGATCCCTTAACTCGCAGCCAGAACAAGCAATTACGTGATCTGGAGCCAATTATATGCCACCAATGTTCATCATGGCTATCATGTGCTGACGTTGGTGAAGCAGAGCGCATGGGCTGAGTTCCACATATTGTTAAAGGGTAACTGCAAAGAAAAAAAAGTGTTTTTTTAAACAGCCTAATTGGGACAAGCATGTCACAAAACAAATGTTCCGCGAAAAAAAATAATTTTTTTAGCAATATTTACACCACAGGACGTAAGTTAGTCGGAGTCAGAACCTCTCCACATTTGAAACTCCCGCTCTTTCGACCCCCGCGGAGGAGAAGTATACCCGGCCCTCACTCTTGGATTTGCTCTTGGGTTGACTTGGCTGCGGAGTTGAACGACGCAGCGTCTCAACATCGGTAAGATCTGGCAACAACGCACGTTAAACACGGCGCCGGTATTGTTTTGGTTTGACGCAAACCTCCTTGGTTTGACGGAACACGAGAAGCTGCGCGGTTTGCGAGCACATAGCAAAGACGTGACCGGAGAAGTGCCCCTGTGATATTCCCGGAAGACGGAAAGTATCATTCGTAATCGTCGTGTGTGCTTTGAAAGCTAAGGGAGTCACAGGGTCCACGAGTGCGCAGCCACAAGTCAATGTTCACGACAGCGCTGCGTTGACTTCGGTGATCTCGTTCTGTTTGGTGCAACACGGCGATGCGACAAAGAACTGACACGTTCGTGGTGTGTGTGGTGCGGTGCTTGGAAGTAGACACCCACACTAACGCGGAGCGCAAATTGGTTGTTGGGGGGGTTGAGGTTCAACGGGTTCAGTCCCGTCGTCGTCAGCTGATCCAGTCAAACTGGTCCGGGAGGACGCAGCGAGCGTTTTTAAAAGTAAATCTTCCTTCATTCCGTTTCAAAATGTGAAAGATTCCCGACGCATACCGTGAGTAAAAAGCTACGGTCCTTTTCAACAAAACTATGTCGCTTTAATTGAACAATGGACTCTGAATTGTTGTCATAAATCTGCTGTTTTTATGCTTCATGTTGTTGGACTGTTTGCACAGCGACGTGTTGCGCTCATCGTGCGGTGTGAATAAATTTGGGCAGGACTTCCTACCTGCCCACAGATGCATGAACTGAGACCATTTTTTACGTAGTGAACATAGTTTTGTTTTGGGGGGGGGAAGAGGCATTGTGCATTTATTACGGTACAATCACTTGAGAGTTCAGAAATTAGGAAGGGCGAGCAAGCTTTCCGAACTTTGTCTTTGCTCTCTGGCACTGCCCCTAGTTTCAAGTTGCAGTTTCAGCAGACATACACATCGCGACACTGTTAGCGCGAACACGACATCGGCGCATTTTCGCATCTTACTTCTAAATAGTATTAGCGAGCACGAAATTTTATCGCTTACATTATAGAACTAAATGAGCTCTTTCCGTAAGAATAATAACTTGGATGACATCCCTTGGTTTCAAAGAGAAAAACTGAAAAAACCGGCGATCGCTTGTTCGCGCTAACAGTGTCGCGCTCCCTACTAGCAGCCAGCAGATACAAACTGCTCTAAAGCAGGTAAAAGACTGCGAAGCCGGGACGGTGCGGACTCCATGTTTCGCGCTTTTCGCAAGGTGACTGGGAAAGTGCTTTTGCAAGGTACGCGGAATATGCAACCGATTTTCTTATGCCCGTCGTTTGCATCTCTCCAGCAAAACGCATTATTTCTACAAAGGCGTAATCACAAGTCAAGATTTACAATAACAGTACACATTTATTCAAACAACTTCACGTAAGATGGTTCGGAACCCGAGAAAAAAAATCTGTCGGCTTACGCAGAATTCGGATGTCCGAAGGCTTCTGCGGACAGCCATACGTAATAATCTGACTGTGCCAGGTTTTTTACGTAACAGCTGTGTCTAGTCGCGGACGGTCGGGGCACCCGGTGCGAATCTCGACGGCCTCTGGAGCGATATAACGAGAACGTAACTGGAAACAATTGTCGCTACGCGAACGCCCGATTGCCTCCAGCCAAATGGCATTCCTTTCGGGGCGACATGGCTGCTGGAAGGCTCGCTGTCGGGATCACTCATCTGACATCTCCGAAAAGTAGGCATTTGCACGCGCAAACAAACAAACAAAAAAAAAAATGAAAGCCGTTTAGAACTCCCTGTAACGTCGAATTAGAGCGCAGCTCTTGAGGAGGAGGAGGGGAAGGTACGGAGAGGAGGCTATGCCCCTCCTCCTCTCCTGCTCGCCTCCCATTTGGGAAAAAGTTTTCCGGTAAATCTAGCGGGAAAATTTTTTCCGCTAGATTTAGCGGGGAAATTTTTCCGCTAGATTTAGCAGGGAAATTTTTCCGCTAAATTTAGCGGGGAAATTTTTCCGCTAAATTTAGCGGGGAAATTTTCCCGCTAGATTTAGCGGGGAAATTTTTCCGCTAAATTTAGCGGGGAAATTTACCCATAATGCACCGTGCGGTTACGCTGACGGCGACGCCGCTCAAGCCAGAAACGGGCGCCTAAGAGCTGCGCTCTAAAAAAAAGCACGCTAAGCAAGCAAAGAGGAAAATGAAAGAACCGCACTATGAAAGCCAGAACCCTGCGTCACTTCCTATCACTAACACCTGTGACAGCTGCTAGACACACACTACTTCACTTCAAGAAGTCTCACTCAAGCACCTGGGTCAGCACGGAACACTGATCACTTCGGCGAAACGACTAGTCGAGGTAGGCGAGACAGGCGGGAGCTGAGGCTTCGGCGGCCATGAAACAATGGCGAAGCTTTTGTTTGTTATGGTATGAATTGAAACGGAAGTGCCCGTCTTGTAAACCTTTTGTAAAGAATAATAACTCTCATCACATGGGTTATTCTTTAAACGTAAAAATATGCTGCTCAAAAGGAACTTACTACATATAACGAAGGTTTAACAACCAAGATCTAAGCTGTCAATCAATCTCTTAGCCAATGAGAAGTATAGCAACCAATTGGTGCTAAACATCAACTTTGTGGCGCGCGATTTAAAACAGACGAAATAGCCGCAAACTAAAATCAGTCTCACGTGATAAATATTGCTGTAAACATTTTTTTTTTCTCGCGGAAAAATTGTTTTTTGACATGCTTGTCCAAATTAGGCTGTTTAAAAAAAAACACTTTTTTTTCTTTGCAGTTAGTGGGCATGAGCCGCGACCCGAATGCATGTCGAGGCATTTTATCGTCACGAGCCCGAATCGAATGCTCACACTGTGCTCATGTCCACTGTTTGAGCAGAATTGAAGTATTGTCACCTTTGGGGTCACAAAACTTGATGACGAAATCTTGGGGATTGTACTGTTGTGAACACCAGCATCTCAATCCTTATAACTTCGTCATTAAGTTTTGCGAAGAAGAGACAGAAAGGAAACGGCCGCTTTTATCCTCGAAATTACACGGAAACAAATTACAAGTCACATTTTTAGGAGGTATTCTTATCAGCTTCTAAATGTCCTGAAGGATGCTGTCAGCAGGTTTCACTCCTGTAACTAAAGTATTTTTTCCAGAATAAATTATTTCATACATGCCGGCACCACCTAAAGTGAAGCTTTCTGAACTTTCAAATGCGTTTACTATCTCAGTTTAACTTTCTGAGATCAAATCTTGGTTCAGGAAAACAATCATTTGATAATGAATCTATGTGTGGAGCCTGTTTGGTCAAGTTTTGTGCTGAAATTTTGTAAGGAATGCAGCTGTGAGCTTACTTTCTGCATTCTCATGCTCTTTTGTATTAAAATACTCCAACATCTTCAACCTAATGCATGCAAAAAGAAAAAAGTCACATTTGTATTATTGATTAAAAATGGTATAATATCTGTAATTTATTTCTATAGCCATATGACATGGGTGTTTTAAGTTTCACCAATAGAACTGGCCATTATTGTTACCTTTTCTAAACGATAGATTTCCTCAGATGGCGCAGTGCTTATTTGATGTACTTCACATAACCCTTTGAACGATAAACTTATAAACTTAAAACTTTGCATGTCATTCTCTTTCCCAGGTATAAATATGCCCTGCAAATTTCAAACAAATGAGATTAATGGTTAAAAAGTTTGCTTTCCTGAGTAGTGTGCTCCTTTCAAATGTGTCTACTCATCTACACTCGAAACATTACCTGTGTGTCTTCTTTCCTGCAGAGCATATGGAGAGCAGAGACTGGCAAATTGCGAGGTTAAAATTATGTTTAGACATAAAAATGGGTTCTGCGAGGTGACTCTGAACATGACTTGAGCAGGTGATGAAACATCATTCCCAGTGTCTCATTGCAATGCTCATTTTTGTGTGTAGATGTATTTTTAGTCTCATCATTTATTGGGCTCCCCCAGGGATCACAGTGTTTGGCTCTCCGAGCCTTTTGTGGGACAGTAGAAGCACGGGTATTTTTCAAGTGTAGGCGTGGACTCTCAAGCCCTCTGGATAGATAGACGAATACGACTGACCTTTTGAATCGGGTGAGGTCTTGCGCTACCTAACTGCAGACATTGCTCGATGTTCAGAGGGGCTAGCGGGTGAGGAGGGTGAAATTATTGTTGTTACTCTATATGTATTTCAGTAACTACCGCAAAAATACCACAGCAGCGCCCACTTCATACAAGCGCCCACTATTAACATTTCCCAAACTTGGGAATTCTGCAAATTGTATGGTAAGCGCCCATCCCCTCTTAAGTGCCGGCATCAGCCGAAAATATTCATTCCATTGCGGCAACCACGAGACTGCCAGCAGGGATGACATGGATATCATGTGAAAATAAATGTGATTTCTCTGATTCCGTCCACCCTTCCTTCAAAGCTCTTTATTGAACGCCATCTTGGTGTTTACTGATATTACCATAAAGCACCCATGTCTAGATTAACCCAGTTTTTAGTGAAAGTGAGATGGGCGATTCCCCAGTTTTTTATGATAAGTAACTGCCATATTATGAACGTAATAACTGGGAAAAAAAGATTTCAATACACAGAGCTTGTGGCTAGGTGAAAGACATGCATTCAAAATGGCGACTTGCGGGGTTTGCGAATTTTTGTTGAGCGCTTCAAAGAAGCTTGAGCGTGATTGCTTCATTCAAGGGCTACAAGAAATGATTGAACTGCTTTCTGTAGAAATATTTAAATCTTAAGGCATTCTTGATTTAGGTTCAGCAAACTCGGACCTGGGATGACTATTTCGTCACATGGACGGCATTTCTGAATAATCCCGGATTTTGTCCAACGGCACATTCAATGTGCCATTGGAATTTCGAATTCCACACTAGGAATTAGAAAGTCGAGCCAAATTATTCTGTCATTGCTATTCAATTCGACTGCGAAACTTGAATATTCGCACACCCCTAACAATTACCCCATGCTTGACTGTCCATTTATGACTTTGTTGTTACATTTAGTTTGCTGAATATTAGCAATATTTTGCAGAAAGTAACCTTTAACGTTTATATTATAAAAGCTTCGGGACCTGTTCAAATGCAGTGTGCCACCCTACGCTATATGCTCTCACCAGGCGAAAAACACCGTCTGGGAAACGGTCTCATCAAGCGCATCAGAGTGAGTTTGTGGCATCACAAGGTCCTAGGTACTGTCCGAAAACTCCCGCACACCACATCTTTCACACCATTGGTTCTGTGTCATAAAGGTAGGATTACATACTTGTCAACTGACAACTGCCTTCATATTAGTGACTTCAGCGTGTGTGCATTCTTGAAAGAATTGGCCATGATCCTGATGTCACATGTTTATGTTTTTCTCGTTGCTGTTCCAGTTTTTTTGCAGTACTTCTTTTACTCAATCTCACTCTAGAGTACCAGTTTGGTACGTTGGCGCTAGAGAAGCTAGTCATGTCCGGCGTTGCTCTTTCTACGTTATCACGTGGCATGACCCACAGGAGTAACTCGGATCTACTCTAATGAGATTTGAAAGACAGCCCTTCTGTTCCCACTGCGGATGTTTAGGATGGGCTTAAAGTGAACAAAAAGTAATTTCAGAAGCTTTCACAGTTCACAGTTCAGAATTTTAAAAGATCAATTTTCCCAAGTTGCTGATATCAAATTCAAACCACGTTCTTGCCCCCAAAAAAACAACAAAAGACAACAACAATGATTTACTTGTCGTTATAAAAATAAAGAAATGCATTACTAGATAACATATTTGGAGGAAATGCTAAATTTAGTCCTGTTTTCTTCTCTCTCGAATTTGCTTGTCTGAGTGCCTTCATGTTCACTTGCTTAGTGTGGTGCCACTCTGTGATCCCAGTTGCAGACAAACCAGTGTTTTCAACCTCGTTACACTGTTGCCTCTGCTGTTTTCATCAGCCATGTTGTTTCGCAGCAATAATCCCCGTAAAGTCTGGTTCACACACTTGCAACCAACTCCAGCCAACTTTGACACAACCAGTTTTCAAGCCGCTTATGACCATCATCACTGCTGCGCAGCCCATCATAAGCAGTCACGAGCAGCTTAAAAAAATTGACCGCATCTCCACGTGGTGAATGATGTTGCTTGGGGCGAAGCTCTGGTGGTGCTTGTCTGCGTAGACGCCGAGCCGCAGCATGCCGAGCCTTTTCATTCATGTCAGTAGGAGAATGTGTGGTTTTCTTCTTTTTCTTTTTTTAAGCAGACAGATGGGATGGCATCTCAGAACCCCCTACTCTTTTTTTTCTTCTTTTTCTTTCAGCCTTTTCATTCATGGCAGTAGGAGAATGTGTGGTTTTCTTCTTTTTCTTTTTTTAAGCAGACAGATGGGATGGCATCTCAGAACCCCCTACTCTTTTTTTTCTTCTTTTTCTTTTTTCATAATTTTTTTCATCTTGTTTTTCCAATTTTTTTTTTTTCCCTACATGAGCACGTGAGCATGTGCTCACGTGCCCGTGAGCACGTGATCTCACGAGCAGAAGCACGAGCACCCGACGCTGGGCCTATGGTGGACGGCGGACGGACATGGCTAGCCCCTAAGGAGCTTCGCCCCTAAAAAACATCTGAACTGGTAATGACATGGACGCAAGTTGTCTACTTGCCGAGCCTAGTGAAATGAAATGCATGTACTGAATGTAACATAGTTATTTGTAAGTCACGGAATTAATAGAATGAAACACAAGCATCAAATACATGCGAGGCGTGCCACAGGATAGCAGCGCGGGTGATGTCATGTGAGCATCGGATGTACTATGATCATCTCGTTGGGTGCATATCCCTTGAACAGATGGAGATATCTCGATGATTATTTCATTATCATGCTTTGCTTGATGAGGTCTATCTATGTTTGATATTTCAGTGATGCGTATACAATAGGAACAGGCAGAGGCCTCGACATTCAATTTTAGGCTCAAGTTTCAACTTTCACTTAAAATTAGTTACACAGTATTGTCATGAGTTACACATTAGCATTATTAGCACCTATTGTGTAGTGTATTATCTATTCAACTTTGAAATGACACCAGAAAGTAATTTATCGAACGACATGTCTGCTAGCAGCAGCAAGTCAAACCGTACTGAGCGCGCACTCGGACAGCTTATCGAAAGCGCCGTCTCACCCCGCGCCTGCACGTTACGACACATTGAATGGGCGTGCTTCAAACGAGTGAGTCATCGAGTCGAGGACATTAGCTACATAACGACATGAGAACAATTTCTCTCTGGTTTGTAGTCACAGAGCAGTAGGCTCCTACAGTGAGATCTATTTTCGTTGCACAATGTTTCCGTATGCACACCCCTGCGGGTGAGACGTCACATGGGAATGGCTGTGTCGGTGTTGGTCATAGTCGGTTGCAAGTATGTGAACGAGCCTTTAGGGATATGCAATGCCGTGTTCAAACGACTACAGGTTATCGGTCGGACAAGCCTGTGCACGACCACTGTAGCGACGGAAGTCGTAACCTTAGGTTTTGTCTTTATCATTCGGGATAAGAAAACAAACAGGAATGTGCGGAATATTTATGATGCATCTGCTTGCTTTGATTACTCAAATTTTATTAGAAGCTATTATTTATTTTGCGGCATTAAAATACTGTCGAGACCGGTTATAACGAAGTCAACGGGAATCGGAAATCCCTTCGCTATATCTGTTATTTCAGTTATAGCCGACTTCGGTTATAACGAAGTGCAAAAGGGAATGGGAAATCGTGATCGCTTCGCTGTAGCCGCTATTTTGTTATAACCGACTTCGTTATAACCGGTCTCGACTGTAACATGCAGCAGAGTGAACAAGTGGAGAGTACCGCAGCAATTACAAATGCAGCCACCGAACTGCCTGGCATTGACTGGTCCTATGGAAATGAAACTGGCAACATGGCATTGTTGAAGTTTCCAGACTGACATGAACTCGTTCTTGCTTATATGTAGGATTCTGTTTTTAATGCGAAAGCATCATCTGTCCCATGGAGCGAGCCGACGTCATCAGCTTTAAAGCCGTGCCAAAAGGCACCTTAAAGGCCTGTTCACACATACAGCGGAGCGCTATGTTAGCGCTACGTGAGCGCTCCAAGGAGCGCTCATGTGGCGCTTCCTACGCGTGACTTCGTTCTAATATAGCGCGTGATTAGCGCTTTAGTAGCGCCTTGTTAGCGCTCCAGTAGCGCCCTGTTGGCGCTCCAGTAGCGCCTTGTTAGCGCTTCTGTAGCGCTTGTACCGCGGTGCTGCAGATTAGCGCGTGCACTGCAGTTCCGGTTCCTGTGGTTGGGTGTGCATCAGCAGCACCATGGCAGACATGTGGGATGCTGAAATAGAAATGCGACAAATGCTCTTACATACGCGATTAGTGCATAGGTGTGTAGACGGCTTAACGCCCAGAAGAGCCTTCTGGATGCGCGAAATCTTTCGCCACCGAGATACCGACGAGTACCCGGCGAACCATGTTCCTAGGCTGAGGGACCGAGACACAGAGCTCTTTCGAAGGCGATTATTTTTAACTGCGTGTCCTTGAAACCAGCCTCACGCATATCGAATAGAAAGCGATGAGGTCGTACCCAATCAATTAGTCGCTCAGAGTGCATGACTCTGGATCGCCTGCCCGACCCTTTGCTTGGAGAGCGGCTCTTTTACTTCCTCTTCTTTCAATGTCAAAGAAAAAACAACAAAAGAGGAATCGCCGTGCACGCGCTATTCCGCAGCATCAAGCACGGCACAAGGAGCGTGAGAGTGCTAACAAAGCGCTTCTGTAGCGCTAACAGAGCGCTAACAAAGCGCTTCTGAAGCGCTAACAGAGCGCTACATCACGCGCTAGGAAGCGCCACATGAGCGCTCCTTGGAGCGCTCACGTAGCGCTAACTTAGCGCTCCACTGTATGTGTGAACCGGCCTTAACTCTCTTCTCCAAGTGAAGCCGCAATCTGATGTCTCCCAGCTTTGAAGCCGCATGAAAAGCCTAGCCAAATGGCACCTAGTTTCCCCGCTTTCAATGAAGCGCAGTGAAGCTGGAATCTTATCGATTTCGGCTTCGGTCCCATTGGCTGGCACGCGTCATAGTTTCAAGGAACGAGGCTCCCATTGGCCGCTGTGCGTCAGTTTCAAGGAGAGCCACCCCATGGCGCTACGTGCCCGCGCCGCCAGCGCGCCGGTTCAAGGAATCGGCTGGTGTGCTCGGGCAGACCGCCAGCCCGCAAAAAAGAAATTGGCCATGCCGCTGCTCTGGAGAGTGGCGGCACGGCCGATGTCAGCGCAGCGCGGCCATTTCATGAGGACACGCGCAAAAACGACATTCATGCTTTCGCATTCACATCTCGTAAGAAGTGTTTACGTATACCTACCTCGAGCCTTTTTCTGATAAATCCAAAAAACACTCCCCGGTAAAATTTTCATCTATTCGGATTTATCTGGAAAACTCAGAACTTGAAGCGGCACTTTACAAAAAAAATTTACAAGAGCACAGGGTCAGTGGTCCTGAGGAGAGGCCACTTTAGGTAGTTTCCTTTGAACTGCTGACAAAAGGGGGTTTACGTCTAAGCTCGTCAAGGTTCTTTCAGGACAACGGGTCGTGGTACCTCTGTGTCACGACTGAATTCATTGTTTAGGTTTCTTAAAGGAAGAGGGGCAGTGTCTTATGAAAGTGATAGCTATGAACTTGTATATTTCAATAGAGGGGAGGGCAACTGAAGCTTCCATGCTTCCCAGTGACTACGTCCAGTAGTTAATTATTTCAAAGGATTGACTGTTACTGACGCAAAACATCATTGCAATATTTGTCGTAGAATAGTTAATATTGCCAGTGGCAAAACGTCAATGACAAATGCAGCTACAGAAATATCTTGCGATACAGGTCAGTTCTTATGAATTTAGGTTATGTTTGTGTCCAAACATTCTTTTATTAGATATATTGAAAAATTGAGAACAGAGTAAAATTAAAATCTGAATTTCAAAGACTCGGTAAATCTAACAAATAAAAATTCCAATAAACCTTGATTTTTCAGCAAAAAACAAACTCGGAAAAACACTCTCCGAATTTCCCCGAGAAATTAACTCAGAAAACTCGGAATCCTACATACTGATATATTAATGAAAATTTTGAGGATACAAGATGGTAGTGGAAGGAGACATGAAAGAGGAGATCGCGAGTTAGCAGCATTCGAAGCAAAATCGACATGTAGGCACCCTGGGTTTGCCTAACCAGGTGATGTAGCAGTTGACGAAAAATTTTGGCCACCTCGGTGGCTCCGAGGCAAAGTGCCGGCCTACGGATCTCCAGGTGGTGGGCTCGAATCCCGACCGAGGTGCCCACAATATGATGGAGGCTTATTGCAGAGTTGTAGCCGTGTAACCGAGCTTTTGGTTGCACGTCAAAAGATCTCCAGGTGGTCGAAATTAATCCTCATGTCCTCCGCTGGGGCGTGCCAGATGCCCTTTCTTTGGTTTGGCACGTAAAACCCCCAAATTTGACCTTTTTGACGAAAAATTCACACTTTTTACTGGGAAAAAGGTTGTTGCAGTTAAAAAACTTTCAGCCTTTCCACTCTGGTGAAGAAGGAAGCCCAGCAAAACTGTATGCTCGTCCCATGTGTTTCTTCTTCGTCCTCGTCTGTTTTGTGCGCTGTTTCCTACGATGAATTCCCACCAACTCGCCCAACTATGCATTCTTCTATGATAGCTGGAAAGGTTGCAACCATCTATGAGAGACAGCGGCAACCAGACTGGTTGTCTGGTTGCCGCCGTCGCTCATAGATGGCGGTAGCTGTCCAGAGTTTTGTGTCGACATTTGTTTGGTACCGGACACGAAACTGGGGAAACTAGCGCTCCGCTGTAAAACTTTTCAACTTGGCTGTCTATCCTTTAAAGCCTGCCGCCTGGGTGCATTGTTGTGATAGATTTGTTTGTGAAAGCCGTTGGAGTGGATTGTTGCAGGTTGTTAAAAAGCCAGACCAGATAATTTATGAAGTTAATGCCTCATGCACTTGCTCATACCTTCCACTGCAAGGCCACAAAGATCTGTTCCCGAGTGCAGATGTTGACCTATCGTTAATCTCTGCTGTATTGGTGACTGTAGAGAACCAAAGGGGGTATGCTGGTCAGGCAAAATGGCAGACAAAAGGAGATCAGATTTATTGTTCCGTAGGGATGTCGCGAACCACCCTAGGTTCGATTTCGAAAGGTTTCGATATTTGCGAAGCGAACTGAGGTTCGATTTCGAAAAATTTCGATATTTTCGTACCGACCGAGGTTCGAATTCGAAAAATTCGCAACTTTCGATCACAGTAGAGTTTCGAATTCGAAAAGTTCGAAGCTTTCACGGTTTCTAAAATTTCGGGTTCGAATATTTCGAATATTTTTTTACTTGAGGTTCGATAAATTCGAAGATTTCGAACTTTCCTAACTTGAAATTCGAGATACTCGAAAAATCTGAATTTTTTAAGATCTGAAGTTTGAAAAGTTCAAAGATTTCGAAATTCTTTGGAAATAAAATTCGAAAACTTCAAACGCTTCGAATTTTTATAGACATGAAGTTCGAACAATCGAAGATTTCGAATTTCTTTCTGCATAAAGTTCGAAAGTTTTGATTCTCTTTTAACGCTGAATTCGAAAAAAAAACAAAAAAAACTTAGAAGATTTTGAATTTTTTTCAAGTCCAAGTTTTCAAAGTTCGAAGTCCAGTTTTCAAGTTCCTCCACAGTTTCAGTTTCAAATAACGTTTTCACGACTCACTGGTTTTCACGAAATCAAGTTTAGAAAAGTTAGGGTGTGATACCTAGGCTCTGCGAAGTTGGTCAGTCAATTAAATGAGACGACAAGTGTCCCGGATGTGCTGGAATATTTGCCAGTGCAGAGTGACGTGTGACCATAGATCAGTAATTGTGACCGCCAGCCCGGGGGGGGGGGGTTCTTTAACGTGCATCACGCAGTAGTGATCACATGAACACGCTGTTTTACGATACTCATCCAGTTCGAAATGGCCAGGGGCGGGCAGGAGGTTGAGGCTCAGAAAAACCTTGAAGCGACCTGGCAAACTACCTCCCCACCCCTTGCACGCTGGTAGTAATCCGATCGAACGCCGCCCGAGTGACGCTGGCATATAGTAAGTTAAGTTTGTAATTGTCCTGGAGGTTTATTTTCTGGGACGGAGGAATCGCCTCGCAAAAAGCACAGAAGCCGACACAACTCGAGGTCGAGGAGCGTTCTACCATACAAGTGGCGTCGGAAGAGGAAAAATGGGGGAGGGAAGAGGGGAGGGGGGGGGGGGGGGGCCTCAGCCCCCCTTCTCCCCTTCCAGATATTTCGGACTGTTAAAGAAAACAATACCTGGAAAGAGGGCGCGGTCGAGCTTATTTTAATCTGAAATTATTTATGCCTATGTATAGCTACTGTCGCTCTTCACTTCATAAAAGATCGCATAGATCAGGGGTGCACAACATACGGCCCGCGGGCCGCATGCGGCCCGCGGGCACTTTTTGTGTGGCCCGCGGCCCAGCTGAGCGCAGAAACCGCTCACCGTGTCATTCAATGCACTGCGGCCGTTGACTTGGCAGAAAGCATTCGAACACGTTGACCTACTTTTCTCAGAGTCCTTTTTTCCGGGGGAAAACTCCGCGTCCTCAGTTCAAATATTCCCTCTCCACTAGACCCACAGAAAACAACAATTCAAAAGCCTGTACAGCCATCCAGTGCGTTGTTATGACCCAACCCGCGTTCCTGTGTTTGTGAGTGCGTGGAAAGCTCATCGAACCATTTTCCCAGTCATTTAGGGCCACTTTGGGGGATGGATTAGCACAGGCTTAGCCGAACGCTTGGGGCCTGGCTGATCTGACTAGCAACGGTCGCCTCTGGGGAGGCACCGCCCAAGGGCTCCTCTGACGTATCATCCTTCTGACCTTTACCTGCGACTGGCGACGAGGTGACGGAATGCGACAATGTGTGTTTCTGGCCTTCTGGGTGCTAATCCGTCACGGTGGCGTGAGGTGAACTGAACGGCGCCAGCTGTCTGCTGGGAAAGAATCCAGGGATCATCCAGCGGCCAATTTGCGGACCTTGGAACTGTTCCCCACCCTATTGTAGAATTCGAGTGTGGGGATTAATCCTCGTCTTTCCAGTCCCAATCGTTAAGCTCCCCTTTGGGAGAGAGAGCCCGGCTGGTCCGACTAGCGTAGGTCGCTTCAGGAAAGCCAACACCCTCGGAATCCTCCTCTCCCTCAGATGTTAACAAAAACCCTGACCGTTCGAGAGACGGTCGTCTTTGATCTGATATTTCGCTATGAAATAAACTTGTTAAGTTTGCCGATCTGTTTACCCGACTGACTGGCTCGGACGTTGTTCGCGAGAAAGGTTGGACGCCAGCGAGATGGCCATGCTACCCGAGAGACGAGACTTGGCGTCGACCCCCTAACAGCGTCCCTCCTCTATCCTTGTTCCAGTTCTTCTTCATCCCGTTTCCTCCTCCCTCTCTCCACGGAGGCTACAGCCCTCTCCCCTCCTGTAGGGACATGATCAGTGACAGCTTGTTGCAGATAGAAAAAAGCTAGTCGTGTCAAGCTCGGAATATGAGTGCACTTCAAAAGAAGAGAAAAATCGACCAGGAGGGCCGGATATTCAACCAGGAGTGGACATGGAGGTACTTTTTCATTGAGAACGCATCGAAGTGCTTATGTCTTGTGTGTCGAGAATCTCTCGCGGCTCCTAAAGAATACAACGTTCGACGCCACTACGAGACCAAACATGCCCGCGACTTCAGCGCTCTTTCGGATTCGGAGAGAAAAACAAAGTCCGAGGACTTAAAACGGAATTTGCTTGCTGAGCAAAGCATTTTTACGAAAGCAAAGAACACACCTGAAGCAGCCACGCGGGCGTCTTTTCAGATATCTCGACAGATCGCTCGTTCAGGTCGTCCGTTTACTGATGGCGACTTCTTCAAGGAATCTCTTCTGATTGCTTCTGAGGAGATGTGCCCGGACAAGAAGTTGGTTTTCCAAAACCTGAGCCTATCAAGAATGACAGTACAACGACGTGCGCATGACATTGCCGACGACCTATCAAAACAGCCGGAGAGGAGTTGCAGTCATTTTGTCTGCTACTCTCTTGCTTTGGATGAGAGCACAGACATCAAAGACACAGCACAGCTGCTTGTTTTCATCCGTGGTGTGAACGAAAACTTCGAAGTGACTCAGGAGCTGGCAGAGCTTTGCTCAATGCACGGACGGACTACGGGAGAAGAGATCAGCAAGGAGGTCAAAGACGTCATCGAGAAGCTCAAGCTATCATGGGAAAAACTCGCAGGTGTCTGCACCGATGGAGCCCAGCCATGATGGGGAAAAGAAACGGAGCCGTTGCCTTACTTCAAGCGTTCAGTGGTGTAGAACTGAAGCAATATCACTGTGTGCTTCACCAGGAAGCACTCCGTGCCAAAGTGATGAAGTTTGACCATGTGATGAAGGTCGTGACTTCGGTTGTCAACTTTTTGCGTGCTCGGGAATTGAAGCACAGGAAATTTCAAGAGTACCTGAAAGAAATGGAGAGTGAGCACATGGACATCCCGTATCACACTTAAGTTCGCTGGCTAGGCCGTGGGAATGTTCTGAGTCGCTTTGTCGCGCTGAAGGCCGACATCATCGCTTTCTTGCAAGAGGAAGGGAAACACATACCAGAGCTGGAGGAAGAAAAATGGTCGTGGGATCTGGCATTCCCCACCGATATTTCAAGCCATCTGAACACGCTTAACATAGCTCTCCAAGGAAAAAACCATCTAATTTCGGACATGGTGAGCGCGATCTTCGCGTTCCAAGGAAAGCTGCGCCTCTTCAAATTGCTGCTTGGGGGTGGAAGCATAGTTCACTTTCCAACCTGCCAGAAGCTCTTTCCCACCGGCGAAAATCGGAAGACGGTAGCTGCGACGTACGCTCCACAGGTTGAGTGCCTGCTCTCCGAGTTCCAGCAAAGATTCAAGGCATTCGAAAGTGAGAAGAGTAACTACGATTTGTTCCGCGATCCGTTTTCTGTCGCACCGGAAGACACAGGTCCGACGCTGCAGCTAGAACTCATCGACCTCCAGTGCTCGCCAGAACTGAAGAGTATGCATCGCGAGTCTCAGCTGCTTGACTTCTACACAAGCCTTGACAGGAGCAAGTACGGAAACCTTGTGGACCACGCATTGAAGCTTGCATCACTTTTTGGGAGCACGTATGTCTGTGAGCAGACGTTCTCACTGATGACCCTCAACAAGAACCGTCTTCGATCTTCTATGACGGACATGACACTGCGAGATGTGCTGAAGACGGCCACCAGTGCGATGATGCCAGATATTGAAAACCTGTCTGCATCAAAAAGGTGTAACGTGTCACACTAGGTGCGGCCCGCGCAGTTTCCAATAAACAATTTTTGGCCCGCGTCATTTTTGAGTTGTGCACCCCTGGCGTAGATGGTCATTGTTAGAAACTCGTTGTCAGAAGGCACTACTCGTCACATGCTTAGTGGTTCGGAAGTTCAAAGCTATGTCTTTACGACCTAAATAACTGTGCCAATGGTAAAAAAAACAAAAAACAAAATTAATAAATGCGGGGATAAAAAGCTGGAGAAAGAAAAAACTATCAAGAACTCGCCGGATGTGTTGTATTCTTGCATATTCAGAGGTTCAGAACTTCGAAACAACCTTCTCCTACCAAAATGTGTACAGGCTAAAAGAAACACATCCCAGGAACGTGAAGCGAAAAAAAAAAAATGTTTTCTTTTAATGATGTGCTGAACTTGAACAATATTAGAAATCTTCTCCCATGAGTTAATTTATTCCTTAACGTGAAAAAACAATAAATACATTATTTTGTATTCTGCAGATGGCAATGATATGTACTGTCTGTGGTGTTAATTTAAATGCGATACCTCAAACAACTTAGACTAAAATAAATACCAAGTTTAGGGCATAATTGCATGTAGATGCATGTTTGGACATTTCTTCGAAACTCATCTTGAATAACAATAGTCATATCTTAAGACGACACTTATCTATGCTATACATAGATCATTCTTAAAAAGTTTAACATCTCTACCATAAATAGCTTCGGCTACATCGCGCTTCAAATCTGGCATAAACGATAATCGTCAAAAACCCGTCGTCCTTCCTCGCTCCTTCGGGAATTTATTTCTTTAAAACTAAGTATGCCAGAACATTGAAATAAACGGCATTGTCTTTCGTAAGGAAGGGAACACCGCATGCAAAAGTTCGAGAAAAAAAAATTACGAATGTACCTCACTACTTGAATTCAAATGAAACCGTCTGCCGGTCTTTCGAAGTTCGACGAACGTCGAACTTCTACCCTAAAAGTTCGAAGTTCGTCGAACTTCTGACTTTTCAGGATTCGAAAGTTCGAAACTTTTCGAATTCTATTGATAAATAAGTTCTAAAGTTCGAAAATTATTGATTTCCTTAGCATAGGAAATTCGAAAGTTCGAACAGCTTCGAACTTTTTAGTGCAAGAAATTCGAAAGTTCGAAAATCATCGAATTTTTTGGTCAGTCAAGTTCGGAAGTTCGACAAGCATCGAATTTTGCAGTGTGATAAGTTCGAAAGTTCGAAAAGGATCCAATTTTTTAGCGTAATAAGTTCGACGGTTCGAAAAGCGTCAAACTTCTTAGCTTAACAAGTTCGAAAATTCGACTTCCGTCAAATTTTACGATATAGAAAATTCGAAAATGCGAAATCTTTCGAACCTTCCAAATCGCTTGATTCGATCATCGAAACTTCAATGCGAAAAAAGTTCGCGGCATCCCTATTGTTCAGCATGTGAAACACCTTACATTTTTGGACGGTAAAAACCTTCTAGTTAATGCATAGGAGTGACATGGTGGCAGCATGAAAAATAATACTTTAAACAGTGTTTTTTTTTTCGTCCACTCGATTTGCACATTTGCCTGGAGCTAGACTTTTGGTTTATTTTAGGGCTACTCAATTTTGCAATATTGAAAATATAGAAAATCCCTAAGCCTCTTCGTAGGGCGGCATTGTCAAGCAACTAAACAATGTCCTCTGGAAAGTTATGGAAGTGTGGATGAGGGTTTGCCTTGGCTTTGTCTGATGCGCTTCAATCATCGTCCCCCGATTTATGTTTGAAGAAAACATTGAATGCCCTCGATAGGTTGGTAAACTTGCATAGCCAAGAGCTACTTTTTTTTAGTTTGTGCACGTTGTGAATGTAAAACATCTGCAACTTATTTCTACTTTTGCTGCAGAGAGGTACAACGGAGGATAAGTCTCTACAGGAGAAGTTGGCCAGCATTGCCACCAGGGGGCTGGAAAGGTGCGTTTTTTTCCAGAGCTTCTCATGACAATTTAGTCATGTGATTGCTGTGCCATTTGTGCCAAACTGTGCCAAAGTGCTTACACTGCTACATCATGCTACATTTTTCCAAAATGTAATGAATTTGTGCCAACGTCACCAATACATATTTTCACTTTATTAATACTGAAAACATAATAGCTCGGGTCCCGTTACACGGCCGGATCATTATGGTAGGCTTGAGCGAATTTTCAGAACTTTTAATTATCTCTACAAATATGGCACTACTCGATTTGATCCCCTTGTGGAACATTGGCAGTATTCAAGTCTCGCAATATCTCTCATGTTTGTGGCCTGCTCTGGCGAGTTAGTTATCTTTATCGAGTGCTCATCTCGCTGCGTGCCGGTGCACTGCAGAGACACGAGAACTGCAAAGTATAGTAGACAATGCAAACTCCAGGAAGTCACAGATTTTAGTTTGAATTATCAGAAGTTTGAATTGTCAGAAATTCTTCTAAATATGATACTAGACAACATTATGATTTGTTACATGGATAGCTACTCATACAAAGCAGATATTTGCCAGTTTCCTCTACATAGGCCTAATTATAAGCAAGTTCAGGCATAACACATTGGTGAAAGAACTGTGACGTTAAGTTTATTCATCCGGCAAAAAAGTTGTCGATTGTGGACTGTTTAGTCAGCACATGAGATCTCAAAACAAAATTTTCAATACCAGCCAACGCAAGTAGCTCTTTGCAGGACTCTTCCTTTGCAGACAGAAACTTCCGGAGCTGAGCGATGTGCTCAAAGGCCTCTGCGGCTGTGACAGTTGGGAGTGGGTCATCCCTTTCTTCATTGTCATCTTCACTCTCACTGTTGCACTGTGCTGGCATTACTTCCTGTACTATGTCCTCTAATGAGTCATCACGACAAACACACATCGTCATCAAGACTAGCATACTCCGCCAGCTCGGCGTTCACATGATGTGCTTCAGGGCCAGAAAGCATGATGCCAGTGAGCTCTTCCTCATCCTCGATGTCGTCTTGGTCATCATTGCTAGTCTTGAAGCACATAATGTGAACGCCGTTTTCCACTAATCTGTGCCCGCTTGAGCCCCGTTGAGTGCGCTTCTTTCCGAGCACCGGTGCACTGTGGAGAAGCAACACTCGCGAAAGCAAGCTCCGCGGGTATTGCTTCTCTGCGGCGCACCGGTGCTCGGAAAGAAGCGCACTCAACGGGGCCGCGAGAACAAAAAAGTATGAATTGAGCGCAAACGCCGTTCGAATTAAGCGGCTTATAAATACATTAAAAACATAGCGGGACAACCAAAATTTTCAAATTTGTTTGATTTAACCGGAAGTACGAAATATCCGAGTTTGAATTATCGCGAGCCTACTGTAGATAGCACAATTCTATGTGTCTTGCTTTACCGCAGCGCATTTGCACGCTGAGGGGAAAGCGACCCTCCAGAGCAGGACGTTTCTATGCAGGCGTCTGGTATATTAAAAAAAAAATAATAATAATCTAGCGAGTGCTGTATAACAACCCTACTTTGCAGTAACAATTTCTGAAATATCATAAACTGCGATATCCTGACGATTTTTGCTTTCAAATTTGAAATTTAGCGAGGATAGTTGGGTATTGCGACAAGATTTGTATGGACTGATAGCTGTTATGGGCTCTTTCCACCACTGGCAATGACGTCTGTTGTTGATGTTGTAGCTGCTGATGTTTGTAGCAGTTGTACTAGTTTTTGATGTCGCAGTAGTTGTAGTAGTTATCATTGTTATTGTTGTTGATGTAGTTGGCGATAAAGAATCACTATATTCTAGTGATTCTTTATCTAGAGATAAAGAATCACTATTTTCTAACTACAGTGATTTAAATCAAGTTAATCTGATTTAAATCAAATAAGTCTGATTTAAATCCAATAAGTCTGATTTAAATCCAATAAGTCTGATTTAAATCAAACAAATTTAATTTATTAGAATTAAAAAAAAAGAAACCCAGCAGTCTTTAATTTTTTTGGTGGAGGGAGTCCCTAGACTCTCTTCAGCTCAAACTTGTACCAAAAACCTCTTGAACTAGTGATTCCTGAAAATAGTAGAAAATCGTTCGATGTGTATGTTTCAACAAGGTAAAGTTAGTCAGCCCCAATGGGCGTCTAGTGTCTCCAAGATGAGAACTTTAACCAGTGTAGCGTACCACTACTAACTAGCCTGGGGTCTTTAAAGGGACAATGAAGACGATTTTATTAAATTTTTTTAAATGGTGTTTTTTGGCTTCTTGGGAACCTGGCATACTGCCCAATTTTTTATAGACATTTGTGACGCGTATTTCTGTACCGACGAAAGAATTGAAGAAACCGAAACTGAACTATCTGCATTCTCATTTTTGGGCCTCCAAAAACGGAGGTGACGTAGGAGTAACGTCACATGTGAATTGTCGGTACCGGTAGAATTTAGGGCATCGAGACTCTGGTTACCGTGGTGGGTTATAGCAGCGCGGTGGCGCGGTCGTTTCGTCGGACCAACATGGACGGCAATGCCTCTCTCGCAAGCGAATTCGGGCTCCCGTTCAGTGACCTGACACCAACAGAACGGGAGATGCTCCTGAGGACGCGAAACTCTGGAATGCCTCTTTACGAGGACGCCCGAACGATCATGGGTCTTCAGTCGACCGTTTGAACATCCTTCAACCGCGCACAAATTTGGCATGACTACCGCTTTGCAGAATCCCTCGAGTGCCGTGTTCCAAAAGTAAACACGGCACCGACATCTGAAACCAGAACCAAGTCTCGCGCGTGTTCCGCGCTGTGTTTTTTATTTTATATATTTTGTTTGCCCATAGTTGCTCGTTACCCGTTTCGCGTGCAGTGTAGCAAAGAGAAAAATAATTATGGTGTTTTATTTACGGCTTAGTTATGATTTCCGGTTCGATTTATAGTTTTCATGGTTATTCAAGTGGAATTAGAACAGTGTTCATAAAAACCACGAACCAAAGCGTGACCGAGGGCACGTTTCTCGTTTCGACCAATCGCTGACGCGTCTTTTGTTACGTCACGCTTCCAGGCCCCGCAGGGTCACGTGATCTCCGCTTCTGCTGGTTTCTCCCGCAACGCTGGGGGCGTCGCCTCGATCGATCACGGTACAATAATTACCGCGACTGTTTAATTGATTTGTGCGGCACACAAGCGCCGGTTTCGGCTGAAATTTGGGCAACGTGGCCTGAGACGTGCCGGGAACCCAAGTCAATCGCCAAAAAAATATCCGAAATTGCCTTCATTGTCCCTTTAACGTGTACCATGCAGTAGTGAGCGCATGACCGCACGCCGGTATGATGCTCATCCAGATTGAAACAAGCAGGAGTGGGGATTGAGTTCGGAGAATGCCTGGGTTCTACAGCATAAGCTTTCACTTCACGTGCTCCAAGCTGCGGTGCATCAACTCTTTCCTGACCACACTTATAGAGCGTCAATCACCTGTGATCGACAAGTGCAAATCTGTTTCAGAACTCCCACAGAGCTCCCTCACTCGTGCACCATCTTGTAGGTTGTTTGAAGACTGCAGTTTTCCTCTCTGCGTTTCACTTTCCGTTTCCACGTGGCAGATATTTTAAGCTGAGCATCACATTGACATCGTTGACAGCCATGGCCGCTTCCACGGGTCTGGCGTGCGCTCGGAAGTGCTCCAATTTTCGAAAATCCTCCATAAATTTTTTTGACTCGAATAGCAGCATTGGGTCTGATGATGAAGCCATACCATCATATTTCAGGTCTGATGACCTTTGCTTCACCACATTGAGGAACTGCTTAGCTCAAAGTCATGTTAGTTGTGAGGTTTGATTTGAGTTTTGGTAGCTCAAAGCCTTTTTAATGCAAAAGCATTAACTGTCCTATGGAGCGAACTGACGTCATCACCTTTGAAGCCGCGCCAAACGACCCCTTCCCCTGCCCCAATGTCGTCTGTAGCAGAAATCTGATGGATAGGCTTCCATTGGCTGGCGCACATCATCAAGGAACGAGGCTCCCATTGGCTCTTGTGCGGCGTAGTTCCAAAAAACTGCCACCAGAGAAGCCCTCTCCATGGCGGCGCAGCGCACGCAGCAGTCCAGCGAAGTGTGGCAATGTGGTCCTGGCCACAGCCCGCTCGGGCAAACTCCAAAGAGGTTGTACGGCCGAGCTCAGTGCGGCGCAGCCACTTCACGAGATCGCGCGCTCGACCGTCGGCCGCTACCTCGGCAGTACTGAAACGTGGCCGTCCACCCCACTACGCCGCAGATGAACTAAGAAAGCGGAAAAACGACATTCGTGCTTTCGCATTCACAACTTATAAGAAATGCCTCAGTGACCTCGGACTTTTTTAGCAAGAACTTTAGTTCTTGCAGAGCTTTTTGATGTAAAAATAGAAAGAATTTCATATATTTCTTTTTTTTTTTTTTATTCTTTTTAGATATAGCCATATCTTTACCCAGCTTGAACCAATTTTCAAAAAAACAAAATTGTGTTTGACGAATTAAAATTTGCTTTAGAATTCACATCTATGTTTTCACGCTTACATAATTCAAAAGCCCGTGTATTTAGCTTCTTTTCTATGTATGGCATCGTATTGTAAACCATTTAGTTTCCTCAGAAAAAAAAATGTAACGAAAAGCCACACAAAGCATTCATTTTTCTCCAGGGTCAGGAAAGAGCCGATGCACTCGGCCACCGATACCCCCAAAATGGTGGATTAGTTTTAGTGAATTCAGCTTAGCCCAAAACCTTCTTCGTGCCATAACCGGAGATATGCTCGCTTTCCCACGCCAGGGCGGAGTGCCTCAAGGTTAAGCTGAGCAGCGAGAGCACCATCAGGCCCGCGCCGTCGGCTCCCTTCCTCCAGGGGGCCCGGTCCCCGGGGCCGGCCCGGCTGGGCCCCAGGCGTGTGCTGAGCCCGGTGTCTTCCGAGGCCTTGTCCCCCGACTCCTCTAGACTGGGACCCAATGGGGAGGGTGCACAGGCCCCTAAGAGCAAGCTGCTGGTCAGCGGCAGTGACGGCTACACCCGCGAGGAGATCGAGGTGCTCAGGTAGGTGTCGTTACTTTTTTCCCTATCCTTTCAACCCTTTGAGTGCCACACCCGAGTGTGCTCGGACACTTTTCCGTGTGGCTTCGTTTTTGGTTTGCTCCCTGCCCCTGCCAACTGGGCTGTCATTGTTTTTTACATGTAGGGGCATGTACGAGCAAACAATGAAAGCTATGGTGTCCCTTTATGATGGTATGTCATTTTTTTAGGCGGCTTCTGTTTCAGTATACGCTCCTCCGTTGTTGCAGAATGGAAAATCTGTGTCGTTCAACCTCGCGCTTCATGGAGGACACAGACATCTAGAAATTACTAATTGACTCGATATCTGACGACTGAAAATAAGGAAGTTACAGTTTTGAATAAACGAAGACAGAGTAAGGCCGCTACATACCATAGTACCGTGTCTCGAAAAGTACAATACCGAAAATATATCGCAGGTTGTAGGCGTGCAAACATTGATTAACTTTTTGCGCATGAAATAGTTTGTCTTTTATAATTAAACATTCTTCATGCAACATGTAATACATACAGGGTTACTGAGACCAAAAAATTGCATTTGGCATGTGGAAAAAAAAAATCATGGCACCCAAAGGGTTAAGTTTTCTCCTGTATTGGTAATGGATACTGTGGTCAATCAATCAGTAATGCAGTCAATCAGTCAATTTATAACTCTCTTAATCGGCCGATCAATCAGCCTTCATTTATTGCACTTGTGAGGAGCTTGAGGTGCTTGGTGTCATTGTTGGTCTCTTCCTTCTCTTCTTAAGACTTTTCTTTAAGGAGCATTACCGGTGGGGTATTGGTGAAAGGTACACTGTGGTCAGTCACTCAATAATTTGGTCAATCAGTCCACTGGTAAGTCCCTGAATTGGCCATTCAATCAGTCTTTATTACACTCGCGAAGTTATTGGGGGCTTCGTTGTTCGTCTCTTTTGTCAAAGACCTTTTCTTTGAGAGCACTACTGGTGGGGTATTGGCAATGAGCATGGCAGAGAGGGTCACTGTGACAAATCCATGAATAAATGATCTAATGAATTAATCCACTCGGCAGCAAATAAATTGGCCAATCAACAAGTCTTCATTTATTACACTCACAAGGACATTGAGGTGCTTCTTTTGTTTGAGACCACTTCAAGAACATTACTGGCATGATATTGGCAAATGGGAAGATGGAGGGTCTTGCCAAGGCCAGTTAATCAGTCAAAAATAATTTGGTCAATTCATTCATTGGCCAATCACTTAATTGGCCAATTAGTGAGATTTTAATAACTCATCATCTTTATTAATATGCACCCAACACAAGCCTGTGCATGCATCTCTAATGATCTGGCATACTAGACATGACGTATTTTATAAAGAACAGTATATTAAGATAATCTATAATGATTTATCTATGATACAGGCTTCTTAATAAGCTAATAAAGCAGGCATTTGTCAAGGTGTGCTGCGTATGAGAATTTTTATGTGCGGACAAGGTACCAGGTGGTGACTATGATACAGGTGCGGACTATGCACCAAAGGCAAATTAACTAAGAAAAAAGAAAGATTTTTTATTCGAAATTTGTTTTTATAGCGAAGCTGTTTTACGCAAGGATCTGGGAAAAAATATGTATGCGGATGTTGACATTGTTGACAGAAAACTCCCCATTGGTCGTGGGAAGTATGAATATATAAAAATTAAAAAAAGGGGCAATCAGTGTGAGTCAGCCTTCCTTAGCATTATTAGATAGTGAGCTCTTGATCCCTTGTTATCATCTCTAGGCATCGTCCTCGAGGTCATCCTAGAAGTCATCCTTGAGGTTGTTCGAGAGGTCATCTTAGGCGTCGTCCTTGAGGTTGTCTTCTAAATGTCGTCCTAAAAGTCGTCCTCCAGGTCGTCCTAGAAATCGTTCTTGAGGTCGTCCTCGAGGTCGCCCTAGGCATCGTCCTCGAGGTCGTCTTAGAAGTCGTCCTAGGTATAGTCCTAGAGGTCGTCCTAGAAGTCGTCCTCGAGGTCGTTCTAGAAGTCGTCCTTGAGGTCGTCCTAGATGTTGTCCTCTAGGCCTCGTCCTCTAAGCCGTCCTTGACGTTGTACTCTAGGCATCATCCTAGGCGTCGTAAAGGTAACAGCTTCGCTGGTCCCCTATCTTCTTGTGAAGTATAAGGGCTCTACAATATTTTTTTCGGAAATTGTTCTCTGGCTTGTTTGTATATTGCTCCGTTCATTGCATGTTCGACTGTCTTAAGGTAGTCCGCTCCTTGAGGCCTTCCTTGAATCATCTTTCTTTACTCACCCCCCACCCCCTAGGAAGACGTCCCTGATCAACGGGCGGGAGTATGTCCCTTTCCTGGCCACAGATCGCCAGGACCGCTTTGCCTTCAAGCTCCCGTTCTGCGACCCCGAGGGGAAGCTGTCCCTCTCCCCCAAGCAGCGCGACTCCTTCAGCCACTGGGTGCGACCAGAAGACATCTGCTACGACCCCAAGGTCATTGAGCTGGTCGACTGCTTCAGCATCAGGCAGGTCGGCACATGTTCTTTCTCTCGTCCTCCTTGCTCAGCTGTTGTCTCTTTCGAGATCTTAATCTTACCCAAATCAAACCTAACCTATCCTTAATGCGGGTTTACACATTTGTGTTTGACTGTAACTGAGCATGTCGTGATTCCTCGTAACCGCTTGACATTGGTCTGCCTAGATTACAGAGTGTTTTCAACTGCTCGATCGGGGTCCCGTGGTTTGTGGGCCGCGTTTGCAATGCGAGCTGCGAGGAAGCGAAGAAAGTGTTGGTCATCCGCAATTGTCCTCGCAAGTCTATGCCTCTCCGCCCATTTTCCTCCTCGCCACGTGACGACGTAAATTAAATTTAAAATTCTCTCCTTGGCTTGAGTTGCTCTCTCTCTCTTAAATCTATAGCGTATTTACTCGAATCTAACGCGCACCTTTTTTCCGTGGAAATAGGCCCAAAAATTGCAAGCGCTAGAATCGAGTGCGACCCAAAACTGCGCTACAATGTCAACATCGACCTTTTAAAATGGCCACTCTATTATGCGCTGAGAAGCTGAGGCTTAGAGCGTAGCCAGCGTTTAGCGTAGTCGTGTGTTTCTCGCGTTCGTATCAGCATGGAAGTTCCCACTGCAAAGACTCGCCGCATTCACCATGATGCTGGATTCAAAAGAAAAGTGATATTGTGCGCGGAGAGCGGTGGAAATTGGGCCGCATCACGTGCGTTTAGTGTTCCAGAAACTTGCGTTGCTGCAGGACTTCGCCGGACGGGCGAAAGATGCGTGGTGCACGATCCCGTCTGCCATGGTTATCAAGGCCTTCAAGAAGTGCGGAATTTCGAACGCTATGGACGGCACCGAAGATGAAATGCTTTGTGCCGTTGACAGCGATAAGGAGTCGTCCAACAGCGATGACGAGTGATGCATACCGCCCCGCGGGCGCTGCCCCGGACCGGCGTCGTGATGACGACCTTGCCGGCGAGAGACAGCGCCGTTCATTTCATCGCAAGATTGAAGCATTTGGAATAAACCTTCGTTGTTCTAAGTGACAAAAAGTTTCATTTCTGTATCCAACCTACAAAATCTGGTGCGCATACAATCAAGGTCATCGCATCTTTTTTTTTTCTTTTTTTTCGGAGCTCGAAAAATGGGTGTGCGTTACAATCGAGGGCGCGTTAGATTCGAGTAAATATGGTACTCTACTTAACACGCCGGCACACTGCTCTCGTGAAGTGGCCACCAATGGCTATCTAGGAGCCGTTTCGCTCAGCCAATGGGAAAATTGGCATTTCTTTTGCGTTTGTTTGCGGTTATAGACATTGCCGGGCTCCTTAATGCTTTCGCATTAAAAATGGCTTTCCAAAAGTACAATGATACATTGTCCTGAATGAACTGTAGTAGAGTGGTAAGCTGGGCGAGTTGGTAGACGTTGAACATGGTTAAAATTGGCGCACAAAAAGACAAGGACAAACAAGGAAGGAACACAGAACGCGCGCCTGTCTGTGTTCTGTGTTCCTTCCTTGTTTGTCCTTGTCTTTTTGTGCGCCAATTTTAACCATGTTCCTGAATGAACCTTGACGATATAAGCGACAAGACCCTTTTTTGACGATGGTCGGAGATTTGAAAGATAACTGTGGTGGCATTTCCCCAAGACCATTGACCCTGTGCGCTGACCAGGCAGAGCAGGAGGCAGGGCAGGAGGCAGGGCAGGAGGCAGGAGGCAGGGCAGGGCAGGGCAGGAGGCAGGGCAGGAGGCAGGGCAGGAGGCAGGCAGGGCAGGAGGCAGGACAGGGCAGGAGGCAGGGCAGGGCAAGGCAGAAGGCAGGGCAGGAGGCAGGGCAGGGCAGGAGGCAGGAGGCAGGGCAGGGCAGGAGGCAGGAGGCAGGGCAGGGCAGGAGGCAGGGCAGGAGGCAGGGCAGGGCAGGAGGCAGGGCAGGACAAGGCAGGAGGCAGGGCAGGAGGCAGGGCAGGAGGCAGGGCAGGGCAGGAGGCAGGGCAGGGCAGGAGGCAGGGCAGGGCAGGAGGCAGGGGCATTGGCACATCAAAATTCCGAGTTTATCAGATAAATCCGAATTGACCAAAATTTTACCAGTGAGTGTTTTTTGGAGTTTTTAGGATTTATCCAAAAACGCTGAACCTTACTTATAGATGGCGCCAGAGCACTGGAGTGTTAAGCGATTTTTAGAGGACACAACTAATTCGGTCACAGTCAAATTCTATTGTATGAACCAGCCTTTATCTACCGTAAACAACCGAGCAAGCGCCCACCCAAGAGTTGGAGATAATCACGAAAAAATGGAGACGAGCGAAGGGCCGTACGGTAGGGTAGGCCCTTGTTTGACCCATTGGAATGATAGGGGAGCAGTAGTAGTATATGGGGTCTGGCGGAGTCCCTAACTTTTAGTGCAGCCACACCACTCTCATCAAGCCTGCTTCTCTCCGGCGCTTTCACATCAAGCTTGACCGCTTCGCACCGGCACACGCGTGTAAAGCTTTGTCTCCTTGCATCGGCTTCTTGTAGAAACAGCTGATGCAGAAAGATACCTCGGCGGGCTCAGAAGTTTGCTGGGGTGGGCACTCAATATCCTTTGCTTGTATTTGAAAGGTTTCAAAAGTAAGGAATGAGCACTTATTGTGAAATGGGTGCATGCTCAGTATTTTATGGTAACCTTGCCTGACACAGTAGTCCAGCCAAACTATGAACCTAAAGCTAACCTAATATAATTTAACTCATCCCAACCTAACTTTTGTCTCTCACTCGTACAGTAACTTTCTGGTTGGTCAGCTGCCATTATATGGGATGTTGCTTGACTGCTTTCTGATGAACAATATGTTGCTCTTTATGTGAATGTGAATCTTTTAGGTTGGGAAGCTTGCAGTGTATGGGAACTCATGATCTAAAGTTGTTTTCTCAGATCAAACTCAAAGCTACGAGAGCAGAGTGTGCGGCCCACCCTATTTATACCTGCCTAGGTAGAGCATTTCTCACGAAGTTGAGTGCTTGGTCATGACTCATTGCATCTAGATTCAAGACTTTTGTTTCTTTTCATTTTTTACAAATGCATGACAGAGGCATTTGCGCCTTCAAAATGGCTGGCTACATTACTTCAGGAGATAGCAATGACGCGATTACTAGAACTCAAAGGAACTCGCAAATCGTTTATATATTCTGCTGTCCTTTCATGCCTGTGGCAGGCATCTTTTAGTGACCACAAAATCTTGAGCTTTGGGGTTTCCATATGGCCACATTTGCCCTGTATTTGCAGAAATGGCACCTTTTTGTTATCTCTTGGTGTGTACAGAAGGAATTCTTTATCTTGGGATGCTGAAAGGCTGTGGGAGATGCTGGGTTGGATTGATGACAGCTTGAGCTCTAACCTCCCCTGCAGACGGTGGTTTCCGACTGCTCTTTCGTGGCTTCCCTGGCAGTGAGTGCTCTGTATGAGAAAAGGTTCAAGAAGAAAATTATCACCAGGTGAGGCTGAACATTTCTCATTACAAATATTTAACCAAGTCTTACAGAAAGAAGTTATTAATGTCAAAAAAGGGCATTCACTTAGTACTCACATTCCTCGGTGCAATGAGCTCGAACATGCCATTGGTATTTGTCCCAGTTCACTCACGCGGTCTAGCGTTGTGTACTAAGCTTCACCGTGCAACATGGTGCTGGACATACCGTAAAATCCCTTAAGGACGCCCCCTCCCAAGAGATCGCCCATCCCGTTTCTTTTGCTAAATATCTGTAACATGAAAATTCCGGAACATCGCCCACCCCTTGATTCCCGTTGGACATCAAGCGATGTCCGACGGGAACCGCGCATCAACGGCGCTATCTGCGGTACTGGCACGTCCGAGAAGCGAGTTCATAGCGGGTTCCTGCTTTTTTGTCTGCGATCTGCGCTCATGATATCGGCTTCCATAGCACGCGCGTTTTCCCGCGTGTATATTGCATTGTGAAATGCGGATCTGCTGCGTTCGTGATTTGCGGTATCCGTTCCAGAGTTTGTGTCGGATTCCCGTGTTTTCGTCCGCGCTCTACGCGCGCGATATTGATTTTTAGCTGTAACGTACGCGAGCTGTTTCAGTGTGCATATTGCATCAGTGAAATGCGGTTCTGCTGCGTCTGCGATCTGTGGTATTTGTTTCCGTGACACGTGAGTATGTAGCGTATTCCTGCGTTTTTGTCCGTGATCTGCATGTGCGATATCGGTTTTCATGACAGGCAAGATTCTAGCGGGTTCCCGCGTCTTTATTGCACCATGAAACTTGAATCTGCTGCGTCCGCGATCTGCGGCATACGTTCCCGTGAGATAAGAGTTCTCGGCGGGTTTCTGCGAGTCCTTCGCACCGTAAAATGCGAATCTGCTGCGTGGGCCACTTGCTGTATTCTTTCCCGTGACACAGGAGCTTGTAGCGAATTCCCGCATGTTTATCGCATCGTGAAACGCGAATTTGCCAGTGTCCGCGATCTGCAGTATCAGTTCCCGCGTCACGTGGTTTGTAGCGGGTGCCCAGGTGCTTATCATTAATTTTTGATAAACTTTTGCTGTGGCATCCCCAAAGATAGCCCACCCCATGTTTTTCACCATTTATCTCTTCATTTTGGGTGGGCCTCCTTACGGGAATTTACGGTAGGTGTTTTACCACACTCATAAATTCAACAGTTAAATGAAAAAAAAAAAAAATTATGATCACATGCATGCTGTGTTGTGCTCTGTACGTTGTGGGGAACTCTGAGCAGAGAGTAGAGCATTGAGAAAATTCAAATAACTGGTTCTGGAATGCCCGCAACGCCATTTGGCTAAGGCTAACTTCAAGATTAGTAAAAAAATTGCTCCATCTTCCAGAGGGGAACCATGGGGTGATGCGGAGCATCGGGGTGGTGCTGACGCTTGCTTGCGCCAACCCACTAACTGACGGGACTGTTGCTTCCATCACACTTCATCGGAAGAACGGAGTGAAGTGGAGTCAACAGCGGTGAACTGATGTAGCACGAGTAACTTTGAAAGTCTAATCAGACCGCACGGTAAGGCGGCGCAAAATGCCCTAACAGCGCTTGCAGGTTTCCTCGTCAAGACCGGGCTGGCCGGCGAAATCTAGGCTGCAACGGACGCGAGCAGTCGGGAAATGCTAGCTGACGACAGCCGCGGAGTTGCGGGGAAAGCTCACCCCACTAGAAAGGCCTGGCCTGGTGCTGCGACCCGCGCGCCGAAAACTTTCCTCCTTTCCCTCCTCCGGGGAAACACGGTTTTGCCTCAGACCCCGCCCCGGTCACGTGATGGGGAACGCGCAGCGTGCTACCGCTCACACTTGAAGGAGAGGAGACTAGAGGAGGAGAGTTGCGCATGCGTAGTGTGAGTGCGGACTACGACGCCGACGCCGCGGGACATAGACCCGAGCAAGAGATGCTCCGCATCTAAACAAAAATGCCTCCCAAGCTTGCTCTACTACACAATGCTATGAGAGAAAGTCAGCTTGCTAGAAGCTTGCAAAACTGTAGCATATATGCTTGCAACGGGCATTCCAGAAATAAGCACAAATTGAAGTCATTTTGAATTTGTGTTACAATTTTGAGTTTCTTTGAGGATCTCTGAGTGTCCACGAGTCCGGACGCCTTCTTTCCTCTTTACTGCTTTTCTTTTTGATTGCAGCATCATCTACCCCCAGAACAGGCAGGGCCTGCCTGTATACAATCCCTGCGGAAAGTACACCATCAAGCTGAACATCAATGGGGTTCCCAGAAAGGTGAGATGCAGGTTGGAAAAATGCCCTTACAGCAATGAATTTCCAAAATGCAAGCATACTGACTGTGGTTGTGCAAGATCGCTTCAGATCCTCAACCTAAATTACTTGGCTTTCTAGACTTCTACACAAGCAGGTCTGTGAAATAGCTATGCAAAATCACTTTTACAGCGGTGCTGTTAAGGGCTAGTTTCCCCAGTATCGTGTCCGGTACCTAAACAAATGTCGACACCCGTGGCCGGCACAACACTCTGGTTGCCGCCGTTGCTCATAGATGGCGGTAGCTGTCCAGAGTGTTGTGTTTGCCGGTTGTCTGCTTGCCGCTGTCGCTCATAGATCGCGGCAACATCTCTTCAGGAGGAAGAAGAGCGGGAACGGAACGAGCGGCTATGTGCGCAGCAGCGCGAATGGTTTCGCAATTGCCGCGATGCCGCTATCGCCTAAAGTTACACTGCGTCAAGCGCTTCAGATTCCCTTGCGAAAGAAGAGCAGATCGCTTGCCTGGAAAGACACTGCCGAGAACAGAAGCTACAGCTCCGCTACTTTTCCTTCTTCACCAGAGTGGAAAGGCTGAAAGTTTTTTAGGGGCGAAGCTCCTTAAGGGCTAGCCATGTCCGGCGTCCGATGCTCGTGCTCCTGCTTGTGAGCTCACGTGCTCACGTGCTCGTGCAGGGAAAAAAAAAAAAAAAAAAAAAAAGATGAAAAAAATTATGAACAAAAAAAAAAATGTTTGTGCAGTCGACAGGATTCGAACCTGTGCGGGGAGACCCCAATGGATTTCTAGTCCATCGCCCTTAACCACTCAATCACGACTGTGGGACGAGCAGGGGGCTCTGAGATGTGGTAGTAACTCGAGAGCTGGGGATGTCATGGATGAAACGTTGCATGTAGCCGCTCAACGTCTATACAGGAGAGGGCGCTGCAGTCAAATGCGTATATAATCGCGTTAAACTTTGCATGCATTGGCTCAAGGTTTATAGACGAGAGGGTGCTGCGGTCAAATGCTCAAATGCGTATATAACCACGTTCCATACCACACATTCTCTCTCTGACGTGGATGAAAACGAACGAAAGGCTCGGCATGCTGCGACTCAGCGTCTACGCAGACAAGCACCACCAGAGCTTTGCCCCAATCAACATCATTCACCACGTGAAGATGCGGTCAATTTTTGATATGTACCTCCTTGCACCGGCCCACTAGTTCTTTTCACGAAAAAAAAAAAGAGAACCCTTTGGTGTCTGCTGCAATTATAAAAAGGTTGACACTGATTACATATTTCATTTTATTTCATTTATTATTTCCTCAGGGCCCGAAGGCATTACAAAGGGGAGTGGGCGGTTAACACATAAAAGTAACATAGTTGAGTGAGGCAAAAAGAAAAAAAAAAAACACGCCCTGTGCAACGTTTGTTAAAAAGTTGGTAATAACAGTTTTAAAATCAACAGTGTTAGTTATTGAGACTACTATATGTGTGGGAAGGCGATTCCAATCAATGGCGTTCTGAGGTAGAAAAGAGGCATTAAAAGTGGAGGTGCTGCAATGGGGAATCCCGTTTGCCAAGTTACTACAGTTAGATGGAGCATAGAAGACCATCAAAGTGTGGTCAGCTTTGGGTTTCGAACAAAGGGTTCATCAACAAATGTTAAGAGATGGTGGGCAATGCAAAACAAGATGTAAAAAGGCTTTGTATTTTCACAGTATGTTAAAATAAAAAAAAATTGACCGCATCTCCACGTGGTGTATGATGTTGATTGGGGCTTCTTGTGCTTTTGCATCTTTTCTACATATGTATGAAGTCTGAAAGCATTCTACAAGCTTTTTTTATTGATATAGCAGGCAATCTAATTCTAGTCTCTTATCATGTTTTGGGGCGTACACCATGCAGTGCTTTAGATGTCTGCGTAAAGAAACTTCCTAATTTTTTACAGCTTGTCTGTAGCCAAACTTGATTTCCCATTCCTATTTCTTTTGAAATTGACACTAGTAACTTGGATATGCCCATTTGAATCCTGACATCCACTGTCATTTTTCATTCTCAAAGCATCTCTGAATTGATCATCAAGAGTTACTATTACTACACAGTGTATCTCTAAATGCTAGTTACATATACAATATCTCTATGATACAGCATACAGGGCTCTAGTTCGTCCTAAACTTGAATATGCAGCTTCTATTTGGAACCCCGGTATCACCCTTGCATTAGCTGTCGAATCTATTCAGAATCGTTCAGCCCGTTTCATACTTTCGAACTATCATCGTAAAGCCAGTGTAACTTCCATGATATTGTCCCTCTCTTTGCCTGATCTCTCTTTCCGAAGAAAAATATCTCGTCTATGTTTATTTCTCAAGATTTATTACTCTAACCCTGCTCTCCGTCAAGCATTCTTTTTAGAACCATTGTACATATCATCACGTGTAAACTATGACCTAAAGGAGGTGCTGCAATGATTCCCCATTGCAGCACCTCCACTTTTAATGCCTCTTTTCTACCTCAGAACACCATTGATTGGAATCGCCTTCCCGCACAAATAGTCTCAACAGCTAACACTGTTGATTTTAAAACTGTTATTACCAACTTTTTAACAGACGTTGCACAGCGCATGTTTTTTTTTTTTTTTTTTCCTCACTCAACTATGTTTGCTTTTATGTGTTAACCGCCCACTCCCCTCTATAATGCCTTCGGGCCCTGAGGGAATAATAAATGAAATGAAATATGTAACCAGTGTCAACCTTTTTATAATTGCAGCAGACACCAAAGGGTTCTCTTTTTTTTTTTTCAAAATACAATACAATTCTTGCAATAAGGGGCAAGACCAAAAAAGTGGAGAGCAAAGCTTATAGAGAACAGAGCGAGCATACAGGTAGCAAATATCGCCTGTTGAGGAAGAAATAGTAAACATCCCATTTGTGTTTTCTTCCTCTGTGTGAGAGCCCATTGAGTTTTCCCACATTGCTGGCTCAGCAAGTGGTGTGGTCGATGGAAATTAATGCTTTTGCATGCACATTTTATTTTCTTATGAAATTTGTTTTTCTGGATGCCCTCGTCTGGCGCAGGTGGTGATAGATGACCAGCTGCCCATGGGAAAGCGTTCAGAGCTGCTCTGCTCATACTCGAACAACAAGAACGAATTCTGGGTCTCTCTCCTGGAGAAGGCCTACATGAAGGTCATGGGAGGATACGACTTTCCTGGCTCCAATTCCGTGAGTCTTGTTTTTTTCTGTTTGTCCACTTGCCAACTCAAAACATCTTCAGGGCTGAAAATTGTTGCCTTTCTCTCTTCGTGTGTGTTAGTGGGAGAGGGGAAAAGTACCCCTTGTACAAACTTTGGTGAGAGGGGACAGGGTAGGAAGTAGTTGGCACAGAAACAACAATTGGGACCACTCAGTGATGTGCCTTTAGATTTGACAGATGTAGCACTGCAATCACAAACTTCTGTGGGGGATGTCACCTGCTATGGTTTCCCTTCTCCCTTCTTTTAAGTCAACACTACACAAACAAGGATCAAAGCCTCTGGGTATCAGTTGCACTGGCTAAATTGCCCTTTTGTGGTATTGAAACCAGGACTCGTTGGACTGATATAGATGTTGGAAAGTACTGTGAACAGTTTCATGGAGCTCAAACTGACTTTGTGTTGCAAAGTACTACAAACTTTACCTCATTGGTGAAGCATAATTCATGAACAGGAAATAAATGCGCAGGATATAGTTCTGCACTGGGAAGAGATCGACAACAAGCAAGGCACCACAACTGTTTATCTTTTTTCTGCTGTCATGTCACTTTGAGCGTGTGTCCTCCATTTTTCTACCTCTTTTGGTTATGGGCCGCTTTTTGTGCTTTGTCACCTTTTGCATTGTTTTTTCACTTCTCCGTTCTTCGAACCTTACCCCACAAATAGTCGTGTCTCATTATTATGGACGCCTCCATTTCCCAGAAAAATCATTCATAGTGCGAGTCGTCCATAATAACGAATCAGGGTCAGAACACACATCAAAGAGCGTGGCAAGGGGGCTTTCGCTGTGAACCACCTCAAGGAAAAAATTCCGCCCTCCCTCGTCATAACCTTATCTACACTCCGTTTCACAATAACTAGGCAAAGAGCGAATGCTACAGCTCCCTCGAGCCAATCAGAGTGATGGAGGTGAAACACGTGACAGCCCTCACCAGCTTTTATTAGGCACTTGTTCTCAAATATTTCGAGCACGCAGGTGACTGTTTTGGGCATAGAACAAGCATGTTTTCACAGATGAGAATGAATAAAGCAGTACTTACTTTTTGAAAATCGGACTATATTACGTGGCATTTAATTTATTTTGATCGTACGTGCACAGGGAGTTACTGATCCAGTGTTACTGCATAGTTCTTGCCATCTCTCTTGGTTTTCCAGATGTCCTTCATTTGTTTGGCACGTATATCCCCCATGCTGAAAAGTCCCAACATCATGTTTGTGCTAACAGTGTCCGACAGTGCACATATACAGGGCGTTTCTTTTTATTCTTTCAGATTTGCTCAAAAAAAGCCGTGAAAGCTACACTTATGCGGTTTGTGCAGGTGAATTATACGTCCAGGGGGACATAGTATAGGGAGATAGTTGCAACTATCAGTCGGCTAATTAAGTAAAATTTGTTAATTAACTTTTTAATTAGTGAAAATAGACATATAGTTCCAATTAGAAACTTGCTGAGCGTCATCGAAAACCACTAAATCAACTCTCTTTTCAAGGATATAACGCCGGGGCAGCATTTTACGGCGTTCTGTAAAAACGCTCCATTTGGACGAGTTTCTAGATTTCGGTTTTTCATTGGAGTGCATCTTTGCACCCGCGGTCCTGCTCCCCAGTGGTCGCGGCGCAAAACCACCTCCTCGCCTCCCTCGTGGAATGGAGGGAAGTAGGGCGCACACGTGTGTTGCGCGTCTCAGCCACTGGGGACCAAGACCGCGGGTGTGTAGATGCACTCCGATGAGAAACCGAAATCTAGAAACGCGTCCAAATGGAGCGTTTTTACAGAACTTCGTAAAATGCTGCCCCGGCGTTATATCCTTCTAAAAAGAGTTGATTTAGTGGTTTTCGATGATGCTCAGCAAGTTTCTAATTGGAACTAAATGTCTATTTGCACTAATTAAAAAGTTAATTAACAAATCTTACTTAATTAGCCGACTGATAGTTGCAACTATCTCCCTATACGCCTCGCAAGTGGGCTCATTTTCGTCTTCTGCGCATGAGAAAGGAAGTAGCGGTGACATCAGAACGCCGAGCCCTGATTGGCTGATCGCGACCCCCCTATCTGAGCGTCGTCTGCTCCTTTGCAACGTCGTCTGCTCGCAACGTTGTCTGCGTCTGTCTTACCTTTCCTGCGACTTTCGGAAGTGCAGGTCTTTACGAGCGAGCTCGACTTCGCCTTTCAGAGAGGGCAGACGAAATAAATCGAGCGGTACGTTGTTTTTAACAACTAGCAGACGCGCATTAAGGAGCGAAGTCAAAGGACTCACTGGCGAGGTGTCCCGAGGCGCCGAGGTTTGTTTGCTAGGAACCGAGAGTGAGCGTGTTAGTGTCCGCAAGTTCCCTCCCAAATACTTTTTCCCTCGTTTCGTGTGCGGCGAGATTCCTCACTCTTTAACGGCGTCGGCGGGTTGGCGCAGTTAACGTCGTCTGCTTTACGTCTGCTAGTCAAAGCGATGGCTGCTTTACCTTTCCTGCGTCTGTCGGAGATTCACCGCTTTTTCACCGGCGAGAGTTGCCGCTGCCTCGGAAAACAAGGAGATGACAAGAGGAAGAGATTGAAGAGTTCACAAGGGTCGCGCGGGCATATTCCATTCAGCACGCCAGCAGGTCGGGGGCAGACGGTCTTGGCCAAGGACCGTCGGAGCACCGCTGTGCCTGCTAGGCCTATCTGACGAGCTCGCTTACTCGGGGTCGGTGGAATCGTGGCCGTTGGAGCATTTCCCGGGTGTTTGTGGATCCAGCGTTCTTGTTCGTCGTGGTTTATTTCAAGTACTTTTTACTTTATTTCTTGCTGCTTGCAGTCGGGACGCGCGAGAAGAGCACGTACAAAAATAAACGTCCGTTGATCGTCGCGACCCAGTAACTGAGCGACGCTGTCGGCCATGCTGAGTTGATCGTCGTAGGATTCCGTCGTAACCTGAGCAAAACTTACGATAATTTCGTTTCGTGAATTCGAATTTGTTCTCACGTTTTGTCTTACGCACTCTTTTGGCGTAAGATGGTTTTGTGAATATGGCCTCTGCACTTCCGCAAGTCGCAGGAAAGGTAAGACAGACGCAGACGACGTTGCAAAGGAGCAGACGACGCTCAGATAGGGGGGTCGCGATCAGCCAATCAGGGCTCGGCGTTCTGACGTCACCGCTACCCCCTGCGCAAGAAGCAGACAAACTTGCCCTCCGCATACTATGTCCCCCTGGCCGTATAACTCACCTGCACAAACCGCATAAGTGTAGCTTTCACGGCTTTTTTTTAACAAATCTGAAAGAATAAAAAAAAAACCTGTATGTATGAAGCCGTTTTACCACCGTATTTAATGCGATGAATTTGAAAGAAAAACGCCATAACTGACCAATTAGTTTGTCTGCCTGACTGAGAAATGTTCCAAGCTACCTAGTATGTACAAATTATTCAGGATATTTGCTCTTATAATTCAGTACAGGAAGAAAATGCACTCACATTTTCCATAGAAATGCATTACTGGAAGTCAGTTTTCGACTTGTTGCTGTCTGCTTCAATTTGCGACAGCACACTAGCGCCAGTTGGACCTCCAGCATACATTATAATAACTTTATGGCTTGAACACTCACGCTTGCTTACAATTAATTGCCTTCTTGCAATCTATTAAAGGACACATGCAAAGGAAAAAACATTTTTTTTAAACAGCCTGGATGGAAAAAGTATGTTATAAAACTGAATTTACACAGAAGAAAGAAAATTTTTAGAGCTATATTTACGGCGCAAAACGAATTTGTAGTTGGCGCCCGTGGGAGCCGCCGCTGGTCATGGGGTAGACCTGTGTGCCGCCGCGCTGTGTCGCCGCCGCCTGCAAAGTTACGTCCGCCGCCGCATGCTGAGCGTTGTGCGCCACCGCTTCGACGCATTTCTCCACGCCGCCGCCTGCCATCGACGCGCAAGTTCGTCTGCTTTGGAGCGCCGCCGCCGTTATCTGACCGGCGCACAAGGTCTATCACGTCTGCTTGCGCTTTTTCAGGAGCTTCCTTTGGGCTCTAAAAGTTACTTATTAATCTTTGTTTTTTTGTTGCACTTCAAACGAAGATGAATAAGTAACTTTTCGAGACCATAGGAAGCTTCCGAAAGAGCGCAAGTACCATCGTGACAAATAGGGGCTAGTCACGTGATAAATATGGGCACTTTTCCGAGGCGCCCGCGGGCGCCAACTACAAATTCGTATAGCGCCGTAAATATAGCTCTAAAAATTTTTATTTTTCGTTGTAAATTCGTTTTATGACTTTCTTTCCCCAACCAGGATGTTTAAAAATAAAAGTTTTTTTCCTTTGCATGTGTCCTTTAAGACAGGAGAACACACTGGCACTCTGGCGCCATCTATGAGGTGACCCGGAACTGCATTTCGCCCGAGTGAAGGTTTTGAGGTATTTGCCAGATGAAATGTACATATTATCTGTGTGAAACGGTTGTTTATAATATTCTCAAAAGATTTCTGAGCCAATAGCGGAAGAAGAATTATGCTAAAAAGAAATAGGAAATATTTGGAGACACTGAGTGTTCCACGGCTGCCCTGTGGATCTCAATGCTCCCCGGGGACGTTTTTTTTAATGCGAAAGCATTAACTCTCCCATGGAGTGAGCCGATGTCATCAGCCGCGCCAAATGGCAGATAAATTCTTGAAGCCGCTATCCGAGGCATCCCAGCTTTGGAACCATGCAGAAAGCTACGCAAACTGGCAGTAATATGAAGCCGCTGCGCGTCGTTTCAATTAGCGCCACCCCATGGTGCTGCGTGTCCGCAAGGCAGCGGCTCCACCACTTTACGCCCAAGGTCATCGCGGTGAGGAGTGCACGCGCGCTCGATTTGTGACGCAAGACGCCGCAGACGAAATAAGGGAGCGGAAGAACGGCGTGCATGCTTTCGCATTCACAACTCATAAGAAGTGCTTAGGTGTACATTGAGCCTTTTTTAATATGCATCCTAGGATAATGATACTTCAGCTGCTTATTGTGTTGTGTCTCCTCTTTTCAAAACAGTCGTTACTTTTGATGTAGCTTTTATAGTTTGTGTTCAGCATCACAGATAATTACAAAAAAGAGGTTTTCTTGTGCACACCCTTTGTTATAGTAATTTTTCATAAGAAACATAGTACAATAGCTCATTTTTCTCCTTATGAAGTGTGGAGTGCTGACAACAAGTAAAAAATTGCGTATAAATTTCTAATCTGAAAAAACAACAACCGTGTAATGCTGCAATTTTAGAAGCCATTTAGAGGTAAGCCCAAATTTGCGTAAACATAAATTAGATATTACATTTCTCATTAGATATCGGCACTCTTGTGTATCCTCAAGGATGTGTGTGCAAAATTTCATTGGCATGCGACTACTCAAGTACCAGAAAGCAAGTGCACAAACTGTGAAGATTGCCCGAAATTGCAGTAAGAGAAAAATGCATTTGAAAGTTCAGAAGTTATATACTCCTCATAAAGCAGCTACAGTTACAAGCAATTTGGCCAGAACACAGGTGGAAGACTGTCCAGGAAGCACACAAAGTCACTAGAATTCTCCTGCACTGTAAGTAATTCCTTCGTGGTGCTGGCGACTGGAGTCCTCAAGACGAGCCTTCTTCATCACATTGCGGCGATCTGCACGTGCTTCTGCTGTCTGGCAGGCAGTCATTTGGCTGATCCGTCTTTCGTTGCGCGAGTCACTAAGCAGAAGCAATTCTTCAGGTGGAAGCACGTTGTAGGGTAGGGCAATCACTATTCCTGCAGAGCAGTTCGAGGAATGCTGAAAGCCCCTTCCGTTTTCCAGCGGACTCTCGGACAGGGGAGGCACCCACTTGATCGAACGACGTTTTAGCTAATGCCGAAATTTCACCGAATGACACTTTAGCAAATAGTCGGCCGCTGCAAAGCGGCGTTTACGGGTGGGCCAAATGGGTTAACATTTTTGTAATGATCCGCCGCAGATTGCTGCTGTGAAGCGTCGTAAGCACAGCGCAAGGGGTGGCTTAACACGCATTCCCGTTATTCGCTAAAACATCAATTCACTCAAAAGTCGCTGTTTGCTAAAACGTCCTTCGCTCATGTGATATGAACCCCTCGAACAGAGAACTCGCATGTGGGGCATGTTGCACCGCTCACAAGCATCGTCAGCGCACCGCTGTCGGTTATCATTGCACTTGCAGAGCAATCGTCGCTTGTTCGTTCTTCGTTTTTGAAGAACCCAATCTTCTTTACGGAGGCGCTCACGAACTTGAAAGCAGCGTCGATCTCATCAGAGTCGCCAGCGTCGTAGTTAGGCCTAATCGGCTGTGGGACTCAAACGTTTGCTGTTGTTCTCCTGCTTGACTTCACGTCGAGTTCCCTTGTACTTATTCTTCGTTCGGTACTTTCCAACGCGAAAAATCACGCTTTTTAGCAGTGTCCGTAGCGAATAAAATTGAGAAAATGAATGAAGAAGAAGTGGTGATTCTGGTTTGTGACGTTCCCGATGTCGGAGCAGTACGTAGGCATTCACCACATACCACAGGCTGCGCTAGCCAATGGCGGGCTCGCGAAAGTACCACGTGATTTAAAGGTCCAGTGGCGACGCTTGAAAGACGCGGTAAAGCACACTTTTTTTATGATTGGCTGCGAAAATACGAAACCAACGGACTTTCCGCGAAACGGCCGATATTTGCGTAAATTTGCGATTTCTTGAGCTACTGCCGATCACTCAAACACGTTTTTCACTAACTTGTTGTCCAAAATTTTTTTTTATATATATATATATATATATATGCAGTTAGGATGTTTAAGAATAATAAAGCAAGCACAACCAATAAATCAAAACTTTTCGAGAAAAAGCCGATTTTTCGACTTGAATTTGCCCTTAAGGCACTCGGTCGTAAACTGGTCGAGAGTGTTGCAAGCCAGCCTTAACTCTTCCACCTGCTACTGTGTCTCGCAAGATCATAATTAGCTTCGGTTAAAACATGATTCTGCATTAAAATTGTTTTGCATTCCCTTTTTGTTCCGCAGAACATCGACCTGCACGCTCTGACGGGCTGGATCCCCGAGCGGGTGAGCCTGCACGGCGGAAGAGAGGTCCCGCTGGACCGGGAGGCCCTGTTTGTCAAGCTGCTGGACCGGCACCACGAGGGGGACGTGCTGGTGACCCTGGCCACGGGCGAGCTGACAGAGGCCGAGGCCGACCGATCCGGCCTGGTGCCCACCCACGCCTACGCCATGCTGGACGTTAAGGAGGTGCTGGTAAGGAGAGCTACCGAATGCCCTTTAGAGTTGCGTGGGTTCTCATACTTCTCAATCTCGAGCAACCCCTCCTGGTTCTGGCATTGATGCGGTAAAGCATTTCGGGGGCCTACGGGGCTCGTAAACAATGATTCACATATTAGGGAGTGTTTGGCTTATAGTAGTTACACATCAGTGGATGCTAGGATATTGGCAAGGAGATTGAACTATAGGGAGTGAAGTTTCATTATCATCATCATCACCACCACAAACAATCGCTGTGTGGCAAACAACTTCGACGCCAGCACTCCCCTAGCGTACGTCGCATCGTTTCTGCGCTCGCTGCATATTTGTTCGTTGCGATATGGTGCGTACTTGCTGCGTGCTGCAGTGCTCAAAGCATGCTTTTGAACCGGGTATATGCAGCGCGGAGGACTGTAGCACGTACACGATGATGCGGACACTGTCCGCCGTCGGCTCTGGTGCAACGCTGCGCTCGATGACATGATTGCAGTTGAGCACGTCCTCTCCTTCAACGAGAAACCACTTGCTTTCGATGATGTCGTCCATGATTGTCGAAAGAGACAGGGTAACGGAAAAGTAATGCGCATGTTTTGTGAATCATTCATAAAAACACTGATGGCGCGCTGGCCACACACGATCCACTGCATGTGGCCGACACGATGTGGCTGGCCCAGCACGCTTGCGCACGCCTGCGTACATATGCAAGTATTTCCAGAGGGGAGTTCAGCGTATCATATTGTCACGAATGACAAGTGATGAGGCGATAATAACTGAGTAAACTGAACGTTTAATGGGGCGAACTTGTGCCCGAAAATGAAAATGAAACAGAAGATAACAAGAGAGCGTCGCGGGCGTCGAAGGCGGCGAAGCAGCAAGATCGAACGCTGAGGCGAAACTGACTGCGGCTCGCCACGCGGAGCCACTTATGTACACGCGGAGGGTTCTGGAAGAATCGGCGTAGAAGGTTCTGCGCGTAGAACATTCTGACCTCGAACAAGCAGCACGGTTCTCGAATTTACCAGAACATTACATTAGATGTCAACAAAAAAGGCGTCCCCGCGGCCAGGAATCGAACCCTGGCTTTTCGCGTGGGAGGCAGGCGCTATAACCGCTAGGCCACGCGTGCGCTGCCTACTTGGCAAGCTGCGCGCGCGGCATTACTCCCCCCTTGAAAAAGTGCATCGCCCCGATGCAGCACAAAACAAACCAAACAAAAAGAACGGTAAGCTAAAGAGTCATTTGGAACACATAAGGTCCACATTCCTATCGAGCGTAGTACGGCTTCATGCGCACGACGTGGACGACTTCTGGTCGTGGCGGGCGGCGTGATGAAGTCCGTGTTCCGTCGGGCATCACCTCGTAGTTCAGATCCCCGAGTCGACGAAGCACTCTGTAGGGTCCGAAGTAGCGCTTCAAGAGTTTTTCGCTGAGACCACGGCGGCGGATCGGTGTCCACACCCACACCCTGTCTCCGGGCTGGAAGTGGACGTCCCGACGACGAAGGTTGTAGCGGCCCGCGTCGACGCGTTGCTGGTCTTGGATACGGTGTCTGGCGAGCTGGCGGACTTCTTCTGCCCGTTGGGCAACCACCTGGGCGTCGTCACTTCCGTCGACAGCCGGTTCGTGGGGTAACATCGCGTCCAGCATTGTCGTTACTTTGCGACCATGAACCAGTTGGAAGGGTGTCACCCCGGTGGTCTCCTGCACGGCCGTGTTGTAGGCGAATGTGACGTACGGCAACACCTCGTCCCATGTCTTGTGCTCCACGTCGACGTACATAGAGATCATGTCGGCGATGGTCTTGTTGAGTCTCTCCGTCAGCCCGTTGGTCTGGGGGTGGTACGCAGTGGTGCGCCGATGGCTGGTGTGGCTGAGACGAAGAATTTCTTGCGTCAGCTGGGCCATGAACGATGATCCCCGGTCTGAGATCAAAACTTCGGGAGCGCCGTGCCGGAGGACGATGGACTCGATAAAAAACTTGGCGACTTCCACAGCAGTCCCTGCAGGAAGGGCTTTCGTTTCGGCGTACCGCGTGAGATAATCTGTGGCGACGATAATCCATCGGTTTCCTTGCGTCGATGGTGGGAAAGGACCAAGTAGGTCCATTCCGATCTGCTGGAACGGTGCACTCGGGGGAGCAATCGGCTGCAGGAGACCTGCCGGCTTCGTCGGCGGTTTCTTGCGTCGCTGGCACTCGTGGCACGAACGTGTATAGAAATGAACGGTCTTCGGCAGCTTGGGCCAGTAATACCTTTCACGGATTCGGGCCAGCGTACGGCTGTAACCAAGGTGTCCGGACGTCGGGTCGTCGTGGCAGGCTTGGAAGATCTCCGCTCTAAGGTCGGTAGGGATTACCAGCAGCCACGGCGTACTGTTGTCTCCGAAGTTCTCCTTGTAAAGTACACCTTGTCGGAGGACGAAAGTCGGCAGGGCTCTCGAGAAGACACGGGGGACAGTCCCCCCTCGTCCTTCGAGGTGCTCTATTAGCGCGCGCAACTCAGGATCGTCTCTTTGACGTCGCGCCATGTCGTCGGTGTTCACTGCGCCTAGGAAGCACTCGTCGTCATCGTCGTCGCTGCTACCGGGAGATGTCTCGACAGGGGCTCTGGACAGGCAATCGGCGTCGCTGTGCTTGCGGCCTGACTTGTAGACAACAGTCATGTTGAACTCCTGCAGTCGGAGACTCCATCGAGCGAGACGTCCGGACGGGTCCTTTAGGTTCGCAAGCCAGCAGAGCGAGTGGTGGTCCGTGACAACGCGGAAAGGGCCCCCGTACAAGTACGGGCGAAACTTCGTGATCGCCCAGACGACCGCAAGACATTCCTTTTCAGTCGTGGAGTAATTTCTCTCCGCTTTGGACAGTGTTCGACTCGCGTAGGCGATGACTCGCTCGGTGCCTTCTTGCACTTGAACCAGTACCGCGCCAAGTCCTTCGTTACTTGCGTCCGTATGAATCTCGGTTTCCGCGTCTTGATCGAAGTGTCCAAGAACAGGAGGAGTCTGGAGTCGTTGCTTCAGCTCGTCGAATGCGTGCTGCTGCTCCTCGGCCCATTCGAACTTCTCGGCGTCCTTCGTGAGTTTAGTGAGCGGTGCGGAAATCCTTGCGAAATCCCGAACGAAGCGTCGATAGTAGGCACAAAGACCAAGGAATCTTCGCAAAGCCTTCTTGTCTGTGGGCGCTGGGAATGCCGCGACGGCGCGAGTCTTTTCGGGGTCTGGACGGACGCCTTCGTTACTAACCACGTGACCTAGGAATTTCAGTTCGTCATAGGCGAACCGGCACTTTGACGGCTTGAGGGTGAGTCCGGCGGTCTTTATGGCTTGGAGAACAGCTCGGAGTCGTCGCAAGTGCTCGTCGAAGTCAGTTGAAAATACTACGACGTCGTCAAGGTAGACGAGACAGCTCTGCCACTTCAGCCCTGCCAGTACGGTGTCCATGACACGCTGGAAAGTTGCTGGTGCCGTGCATAGTCCGAAGGGCATAACCTTGAACTCGTACAGTCCATCTGGCGTGACGAAGGCTGTTTTTTCGCGGTCCCGTTCGTCGACTTCGATCTGCCAGTAGCCGCTCTTAAGGTCCATCGATGAGAAATAACGAGAGTGGCGCAGCCGGTCTAGAGTGTCGTCGATGCGGGGGAGGGGGTAGACGTCTTTCTTCGTAGCGGCGTTCAGCTGCCGGTAGTCGACGCAGAACCTAAGCGTTCCGTCCTTCTTCTTAACCAGCACGACTGGAGAGGCCCACGGACTACTTGAAGGTTGGATTATGTCATCCTTCAGCATCTCTTGAACTTGCTCCTGGATCACCTCCCTTTCTTTAGCGGAAACTCTGTACGGCGATCGATGCACAGGGCGCGCGTCGTCCTCGGTAACGATGCGGTGCTTCGCAACGGCGGTTTGGCGCACCTTCGATGACGTCGCAAAGCAGTCGCGGTATTCGGCGAGGAGGTTATTCAGCTGCCGTCGTTTCGGGCCCGGAAGCTTAGGGTCAATGTCGAGCTGCGCTGGCGGCGTACTGTCTTGTCGAGGTGGCGAGGATTCGTCAGTAATGGCGGCGATTTCGGCGGAGTTTCGCAGTTCCTCGACGTGGCCCACGGCTGCACCTTTTGTGAGGTGTTGCGCTTCGTTCCGGAAGTTCGTCATGAGGACCACAGCGCAGCCATCCTGAAGTTCAGCTACTCCTCTTGCGACGCCTATTCCTCTTCCCAGAAGCAATTGAAGGTTGCCTTCTAGAACAACTTCGCCACAGGTAGCTGCATCGGTCACGACGGGTACGACAACACTTGATCGCGGTGGCAGGTTCACGTGGTCGGCAGCGACTCGGATGGCGGCTGACGCTGTTTGGGGTTTCTCTGAAGGCGGAACAGGCTTGCGCAGCGTCAATCTGTTCTCACCAAGGTCGATGACGGCGCCGTATTCACACAGAAAGTCCATGCCGAGAATGACGTCTCTGGAACAGTCTTGTAGAACGACGAACTTCAGAGGGCACGTCTCACCGTGGATCTCGACGCGAGCAGTGCATCTCCCGACTGGTGTAATGAGGTGTCCTCCAGCGGTTCGTATTTGAGGTCCATCCCACGGCGTCATGACTTTTCGAAGGCGGCGGGAGAGCCTCCCACTCAGAACGGAGTAGTCTGCTCCGGTGTCGACGAGTGCCGTCGCGTCGTGGCCGTCGATGATAACGTTGAGGTTGTTGGACACCGAAGCAGGAGCGTCGTTGCGATGCGCAGCGTCGGGAGAGTGGGAGCGCTCCGTCGTTCTTGGAGGCTCTTTACTTCGGACGTCTTCGGCAATGCCACCTCCAGGCGTTGCCGCGCCTAGTTTTCCCGGCGACGCAGGGGAGACAGGCTTTCTCGGCGGGGTCGTGGCGCTGGAGACGCTGAACGTCGTGGTGACGGCGAGCGAGATTCACGGCGGAGAGAGGGCACTGAAGAGGGCGAGCGTCGGAGGTACTCCTCGATATCGCGAGGACGTTCGCCGTACCTCGGGCGTGGGTCGTTCGGGTGGAAACCACGCAGCCCAAGACGACGGTAGGGGCAGCCGCGGTAGATGTGGTCGGCTTCCCCGCAGTGGTAGCAGAGCGGGCGTCGGTCGGCCGTTCGCCACACGTCGGTCTTCCTCGGCGAGGCTCGCTCCTGGCGGACGTCCTGGACTTGTCCCTCCTGGCGTCGAGGATACTGCGGCATGGGAGGGTCTCGTCGGGGTGGTGCTGTGGCCTGGCGGTTAGCTTGCGGCGGTCGTCGCGCCATGGCGGCGTAGCTCAAAGTCGGTTCCTCTGGGGTCGTCGTGTTGATCGGAACCTCAGGTTGGAAGGCCCGGTGAACTTCCTCTCGGACGACCTCAGTGAGCGACAGTGAGGTCGGGCGATCCGCAGTGGGGAGTATCTTGCGGAGTTCTTCCCGGACGACTTCACGGACGATTTCCCGAAAGCTGTCGACACCGCTGGTGTTCAGGTCGAGAAGGGAAGCAGCGACCGATGGAGCAGCAGGCGCGCCGGTGATTCGGTGGTAGTGGCTTTCTCGGGCTGTCAGGGCGCGCTCGATATTGGTGGCTTCGGTAACAAAACCATTGACGGTCGTCGGGGGATTGCGTACCAGTCCTCCGAAAATTTCACCCTTCACGCCACGCATGAGAGCGCGAAGTTTCTTCTCCTCGGTGGCTTCCGGATCGGCCCGGGCACTTAGACGCAGAACATCTTCGACAAAGCTTGTCACGCTTTCGGTGGGGCCCTGCACCCTTGTTCGAAGAAGGTCCTCCGCTCGCTGCCGACGGTGGTAGTTGATGAACGTCCGCTTCAGTTCGGCGGCGCATGGCTCCCACGAAGTAAAGGAGGCTTCGTGGTTCTCAAACCAGTGCCTCGCGGTGCCTTCCAGCGCGAAGTAGAGGTTCTGAAGGCGGTGCTCATCCGTCCATCCGTTGTGGCGGGCTACACATTCGTAATGATGCAGCCAGTCCTCTACGTCTTCGTGAGCTTCACCGTGGAAGGGCGTCGGAGTGCGGGGAGTAACGGGCAGGATGACGACGGGTGGAGTAGTCATCGTCGCGGTCCGCTTCTTTGGCTTCTTTGGCAGGGGTCCAAATTCCGGGAGCTGGCCTTCGGTACGGTGGCTTGCTCGGGCGTTGGAGTCTTCTGCAAAGGGTAGCCTCCCGGGGCTGAGCACGTCACTTGGCCGGCGTGTCTTCGTAGGGGTACGTTTTACGGGCATAGACTGCAATACCCAGCACCTCCACCAAAAATGTCCCGAATGACAAGTGATGAGGCGATAATAACTGAGTAAACTGAACGTTTAATGGGGCGAACTTGTGCCCGAAAATGAAAATGAAACAGAAGATAACAAGAGAGCGTCGCGGGCGTCGCGGGCGTCGAAGGCGGCGAAGCAGCAAGATCGAACGCTGAGGCGAAACTGACTGCGGCTCGCCACGCGGAGCCACTTATGTACACGCGGAGGGTTCTGGAAGAATCGGCGTAGAAGGTTCTGCGCGTAGAACATTCTGACCTCGAACAAGCAGCACGGTTCTCGAATTTACCAGAACATTAGATGTCAACAAAAAAAGGCGTCCCCGCGGCCAGGAATCGAACCCTGGCTTTTCGCGTGGGAGGCAGGCGCTATAACCGCTAGGCCACGCGTGCGCTGCCTACTTGGCAAGCTGCGCGCGCGGCAATATCTTTGAAAACCTCTTCCTTCCCCCCATTTCCCTGCCCTAAATTTTTGCACATGCAGAATTCAAGAGGGGGGTCCAGACATCTGGACCCCCCTCTGAATCTGCCACTACCACACATGCGCTTGTTCTGCCTTCCTAGAGGACTTCGATTGCTTAATTTGAACTCAAGAGGGGACTAGATTACTTTTATCTAGATGCATTTAGGAGAAAAGAATAGTGTTGCATATCTTTCATGAGCCTCACGTCGTCGTCTTCTATGGCAGCGAATGCAGTAATGACTGCGGTTGAAGAATGTTTGTTTGCCTCACAGTTTTAGTTCCCGAGGTGGCCGCTAGGAAGCGCCATTCCTCGATCTCCTCCCCGATAGCGCTTAATCAGAGAAAACGCTTTACTCAGGGTGGGGACAGATGAGAGAAATTGGGAGCTCGATGAACCGCCGAGCTCCCAAATACGGGGTTCCAGGAAACCCCATATTTCCAGGAACCCACTTTGAGAGCCTGTGGTTTAGAATAGCGACACTTCAGCCACATGGATAGATAGATGCTAATGACTGTACCGGGCGGTAGCTCATGCCACCTAGCTTAGAAACCAAAGGTATGATTTATCCCCTCACCCTTCTAAATCAATTTGCTCCCCCTCGGGGAGTGAATTGGCTCAGATCTTGCATCTCTGCATAGAACCAATGTTGCCCGTTATCACCAGCTTTAGTCAACGCACCCGACGGAAGATGCAGCGTGTTCCATGCAAAAATGTTCCAAAAGCCGGGAATCATGATTAAAAACAAATACCTCCGACTTGCGTAACAATACCAACAATTTATAGGTAGACGTTTCGTCTCCTATGCGGGAGACATCATCAGTGCAGCTAGGAACACCCGACTAGCTACCAGCAACCAAAGGCTCGCTTCTTCCTTCTCTTCATCTGCAGCGCTGGTTCTGCCGACTTCTTTGTCCATGGCATACGGGAGACATCATCATCATCATCAAGAAACATTGTCGGTTCTCTTTTTTTTTTTTTGGTCCGTTGTAGATGTGAAGTTATATTGAAAGTTATTTCAGGATGTCGGTGTAGACGTCGGGGAGGGGGCCGCGGTTAGTGTTACAGGCGGATGGGTCACTGCGAATACACTATGATTCCAGAAATCTTCTGGGGCCCCACCGTTCTTCACGTGCCAGGGTCACAGCGTACGCGAGGTCAAAAGTGTGACCAGTCGTCCAACAATGTTCCACCAGTTCAGTTTTTGATCTTGTGGCATGTGTTGCCTTCTCCACGTCTCTTCTGTGCTCTTTGAGGCGGGTACTCCGTTTGCAACCGGTTTCTCCGATGTAACACTTGTCACAGTCCTGGCGTGTTCCACCATCCTGCTTGCCAAAAATACTAGATCGGTCTGTGACAGAGTAAAACGGTACCGTGATGATCTCTCTATGCCTGTCTATTGCTTTGGTACCTCTCACGTGGCTTTTGCAATACCGAGTGTGACACTCCAGAAAGAAGCGTTGCAGATCGCACCTCTGCTTTTGACCCCTCGCCAATCTTCTTGATTTTCTCACCTCAAAGGGCAAGCGTCTGTTCCTGCTGAAGAACCCTTGGAGTCACCTGCGCTGGAAGGGGAAGTACTCCGAGCGGGACACGGTCAACTGGACTCCGGCCCTGTCTCAGGCTCTGCGCTACGACCCCAGGAACGCCTCCATGTTTGACAATGGTACGGTCGGATGCGAGACTCTGGCCGAACCCTGCTTTCGATAAACTCTTTCAAAAACCCGTCAAGCAACATTGGCGGTCACCATTTCTCGGGCACGAAGCGTGTGATTGGATCAGAGTCCTCGCCGAACGCCGACGCAGCACTCGTATCAAATACCTGCTCAGAGTGCGTGCCTGAATAGTGGTGGACTCGGATAATTAGGGCAGCAGCCGCTAACTTCGTTTCATCATAACCTGGCGAAGAGCTATGGCCCCTTTGGAAGCGGCGGAGAAAATGCACGCGACATCCCTTACCAATGGTACAGTGGTGAGAGGGCAACTTAAGCAGTTAGGACAAAGGGGAAGGAGGAACTCCCCTCTCACCCGGACCCTCGTTTATCTTGAAGCATTCTTTGGCTCTGGGGGGGGGGGGGGGGGGTGTCGGGTTGCGTCGCCAGGTTTAGTGAAGCCCAAAAAATCGACCGTGAAGATCGACGCCGATTGACTGGTGGAAAGGTCTCGTGATCAACGCTGATTGGCTTATTCCGCCGAATATAGGAGGTTCTGGAAAACTGCCAGGCTTTAAAATCCGACTAGCGCCAGTATCTTTATTCCAGAAACTGCTATCAAGTTTATGTGCCACGTGTTAGGTTATTTGATGAATGAGCGTAAACGCCGGGCTTGGTAACATTCCGAAGTGATACCAGAACGTTTTACGTCTAACAAATTGCCCAGCAGTTTACTACACAATATTTGTTTGTCCCAGTTGTCACTTTTTTTCTCCCCCTAGAAGATTATCTCATCACTAAGACCTCGTACAAAAGCGAATTTCCTTTCCCGCCTGTAGCTTTAACTGCCCTGCTTGCACCTAGTGGGATAGAGTACAGTCACACCATTTGCCAAGTTACAGTGAAACAGAGTATACCTAGATGGCGACACTTTTGAAAAGGGTCGATTCGGGCCACAAACCTAAAATGACAATGACATGCATTCTGCTGAGCTGTTGATTTAGCTGAGGCTCAGTGGTGGCTCTACTTGTCTGCTTAATCGCAGGGGTGTTCTGGATCGACTATGATTCGGTGTGCCATTTCTTTGACGTCGCATACCTGAACTGGAACCCCAACTTGTTCCAGTACACTTACTGCACTCACCGGTGAGGGTCTTCTCTACTCTTCTTTTTAATGCAAAAGCATGAACTGACCCATGGAGCGCTGCCGGCGTTGTCTGTGACCGCGAAAAACAGGCAACTAATGCGACGGCCATAAAGCACAGCCAGCATTGTCTGTGTCCATGAAAAACAAGCAACTAAAGGGAGGGTGGCTCGAGCTCGGCAGCCCCTCTCTCCCCCCTCTTGGGTCACGTGTCGGGCATGGCCGGAGGTCCGGAGAGGTGGGGGGGGGGGAAGTGGAGTGGGAAATTCCCGCTCCTTACATGTTCTACTCTTTCTTTAGCCATGTCGCGCCGCGTAGGAGCCCCCTAACCTCACCTGCGAAGAAGGCATGCTGCTCGCTGTCCTCCGCGCTGCGGACAGTGGGGCGTGCTGCTTGTAGGAATGTGCTGCATGTAGGAATACTTTCACATTCCTACACATAAGCAGTCTTAAGTGTTTGTTTTGCTTCGATTTCGAGTGTATCTCACTATGAATTTATCACTCCCAGTAATTTACAACGCTTTTTATCGGGTTTGGCATTTTTGTCCAACATGACTGCTCAAGATTTGCATACTTTTATATTTAGCTTTAAAGGGATGCTGAACCAAACATTTCAGTGTCTATAATAAGTGGCGCACAATCTTTCCACGAGGCAGCAGCCGCTGGTGTGCACACGCAAGGAAATTGACATCATCATATCCCGTGAATGGATGAATGGGCGTGAATGGGGGATAGGATGACGTCAATTTCGTTGCTGTGCTCGCACACACCAGCGGCTGCTGGTTCGTGGAAAGATAGTGCGCCACTTACTATAGAAACTGAAATGTTTGGTTCAGGATCCCCCTCAATAAGGCACCTAACTGGAGCAGACAATATTCGTTCCTGCGACTTACGCCGAAATTTTGATACCCTGGGTATTCGTTTTTTTAATCTTGTCAATGTGCAAAATGAACCCACCATTAAATTTTATTTTCAGTTCATGAGAATTTTATTTTCGAACCACGGACTTTGAGCATTAGCCGCGACGTTCAACGAACATATTAATGATGAGTTGGACGGCATGATGACGGCAGGGCAACAACAAGTATACCACTACTTTTTCGAGACATTTTATTTCGGCAGTTCCAAACTATATATAATTATTTTTGAAAATAAAATTTTTAGTAAGCAACGTTACTCATCTGATGTCAGTTTTGAGAAGACTTAACTACATTCTAGGAAAATGTCCTGTATCGAGCTCGGTTCTGCATTTTAGGCTTTTATGGCTCAGAAATGTGTCGTATCTTTTTTTCACTGCAATTTTTTTTTTTTTTTAAGTTCTTGTAATGATAGCTAGCCCCCACCCTCAACCATCCCAACTTGTACAGAAGTAAATTTTGGGGAATTCGTTACTGTTGATTGGTATCTTATTTTGTGAACCCTCGGAGTCATGCATTTCTTTAATGGAGTTTTCCTCGGGGATGACTCTAAGTATAAAGATCCGCCTTGTCATCCAGGACTTGGAATGCCGGTACGGGGCCTGCCAAGGACCTGTACAACATTGGAGAGAACCCACAGTACACGCTGGAGATGACCAAGCCCGGCTGCGCCGTTTGGATCCTCCTCACCCGGCACATCACCGACAGGGTGAGGGGGCAATATCTGGCCATTGGGTCGCAGATCTCAATCATGAACCATGGGAGTCGGCGCTTAGATTTTGCAGCGATAGTTGTTATAGGGACTTCCCTGCTGCACTTGCGGCGTCGGCGTTGTGCCACTCAGAAAACTGTTTCACGTGCACTCGTGCGTGCAGTGCCCTATGATTACAGGCAAAGCATGCACACTGGGCTCTTGCCAGGTATCACTATCTTCTACTTTTGTGATTGGCAAGGGACGTTCCTCACCAGTAGAACTTAATTTGCGTGTTCTACAAGATGTAAAGCAACCCACCACTCATGACGGTACATGTCTCGATTAGTGTCGGGCAGAGACATTGAGTCGTGTGCAGTGTGTGTTTCTTCATACTTCAATGATCACAAGACCGCATTGTGATAGAGTAAATAAGGAGTGGGTGTGCATAAAAGTGTAAGTTACTATGCGAGATGACACCTATCGTTTAGACTTACAGGTTGTTGGTAAACACAAAAAATTGTAGAGCCCTTCCACTTCACGTGAAGATGGAGGACCACAGGGGTGGAACGGCTGCGCCATTTGCGCCATTTTGCGCCCGACGTATTTGTCTGCGCCATCCTGCGCCATTTTGCGGAAACTGCGCCACAGCCAATACCTCGCGCCATTGTGCTCCAAATCGCACAACGTGCGCCAAAAAACTTATATTTTGTCTTGGTTTCGGCTTTTATCGACTTGATTGGCAACAATGACCGCGTTTGGCTTGGTCGGCCTGGCAATTTTTTGTTCCGTTTATTTTCCCTGTGTATCTCGAGTCGGGAGCGCGTGAAAAACTCAGGAGTCGGATTCCAAGCGCTGCATCACCTGCGACTGGATTCTTATTCTTCACCCATAAGCGGTTCACTAAGTCGGCCGAGGTAAGGTCAGATTGCCTGAGGCTCTGCGGCCCGGGTTCCGGACGTCAACCAGTTAAAAACACATTAGCAAACGATTCCTTTTAGTGCTTCATCATTACAAGTTGGAACCGCATTCCTGCAAGATAAATCGTGATTTGATTGAACTGAAACACGGTCCGATCCAAAACCTTGCCGGCCAGCAGCTCTCGCCCGACCGGTAGATCTTCTCGGCGTACTTTATAGTCTTGCTTCGGCTCATCGCTTCGAATACGACAACTTCGTTAATCGTAGTCTGCTGCTTCGATATTGAGTTGTACAATAGGATAAACTCAAAATTTGTTGCCCTGTTCCTCCGCGCAATTGCACGTACGTTGCTTACGCACGTCACGTGGTTCACACATATAATTACTATGTCAAGCACATTGGGGTTGTGCTATAAGCAGTGCTGGTTTGCATTTTGAGCAGCTGAAAGCCACTCAGAAAATATTGAGGACACTATCTTCAGAATGATATGGTACTTGCTTTTTGGTTCTCACTAAGGCCAAGTTTTCGCATCTGTTACACTGTTATCCCATCTATACCTAGGTTCCGAACCACTCATGATGTCATTTTCTGTGCTGCGGTTGAAGTGAGGTTTTAAGTATTACTCTGTTTATTTCAGCTGATTAACTCAATAAGCACATTTAGTATCCACACTGGTTAAACAATTGCCCTCTCTTTTATGTGGATATCATTGGTAACCTCACTTTACAAGAGGCGGATCAGCATCAGAATAAGTGTGAGTGTCTTATGAATTTGTGTGGTTAATTAACCCATCTATTCTCACTCTGTCGGCAGGAAGATTTTGCCAACAATCGGGAATACATCACGCTCCTGGTGTACAAGAACAATGGGAAGAAAGTATACCTGCCATGTGAGTTCCCATCCTGGCCTGCTTCAAAGGATTGAATTCAATTCCTGTGTACCAAACAATTTCTCTCAACCGATTTGTTTCCAATTGCCTGAAACTTTGTGCAAGGAGTTGCTATCCCTTAGAACTATGTTTTTCTTGAACCTCTCTTTTAGCTGTACACTACCATAAATAAACTGAGGACCTTTTTGGCAAAAACCTTGCCTTGCATTGCATATTGTGCCAGTGTCTCTGACCTTCAGTCTACCTTATGCAATCAAGCCAGCCACTCTTCTCACTAATTTTCTTGCTAACAATGTTGGCTGAAAATTGACTGTTTGAACAGCATATTGGAACTGTATATTTCAAGTATTGATAGGAACAGAGCTTGCACAGGGTGTTACTCAGATATTTCTTCTGCTAGGCTTTATTTAAGTGATACTGCACTCCCAAGAAAATTTTTTTTGGTGCTTGAATAGTATGCGCTTTTCCCAAAACCCGGTACAAAGCTTTTCAGTGCAATATATACGATGTTGGACATATCTTGAGCGAAGAGCAAAACCAAAACTAACTTTAATTTTGAGGTCGACGTCTCCAAATAGTCAGCTTCGGTTTTGCTCCTAGCCCAAAGCATGTCTTGCGGCATAAATACTGTGCTAAAAAAAAAAAATTAATTTATCTTGAAACATTCTTTTTCTGACATACATGTCTTATCTAGGCACATAAAAAAAATTTTTTTTTTGGTAGTTTAGTGTTTCTTGATGGGGCCATATAGCTGACATTTTCCGTGTTCCTCGCATGGGCCAGTCGACCCCCCGCCATACCTGGACGGGGTGCGCATCAACAGCCCGCACTACCTGTGCAAGATGGTGATCCCCCAGGGCGGAGACACCCGCTACACCTTGGTGGTGTCCCAGTACGAGAAGAGCAACACCATCCACTACACCCTGAGGGCGTATGCCAGCTGCCCCTTCACCCTGGTGCCCATCAGCAACCCGTACACCCACGTCCGAGAGGTGGCTCTTTTTACACGATAAGCGTTTCATGGGTTGTTTTCTATGACAGAATTGTCACGAACGAGCGTCATGAACGAGCAACATGCTAAAAGCGCTACACAACACAGGTGGAACGGCTGCGCCATTTGCGCCATTTTGCGCCAGACGCATTTGTCTGCGCCATCCTGCGCCATGTTGCGGAAACTGCGCCAAAGCCAATACCTCGCGCCATTATGCACCGAATCGCAAAACGTGCGCAAAAAAAAAAATATTTTGTCTTGGTTTCAGTTTTTATTGACTTGATTGGCAACAATGAGCGCGTTTAGCTTGGTCGGCCTTGCAATCTTTTATTCTGCTTATTCTAACAGTGTATCCTAAGTCGGAAGCGCGCGAAAAAACTTGGGGTCGTATTCCAAGCGCTACACCACCTGCGACTGGATTGTTATTCTTCAATCATAAGCGGCTAAGCAAGTCGGCCGAGGTGAGGTCGAGTCGTTAAGCGTCAGGTTGCCTGAGGCTCTGCGGCCCGGGATCCGTACGTCAGTCAGTTGAAAACAAATTAGCAAAAGATTCCTTTTAGTACTTCATCGTTAGAAGTTGGAACCGCACTCCCGCAAGATAAATCGTGATTTGATAGAACTGAAACGCGGTCCTATCCGAAACCTTGCCGGCCAGCAGCTCTTACGCGAGCGGTAGATCTGCTCGTCATACTTTAACCTTGCTCCTGCTTATCGCTTCAAATACGATAACTCCGTTAATCGTAGTCTGCTGCTTCGTTATTGAGTTGCACGATAGGATAAACTAAAAATTTGTTGCCCTGTTCCTCCGCGCGGCTGCACGTTCGTTATTTAAGCACGTCACGTGGTTCGCGCAGATAATTACTATGTCGAGCACGTGTGGGTTGTGCAATCAGTAGTGCTGGTTTGCATTTTGAGCAGCTGAAAGCCACTCAGAAAATATCAAGGTCACTATCTTCAGAAAGATATGGTACTTGCTTTTTGATTCTCATTAAGGCTCACAAAGTTTCAAGTTTTCGCATCTGTTACACTGTTATTCCATCTACCAAGGTCCCTAACCACTCGTGTTCATCTGTGCTGCTAAGCCTAATTGAAATTGCTCCCGTGCTTGTGTAAGAAGCGAGCTGAAGTGCAGTGAAAACTGATCTGAGCTGCTCCTAGCTTGTTCCAGAGTGTAGTTTTAGCTGCTCCCAACCTGCTCCAAAACAGCCGTTTCAGCTGCTCCCGTGGCTCTCCCAAGTGCATTTCATGAGTTCCACCCCTGCAACATAAAAAAAATTTAAAAGAAGCAAGTTAGAAAAACACAAGAAAGACGCCTTAGCGGGGCTGGAATCTGGGTCGGTGCGGTGGCAGTCGGAAACTATAGCTACTGAGCTGCGTAGCACAACTTCTCTGGAAGCATTGTGCTCCCAGCAAAACAAGCCGGTAAGAGCGGTGTGACGTCATATCATGTGGTGTTTTGTGCGGGAAGTGTTCTGTGGTCCCTGTTCTTTGTCAACAGGATCAAGGTTGTGTTGTCTTTTAAATGCGATAGCATTTATAGGGCCAGCTCTTGGCGCTTTTACTCCCGAGCCTGGGGATGTAGCTTCAATAGAGCGGGAAGAGTGGAGCGTGCTGTCAGCGATTGTACGAAGAGCGTGCAATCGGAGACTGCTCTTGGTGCAGGAACTTTTCTCGGTGTGCGCTCGGTGGGCAGCAAAGCAGAGTGCAGGTATTACGATGGCTCTTGCTTGCGGGCTGTGTGCGCCAGCAAAGCAGTGTAGGAGCGACAGCAGCGGTCGTACCAAGGCGAAGAGGGAGGAGCGAGAGATCTGGCCGAAAAACAAGGGCGCCGGGCCCAGTTGCGACAAGAAGCCAGTTGATATTACCCAGCCGCCAACCGCAGTTCAAGTGCCAGTTCACGGACAATCCGTTAGGTGCAGTGTGTAATTTGTGCGACAGTCTGGTTTCGGGCGGACGTAAGCAACGGCATTCGAAATGCTGTCCATTTCATACACCTTTAAAAAATGCTAAAGAGACAGCCAATAGAAAGGTCTACAGTTTGCAGGGGCGAATTCTGGCTGAAAAAAAGTGATTCTTTGGATAGTCTACACCCGGTGCCTTGTCTGCACTAGGTGTTTACTTCCATGTTTTCCTTACTCCTGCTCAGAATGATGATGTTAGTTTCCTAACAAATAAGACCCCATGCTTACTAATAAAACACTATGAATGTAGCTTTGTCTCCTTTTCATAGTTCTTATTGTTTTTATATTTTGTATTGTTTTAAAAGAAATGTAAATGAGCATAAACACTCTTCTTCATTTTGGAAGCATCATGAGAGTAGATCTTGAAAGACTTCGTAGTCACTTATTTATTTATAGTTATAAGTTTAAAACTGCAAGAAATGAATGTTTCGGCCATCAAGCCCAGGCCTGATCCACATCTAGCTAGCCTACCTGGCCCACGTGGGCATCGACTATGGAGGCTACACACTGACAGTCTCAGCCTTTCTTGCTGACTAATGCCCAGCATGAAGCATCCAAACGGCAGGATCTCGGCAACAGTCGTAATGACAACTGCACTAATAATGAATGATTTGGTAAAACAAGGCTTTGTATAGTCTGCGCCTTTAGATAGTCTGCACAGTATAATAAATTAACTTTCAAACGTGTATAGTGTGCAGTCTGTAGTCTGGAAAATATGATACACTGGCATAGGATAGCGGCAAATAATTCAGTGTGGAAGTGCTGCCCACTAGGTATTTTCAATCATAGCCTTAAAGTATGCAATTTATGTCAAGAACTTTGGGAGTTGCCATTTTGTGGACAGTTTTTGGGAAATGGTTCGACTTATACCGTTGCAAACTGATATGAGCCACGCCTGATGTTAATCTTCTGAACACTAAGAGTATTAAAATAGATATCAGCATATGAAGAGCACATAACAAAGAGCATGAATAACTTATGTTCTCTCAACATGATTCTCACTGCCGATACTATTGCCAGAGTATCCTTCTGGTTTCTGCAGGGGTGTAGGACTATAAGCAAGTTCAACATGCTTACATTAAACAATATACAGAGAAATTAGATGATAAATATTTGTGAGGCACTAATTTAGGCATGAATACCGTATTTACTCGCACAATGAACGCACTCGCGTAATAAACGCACCCCCCAAGTCGGCCCTCAAAATTTCTGACTTTTTTTTTACTCGCGTAATAAACGCACCCCCAACTCGGACGTCAAAATTTTGACCCCCTCCCCCCACGCGCGCGAAATGAAGGCACTTTTCTATCCTGGTGCAGCGAGGTCGCGAAGGCATGGGCGAACAAAGCGCCTCGCAAAAGGCGCTAAAAAATAAAAAAAAGGTCCAACGGAAGCAAGAGCAAAAAAAAAAGAAAACAGGGAGAGAAGCTTTTTTTTCTTTTTGCACAGCGCAGTTTGGACATTGGGTCGCGCTCCGCACGCAAGGATAAGAAAGAGAATAAGAAGCCCTCGCTTAAGCAAAGCGCGCATAATGAAGGCATCCTGCCCTCGCCCCCTCCTCGCACTTTGGAAAGAGAAGGGAGAAGCCCTCGAAGTGAACGCACTTTTCTATCCTGGTGAGCGAGGTCGCGAATGCATGGGCGTGGGCAAACGAAAGAGCTCGCGAAAAGCGGCAAAGAAAAAAAAAAAAAACCCACGGAACCAAGAGAAAAGAGAAAAACATAAAGAGGAGCTTTTTTTTTCCTTTTTTTTTTTGCACAGCGCAGTTTGGTCCGGAGGTCGCGCGTCGCGCGTAAGGAGATAAGAAAAGCGGAGAAGCGTAGGCAAACAAAACAACTTGCGAAAGGCGGGGGGGGGGGGGGGGGGGGGGGGGGGAAACAAACAAACACGGAAACAAAAAAAAAAACAGAGGAGCTTTTTTTTTTTGCGCATTGCAGTTTGGTTTTGGAGTCGCGCGCTGCGCGCAAAGAATAAGAAGTTACGTGGATTTTTCCGGATTTAGAGGTCCGTTCATTCTGCGAGTAAATACGGTAGATGGGGTATCATTTTGTAATAACAAATCAAAAGGGGGACTAGGTATAGTCTGGTTATAGCCAAGTCATGAGACACTGGGACTATCTTTGCCGTATATATCTAGGATGTTAAGAATCGAGGGGCTCACTTCAAAATCAGCCAGAAAAATCGGCTCCTGCCCATAATAAGCTCAAACTTTCACCGAAGGTGTATTTTAGTGCCGTATTTCACCTTGTGAAATTTTAAGGCATAGCTGCCTTTCTGCGAAAAATTTGACCAACAATCTTGACATACTGACATTTTCCATGGCGGTCGTCGACACAGATGACCAAATTAACTGAGGATAGAGCTCCTAGATTAAAGAAGGGGTGCATCTCAGACCATGGGGAGCGTTTGCAATTTAATAGTGGACGCTTCCTGTGCCAATTAATCATAAGTGCACATACTTTGCATTGTCACTCGGTGAGGAGAACAGGGGGGGGGGGGTAAAGGCAGAGACGCTTGCAGACGACCAACGCATTCGTTTTCTCCTCTCAGCTTGTATTGCAAACGGAGCCCATAAACCACGTGACCCCGATTGAGTAGTTAAAAACTCTATAATACAGTCGAACCCGGATATATCGAATTCAAAGGGGTTGTAAAATAGTTTGATATATCGACAATTTGATATACAAAAATATGTTAACTTAAAGGGGCCCTCCAACAGTATTTGAGCGTCTACTTTTTTTTGCGGTTTCTCCACGCTAGTGGTCCCGGAAACCCAGTGGACAATGAAAGAGTTTAAAAATATTAGCGCATCATATTTTAATTTGACAACTCGGAAACACCTCCTCCGACGGTGGCGCCGCGAGGTGCCGAATGCGCGCGCACAACGGCGCTCCCTTTCACTATACGTCACATTCACTGGGTTTCGTGATTGGCGAGAGTCGTCCCAGAAATTTTGAAGTGGAATAAAGTATATCCCACGTTAACCGTCATTATTTCTCTAAAAAGTCGTTTTTATAGAGCTAATAAAGTTGAAAATTAAAGTTCAAAAAGGGCGAAAACAACGCCTCGTCGCTCGTCGCTCATGCGCGCCTCCCAGCGGCGGAGTACCTCCTACTCGCCGAGGTGGCTCCGGTGGCGGAGTCAGCGGAGTTGCGGCAGGAGACGAGCCCAGACGAGCCTTCCGCGGCTGTCGAAGCGGACTGAGGCAGAGACGCGTCGCGGCGCTTGCGTGGTGTGTCCTCGTACGGCGCGACGCCCAGCTCCGCACTCCTTTTCAAGAATTCGGCGCACAAAATTCGATAAGCCCGGTAAATTCATCAATGATGGCAACCCGATTCTAAAGCTACGATGGCTACGATGGTTGCAGCGAGGCCTAATGGCCGACCGGGCCGACGGGCTATCAACCAAACTCGCGTCCAATTGGCCAACCGCTTTGCTCCAATCGCTAAACTGTTTCATTTTACGTCATGAAGCGCAATGTTTTGCTTATTTAAAGTTGTTTTCTGCAATATTTAATTTGCTTATAACTCACAAAATATTGCGAATTTCTGTAATATTTTTTTCCCTCGGTGTTCCGGCTTTCATGGAGCTCCGTTTCAGCGCGAACTTCAAACCAGTCAAAAAACTGTTGGTGGGCCCCTTTAAAGGGATTATCCGGTCAAATTTCGTATTCATGAAAACATTTAGACCTCATTGTCAATGGCTGTAGGAGCATCTTCCACGACAAATCCGAATTTTGTGTGCTTCCCTGGAGGAGTAATTGTATTTTAACCCAAGCGTGCATAAACGTCGTTTTCCTCTTCCACCTTCAGGGAAGCGGAGTTTCTGAGGTAACATCAGGCAAAGAACGCGCCGAACTGAAGTGCACTTCGAATTTTGTCCTCCGCGTGAGCGGTACGACGTGGTTCACCCTCGCTGCTGCGCTAGATTTTTTTTTTTTTTTTTTTTTTTTTAGAATGAAAGGGTATTTTCGTTGTGCGGTTGTCACGCTCCACACGTCTCCGCGACATTTACAGTGGCGAGTAATAGGGAATGCTGCGGAGCGTCGGGAGCACTGTGTTCCCACGGAGGAATGAGGCATAGGATATGACAATTGCAAGACTGGTGTGACGTCACGTCAGGCATGGGAGTGCAGCCGTTGATACTTGCGAAATTCAGCATGGAGTTTCGTTCAATTATCTGTCGTTGATTACACTAAATTGGGGTGTCGTTTAATGGAATAAAAATGGCCTATGTTAATCATTAGGCTCCCACCAGGTAACCATCACGAAATCTCAAGAACTTCCGGTTTTCACCGGACAATCCCTTTAAGCTCCAGTTGAAATTTCCGTGCGTCTCTGCTAATACCGAAGGCCGCGACAAACGGGACCTTACCAAATAGAGCCACTAAGAGCCGCTAAATACAATAGAGCTTAGCTGGTAAAGTTCACAAACACCGTCGCGTTTACGCGACGGTGTTTGTGATCGTTTACGCGCGCGCGACCTCTGCACAGCACCAGCGACAAAACACAAATTTAAAAAAAAATGAAAGAATGGTAAAAGCGAGCCGTATAAAAACAAACAAAAAACACTCGATTCATAGAATAAAGTTAAAGCAAAAAATAAACCTCATTAAATTCAGGCAACAAAAAAAGAAAGGCAAAAAAAAAAGGCGCAAAGCAAAAACGGCGAAAGAAAAAGGTAAACGAAGATAAGGCGTTCAAAGTGCGATTGCTCAACCGTTGTCGACACACTTGACTTGAGGAAGACTTTTGGGGTTAAGAAGCACTCCCTGCCCTAGTCACGCGCGCGCGTGCCCTTCCCTTTGCTTTTGCCATCGTCCACCTTTCTTTTTACGGTTGCTCTTTTTTTTTTTTTTTACAACTGCTTTTTTGTTGAGTATCCCCGTGCGCGTATGCTGGCTTGGTGGTCTGCCAGCCCGGCAACGCAAGCTATGTGCTCCGCGGGCGCAATCTGACCTCGGGAGAAGCAAAGGGCCGCCGTGCTTCGTTCGCTATATCGAGTGTCCGCGCCATGGGAGTCCATGGGAGTTCGATACAAAAAGACAACGCTCCTATACTATTACATGTGATTTTCAAGGGGATGTTTGGACTGTTCGATATAAGCAATAATTCGAAATACCCGGATGCGATATAACTAGGGCTCCGTGTTTTCGGATAAATCCGAAAAACTCCGAAAAACACCCGCCGGTAAAATTTTTGTCAATTCGGATTTATCCGATAAACTCCGAATTGTTACGTGCCCATGCCACCCGCCACCCCCCCCCCCCCCCCCCGCCACCCCCCCCCCCCCCCCAAATAGTTTTTTTTTTTTTTTTTTTTTTTTTTACAGTTTGAGCAGCGCAGGATCAATGGTCCCGGGAAAATGACACCATAATTATCTTTCAAGCCTCGGATCGTTGTCAAAAGGGGGTCTTACGGCTTGTCTCGTCAAGGTTGGTTCAGGGAAACAGGTCATCGTACCATTCGTGTCACGACAAAAGCCACTCTTTTGGTTTCCAGTTTGGGCCATGGGATTTGGGATTTAGAGAAAGGAGAGGGTATGTTTTTGGGGGTAACAGTGAAAGCTATGGACCATAGAGATTGTGTAAAGTAGGGAAGAGGGGCAGTTGAAACTTCTCTATTATATCCTTAACCACCTCGCGCGGCCGCGGGATAGATTGATGGGATGATTACGAGCTTCCTTGCGGCTACCTCCGGCAGTTTATTGATTTTAAGGTAATCGACGTTTATCGAAGCCACACTTGTGTGCGACTTTTGTCGTGGGACAAATTAGTATTGCCAATGACACCAACGCCAAATTCAACTGAAGAAATCCTAATTGATACAAGCGCGTTTTATTTTGTATCTGGCATACTTTTGCATCCGGTTACTATTTATTATTTTTTAATAAGAAACACTGCATAATTAATCTCCGAACTTCAGAGAATTGGGGATTTACGAAAAATAAACTCCGATAAACACCGAAATTTTGCTAAAAAATAAACTCCGAAAAACACCCTCCGAATTTCACAAAAAATAAACTCCGAAAACACGGAGCCCTAGATATAACCGGGCTCCACTGTATAGGCTCTCTAATCGAGGGTTGTGCTTGCAGCGCCACCCCCCCCCCCGGCTGATGCAGCAAGCACACAACTGCGTCGTCTGCTTTCGACCGAATGCCACTGTATACATGGCTTGCATGTGATGTCAATCTATTCTTTCAGGTGGCCAGAAGCGCCTCGTTTAACGCGGCAGAAACTACGCTCACACGCACGCACCCTTTCCCCCAAGTCCGCCCCTCTTTCTGGCGGCCAGAAGCATCTCGTTAATGCAGCAGAATCTACCACCTCACGCACCATTTCCCCCATTAAGTCTGACCAGGTAACGTCGGTGCAAGCTACGCATGCTTGCTGCACCTTGCTGGCAGATACCACAGGCATAACACTCGTTTAACTGTGTCATCTGCATTGGTGTCTGCCATTGAATATGTCAAGGGTGTTTGCCTAATTTTCCGCAAGAAGGGAGCTATTTTGCGAGGTCAAATGCATCACTAGAGTACGCCTTTGTGAAAGTTAAAAATTGTTGCATTCAGGGCCCAATTTTTTCTCTTTTACAGCGGAGCTGTTAAGGGCTAGTTTTCCGAGGATGGTGTCCTCCGCAAAGAAATGTTGACACAAAACTCTGGACAGCTACCGCCATCTATGAGCGACGGCGGCAACCAGACAACCGTCTTCCCGGCCTCGCTCATAGATGGCGGCAGCCTTTCCAGCCTTTCCACTGTGGTTTTCACCAGAGTGGAAAGGCTGAATTTCTCTAGGCGTCGTCCTAGATGTCGTCCTCGAGGGCATTTTAGAAGTTGTCCTTGAGGTCGTCCTAGACATTGTCCTTGATGTTGTCCGAGAGGTTGTCCTTGAGGTCGTCCTAGAAGTTACCCTTGAGGTCGTCCTAGAGGCCGTCCTAGAAGTCGTCCTTGAGGTCGTCGTAGACGTCCTCGAGGTCGTCCTAGAAGTCTTACTTAAGGTTTTCCTTGAGGTCGTCCTAGACTTCGTCCCTGAGGTCGTCCTAGACTTCGTCCCTAAGGTCGTCCTAGGTGTCGTCCTTGAGGTCATCCTAGGCGTCGTCCTTGAGGTCGTCCTAGACATCGTCCTTGAGGTCGTCCTCGAGGTCGTCCTCGAGGTCGTCCTAGAAGTCGTCCTAGAAGTCGTCCTCTAGGCGTCGTCCAAGAAGTCGTGCTTGAGGTCGTCCCATCATAGTACAGCTTCGCTGGTCTTCCTTCTTCACCAGAGTGGAAAGGCTGAAAGTTTTCTTTTTCTGCTGATTTTAGAGTGAGCCCCTCGATTTGTAACACACCGCATTTTTGCTATCCGAACGTTGCTGATATTCCTTCGCATTGGCCGTCTTGCCAGGAGAAGCGTGGCGCCTGGACGTCAGAGACGGCTGGTGGCTGCGGCAACCATCCTGAGACGTATGGCCGCAACCCGGTCTACCAGGTGTGCCTGCAGACGTCGCATGATGACAACCAGATGCTGGTCAGCCTCAAGGGCCCCAAGTGAGTCGGCTGCCCTTCTCACTAAATCTTCTGTTGACTTCCACACTGCCTGGCCTTTGAATGCTTCGATGTCCTTTCCTTAGCACAATATACTTTTACCAGTGGTTTTGTTAGAATTGTGTTTGTGGCATTTTGAGCGGTCAGATCTAGTTCCGTGAATGGGGAACTCGCTCATGTCATTCTCTGGCCAGGCAGTAATTTCCAAGACCTGTAGGTAATTCGAAAATGATTGATGCATTTGCTTTTCTGTTTCAACTTTTTTTTATTTATGGGTCAATTTCCTCTTGAACTAGTCAGCTGCTTGGGGCAACTTATGCTCTGTTTGAGCCTCCACAATTATGTAATGAAAACTATATTTTCTACCGCATTCCATATTTTTTCCACCTTTATCCCTCATGCTTCTTCTCTCTTCTTTTCTCTGCACATGCGAGTCTTTCCACCTGTTTGGGTTGGATAACAATTCTGCATGGGCTTTTGTTTTTTATGTAGTAACCTTTATTACAGCAACAAAAACAACAACTTCTGTGGGCAAATACGTTTGTAGGTAATAGACACATAGCTTATCTACAAATCCTCTGCATTCACTTTCCCACAGAGAATGTGGAGGCTTGGTCATCGTGGTCGACAGGGGCCTTGCAGCTTACAAGACTGAGATAACATACTCAAATGAAAATGCTAACTGCGGAGATGACATTTTCACTGAAAATCATTTTCTCGACCTTATTATCAGCTATGTTTCTTATGTAGAGTGCAATGATTGGCTCTATGTGTTCATAAACTATGACCCTATTACTCAGGTAAATACAGTATGTACACGCTGTTTATACCTTTCATGAAACTGGATGCATGGGCTCATGTCTTTTGATAGTGCTTCCTCCAAAATGTCGAAAACCAAATTGTTGCTTGGATATTTAGTTAGTAGGCATGTGGGTTAGAAGTTAGAAGTAGGCATGTGGGTTTGAGTTAGAAGAGAATAGTGGTTTTGGCCCAAAATTTTTTAATTGAATACCAAATACTTGCATAATAAACACACCTTTTTCACAAAAAAATTATGCACATTTGGGGGGTGCTGCGTTCATTACACAGGGTAACATTTTTGTGCGTTTACATGTTTTCCGTAAAGGTCACTTAGGTGCCCAACTGACCGGGGCATTACTGCGGCACGTCTACACTGATGGATATGCAGCCATGGCTGGTCGTGGGCGCACCAGAGTGACCATGCTGTACAAATTGTAAACCTTTTTTAGGGTGCCTTTAGCATTCTTTTTGCCAAAGAGAAAACAACCTATGAAGCTCACTCAGCATGGAGAGCGATGTGATCGCTCCTAGGACTAACCACTTTCACAATTTCACTGTCTGAAAGCAGACCACAGACTACGGCATGTTTGTTGACGTCAATGCATCCGATGGATGAAACATCTCCGGGGGCCGGGCAATTCTTCGATCCCAGCTTTATTAACCGTGCACGTCGCTCGCAAGTTAAGGACCGACCACACTAGCGTCGCGGAGACTTGTTGCGCACCGCTGAATGCCGCAGGCTGCCGGCCAAAAGACGTCGGAAGACACCTAGGCACTTCTTATGAGTTGTGAATGCGAAAGCATGAATGTCCGACGATGTGGATGCTAGAGGCGGCACCATGTTCGGCGGCGGCGAGATGAGCAGAAGCACCGCTGACGATGTGGATGATGGAGGCGACGGCATGTTGTTCGGCGGCGAGACGAGCAGAAGCCTTCGAGCGCGCACCACCGAGTCTGTTTTAACCGGCGCGGGGCCCGTAGTGGCATGGGGTTGCGGTGGTTAGTTTTATCGCCGTGCTGGCGGCACTAGAGTTCCTGTATAGGCTCCCTACGGTAGCCAGAGTTGCACGTCTGTTTTCCTACGTGCCACCGCGCCGCTATTCGCAGAGATCCGATCACGTGAGGAGCCAGATCAAAAGTTGTGTGGGAAAGCAGACGTTGCCCACGCCCCGGCGTACGTTCTCCTGCTTTAGAGCGCGCCGCGCGCCTTGATGCGCGGTGCCGCCATTCGCCAAATTCAGTCATGTGAGGAGCTGGATCAACATGCCGTGCAGGAAAGACGGCGCTACGGGGATGAACGCGCAACTTGGGCTTTCGTAGGGAGCCCATTAGCCCCGAGAACATGGCGTGGTGCCACCTGACAGGCCTATCGTCGTGACGTAGGATGGGGGATCACGTGACCGTTTCCTGGACTCTGCGTGAAGGATGAAGTGTCTCGGTGTTCACTTTTTTTAATACTACGGCTGTTTAAGGCTTCTTTTAACCCAATGTTTCGTTTCACTACTTGACCCAGTCAAGTTCCTAAATCGGCTACCGTACGAGTGCTTCCGGGGAGCCGGTGAGCCGGTTGCAGGCGAGCAGGGAAACAGTCGCTGCACGGAAGCGCGACGGCTTGGAGTAAAGGGTACGGGTCAACTTGTCGTTTTCGGCGGCTGTCTCGCGCACCACAATGGATGCTTACGAAGAGCGACCTACTGTTGAAGGTAGTCAAAGTTTTTTTTTTTAGCTTCTAGTATTCGACCGGGCACTTCGTTACAACTGTGTACCCTTTTTAAGTTGTGCTGTCTGTAAGCAGTATCAATGTGTTCGTAGACAAGGCCCACGAAACATCCCGGCTGTTGCTCGAGGGCGAAAGTGTTCTTGAAGCGGGACACGTGTCCTCCTGTAGTATCAAGAAGCTGGATAAGGATTGCTACACGTTTATTTGATTCGTTCTCCTAACGTCGGTACTCACTTTGGACCCGCACGAGCTGATGTAACACTGAATGGAAGAAACGTCGGTGACACATCATGCTCCTGCAAAGCAGGGTAAAGGAACATGCCGTGTATCATTACCTCGTTAGGTTGTACGTACCCATTGGCCGGCGTGCTGTTAAATCGATCGAGGAGCTCGCGGCCAGAGCCGGGAGGAAACAACTGGAGTACTCTTAGTGATTTCGATTTGTGATGAACGGTGAATGCGGCGCCTTTTTCCAAACATAATCGGTCGTCTCCCGTTGTTCTCGTAGCTCGGGAATAAAGCAGAAAAAAAAATTATCGTGGCTCAGTGGTAACGTACTTGCTTCCCAAGTCGCGAGTCGCAGAATCAATACGGTGCATCTGACTTTTATTTATATATATACGTTTTTGAAGCACAACTGCTGTAACTTTTCTCTGATGTCGGAATTTTCGAGCGACGAATTTTAAAGGGGCCCTGCAATGACTTTTTACTAATTTTTAATTTGCACCAAACCTGAGCGCACTGAACGTAGTAACTTAATGAAACTTTTCTTTTCTCGAATTTCGCTTTATTTTAGAAGTTATAGGCAAATTAAAATTACAAAAACAAGCAAAAAAAACCTCCTTCATGACGTCCTTGGTTGCTTGAGTGGCCGTGAGCTAGACGAGGGGTAGTGAGCTGAGCGAGCGCTCACAACTGCCGCACTCCCTGTCGACGGTGCGAGAGGGCGCCACTAAAGCGTATTGTGGATAGGCTGTATGCAGCAGGCAGCTAGAGCGGCTCTCATTGCATTTGCTGCGCGATTAAACACTAATTCGGCAGGACACTTCATTGGCCACAAACGACAGCAAACACGGGGTAAAGAACAATCCAGAATGGGAGCCACTTCGCCCTGCCATACCGCGAAACGGCCAAACCGCCAGACAAAGCTGCTCGCCGAAGGCCTTGGGGACGCTCAGAGCCGGTCGGATCCTCCAGTAACCTACGACCGCAGCGCCGCCGCGTACATCCGGGACCTTTCCGTGTTGGCGCCTGATCCCACTACTCCTTTCTAGTATGCGCCGCCTTTTCCGCCGCTTGGTGGCGGGTATGTCGACGGGTCATTTCTTGTTTCCGTACTTTATAAACTTGTTCTGATCTAAAATACTGAACAAAAACTGCTTTAATAAATAATTGAAACGGTTTGCGCCACTTATATTTTGTATTTCGACTAAAAAGAAGCTTTTAGCGGCTCTGACCAGTAGTAAGCCCAGGACCTAAGACGTCACATTTTGCGCGCTTACGGTACCGCGGGTCGCCCCTGACGGTGGAGGAGGTTTCCGCGTCGTCCGGTTAAAATATGATGCACTGATATTTAGTTACTCTCTCCGTACCCGCTGGCTTGCCCGAACCCCAAGAGACGTGGAAACCGCAAAAAAGGTAGACGCTTAAATATGATTGCAGGGCCCCTTTAAAGCTTGTTGGTAACATTTAATTTCATAAACTAATATCAGATCATCCAAATGCCAATGACAGTTGTTCATGTACAGCATTGCTTTTTTTCTATCTTCTGTAAAAAAAAGATTATACAAATATTCCTGTAGCTAGGTGTATTAGAGTTGTAGGATTGTTTTGTTTGGGCCCCTACAAGATAAGTAGATAAGTTACAAAAAAAAACACTTTTGCCTGCTAATACGAGTGCAGCTACTTGTATCAGCAACCTTTAAAGTAAAATAAATGAAGCCACATAACATTCTCACATTTATGCCGCTGCTGGTTGCTTAAATACAACTAAGCGGTGAGTGATGTTTGCATTAAAATAGTCGGTGAAGTTTTATGTCTTGTTACCCTCCGTAAAATACTCTTTCAGGTCTATGAGCACTCAGCTCTACTTGCATTGCTTGCCGCTAACTTGTACATACACTTTTAAACCCGTTGTTCAAATGATATTGAAGCTGTATGAGAACGGTACTGCTATGCAGGGTGAGACTATTCACCATTTTATGAATTATATTGGATCTGCCGATGCTTCTCCTTGGGGTAGATGTGAAAGCTGATGTTTGGGTCGGTCGCGTAACTGCGGCACCGAACAGTAATTTAACCTTCGCTCCCTGAGCTCGAAAGCTGCCGGAGCCGATACATGCGTGTACTGATCAGGCTTCTAACACAGAAAAAATGCGAAAGTACCGAGTGAATGGTTTCCGGAGACCCCAACCGAAGCGAGGCGGAATAGCTGGCCTTATTACGTGATCTCCCATCCTACGTCACGGTAGAGCGATCGCAGCGCTCCAGTCGGTCCTGCTCGGGGCCAATACAGGAACTCTAGGTGGCACAGACACGCAGCGCCGTCCTGGCGGCGGTCGTTGAAATCTGACGCGTGCAGCGGCCAATGGGAGCCTCGTCGCCGCACGCCAGCCAATGGGACCTTTGGATCAGGGAAACTAGGTGCCGTTTTCGCGCTTCAAATTGATGACGTTGGCTCGCTCCAAGGGACAAGACGCAGCCAGACTACCTATAAATAAGGATGCTAAGAACATCCGCTGGGAAATTATCGGAGATGAATTTGGAATAACAGGCGAGTTTTTCCGTGGTACTTGTCACAAGTCGCCTGCGCCGTGACGGATGTCGTGTTGATTTGGTGACACTCTCGAAAGTAGCCTTCATCTGGCGCGCAGCCAGGGCAGCAAAGCACCGACCTGTCTCTCGGCGTTTCAGTAGCACCAACTCGGCTAGACCCAGAACCTGCTTCTCCTTCCCTTCAGAATGTGGCGACGTCGCAAGATCAACGAGCAGGCTGGGGCGATCACATTCACGCTGATAACCAGGTCATCATTGACACCTGTCATGTAGGCAGCGAGTGCGGTTTCGACGCTAATATTTGCGAAAGATGAGGGCCGAAACAGAAAAACCTGACGAAGAGCAGACAACAAAAAGGCAGAAAATTCGGGGAGGCGCGCGCGCGATCTCGAGAACGCAAGAGTCTGTGCTGTCACGTGACTATAATGCCCGCAAAACGGAGACAAATGTGGCCTCCTCGCGTTGGGACGCCAGACGGCGGTGCCGCCCAGCAGCGTCGACCGGCGGCACCGTTGCTGCTAGCGTGGTCGGGCCTTTACGCTGTTGATCACTTCTGCAACTTCCCACTTGCAGCCATCACACATGCACATATAACCAGCTTGGCTTGGCTTGGCCGCTTGGCGGCTTAATTGGCTCCCTGGCTGGCTGGGTCAGGTGCAGTTTGAGACTAGTAAAGTCATAAATTGGAAATGCGCTCATTAAGAGGGGGGAAGAAAAATATTTCCAAATATTGACGATTGTTATGGGGGGATGCATTCATTATGCGAGTGTGTCAATTATGCGAGTAAATATGGTAGTTTCTCCAAGCCTTTCACTACTGTGCACCATGCTTAAACAAAAATTCAGCTGAACTCGTGAAGGTGTTTCCCAACCTTCCACTTGCCCACATCTAAACTCAGTTAATTTTAATATAACTATATTAATAAACTGTGGCATGTAAAGAACAGATTTGTTGCAGCTATCCTAATCCAAGGGATTTAGGAATCTGCTTTCTCTAAATCTGCTTTCTACAATTTATAAATTGATCTCGAATTTGACCCCCCAAAAAAAGCTGAAATTATGAACTCAGGTTGTCATTGCATCGCTGCCTAGCGTATACTCTTACATAATCGTGGTGGGTTAACCCTGTTGGGTGCGATTCTCACAGAGCACTTGTGTACTGCAAGGAAGTAATACTTGCAAAGCCTGCGAGCCTCATGGGTATCGCTTCCTTGCAGTGCATAGGTGCTCGGCAAGAAGTGCACTCACCACGATCAACACTTTCGAAAAATATGATTATCGTAGTTCATCTCAAAGCGAATATCGGATAGCACATTATTCAAAACTACCATTTGAAAACTCAAATATTTGCACAACCCTATTAGGTAGTTAGCCTGTCAAATAATTCTACTTGCATCTGTTTGTAGCTACAACATCTTGCTGGCAACTTTCATAGAATGCCGGACTTAGGTATCTCATTCAAGAACATTGAAAGGCTACGAGTGAAAATTGATAACCGTAGTTGCATCACAAACAACAATTTTTTCTTCATCACATTGGCGCCCATGCAGCAAAAGCATGCCTTTAAACCACAATATATCTGCATTCCCTTAGCTTTGACTGTCTACTAAAGTGTAATGAAAAGCATAATATTGAGTATTACACTTGAGTAGTGCTGGGATAACAAAGGCACGTTCTTCCTGATTACAGGCAGTACCAGATTGGGTTCGACGTGGTGACGGTGACGGCCAACAACCCCTCCTGCCCCAACGTGTTCTCACGCAAAGGATCTGGGATGTACAAGTAAGCACCGCTTTCTAAGTCAGGCCACCTTGCCTCCACGAGCATCCAACTGCTCCTACTTTTTTGTTAGAGTTTTGATCTGATGCATCTGTTCTACCTCAGTTTGGCACGATTTGCTACGATTTCTGGACAGATTTCATCTTATCAATATCGTGTCATTCTTGCAAATGTCACAGGGCAAGCTAATGGTAAGGAAGTAGTTAGAAGGAACAGTAAAGTAATTGTGTTGTTTGCATGTTTCGACAGCAGGAAGTCAGTCGGCATCGATCTAAATGCTCGCATTTCAGGACCACAGATTTCGCCAATGGGTCACGGTGCCCGTGCTACCCCATGGTCTGTGGCAACTTAAGAACCCAGTAGATGCTCTCTCCGAGCATCAGGTTTCTGCCTTTGATAACACTTTGTCTCATGTGCAATCAAAATCCAACAAAAGGCAGCGAGCGCACGCTGGAGACGGAGCAGGTGCTGGGCACTTAACCTGTCACAGACTGTAGGTAACAAAATGGCAGCAGCCACGAGCCTCTAACACAAAAAGAAATGTCATGAGACACGAACGTATTGATGACCATCGTGGCAGCTCCAGGCATTGGGAGTAAAAGAGTGCTAATACTTTGAGCGTAGCTCTCGAGCACTCTTACACTATACTCACTATACTCGCAAGCCTACACTATACTCACTGACGAGGTGAGAACGGTGCTTTGGCTGCGCGTATGCACTCGAGACTTGCACGACGCCGAAGCGTCGTCGAAGGTAAGAAGCTCACGCTGGAAGCGGGACAACCGAAACTCCTACCTGCAGTTCTCGTCCTGTCAGTAACTAGAGTAGAGATGTGGACCGTGTAACGTGTTTCTTTGTTTTCGAACGGTGACTGTTGCTGAAATGTTGAGGGAACCACATCCACTTATCTGTCTCACGTTTCTTCTACGTCTGCAGGTCTGGCTTCACCGTGATGGAGTTGGAGCGCCTTCCCGGAGGCATCTACAACATAATCCCGTCCACTTTCATGCCCTTCCAGGAGGGCCCATTCTTCCTCACAGTCTCAGCCACGTGCCCGTTCAAATTCTCGCGCATCAAGTAGCGGATCTCGTGACGCCATACCTGCTCGCGGGGGAAGGAGCGCGCCCACGGACAAATCTGGTCGTGTTCGGCGATGCCAGTGAAAACCGATTCTGGGTTATCTCACTTTGTTGGAACCAATAGGAAGGCAAGTGGAAGGCCTACAGCTCTCATTCTTCGATGGAAAGTGCAGCGGTTGGTCTAGCATGGTTCCTGTCGAGGTCGCTTTGTCATCCCAGTCTTGTGCCATTGAAAATTGGTTTTGTAGTTGGGATAAACTCTTTCCAAATTTAGTCTTACCTTTTTTTTTATTCAATTAGTTTTTTTGTTGAGCAGCTTGATGACATTAGTCTCTGAATATTCTGGCAGGTTGCTGGTTCATACTCTTGACAACAAGCTTTCTCCAAGGTCCATTTGCATCATTTAAGAATGTGCCTTAGGTTGGAAATTGCAAAATATTGACAGGTGGCTCTCATTGTATGTCATAAGATGCTTTTGGGTTTGCTTACAAGATTTCCTGCAAGTCCTAGCAATGGGGACGTTGGGCATGTGCACTCTTTTTTTAAAAAATGAGCCTGTGCGCGTTTTCTGCTGAAATAATGTCGGACCCTTTTATTCTGTAAGTATAGGTATCTGTTCAAAAGCAGAGATATTGATAAAATTTTGATTTGTAGGACTTTTTTGGGTGACTCATTCTGCTCACAAAACCATTTTAAAATTACTATGGGTGAATTACGAGCTCTTTATTATGTGAATTGCTGCACTTGAAAGTTTGAGGTGAGCGGCACTACTTATGATATTCGTGTCACTTTGGAGTGAACAATATTTTGATGTACAAATTGCATTGTATAGCAACATTTTACTGTTTATCTTTCAGTCCCATACTTTCTGAAGTGGTTCTGACAAATTTACTTCTGGGCTTACTATATCTTAATGGCAGACTTTGAAAATAATTGTTGCAAGGGCATTTTCAATCACTGTTTGTTGAAGCAAGCTCCCTGAATCGAAAGCAGCTCATTGTACAGTATATTGACCAGCTTGTTGGAATGCGAAGCAGCATAACGTGGTGCCAGCAATTGTGCATTCACATCAAGAGCTGCTTCAGTGAAGAACAAATGTGAAAATAAAATAATGAAGGTTGTTGGTTTCACACATTATCATGGCAGTGAAATTATTGTGTTTTGTTTTATATGTTTAATAAACGGCTTAACACAAACATTTCACCGCTTGCGGCGTTGTCTGTTTCGTGCACTTCCAGTTATTTGGCGTGGATTAAAATAAGGTTGTAAGTTTTAATTGTGACGTAGCATTTGCATCAGATAATTTGGATTTATTTTTTGGTTTCTGTGCAAAGTGAAGCGCACATCGAACAGTTAACCATCTGATTTTAAACTCTAGCTCACTACACCACACATAAAGAGCTAATAAAAGAAATCATTAAGCTATAAAAAAAAAACAAATGATGGCAAACATTTTTTTATTACATGGTGTTAACCTGTCTGCATAGCCAAACCGGACAGTGAATTTTTTTGTGTGTGTTTGTTTGTTGAGCAAAAAACGTGAATGGTCATAACAGTACAAAAGTAAAACAGAATTAGGTACACGTAGCAGAGCGCGTTGGGTAGACTACAGTAGTACAGTTCACACAGAAAGAATAACTAGACCTGTGTCTGTCCCTCGTCTGTTTCAGTGTTTTCTTTCTTTCTGTGTAAACTAAAACCGAAACTTCGTTTTTTTTTTAGATATATATACATGTATCGACAATGTAATATGGCACTAATTAGGTTCGAATATAGCTTCAAGGTATCTCAAATTTACTTATACTGCAATAAATATCCAAGGTAATTTTATTTAAATAACAACGACTCAAATTTTATTTCACGAAACGAGATAGAACGAGATTCGGCGCTGCGGAGGCTAACGGTGGCGCCGCGGCGCGGCCATCAGCGTATCGATTTGTCGTCGGCTTCAGCAAGTTGTCGCCGTCGTCTGGTAACGGGCTGGCTGCTCGATGTGTTTATGTGCTGTGCTTGCGCTATGCTTGCGCAGGGCGCAGAGTAGCTGCGAGTCGTGAATGTTGTTTACGACCTCTCTAGCTTTTTTTTTTTTTAAATAAATAAGTTTCCCTGCCCTCGCGTAGAATATTCAATCGGCGATGTTTGTACCTTCTTCTAGTGTGCCAAAAGTAGGGAAGGATCGCGTGCATCACTGCCTTTGCGGGGACCAGATTGGGAGCAGCCGCCTTCTGTGATCGTGTTTTTAGGAGAAAACTTCCGACGAAGACTTTTTCTTCAGCCCCGAGATTTGACCATCGCTGACGAATTATCGGATTTCTAAATGAAGCACAAGTGAGGTGAGAGGCCTTTTTAAGCCCGTGGCTTTCGTCTGGATGTTTGCTTCGTTTTCTGGATGCTTTTTTTTACCGTTGAGCGAATGTTTGTGGTGTTGGTAATGTTACTTCTTAAAGAAGTGTGGCTCTCTTCAACTGGGGGTTTATTTTAGGAAAAGGGTTTTCGAGCGTGCTGTATTTAGAAAGATGCTCGTCCGTTTCCCCTTTCGCGTTTCTTATACCACCCTCTTGTCGAACTCTGCGAATCGAAGAAGTAATTGAGAAGTCCAACGTCGTCAGCACAGCAGTCCGCAGTTTGTGAGTTTGCGTGCTGCGCGCTAACTTGTGACTGAACGCCTTGTATAACTGTCGTAACGGACGCATGTTTTCCTTTTATAGTTCCTGCACACATTATTTTTCAGACATATGGACAAGGGTGAACCACTCAAAACACATTGAAGAAAGCCGTGATCCCCAACTTGTTAATGATGATCTTCTGCATCATAATCTCATTTATTGATTTATATTTTTGGTTGTATTGGCGCACGGGGCCTTAGAGATCCTGCTTATATACGCGAAATTATTATTTGAGCTACATATTCTGTGAAAACGCGAAAAGATTTTATCGGCAGATGTGGGCCAATGGCACATTTACGGTATACCACCTGTGTTATCTTTTTGTTACGGCTGTTATTATTCTACAGCTGCGGATGGGCGTTCTGTATATATATATATATATCTTTTAACCCACGTCGTTCGTTATATACATTTTCTTTTTGCCCTTGATTTTTCTGGCAATTTGGAGTCGTTTCCGCTCAATGTGCAGGATATGTCTTGCCGCTTCCTTTCCCCCTCTTTTTGCCAAATGTATATATAAAAAAATGCACGAGGTAGAAAAAAAAAAAACAGTAAAGGACTGCAGCAAAAAAAAAAAGAAAAAAACTGAGCACGTGCGGCAGTCCTAGCGCTATTCACACGCTCGTCTTATCTTTGAGATATGTGAGCCTTGCATTTGTGCACCTTTAGGAAACTGGTCACAACGACGGACTTCGCTTTCCTACGCACTGAATTCGGTTCTAAATAGCCTGAAACAAGCAAACAGATGACCCTATATGGACGTCTAAAAGACGTCATCAGTTGACATTATGATGGCCACGAGGACGCCCGCAATCAGCATTCATACATATAAAAAAACGTAGCTTCAAAGACAGAAACAAATATGCGTTGTCACGCTAGCCCTGAACATTCTCCACGGTCTGCGATGCGGAAGTGCGCGCCGTTTTCGTGCAGGACATCGTAGCTTGACCTTGGAAGCGCGCGTACCCGCACGGTGCCTGCCGCAGTCGGGTAACACCTGAATGAGCCACTGGAAAACCGGTTCTTTTGTTTTTGGTGGCTCCCGAAGATAGTAAGCGTGTACCGGCCGGCCAACCTATCAAACAAAAGCATAGGTGCGACGGATTTCAAAATTTCGGTGTAAAATAATCGAGCGCAGCTGAGCTGGGGTCTGTTTCTAGGCTCGCATAATTTGTGGCTTCAATTTCTGGGGTATTTTTACGGCCAACATTTTTACTCATCCTTAATAATTTTATTTTGTTTCCATTGCATGAAAACTTTCGCTCATATATAAATTGTAACGATTTTCGGGGTGAATCAAGTTGAAACTTGCCATTTTGCAGCTCGAAATAGGGCTGGAATAAATGGTGCTCGAAATTGAAAATTCGTTTTCGCATGATCGTTGGGATATATTTACTCCCAACGTTTTGAAGAATCCAGAACAATAACTCAAAATTATGTTTTTAAACAATCGTCTTTTTTCTCACACTATTGATGACTTGTCGTTCGTGTTGATATTTTCGCAAAACACAAGATTGTAATAAGTGTCTGTGTACATAATTCGTTCGTGTAGATGGTTTTGTTTTCATATGTGTAATGTAACTCATGCTGATGTATAGTTAATATTGTTCATTGTTCATTTTTTGTACGCCTGTATATATTTGATTTCTTTACCACCTTATTTTTTTAAACTCATTTGTTTTGCAATTGCTTTTGTTCTTGTTGATTTGTCTACCCAACTCCAATTTGGGCCTTAAACGGACCGTAGTGTTGTCTACGTAAAACAAATATAAATATATTTGTTTTCGAGATTGGGGAGTTGTAGTAGACCGTTTCCGCAGCCCGCTAAGCACCCGGATAGCGCTCCGTAATCCGCCACGAGACCTTAAACTATGCAGGCAAGGCTGGCGGCGCGCATGCGCAGCTGCGGCGTTTTCTTCACGGATACCGTAGCGGAGGAGAAAAACGGTCTACTACAATTCACGTCGTAGCGTTGCCGTCGTAACAAGAACACCGCATTGAACGTGCTTGCTTCTTATATTCCGCTCTGTCGTCTTGAAAAGTAAAACAGTGACGAACGAGGAAATTTCCAACCCCGGGCAAAGAGATAGGATTAGGAAAAGAGAGGGAAAAAGAACTAGAATAAATGAGCTGACCGGCAAGTCGTGGACTGAGATTGAGTGTCTGTCTTCCGAGATTGCAGTGTCTAATTAAGTTTCGAGATACATGGCTTGAAGTAGAGAAAGCAACTTCCTACGTGCGCGAGCCTACAAGCACGCACCAGCAAACTGGAAACTAAAAGTAAAGCTTTTTTTTATTTTCCTCGTTGTATTTTAGGGAAAAGAGTCCCTTCGAGGGATAGAAAGACTGCGAGATAAAGGACGAAGACGGGACAAAAAAGGAGTCACGTAGTAACTTTGTGAGCAAAGTGGAATTTTATGCATGCTGCTTAGTGTGGGTTTTCGGCGTTCGATGGACGGATAGCCGTGGCTTCGAAGAATGTGTAATTTCTTCAGGCATGACTAGAGCTTCCTTTTTCTTTTTGTACCTGTAGATAATATGTTTACCAAAAATTCCATCGACGATTCGGTGTTCAGTGTTGCATCTCATTTCTAGCATCTCGGATGTAATTAATACGAGCTGAAATGATTATGACTCGAGTGACTTAACGCTGGGTGCTGGTTGTGTTGTTCTATTACAACTTATTTTTACCAACGCATAAATAAAAAAAGCTAGAAAAAAAACAAAGAAAATATTTCTTAGACTTATGCTGGCGCCTTCGCCCAAGTTTGGTTTGTCGCTTTCTCTCTCTCTCTCTCTCTCTCTCTCTCTCTCATTACTGAAAAGGCTGTGAGGGCGCGCAGGCGAGCTGGTGGTAGTTAATCATGTCGTTTAACACATTAGACCAGGTCCTAAGAGATCGCAAGAGGCTTAAAAACCGGTCTGGTCTCTCTCGGTCGAACTCGGTCGCAAGAGTGTGAACGGGCCTTTAGGGTCCGGCAAACTTTCTCGAACAATGAAAGAAACAGGATCTGTGGAAACACACGAGTGAAAAGCGGTTTTTGATTCTGAAAACAAGCTGTTTTTGATTAATCGTTTCCTTCTTCCCTGGGGGAACGCGGAAAGGGGCGGGGAAGGGGGGGGGGGGGGGGGGGGGGTTCCCTTACGAGGGATCCGCGAGCCGCACCGTGACCAGCAAAGAGCCGCATGCGGCTCGCGAGCAGCGGTTTGGCCACCCCTGCGTTAGACTGTCGTGCAGAAAAGGAAAAGTAAAATCTTTTAGTCGAAGGAACAAGCACAGAAGGGAACGTCTCAAATTTTAGACGTTCCCTTCTTTGTCTGTTCCTTCGACTAAAAGTTTTTTGTTTGTTTTTCTGGACCATTGTTTCAGGTGTTGAACGGCATGGCCTGCCATTGTTGTTTTACGCATTTTTTTTTTTAATCGGATTCATGCGAAATAGACACCGGTCAGTGCCAATTTTATGTGCGCGAATGAAACGGAGATTTATAAGGCGGAATTGCACAAAAAGAAATAAACGCCACAAAACATGGACATGACATATCTAAACCACGGACACCTAGGGTGAGAGTTTGAAATGTCACGTGTTTAAATTTTGTTTTAGGTTCTCTCCGATAAACCTGGTGGGCTTATTGGAATTTGTGTAAAACCAATTCCCTCAAATATAGGTGGTATTAAGGGCGCAAAGATATGACAAAGGTTAAGCAAAATGTACAATGCTTAAAAAAAAAGTTTGGATACGCATGAAATTTCTACTAAAAACGTTATATTTAGAAGGCAAGGCAAAATCGCAAAGCCCTCTCTGTCAGTATGAAATTACAGGTATTCAGAGTGTCTCATGGATTGCGCGTAAAATTTCCAGGCGATATCCCAAGTCCTACAGCGTACGCCGTACGGTGCAGTATATACGCATTGAATTGCACAAGAACACCTTCCTGCTGTAGACGCAATGCTCCTCAAAACGCTATTCTTTTTTTTTTTTCTAAAGATTATACTGTGTTATGTCAAATGATCTGGGTTGTCAAGCTATGGCGCCGTACGTTACAGGACCTGGAACACCGCCTGAACTTTTTGCGCGTAACCAATGACATATACATTAAATATTTATAACTTCATGCTGTCTGAAAAGCATTTCAAGCGACATCTATGTGATTTCGACTTGGTTGTAAACTAAACTTGAACAATATATTTTTCGAAAGCCCATTTCGATGCCCATTCTTCTTAGTTAAAAAAAAACATTGTGTGTGCTCTTGAAGGATACATCATAATTTTGTAATATGTCTGCTTTTGATACATTCGTCACTCACCGATCGTTGATCACTCAAGTGATCTGAAATCCTCACCAGATATTAGTTTTGAGACAATTTGGAATAGCATAAACTTTTTTATATATATAGTTTTCGGACTGGAGCGAGAAAGATTTTATAACTGTGGACTTCAGCTTTGAAATAAAAATAACTATTAAATTTCAATATTTACTAGCTCTGCTTTAATAAGACTTAATCCCAAGCACATTTCTGCACCTTTTTGTGTCCGACTTTTTTTGCGAAAACCTATTCTAAAGTTAATTTCGGGCGGGGGTGTTAAGCTACGACAAATCATCATAAACCATTCGAAACACCGCAGACACCAAGTAATACCGTTCTGGTTTTTTTTCACTCGACATAGGGTGGCCAGACGTCCCGTTTTTTGTAGGAACTTACGGCAATAGTTGTGAAATGAGTGCTAAGCGAGTGGAAGAAATCTAAAAGAATACATAACGCATTTTATAAAATAAGCACTACACAAAAAAGGTTTCCTCCCGTCGAGTAAGTTCAGAGCTTTCTGTGACTCCATCTGTCAATACGTTGTGTTCGCACAGACGTTTGTTCGGGGCACTTTTCTATATTACTATATTTGACATGCTTCGGTTTTGTTTAAAAAAAAAAAAAAATAAATTAAGAACAAATGTGCTTGTGTATACTCAACTAAACGATAAACTTAAGAAAAACGTGTACTTGTCCAGTGTACTAAACAATGGCAAAACTTGCCTCCTTTTTTTTTTTTTTGCGCTGTAGATTATGATTACCTTAATCTGACACCTCGTTGGATCAGAGTGAAACAGTGTCGAAACGAATGACGATCGAACTGGTTGGTCAATTCTTCGGACATTGACGCACCAGCACAGCTCACCAACAAGCTAAGGTCGCTTTTCGGTCACCCGACTCCTTCCACAGCGTTGTTTGCTCTCCAACGCCTCCTTTCGCGGCCTAAATAGAGAGAGGCAAAAATACTTAGGGGGCGCTTAAGCTTCGCCTTTAAGAGTGGAACGCGATAGCGTTATCGGGCCCCGTTGGCAAAGCCTTCTCATACAAACCCGCGCTCGTTCCCAAGCCGTGCAAGCGTGTGTGCGTGGTCTAGTCGGTAGCGTCACGTGTCACGTGACGTCACACGTGGCTGTGACGTCATCACCCTATCGACCTGCTATATTTAGCGGAAAATTTCCCGCTAAATTCGTCGAAAATATTTTCCGCTAAATTTAGTGGAACATTTTTTTGACAAGTTTAGCGGGTTGATAGGGTCATGACGTCACAGCAACGTGTGACGTCACACGTGGTTGCGCGCGTTTCATTATGGGATTTTTTGGTCCCGCCGATGCCGACGCCGGATTTTCTGCGGCACGAGCTCCTAAACGCTATCGCGTTAAAATAAATAAAACTACATTTATTTATATTTGTTCTTGAGAGCAAGGTTGGGCAGAGATACACTAAAATGTATTTGGAATTAAAAATACTGGGATACATGACGAAGACAGCTAAAATACTGATACTGAAATACACCTGTACAAAAGTATCACGATACATATCAAAAATACTTTTGAGAAATAGAAAAGTATTTTGAAATACAAATGTAGGAATACATTTTGCCGGGGCAGTAATACCATAGTCCTTTGCAACTCAAGAAGGTAGGGCGAGGGAAAGGAAGGCGGGGGAGGAGGAAGCAGACAGAACGCTAGTGAGGGGAGGAGGTTTCCCCCTCTCCTCTCCAGCGTTCCGTCTGCTTGTCCCTCCCCAGCCTTCCTTTCCCTCGCCCTACCTCCCTGAGCTGTAACTTACTATAACATGCATTAAAAAAAAGTTGCGATGTAAATTAACGGGCAACAAGTTACTATTTGTAAAACAGAAACGAAATGACCATATTGCTACATATTTTATCTTTTCATATGAAAGCAATACAAAACGAAAGTAAATATAAGACTTTGCTGTTACACTGGACTATATTTGGTGAGAAACAGATTTTTAAATAGCCCGTCGGCCAGCCGCTGCTGATTTGGGCAAAGAGTAATGCCAGCGAACAAAATTATGCGTTGCACAACTGTCGACGAACGCGGGTTCATATTAAAAATGAACGAAGACCGCCTTCACAGTGGAAAAGTTTTAAACCACGCAAGTAACATGTATTCGGTTTCCTATGTGTAAGTAAGTAGACCTCGCTTGGAGGTGGTAATATATAGGCTTCGTTGATTTCTAAGGTGTAAAACGAGTCCTCCATTGAAAACGAAAACTCGTACTATAGCCGTGAGTTAAGAATTGAAGCTCAACATTGGCGTTCTCGAGCCCGAAATTATTTTCACATAGAATTGCCATGTCTCTTTTAACATAGAGCTGTAGGGTCTAGAGGGTTTTCAACGGGTTGTAAATGCTTTCCACCCAGAATGCAGAGCAGTTTTTCTTCAGATATATTGCACGCCTTGTAAGCAATGTCACATAAACCTCGAAATTCGTCTTATTCCCACCGAAATACTCCCAAAGGTCAGTGTCTCATAGTTCCACCTCGGCACATTTTCTGCAGTCATTTCAAGACGTCGCCTTGGAATGAAATGGTGCGATTTTATCTGGTGATCCGAAGGACAACTTTACCTTCGTCCTAGTAAATGGGACTGGAAGTGCAACGTGCACTTGTAAAGCTTGTACCCACAATACCTTCAACATTTTGAATCTATACTCCGTGTCACTAGTTGTGTGCAGTGCCGGTGATGGCAACGCCAGGCAAAGAGGGAAAGGGCGAGCACTAAAAAGGTGGGACGAGAAAGGAGGCTTATGGGGGGCGAGGGGAGTAGCAGAGAGGGTAATAGAGAGAAAAAATGCCCTCTCCCTCTCACCCCGCATGTCGTCTGCTCCTCCGAGTGGGCAGTACCTGGCATCCGGCTGGCGTGCAAACTCTGTTTAAAATCGCGTCATTTTTGAAATTTCCAGCGCAGATGCGCAGATTTTGGCATGCCAGTTGTCGTGTAATACTATGCTAGATAAAAAGACTGACAGGGCCCGATTGCGCTGTTACCTGCGTGCAAATAAAAAAAAAAATAGTGAAAACTGTGTCAGATTGGCCGGTCTTTCCGGCGAAAAGTAAATCCGGTTGCTGTACCTTTTTTTACTATACTAAGTTCGTACTGGTGTAGCCCTTTAGCGAGCATGAGTGGAAGTCTGAAATCATAAATAAAAACGTGCTGTCCTGCCGCAATACAGGCAGTAGTTGAGGGTAGTACTGCCGGCTGACTCAACTGTTATTTAAGTAACGGAAAAAAGATACGCTAGTTGATCATTTACCGAAATAGAACAACAGAAATCTATAGGCTGATTTTGGAGTAGCCATAACTATTCTAAGAACGCGAACCACTTCACAACGGCCGCCACGAGCGAGAGTTCGATGTCCCGTACAGCCCGCCGATACAGCTCAAAGATGGAGAATGGCAACCTCCCGGTTTGTCGTCTGCTAGCGGAGTCGGGCGCGTGCCCTCTCTCTCGTTTTACCCCGCCGAACCCGCTGAATTTCCCGGATGTATGGAGAGGGCGCTGCTGTCGAACAAAATGGTGCTACCCAGAGAGCGCTAAATGGAATGGTCTATAAATGTTAGAGAAGAACGAGGTTTCGCTCCTCCTCTACAGCCTTCCTATACTCCTTTGCAACTCAAGAAGGTAGGGCGAGGGAAAGGAAGGAGAAGGAGGAGGAAGCAGACGGAACGCTGGAGAGAGGAGGTTTCCCCCTTTCCTCTCCAGCGTTCTGTCTGCTTCCTTCTCCCCGCCTTCCTTTCCCTCGCCCTACCTTCTTGAGTTGCAACGGACTATGGTGCTTGCCCGTTCCTCCCCTCGCCTGGCGTTGCCCTTGCCTGTACTGCACGCAACAGGTGACACGGAGTATAGAAAAATGGTTGCCGAACTGAAGAACAGGGCGGGGAGTCACGAATCTCGGGGACATGATGCTCCAAAACGAAAATTGGTTCGCTCGATGAGAAAACCTGCAGGTCCCACTCACTGCACGTACCCTCCTACCCCTTTGAGGCAAGAAAAAAAAAAAAGAAGAAAAAGACAGTTTTATAGTCGCTCAAGCTTTCGCTCAAAGATCACCGTTTTTTTTTTTTGTTTTTTTAACTTTGTAAGGAGATACATTGGCCCGGAATTGTATGGCGACACGAGGAATACACCGAAAATGTATTCCGATACTGAAATACAGATACCGTACGAAAAAAATGTATCGCGATACAAAAATATAAATACTAAAAGTTCTTCAGAAATACCATCGCGAATCACTTGTATCGCGATACTGCCCAACCCCGCTCGAGAGGCACGTCAGCAGAAGACCCGTTGTCCCTTCTCCGACAGACCCTCTTCAAAAAATGAGCGCCATCTAGCAGCCGCCCCGCCAGTCATCCGAGTTCGCCATTTCTTTGGCACGTACTCTGAAATTGCGAGCACCAATTCCCGGGCAGGAAGGGTCGTTTAGACCGAAAATGGTCTATCGGACCCTTTCGAGAAGGGTTTCATAGACACTTCTCGGGGGTTCATCGAGCAACGCTGGCGGCCTTCCACAATTGGCCAGACTCTTAGGACTCTTACTGCGACGTCTTTAGCGGGAATAATTCCACTTTTCTCGGGGGAAGTGAGAGCAACGTTGGCGCTGGCTCGAGAACGCGACAACTGCTAGCTCCCCCACTGTGCTTTCTACTCACACACACAACACACACACACACACCACCGAACTCGTCATTCGCGACGGGAAATCTTGGTCGCGACGTCGCGGGCATGGAGGCGCAGTCGTGCATCGTACGAAAGACTCGGTCTGCAGACACGGTAACAAGTATCTGCGAACAGGCCTCAGGCACGTTTGCTTCTATGTTCGGAACATGTCTCCATACAGCCTTCGTGTGACCAATGACAATGCGACCGTCGTACGACGAAGGAACGCGGCTCGGACGGTATGTGTATTAGCTTGAGTCATGCTCACTGCAGACCTGTTCGAAGCACGACGCCAACCTGCTTGCAACATGCGTGAGGCCTCTGTCACCGCGCGTCTTTTGCATCATGTATACGAAGGGATCGGGAGGTCATCAACGGGAGATGTCGGTAAAGAAGAGAGGCATTCGAGATAGACGAAAGGAGACGCTGGATCGACGAAGAGAATGGGAGGGGTTGCAGTGGAGAGTATCGGAGGATCAGCGCAGCACCTTGTATACGTTGCGGGGGTTGAAGTCCGAGCTTGCGGGATATCGCGGGGGAGGAGAGCATCGCTGGGGAGAGTCCCTCCCGGATGGAGAACCCGGGAAGAGGAAGCCGTATACTTTGGGGATTTCGCCGCGACGTTGCGTCGTCGTCGGGAATGCGGGTCACGCGCGCCGGCGGGCCCCTTGCGCGGCTCTCGCGCCGCATCTTCCTTCCACCAGGCACCGACTGGCTTTTCTTTTACGCGCAACTTTTCTTCTACATTCGATTTTCTTTCTTTCGGGCCGAGATGTCATTTCGGTTCATTTCGTCCGGAGGGGTGGCACTTCTTTCTTTTCGCTTTTATTTCATTCCGAGTCGTTCTATCTCTCTTGTTTGATTTTTTTTTATTTATTTTTACGATCGCGATGTCACTGTCATCCGCGTCCTCACTAGTACGTGACAATCGGCGCCTTTCTCGGCTCCGCCTCGTTTTTTTTTTTTTTTTTCTCTATATTTGTTGGTGTTTTTTTTCAAGGGTTGCTCCATTGCATGTCGCGATTTGACCGCTCTTCTCTCCTTTTTTTTTTTAGCGACTAAGCGATTCTCACTTCGCTCGGTTCGTATTCTTTATATTCTAATCTTCACGCTACAGAAAAAAAAAGAAAAGAAAAAAAAAACAGCGAAGGAAACTCACTTCTTGGGAGCCCCGCCTCTTTTAATGCAGGATACCCCGACGTGGTCACGTCGACAGGCGAAACTAAAGTTGCTTCCGTGTCTCGTTCGTAAACTGTCAGCTTCGCTTATTGTTCACGCTCTCTCTCTCTCTCTTTCTTTCTCTGTCGTTCTATAGTCCGCCTCCTTTACTTTGGACCACAGGGAACGCTACGAGTCATCCCAACCAACTTACAACTGTGAACGTATCACCTGACTAGGCCAACTAGGCGCCCCACTCGTCGCTGCGCCTCTCTCGAAGGTCATGTGACACTCACGAGACATTAAATTAAACCTCGATGGCTGGTGTAGCGTCCTTTGCAGACCGTCGGAGGGCGAAACCAAGTTCTCCGTTCGCTTCTTTTTTTCGTCCGCGTCTCCCCGTCGTTCGTTTCCCCGCATCTCGGCGGCGTTCGCTCTCCGGCGTTGCTGGGCTGACATCCCCAGTCTCCCGGGGGAGTACGTCGCCGTCCGCGATTTCTCTGTATTCCTTTCTCCCAGCGGTCGCGTTCCGGTCAGTCCTTTGACACCCGTTTCCGGGGCAGACTGTTTGTCACGTGACGCGACTTGCCGCGCACGTCGCGGTGCTCGCTGGGCCTGCGAGTTTACGGAAGTTCGCGCCGTACTTGACGAACTTTCGTGGGAATTGATGTACATACAAAATGTTTCTTTACGAATTTTATTTAAAATAAAAAGCATCGAAAGCTACATTACCGAGCAGTCTGTGCAGGTGAGTTATTATACGACCACGGAGACGTAATGTAGGGAGCTAATCGTCACGATAAGTCGAATCGTCATCCCCGTTTACGCACCGCGCCGTCGCGCCTGCTGCACGTGTGGTAACCATAGAGTTATTATAATGTACGCTAGAGGTTCAACTGGCGCTAGTGTCTATGCGACTTCCGTGACGCAAATTGAAGCAGACGGCAACCAGTGTACTTTTGCGGTGCTCCTGTGCATTCCTATGGGAAAACGCGCGTGCATTTTGTCGTTTCGCCGGAAAATAACACGGAACACTTTGGTTATTTGGGTCGTACCGAATAGTACGTACCTTGATTAACAATGTAAAAGTGTAATTGCTTTAGTTAGCGCATTTTTCTTCATCAGTGAACGATATTTAACTTCGCTACATTTCAGTCCCAAACGTGTGTTCCGCAGAAGGTGTGAAAAAACAAGCGACGATTCAAAGCAAAATTACAATCGAAACGAATATAGAGTGTGTTCAAGGCTCGCCAGCATTCCGGTGACGCTTCTATATTGATAATATGCCAGTCCTGTCACTATATGAAAATGACCCCGTCGTGCATGAGCGGATAAAAACCTTCAAAAAGGTAGAGAATAAAGTCCGTGGGCTATCTCTTCGTATTGTTTTCTCTGCCGGGCAGCTTTTATCGCGCACTTTTTCTCACAGATATCGAGCGCGCGGGTGATATTTGGAACGTAGAACAAGCAGCTTCGCTCAGGGCAGAAAGAATAAAGCGGTACGTACTTTCTTATTTAAAATCGGAATAGATTACGTGGGCTTCAATTTATTTTGATCGTACATGCACTGCGAATTACTGATCCAGTGTTACTGCGTAGTTCTTGCTGCCGCTCTTGATTTTCCAGATGTCCTCCCTTCGTTTGGCATGTACAGAGCGCGACACTGTTAGCGCGAACAAGCGATCGCCGGTTTTTCCAGTTTTTCTCTTTGAAACCAAGGGATGTCATTCAAGTTATTATTGCTACGGAAAGAGATCAGTTAGTTCTATAATGTATGCGATAAAATTTCGTGCTCGCTAATACTATTTAGAAGTAATGTGCGAAAATGCGCCGATGTCGTGTTCGCGCTAACAGTGTCGCGGTGTGTACATATATCCCCCATGCTGGAAATCGCCGACGCCGCGTTCGCGCTAACAGTGTCCGACAGTGCACATAAATACACGTACGAAGCCGTTTTAGCACCGTTTTTAATGCGATTAATTCGAAAGAAAAACGCCGTAACTGACCAATTCTTTCGTCGGCCTGACTGAGAATTGTTCCAAGCTACCTAGTACGTACGAATTATTCGTGATATTTGCTCTTATGATCGAGCGCAGGGAGAAAAAAGTCAATTTTCGACTGGTTGCTGTCTGCTTCAATTTGCGTCAGCACACTAGCGCCACTTGAACCTCTAGCGTACATTATAATAACTCTATGGTGGTAACTTCCCTCATGCTCCAACTATAAAATTTACCGTGGCTCTTGATGACGATCAGAAAGTTTCTCATTGGAACCATATGTCTATTCTAACTAATTAGAAAGGTTAAAGAACACGTTTTAGTTTATTAGCCGACTTATTGTGACGATTAGCCCCCTATATCGTGTCCCTCTGGCCATATAACTCACCCGCAGCGTTGGGTAAAGTACACCCAAAAAGTACTCGAACTAAAGTTCGAATTTGCTTGGATGGAACAGCGCGGATGAACAGTCACACTCACATGCACACAGGAACCAAACAGACTCGCAGCGCTGACTTTCAACTCAGTTCTATATTTCTTCTTCCTCAAATCTTCAACTTCTTCACCTTTGCCGTTGATGAGAACAATTTAAATTTTTACACACCAGAGACCAAATAGCCAATACACATTAAAAATAACTAATAATCAAATAAATCATGCAAAGGCAACTAAAGAAATAATATTAAAAACAATGTTCCATCCAAGCATGAATCACCAACTTGCCCAAGCATCCACATTATAAAATTCGAAGTAGATGAGAGCTTACGTACTTCGAGTAAAGTAGTGTGAGTACACCGGGCGCACTGTACTCGAAGTAAATGAAGTGCCATAAATACAGTGTACCTTCGAAGTAAGGTACGGGTACTTTTTAACGAAATCTTTCGTGATGGAGAAAGCGCGACGCCAGCCCCGTAGCTTCCGCGAGAGCAAAACGCCGGATGCCGGCGTTCAGCGTTCTAACGCGTTCTACGTGTGTGGTGGAGACAAAGGCTTTAGGTCCACCTAGTGTCACTATATGAAGCTACGCTTCGTATAGGGACACTAGGTGGACCTAAAGGTGTCACTATATGAAGCTACGCTTACATATAGTGACACCACTAATCATTCCAATCAGAGCTCGGCGTTCTGACGTCTCTTCCTCTCCCTCGGTTTCTCGGTGCCTGGCTTGGTTTTCAAATGGCTAATATCTTCGATGGAAACGCCAGGTGTTCCGCATTCTTCTTGTAGAAGCTTCTACAAGTTTTTTTTTCTTCCAATTTTCGATTTTTTTTTTATACTCGAGGAGCGCAGTTAATTTCACCCCCTGTTCAAATGTCTCCCAGCGCTTGCTCGCATTGCCTCCTTCCAGATTGTCTTAATAATGGAAAGAAATGGTTCATCCCTTACAAGTTTAGAGTTTAGTTTCCATAATTCCCACAAAAAAATTGGTCTGGCCCCTCTTTTTTTTTTTTTTTAGTACCTAATTGAAAGGTTACGAGGAAGTGATCGCAAAAAGCAACGTAGTCTACAGAGTAGCCCCGACATAAACTTACCAGATCCGATTAGATGTACTCTCGGTCCAGTCTAGCGTGACTGGCATCCTGAAAGTACGTGAAAGGCATACAGTTTGACTTCGACTCCCAACATGCACCGTCCTCCGGATCAAAATATTCGATCATGATAGGGTACTGGCACTCGGACCTGTCGTCAGCCCGGCAGACGCAATTAAAGTCACCCAGATCGGACTAACAACGTTGGTAAACGTTAAAAAATACGATTTCTTTAGTTTTATCGATGGATTGATGTTTATTTGCATCAAGCGCAACGTACAGGATTAGGTGCATAAACACAAACGACGCACCATTCATTGCCAATAGCAGAGACCAACCTCCCAGACGGTTTGCACGACAGCGCCTCGGGACTTCCCGAGGAACAGGCAGCAGCCAGCCGAGAAACCAACAGCGCGACTCGCGCAGACCTCGTACCGCGCTAGAAAAGGCCACACCACGCGGTCGGTCTGGGCCTCGCTCTCGACTTTGGTAAGGCTCAAGTCGTGCTCGGCGAACAGCCGGTAGAGCTGCTGCTGCCTTCGTCTGACCGCGAGTCAGCGAACGTTTAACGTAGCGACGTCTTCGAGGGAAACCACGGAAAAGCGAGTGACCTCGTACTCTGGGCTCACCTCTGTGGATCTACCTGGGAAGAGACGAAGAGCGGCCGCGGCCTGCGCGTCGTTCCCTCTTGCCCGTCGCCACCAACCACGGTCGCTCAGTCTGCTGGAGCTACTTGCCACTTCCCTGCTCTGGATCGCCGTTTGACCGTCGCACTCGCGAAGTCCATTGCAGCATCCTCTCCGGCGTCCAGTGCGTCAGTCGAGTCCTTTGCAACCGGTGATGTCTGACTGGCGGTCTTCGCAGCGGGCTCAGTTTCACCAGCGCGAATACCTGCTACGTCAATGCTGGCTTCCTGGCATCGCTAACGGCGCGCTGCCTGTGCACCGGACACCCGAGGGTCTTGCGAAGAAATCCTCGTCGTAGAAGTCGCCGCCACCTCGGTATCTTCCTCGTCCGTTGCGAGGTTTGTGTCCTGCCTGTCGGTGGTCTTGCTGACGGCAGCTCGGGCGTACGACCGTACTCAATCCGAGGCCAGATGTCCGAAGGCTCAACACTCCCCGCAGCTCGGCAGCGTATACAGTCGCGCGTGCCCGTGCGCCGACAGCAGAGGCACACCGGTGCACGTCCCGGGACAACAACCAGCAGCCTTCTCTTTTCCGGGGTTAGGGCACCATTCGTACGATGACGGTCGTAGAGTCCACGTCCGCCAGGCCCTCGATCGTCCACTTCTCCCCGGTGACACACCCTTGACCTCCCCGTAGGACTCGAAGGCCCGTCGAAGAGTGTCTGGAGACACGTCGATTGTCTCCCAGAGGAATTTTACCCTGAACTCTCGCCGTTCGGGATCAATGATCAGGCATGGTCGCCCCTTCACTAAGGTCTCCGCTCGCAGAAGCTTCTCTTTTCGGGGAGGTGCATGGTGCGCAGCTTCAGCAGCCAGGAGTGCCTCATCTGAAATTCGCAAAGTCCTACCACGTCTTCCCGAACTCCCATGTGGTTCAGAGGCCATACGAAGTCTTCAACACGGTATACGGCCGCCCCCGGGTATACGCAGCACGAGGCTGCATTTCAGGGCTTCGCCGGTCGCCGTCGCGTACGGCCATCAGCGCCGCCGTTATTCCCCCTCCCTGCGGAGCATCACACGTGCCGCGTTCGAAAATTGTATCACAGCTACGCCACAGCGGTAACAACCCGTTTTTGTACTACCCGATGCTCACTGCACGCGCTCTCTGGAAAAATAAAACGAAATAGCCGGTCACAAAATGCCGCCGCAGCACTGTCAATGCCAAAAGCTGGTGCCGGGAGATGCACTTTCACGCGCTCCGGAGCAAAAACTACAAAAAAAAAAAAAATGGGCATGTGGGCGAAGATTCTTTTGCGTTTATTATGTTGCGACAGATCGTACAGGACGAGTGTACAGGAGATGCACTTTTTCTGTTGAAAACAAAACCACGGCGCTCAGGGATGTAGTGAACGTCGTCGTCGCGTGCCTGTGGTTGGTAACTCGCCGTCGATCGGTGCACCGGCGGCCGTGGTGCGTGCTTCCGCGGCCAAATAATGCCTGGAGGCCCATGGGCGGAAGGGTGGGACCCGGAGAAGAACCCGAGGACCCCATCGATTTTGAGGAAAGGAGGGGAGAAGGGGGGCTGTTGACCCTCCCTCCCTCCGGGACGTGGTCCTCTTCTCCGCGCTCCAGCCCCAGAAATTGCCGTCCCCCACCCCCGCCTTTCTCTTCCAATAACCGCGGTGTCTTCCGGACCCGCGATACATTCTTGCCTGGGCCGACCCCGTGTCGTGTTCGCGTGTACTCCGTTCTTTCTTCGGTGGGAGGCTGCGCTTTCTTTCTGTGTTTCTGCGTGTGTAAGCTCTGCTTTCAGGTACAGTTTGTCCGCTCTAATTGGGGCCAGATTGTCAATTGTGACCTGCCCGATGTCCGCATCGTTTCACTCTTTCTTGGTTACTGTTCATTTGCAGCCCGTGTGTGTTGAGTGCTGGATTGGTATGGACTGCAAATTTTTTTTTTTCGTCCTACAAGCGCAATTTTTTTTTTTTTTCTGAATCGTTTAATGTAATACGGAAACGATAGGCACAATTTTATTCGAACCCACTTGTGTTGTGTGTTTGCTTAGAGAGCGGAAAGTTAGTCAGCTCCAATGGGCGCCGGATGTCTCTGCTATTGGGAAGGAGATCGAACCGTGGCGCCCCTAGTGGCTAAAGTGAGCACTACACCGATGGGTACAAGAGCAACATAGCGCGGTAGTGCGCTAAAGTCGACACTCGTGGAGCAGGCATAGGACTGGCGATGCGGAAGCGCCTATAATAAAAATATCACGCGCGCTTTCGCAAAGAGCGGATTGTGCAAAAACGTACAAGTATTTTCGTTTTCTGGCCGCGCTGTACGTGTGCTTGAGAACGTGACCAGACTGGCCTTATGGACGCACGTACTCTTTAATTCTTCGCTCTAACGTGAGGCCGACGCTGGAACTTTAAGAGGGACCCAGTTTTGCAGGGGAAACGTAACGTTCGAGCAGTTAGGGGGGGTGTTTCGCCGGAATCGCCTACCAACCGGAAGTATCGTGAGGGACGCGATCGGGTGGCAAAAGAAAAAACGATCGTGTATTTTTGTCTATTTTATAAACGGCAAGTTTGGTTTGATACGCTGTGAGCGGTTTTGGTTCAAGAATACTTTAAAAAAGAAACTGCGAGCTGGTAGGTGCTTATCTGGAAACGACAAAAACTCTCACCAAAAAGCAGCACAAAAAAAAAAAAGCAGCAGACAGAGAACCACGAAATGAAAACAAATACACGTTTAATCGTAAATTCGTCTCGTTGCATGCTCCTCGGTGCTAGGATTTTTTTTAAGAGGTCTTTTTTTTTTTTTTTTGTTATGTGTGAAAACCATTTGCTTCTGGTTGTTCGCAATATTACGATTTTTTAAATTTTTTTTTTACTTAGGCTGTTTAAATTGCGGCTGTCAGTATTCTCTTTTTTTTAAATTTGATATCATACTTAGTTGAATATCTAATTCGCCAACTAAAAGTCGGGAAAACTTTCTTCTCCCCGCCTATTTGATAATTTGAGCGTTTTAGCTTCGTGCCAGACATTGATATTTCACACCACAATTAATTTGGACTTTTTTTTTTTCACTGAAATTATGGGGTTTCTGACACAATTTTTTGGGTACTTGTACAACGCGGCTATTATTTTTAAGGTTTAATTACAGTGCCCCCCCTCAAGAAAACAAAAATTGCCCATTACCGTACGCTCATTCTCAGTCCAAATATAGCGCTAGCGGTAACTGGTGCCATTCAGCTCCGTGTATTCGAGAGATTCGTCGGCCGCCGTTTTACATTTTGAAATTTTCAGAAAATCACTTATAGCTCGTGAATAAGACGATTGGTTAGTTCCGTCACTTTGACATCTGATTCGGACCGATAACTCTACATTTGAACGGAAAATGAGTGTCCGGCGATGCGTACTTTATTTTTGCGGTGAAAAAACAAAGAAACAAATTCTGCAATATTTTTGGGGGACACTCTGTAGATTAAAAACCTGCCAAACCCTCCACAATCTTTATCCATTATTTATTTTTCTCTCTCTCTCTCTGAAATCGGGATATACATTTCCTGTAGAAGTTGTATGGAGACCGATATTTATGAAGATCTGTGTCGGGCACTAACGCCGGGAACAATCAAGTTCTACCCCCCTTCCTCCTCCCCCCTTTTCTACACAGAAAAAAACAATCTTTTTATATGGTTAGAAAGCTTTAGTGATGAATTTTCCTGCGTCGCTGAAGAAGGCCACCGTATGGATTCGTCACGAACTAGGCTAGGTGGCGCAAGCTGCCGCCCGATATAAAGGGTACAGTCGTTAGCATCCATCCATCCATGCTGTGTCAGCGTTCGGCTGGAATTCATGTTCAATCGGTGAGAACAGAGCCGTATATGTAGAGAGTTTGGCCATTCGTTGGAAAGTATAGGTATGTTAGAGGAGACAAATGAGGAGGCGCCATTGGCCGAAAGCGGGCTGGGCGTGTTCCAGGGCGTCTTCAGAAATTCAAATGTGACCAACCAGAAGCCGGAATCAATACCCTGGCGGTGGTCGCGAGAAACAAACCTGATAACTGCATTGGAGTAACTCTCGATGACTGAAAATAAGGTACACGTGATATTTCAATCACGCTCATCCAAAATGATGGTGGAAGAGTGCGACTAGCGGAACGATCGACATAATCCGTACGCCAAGCGCCGAGGGCCGGGAATCTGCCGTCCGAGCGGTCACACTCTGTCCGAGCAAAACAGAGTTGAGCGGCGCATTCGTTTCTTACATCTTTCTGCATGATCATGATCAAAACAACACGTGCACCCTATTTTCAACCACAAAGAGTCACTACACTTCACTCTTACGCGCTTATTAAAACCATATACGAACATAGACCTTTGATCAGAACTGTTTCTCGTTACCACCGCCAGGGGATTCTTTTCGGCTTCTGGTTGGTCAAGAGAGCATGCCAAGCCCTCTTTCCGAGTCTGGCGCACGCCCTGGCTCTGCCCGCGCCTCCCATTGACCAAACTCTCTACATATACGGCTCTGGGAAGACGAGTCCCTGCCGGACGCAGTGGCAGCACTCGTGTCGCATCTGCCTCGCTCGAAAAGAATCCATCAAAGATCTTACTCGAAAAAGGACAGGTGAAAGCATTTCCCAGCTCACCTATGCAATCCGTTTTTTTTTTTTTTTTTTTTTTTTTAATACGGTGCCTGGAAAGCGTTCCCAACGGATGCGTTTATCAGTCTCGGAGCGGGAACATATGGTACTACATCTCAATGCGGAGTGCAAGTCGTCTGCTTCTGCCGAGCTCTGACTGGCTTTGACTGAAAAGATAGTGGGCAGACCTCAATGCTAGATGCCTTTAGGTTTACCCACTATTTTTGTTTTTCAATCAGTCAATGAGAGTTTGGCGTTCTGACATCATCAGAACCCCTGTGCAAGAAGCAGACGACTTGCACTCCGCATAGCCGCGGCTGCTTATGACGCTACGCGTCGTCGCCACCTTTGCGGTTCGTCGCCACCTTTGCGAAACACAGTCGTAGCTGCTGGAGCTTCCGTCGACTGATGAGCAGCTGAGCGTGCTACAGCAGATCAGGCGTCTGCCGTATCCACCTTCACAGCAGTACCGCCGCCGAAATAACATAGGTGTGACGTTACCAACTGGAAATCAATGAAACGGGAACAAAGATCGCCACTTTCCGAAACTATCGCAGCAAAGGCCGTGCCCGGTAACGCAGCAGCTATGTAAGGTCTCCTGCGCTGAAGCCTTGAACAAACTGGCGCCCTCATTTTCGGTCGTACAAGCTCACCTGATTGGGCCTCGCACAACTTGTGGCGACTTCGCTGAGCTTTCTTTTTTTTTTTTTTTTTTTTTTCTACGTAGTAGCTGAAGAATGTGCCTTTCAACGTCCTAACCGCTGGAGTACGCCTCTCTTTAAATGCTCCTTTACACCCTGACGTCGAGCATAGCCAACGCGGCGTAGCGCAGCGCACACAGATACTGATTGGTCGCAGATATCGAGTTCCTGCTCGCCGGCCAAGGAAACACGCGCGTTCTGCGCTACGCGGCGTTCGCTGCCCGCAACGTCGGAGTATCACGTGCCTTTATCCTGGGTGGTAACGTCAAAACACCTAAAATCCCGATTTCTTTTTTTTTTTTTTTTTTTGGGGGGGGGGGGGCGGGGGGGGGGGGGGTGGGGGTTGGGGTGCGTGATACGGCGTTTCTTCGTTCACAGTCTGTGAGGCAAGAAACACCGTATCACCCGTTCAAAAAAAAAAAAAAAACTAAAATTAAAAAAAGATTCTAACGTTATCGAACCACAAGTCAAAGTCTTTACCTTGTGCTTCGATGGCGGTAGATTTTTTTTTATTTTTTGTATTTTTCTCGTATCGCGTTCCGCGCCAGACGAGGCACTCTTCTACATGTGTGACATTTTGAAACGCTCGAGTTTGTACAACCCAAAAACTAGTCCTTAGAAGTCCTGAAGTCCCTTTGATACTCCTTTTTACAAGTAACGACATCTATTATAATACAAATGACAAAGCACATTCCGCTGGAACGAAATATGGCGTCATTCAGTTCAGTCTTCTGCTTTGCGCCTCCATTCGCTTCCTAAAACCTGCACCGTCACGCAGTCGGCGCTTCAAAGAATGTCGCTACTTGGAGGAAGCTCTTATCTAGGAACTTTAACAAGTCCCCTTTCGCAGCGCCTCCTACACGGGAACTCGGTGTCTGCTTTGTGCGTTTACAGCGCGAACGTCGTCGTACGTATACCGTCTCTGAAAGAAAGTCATTCCGAAGTTAAGCGCGAGACACATGGACGGCGGAATCGTCCGATCCGACGTCCGATCCGACAGTCCAAACGCCGCTTCGAATTGCCGCACGCGACAGTTTGAGACACACGCTTCCGACCTTGCATGCGACACGACGATCCGTTCGGCTCCGCCCAGGCTATCCAAGCACTCCAGCGGAGGTCCGCGTTCATAGATCTCTGGTCCCAGATTGACGGTTTAGCTCGCACGTGCGAAGCTAGGAGCTCTTTCTCGCTAGCGCGTGCATTCTTTGCCGGGACCATCTTTTACGAATGAACCAGCGGGATCCACTCGTTCGGCTTCCCGTCGCCCGTCCCGTTTTCGTGTTCGTCCCACCAGACCCAGTACGTCATCATGACGTTCGCGCTAGCTGCGCTGTCATTGGCTGGACGCTTCCGACAGTCCGTTCGCCGTGCGAAACTATCTGGCACGTTGGACGCACGCCGGATCGCCGATCCGACGTCTGAAGCGACCAAATGTTTCGGATCAGGCAGTCGTACTGCCGGATCGGACGTCGGATCGGATGGAGTTTTCGCGCATGTGTCTCGCGCTTTAGTGCTCCCATGGCAATGGAACGCCAAGTTCGCGTTCCTCGCGGTCTCACACAAGCCGAACGCTGACGCGACACTGGTGTAACCCTCTTCCGTTACAAAAGTGCGTTAAATGAAGTAGTTATAGTCACTGACAAGGTGGGGAACGGCAGAGAGGAATTTCGGTTGTCTCCAGCGCCATCGAAAAGGCTCTTGCGTCTCGTGCACATGGGGTGCTTGCGCGCGCAGCCAAAGCGCGACGGGAGACTTGGAGTGCGTGCTGGACGCCGGTTGTTCGAAAGACACGCCCTACCGTTCTCATTCGGTCCTGCGACTGTAGACCTCCTGCATTGCCCAGGGGGCGCTGCGAAAGGGGACTCGTTAGGACTTGTTTTGGGTAGTACCATAGCCTCCTCTATACTCACAAAGCCTGGCAATTCGACGACGGAGCAGTGCCCGGTCGCAGATTTGGAGCGCGAGGATCTGGTAGCACAGAGCATCAAAGAGTCATTTCTGGCGGACCTAGACATCAGCGCACAGCTTTTGCTGCGGCGAGGACCCGAAGTACACTTGTTCGCTCGGGAGAAGTGTGTTTCGGGTCCTCGCCGCAGCGGGGCGCCAGTCACGTGACTCTCCTAGGAATAAAACAGCGCGGAGTAGGTAGGCTGGCTTTGGGGGCACATTGCAAAACGCCAAACCAGGGAGTACAAGGAGACATCGGATGGGCGTCATTTGAGGGCAGGGAAGCTGTGAGCGAGATAGAATTTGAGGATCGGTTGAGGCAAATGGATGGGGAGCAACGGGCACGAAAGGTTTTCAGCTATTTATATATGAGACGTATAGACAAAGTGGAGACAGCGCACTAGAAAATTAAGAGGAAAGTTTTTAGGCTATAGTGTAGTTACGGAAGGGCAGGTCTCAGTTAAGAAGAAAGTTAAGGCCACAGAAAGAGATCGGTGGCTAGAGAGAATGCAGACAAAGACGGCTTTGGAAAGCTATAGATTAAACAAAACAGTTATTGCCAAAGAAAGCATTTATGACAATTCTAGGGGAAGCTCATTGTTGTTTGAGGCAAGGACAGGTGTTTTGCGAACCAGAACATACAGAGCGAACTACCAGGAAATGGATACAGTGTGCGCTGCTTGTGGAGAGGAGGACGAGACGGCTGAGCACTTGATACTCTACTGTAAAGGGCTGCACCGTATGCCTACCGAAGACAACATAGATTTAATAAAGTCATTGGATTTTAGAGTCAGCGAAGGAAGAGTGGATTTCAAGACAGTCGAGATTACCAAGCAAAGATTAAGTGAATGGTGGCAGAAAGCGAGAGAAAACTAGGAATTTTCTTATTAACTGATGGCAAGGGGGTTTTATAGCCTCGCTTTCTTTTCAGTGCGGAGTGAATATAGTTTTCACATTTAAATATTCTAAGCTTAAATGGTAAAACAAAATGGCCTGGTGGCGTTAGCTACCGCCCGATCCTAAGGGCTCAGCCGGATTCATCCATCCATCCATCCATCCTCCCATCCGTTGTCTGCCGCTCCACCTTTTCCATTTCGGCGGCCGCTTCTCGTGGCGATCTGCCAGGCTTTGTCAGTATAGCCAGCCGGCAATAGCCAGGCGGCGCCAGCAGAGAGGGAGCCCACGGTTATACCCAGTCTCGTTGTAACTTGGCAAAGGGTGAACAAAAAGTCCCACATTGCGTGCCAGCGGCTTCGATATGCGCTATACGTGTACGAGCACAACGTACACACATTGGAGCATGGCGTAGCGTAAAGCCTGATAGTTCTTCGCAGTAAACGCGCACTCCAGGGATACGTAGTCACGTTCCGATTGGCCCGCAAGGGCCGTATAGGTTACGCTGTATCTGGCATGTTGTACGAGCATGGCTTCCTAGACCTACCCAGCATTTCTTGATTCAGACACTAGGCTAAATGGCGCTGTCAGGGTAATAGCTCACGTTTGAACGGTTTGAACAATGCAGCCGCCAATCCCAGGCATACCCAAAGTTTCTTGCTTCAGTCGCTAGATAACGCCAAACCAAACAGCATTGCAGGTTGCCTTATATAGGAGGCTATGCCACTGCACTCGTCGAACACGGAACGCCGGCGTCCGGCGTTCGGCTCTCGCATTCGAACGCGTTCGACGAGTGCAGTGGGGACAAAGGCTGCTAGCGTTAGGCCTACCCACTAATCATTCGAACCAGAGCTAGGCGTTCTGACGTCTCCTCCTCTCCCTGAGTTTCTCGGCGCATAGCAGCCAACCAGGCAACATGTTTTGCGTTACAATAAAGTCCCGGTAGACGCACCCGTCGCGGAGACGCGTTCCAGGCAGCGCAGGGTTCGAACGATTCGACCCACGCTCTGCCGATTCTCCCAAGTCGATCCCGAAAGCGAAGCCATGCGGCTCGGCTCGTGTTCTAGACGATATATCGTTTCTCTATTTATTACCGACTCGTGCGCCGCCCTCGGAGCCGCGAATATTTCCCAGCGACGTTCCGCGTGTCCAAAACTCATCCCTTAAAGCTTTTTTTTTTTTTTTCCCTTTTGCGTTTCAAACACGACCATGTTGCATCGCTGACTCGGTGGTGCTGGTGTACCTAAAAGCTCTTTCGATTTCCGAACGTGTGTTTTCAAGCGGAACGCCCAAGAAAAAAAAAAAGTATATGAGCGTTTTGCGCATCATGCGGAACGATGCGGCTCCCACAACTTGTCCCTCGATGGGCTCGGTTTCACCTTATACGATGGACCGCAGAGGACGCTACGAGCCGCCCCAGCCAATCCAATGCCGTGTCGGTGTCACGTGACCTGGCGCAGCGGCGCGCGGGGCGCTTAATCACGCGATGCTTTCGCAGCACTGGATGGGCTGGGATGGCTTGTAGAGTCTTTACGGTTCATCGTAAGGTGAAGCAGAGTATAGTATCGTCTTCTGCTTTTTTTTTTTCCTTTTTAATGCTCGCGTGTGTGTGTGCATTCGCGTTTGGGTGTGCGTGTGCGCAACTGCGTGTATGTACGTGCGTGCTTGAGTGTGTGTGTGTGACGTGTGCGCGTATGTTTATACGTGCGTGCTTAGGTGTGTGTGTGTGTGTGTATGTTTGTGGGCGTGCGTGCTTGAGTGTGTGTGGGCGAGCGAGCGTTTGTGCGTGCGTGTGTGTTGTTTGTTTCTAGATGTATGTTTATTTGTGAGCTGTTCTCTCGTTGGTTGTTTTGTTGGTTGTCGTACCGGCCATCGCCTCTCGGCTACGCGGTATAGTTTTGACCGGGGAACTTCCCGAGAATTCGTTCATCGTTCGCCCTGAACCGAACTCATAGACGTCGGGCAAACCGTGCCGCCGCGATAGGCTCCGCGAGCGCAACAGCGTATATAGGGTTCCTTCGCCTATTCCAAATATCCCTATAGCATTCAGGCTCTTTTCTCCCCTTCCACTTTTTCGAGGCTCTTGTATAGAGCCGCAGCGTTCTGGTCTTTTCCCAATATCGAATGTCCTTCGATATGGGGGATTACGCCATGTGTCTCCTGGTGCGCGCTGTCTCTACGCTTATAAATGAACGGCACTTACGGTTTTCTGCTCGCGCAGTATACTTCTTCCGTAAGGAAATATTGTGCGCTATATAAGCAGGTGCAGCGAAGAGATCAACTTGCATTTCTATTTGTTGGCAGAGGCTGGAGGGGTATATAAATGTGTGTGTGTGCTTGGTCATTCGTTTTCACAAAAACGATTATCAGAGATGGAGTTTCTTAGTGGCATTTATAAGGCAGGAAATGAATCGTTCTGGAAATATGGAGGCAATAAGCGCTCAATAGACAGTAGAGTTTGGCCGATTCAGCAAAGGCCTGGGGGTCTTTTGTCGTGATACCCCTGAGTAGAGATTACACCAGTATGCAATCGGACAACCCCCGATCTGGATATAAACCGATAGGATTATATTGAACTTCTGATTTTTATCCCCTCCCCCCACCCCCCTCCCCACCCTGCAAAAAAAAAATGTTTTGTTACTTAAAGCACTTACAACCAAAGGGAACTCTTCTCGTTGTGGGCGCCTTACACAGTAATCGACGTGAATGTGAAACTGAAAAAAAAAAAAAAAAATTATGTGAAAAAGCACTCGTACAAAGCTTAGGATAATTCCCACAGTCCTTTTCACAGTATAACGGATACAAAAATAAGAACACGTATCACAGCCCATGCACTTTGAATCTGACGCGATTAGCGCGCGAGGACGACAGGTGCACTGCGTGGCAATTTTAGCACCAACACGACATCGGCGCTTTCCTGCATTTCACTCAAACAGAAAACCGTTGCGAACCGAACTCTAAATGTTGAGTTACTGCCCTAATAGAGGACTTTCTCCCCCAATAGCTGTTGTTATGGTTGCTCTTCAAATTGACTTTTTAACGCTTACAGTGTCACACTATACTCTGTTTCATACTTAGCGTGCAACGCTGTCAAAGCTGCTGGCGCGAGCGTGGGGCTTGATCTCGTTGATCATTTGCACGCGTTCTCGCGCAAACAAAACCCTAGATGAAGCCACGCGCTCGCGCCAGTAGCCTTGACAGCGTTGCACGCTAAGTATGAAACAGAGTATGTATATATACACCATATACTGTACGCGAGGTGCACGTAGCTATATTTGTTTTACGTAAACGGCATTTCGCATGCAGTGAAACAAAATGTCATGACTGTTCGACGCCGATTAGCGTGTTCATCTTTGCACCACTAACGCCCGCTTACTAAAAGACTTGTTTACTTGACTCGCTTACCGACAGAGCCGGGACTCACTCGCTAAAACGACAGGGCCTCTCTTCCTTCGGGAGATTGAAGCTTACTTCCCTCTGAAAGTTTGCCACCGGAAATTACTCGGCCAGCTCGACGGTCAACGCCCCCAACTACCTACACCGCGCAAGAAGTCGTCGAAAGGGCGTGTTTCCCTATACGGGCTTCAATAAGTAAGGAACCCCCCGGTGGTGCCGAAGCTGGCCCCGTACACACAAACAAGCAAACACAGCCACAAACAGTAGGGGTTGCAGCTAGGGTTCGACTCCCCGCTGCTCTCCCTTTGGCCTGCCTGGACTTCTTCCCTCTGCGTTTGTTCGCTTACTTGTTTATTTTTTCTCCGCCCGACGACGGTGTATCTATCTAGATTGCCTATTGCCTTCTCTTTCCCTCGCCGGATTGATCGCGCCGAGTCTCGTGTGCAGGGAGGGAAAAAAGAGCGCGAACCGCCGCGAGAGTGGGGCGCGCCTGACCGGGCTGATGGCACCACACGGTGGGCGCCAATTTGCGAAGCCTCCCCTCTTTTTGGCTCGCCTTTTGGCGTAATTCGAGAATAGTCGGTCTGCCGTCCGCGCACGCCTCCTGCTGCTTGGGTCCCTGCTCGCTTTCTCCTTGGCGGGGGCTTTTGGTGGGCATTTAATTACTCGTTCGCCGACTCGCTCACCCATCGCACCCCGCTGCAAGCACCGGCCTTTAGGAAAAGCCTCCGTCCCCCCCCCCCCCCCCCCCCCAGACGCCGTTGAAAGATCAGAATAGGCACTTTTCAAAAGTACGCGCCGTCTAGTGGCTGCTGCGTGAGTTATCCGAGTCCGCCATTAGTTGGGCACTATGTGTTGGACACTACGTTTGTGTCAGCGTTCGGCGTGAGCTCGGTTCATGTTCGGCGAGGACTCGGGTCCAATCAGACGCTTCTTGACTAAGTAAGGGCGTCCGCCAATGGCGCTTGACGGACATGATGCAAAAGGATCCATTCCAGCACCCCCCCCCCCCCTTCCCAAATTCGTGTCGATTCTTCGTCGGTTCTGCTGACCAGGGTTGTCGTGAGCTTTTGTCGAACCCTACTTCGTTGGTGGAACCTGAGGTTTGGTCGGTTCGACGAAGTTTCGGAATTTTAGGAAATTTCGGCAAAGTTAAATTTTTTAACAGTTTTGTACGAAAACGTTGAGCTCTGGAAAAAGAAAGGAATCGGGAGATAGTTTTATATTTCGTACAATTATTATCCATGTTTACGCAATAGCGATCGTATGATATTTTAATTATTTAGTTTATTTGTTACTCTCCTCCTCCAGGTTGTGTCAGCTGCTTCTTGATTTCCGCGCACGCGCATAACAGTTGAACTTCAGTCGAACTTTTTTTTTGTCTAACTTAGCATTAAAAGTCCAAAACCTGGTCGAACTCGAACCTCGGTGATAGTTTGAACTCCTTTGTCGAGCCAAAATGTATTTCGAGAAGCTATTTCTGTTTTGATTTTCCGACTCGTCCTAAACCAAATAAAACTTAAGGCGTAAGTTTTTTTTCCCCTCTCATTGGCAATATCCCGAGCAAGCTCAGCAAGAGCGCCAGAAAATGCTCATCCAAACAAAATAATATGATGCAAAAACAAAACCAAAATTGCTCACTTCATGACAACTTGGCAATAAAAGTCAACGTATGACACTACGTGTCTCGGGGGCTTATTCCCTCTCTCGAAGCTTTGGAACGAAATGTAATATAAGGGTCGTAAAACGTCCGGATCATTTAGCTCGCCGTCTATCCGAAATTTCGCCGAAAAAGGAAAAAAAAAATGGAAGAAAACAAAATGAGAAAGGGAAGGATCGTCGAGTCAGGGAGATAAAGGCGTTCCGGGGACTTGACTTCCCGGATGGGGAAATAGAAGCATCCCTAGAACCATTTTGTCCGGGATTTCGGACTTGAGACCAGTCTGACATTGATTCTCCGTAGGAAAGACTTTTTAGATAACGGTGGCTTCCCCGTAACTGGCGTTTGATAAAAATAAAATCTCGTTTTAGTTATTGACAAAGTGAGAACAACGGAGAAGCTTCAGTTGTACCGCCTGCATAGCGAGCTTCGAGATTGCGCGCGCAGTTAAAGCACGGCGGAAGGCATGGAGCGCGTGCTGGGGGCTGGGAATTCGGAAGACGCGCCCTGCCGTTCTCATTTTGTTAGTGACAATGCGGACTGCAAATTTGTCTCCTTGCACAGGGGTTGCGATGATGTCAGAAAGCCGAGCTCTTATTGGCTGATTGAAAAAAAAAAAAAAAAGATAGTGGGTAGACTTCGAGGCATCTAGCATTGAGGTCTGCCCACTATCCTTTCAATCACAGCCAATCAGAGCTCGGCGTCGTTCTGACGTCACCGCAACTCCCGCGCAAGAAGCAGACGACTTGCTCTACGCATGGCCCGATCACGCTGACAAAGGCCGGGACACCGAATCGGTTGAGCTGCCGTACGCGTGAAGAGTAGTTACGCTAGCCCCACACGCACCAGATTCACCCTCCATCACACATGGACAACGTGTGCACCAGACACACTTTACGCTCATGGTAGCTGATCACGTTCGGCGTCCCCCGGTCTTTGTCAGCACGATATCATGCTGGTGTAATTTGTTTACTTTATAAACCAGCTTTCAGCTGTCCCCACGTACCTGCTCTGATTAGCTTGCGGGACAAGCGCAAGATGTTTTGGAGCGGGTTAAGCGAACGATGGTTCCTGCTTACACCAAAACATTTTTGTTTCTTTTTTTTTTTAAGTTACACAGGGAAACCCGGCCGGGGAAGGTAGGTTGGAAGGAACCCCCTTGGCATGGTAGGTAAACTGCCTTCTATGCAAAATGCCCGAATCAATTGAACATGTGTTCCTAGACTGCTGGGACGCAATGTTTTTTTAGAAACGTCATTCAAATGACCATAAAAAAAGACCTTTTGTTAACGCCTCACGGCATTCGCTATTTGTGGACGGATGGGACATCCTTTGGCCCTATGGCATGATAGTGCATGCTTGTTGGTCTTCACAGTCTGAGGCGATGCCGTATGGCGGTGAGGCACACTGACGTCGACGTGCGTCCTGTGTACAAATAGTTGGTCGAAACAGTGTGTAAGGTTCAACAGCCTCCTCCTAACTGGTTGCCACTTCTTGAAGAACTGGTGACCCTCAAAGATATGTAACTTGTACATTTTTTCATGTTTCATTCAAGAACATTAGCCATTGTGGCTGGTGGTTTTAACCTTTTACTCTATATGTGTTTTGTTCGTGTAACCTGAGCCAAAGCCAGATAATAAAGAAAATAATGCTCTGTTTGGCTTAGTCGGTATAGAATCTGGCTGGGAATCACTTGGTCCCAAATTCAATCTCCGTCGGGAGTACTTTTGTATTCGTGCTTTAGTATAGTGGCCCTCACGGGGCCTACATGCTTTAAGTAACTTTAATGGGGCACTGACACCCCAAAGGTCGTTTTTGTTTTGTGTCTAAAACGCTAAAACAATGCTAATATTAATTATAGACACGCAAAAAAAAGAACAACGCAAAAAAAAAATCCTTACGCGCGCGTGCGTCTTTTTATCTTTGCTTTTTTTTTTCTCACCTCCTCGCTTCTTTTTATTTGTGACGTAATCGATTATGAAATGTAGAAGCTCTGTAGGCGACATTTATATAATATTTAATACCGGCATTTGTCAAACATGCTTTTTAACGCAATTGCGAACGCACTACGGCCCTTCTTTTTGGGATACCGAAAATCGGAGTCCGGAGTGATGTCGCCTCTTGGCTTTTTAACCTCCCTCGGAAAACATGGCGGCTCTGGCACGTGCACTAAGGTTGATCAGCGAGTCGGGGAATCGGACGAATTTCTCTTTTCTAGGTGCCCGACGACCTCTCAGACTTCGAAAAGGAAATCGTCAAACGGTCAAAACAACTGGGTTTGATATCTGCGTACCGTAGTTTCGCTCGTGACTCCGCCGCGGGGCAGCCTTTCACGCAGAACCGGCGCGACGTGGTCCCTGACGTCGCTCACAAACGTCCACTGCGCTGACTGCACGTTCTTATCGACCTCACACCGTTTCAATGAAGTTGAGATCGCTGAAAGGGCCTGTTAAGAATGGAACCTTCGGCGACCTTCTTCCGAGTTTCAACGCTGCGGAAACGAGTCACGATCTGTTCAGGACAGTCGCCCGCCTGTTGGAGCCTGCCCGAAACGAGTCACGATCTGTTCAGGACTGTCGCCCACCTGTCGAAGCCTGCCCAAAACGAGTCTCAACGCGTCCGTGACGTCAACGGGACGTGTGTGTGTGTGCGTGTGGGTTCGTGCGCTCCGGAAGGGGAGAGAGGCATGGCCTAACTGCGGAGAACCATGGCTACGACGCACTTCTGGCTACGACGCGGCGGACTTTGCTGCAACGCACTTGGCGGTCGCACCTGCTGCCCTGGTGGAGAGTGAGGGAGAAACCGGACCCTATATAAGGCGGAGCGTGAGGCTGCTCCGTTGTTCTCTCGGATTTGACGACTGTATCGCTACCATGTAATTAAACCGTTCGTTACGTTACCAATTCTCCCACCTCCTCTGGACCCCTGGGTTCTTCACTTCGGGGAATGGTCGTCGTCACGAGCCAGGAAGCATCCGGACGTGCGGCTTAAACCCCGCCTCGAACAGGCCCTAAAACTACTTCAAATTTGAAAGTGAAGCGTCGTCTGCTCACAGCGATAAGCGGCACGCACGGAGGAGAACGGTTGATCGCGGTACGCGGACGAGCACGACACTTCGGGTCGGGACGGTTCGGAGGCGTGAGAGAAACTCGAGTTGCAGGACGACTCAATCTGTGACGTCACTCCACTAGCGCGGATCGCGCGGGAACTTCGAATTCGGCTTTGGGAAATTGATTTTTTACTTCACAAATACTCGGTTCCCAAGTTTCGAATTTTGAGGGTAATGTCCAGGCATCGTTTTCTATTGTTTCACATAATAAATAAAAAAAAATGATTTTGACCTGTCAGTGGCCCCTTAATATACGTGTAACGATCCAGTGTTGCAGCCGAGCGTGACGGTTTCTAATAGAAAACCAGCGCATAAACGCATTCTGCGTTAAAGAAGAGGCAAGAAGGAACTGTCGACCGAAATGCTGTGTGGTGTGGTTTCGAGAGTGTCTATACGCCTCGCAAGTGGGCTCATTTTCGTCTTCTGCGCATGAGAAAGGAAGTAGCGGTGACGTCAGAACGCCGAGCCCTGATTGGCTGATCGCGACCCCTCTATCTGAGCGTCGTCTGCTCCTTTGCAACGTCGTCTGCTCGCAACGTCGTCTGCGTCTGTCTTACCTTTCCTGCGACTTTCGGAAGTGCAGGTCTTTACGAGCGAGCTCGACTTCGCCTTTAGAGAGGGCAGACGAAATAAATCAAGCGGTACGTTGTTTTTAACAACTAGCAGTCGCGTATCAAGGAGAGAAGTCAAAGGACTCACTGGCGAGGTGCCCCGAGGCGCCTAGGTTTGTTTGCCAAGAACCGAGAGTGAGCGTGTTAGTGTCCGCAAGTTCCCTCCCAAATACTTTTTCCCTTCTTTCGTGTGCGGCGAGACTCCTCACTCTTTAAACGGCGTCGGCGGGTCGGCGCAGTTAACATTGTCTGCTTTACGTCTGCTAGTCAAAGCGATGGCTGCTTTACCTTTCGTGCGTCTGTCGGAGATTCACCGCTTCTTCACCGGCGAGAGTCACCGCTGCCTCGGAAAACAAGGAGATGACAAGAGGAAGAGATTGAAGGGTTCACAAGGGTCGCGCGGGCATATTCCATTCAGCACGCCAGCCGGTCGTGGGCAGACGGTCTTGGCCAAGAACCGTCGGAGCACCGCTGTGCCTGCTAGGCCTATCTGCCGAGCTCGCTTACTCGGGGTCGGTGGAATCGTTGCCGTTGGAGCATTACCCGGGTGTTTGTGGATCCAGCGTTCTTGTTCGTCGTGATTTATTTCAAGTACTTTTTACTTTTTTTTCTTGCTGCTTGCAGTCGGGACGCGTGAGAAGAGCACGTACAAAAATAAACGTCCGTTGATCGTCGCGACCAAGTAACTGAGCGACGCTGTCGGCCATGCTGAGTTGATCGTCGTAGGATTCCGTCGTAACCTGAGCAAAACTTACGATAATTTCGTTTCGTGAATACGAATTTGTTCTCACGTTTTGTCTTACGCACTCTTTTGGCGTAAGATGGTTTTGTGAATCTGGCCTCTGCACTTCCGAAAGTCGCAGGAAAGGTAAGACAGACGCAGACGACGTTGCGAGCAGACGACGTTGCAAAGGAGCAGCCGACGCTCAGATAGGGGGGGTCGCGATCAGCCAATCAGGGCTCGGCGTTCTGACGTCACCGCTACCGCCTGCGCAAGAAGCAGACGAACTTGCCCTCCGCATAAATGTCGAATCGCTGAATGTTTTTCGAGCAGGTGCGAAAGTTCCGATGAGTTCTCGTGTAATGTACACCTTTCCAGTGGCGAGAAGTGCCGAGTCGCTGGGCTGAGGGATACTGCCCATGCTCAGAGTGCGTTCCACAACACAGTTAACAAAGATGGCGGCCCGAAGAAGGCGATGATTGGGATGGTCTATATAGCTTCCCCCGTTGTCGCACCTTAGGGAAAGAAATTGCTCGTATCCTGAAAAAAATTCCTTTGTTACGAAAGAGCTCACCGAGTGCCATCATTGTCCGGTTCCAACGAGCCGGCTTTGTCGTGTATCGCCCTCCCTGCCCGCGCGCCGCAAGTGGAACAAAGATCTCAAGACAAAGGGTCCCATATTAGCAGCAGCGGGCGCACGCTTACACTGCTTTCCCCCGAGCGCATCATCCATCTCGACATGGCCGGGGGAAATCGCCGATACTGCTCCGAGTTGCTGCGGGAAAGATGACATGCGGGAACGAGAATGGGGAGAGGAAGTCCCCGTCTCGTCCCCTATGGGGAGGGGAAAAATCGCGGAGATTAGGCTTTCCCGAAACGCACTGATGTCCGTCATCAGTCGTCCAAGGCGTCGACGCCGTCGAATCGTCGTGGGGTGTTCTGCGCTTTGGGGATGGACTCTCCCTCTTTCCCTTTCTGTGGACGTCTCACTTTCTCCAGAAGTCCAGATAAGCCGCTCTGGTGAAGAAGGAATGTAGGGAAAGGGTCCTCTTGTAGACGGTTGCTGAGCTAGGGAGGGGGTGATGGGGAAGTAGGGAAGATGCCGCATGCAGATGGTTGGTAGACTAGGGAGGAAGGGGATGGGAAAGTAGGGAAAGGGACCGGGGGGATGGGGACGTAGGGAAAGGGGAGAGGAGCGTGCGTGTGTTTGTATTTTCGGGGAGGGGAGTCTGGTCAGGTCCCGCGTAACCCTCCTCTTTCTCATGGGTAGGGATGAGACTTCCCGACGGAGGAAGGGGCTTGGGTGGGAGGTAGCAGAAATGTGGCTGAGAAAAATGGGAAAACGGGGGACCGAAATGGGAAAAGTCGAGATGGTTCGTGTCGTTTCCTTTGCCAGCTGGGGACGATGTGCCCCGATGGAATGAGAAAGAGGGCGTGGAATGTGAAGAAATGTTGCAATGGAGTGAGAAGAGCAAGAGAGAGGGAGAGGAGGAGGAGGTTAAAGTGAATGAAAGGTGTGGGAATTACGGTTCACTGGCCTTTTCTCCTCGGTGCTGGGTTTAACTTTCCCCTACTTGGAATCCGAGAAAGAAAATAAAAAAAAAGGCAAGTAAAGGAACAGGAAAACAATAAAAACCAGAAAACGTGGTTTGTCCTTCACCTCCAGTGGAAAAAGATGTCCCCTCGACAGAAGGGGAGGAAAGTAAATGTTGTAAAAAAAACGCAAAAATATGAGTTTTGGACTTCTCCCGCACCGGGGACGCACCGCCCTTAACTTGAACGTTGCTATGGTTTGGGAAGTCGGAAAATGGCGACGGAAAGTTTCGGACCGTTCGCGCCTTCAATTTAACCGACCCTCTCTCTGCTTACCCCTCTCCCTCTCATAACAACGGATTATACTGGGAGAGAGAGACGGATAGGGGCGACTCGAAATGGGGAGAGAGGGGAGACATTGCGGGGAATACGGCAGCAATATTGCAAGCAGGCTCTCGCTTTCACTGGGCAGGCGTCATTTATCTCCGAAGAGCTTAAGCCCGTGTCTCGTGAGTCTACGCTGGCTCGGCGCTGCGCTGTCTCCGACTCGTTTCTGCCTGGCGTTTGAAGGCGGGGGAGGGGAAGAAGGAGGAGGGGGAGGCGGGAGGGTGACATCGAGTCGGGCGCGTGTTGCCAACATGACAGGAGAAATGGTGGAGATAAGCGAGCACGCGCTTTCTTTTTTTCCGCCTGGCCGTGCCAGCGCTTGTTCACTTGCCATTCCTAACTGTTTCCCATCTCACCATCTTTCTAGGTTTTTGTTTTAGTGCGTGTTTTATTTATTTATTTTTTTTTCAGGAGAGGGTGTTGGGGTGCGTATTCGTTTTGGTGTATATTTAAAACGATACGTTTGGTGCGTGTTAATGTCGTTGCGTTTTATGATTTGAGCCCCGGCAAAGTTTTTACGACTTGGGTGACTCGTTCGTTTTTTTTGTTTTTTTTTTATCTTCAGTTTGAGGGGCGGTCTTTTCCTAGCTAGAGCTTAATTTAAAGTCTGCGCACGCTCGTGCGCATGTGTGATTGCAAAGTTGGTTTGTTTTCGCGAATATCTTTTTTATTTAAGTTTCCTCTCGCTTGATGGAATTTAAAGTCTATGCAATCTAGGTTTTATGCCCAGTTTCCCCTTTTCTTTTTTCTTTTTTTTTTGCGAGCGTTGAGACGCAAATCCACCGGTATTATTTAAACCGCCGCGGAATGCGAAGAGTTGTATCTCCAGTTATAATCCGCATATGAAATAAAAGGATGTATGAAATTACAGTACTTCCGCAAAGCACAATTTCAAAACGGCTAATGCGAAGTAAAAAATAAATTAAAACGAAAGTGCATGTACTGTTGGTGGAAAACAAAACAAATTTTTGGCGTCCGTGATTTTCGAACCTCACGACATCCATCGTTTGCATTTCATTTTCTTTTTTTTTTTTTTTGCTTTGGAAAGAAGGCAGTTGTTTTTTTTAAATGCACGCATTTGATTCTTTTACCGCAATGGATTGTCCTTAGTTTCGGGGTAGTGTACTGCAAAACGCGAATTCCGGTTCATTATAGTTAAAAGTATATTCTTATAAAGATGCTTCACATTAAGGTGCTTCACATTAATCACATTTTGCGTATGGGCCTTGAATTGACACCCTCGGAATTCGTCTGCCAATGAACCTTTTCGAGTAACGAGTGCCTTCTGGGGAGTTGTCTGCGAACTACAATTGAAGGGCAGCCCAACCTGCATCCGCCCGTCAGAACACATTAACATCGCGCCATTGTATCGGTTGTCATGGCTCTTGATGCTTCATGCAACCAATGTTCAGAAAAGAATCATCCAAAAAGATGAAATGCGCCCAAATATAGGCGTTGAATATGTTCGTCTCGTTGGACGGTGCCCTCCGAAAATGGCGACAGCGGGAAGCGAGGCCAGGGGAGATGGTGTACGCATGCGCAGAAGCTTACTGAAAAAGGTTCCATGAAGCCCGCCATCTGCGCCGGAGATTTTAGGAACGGCACAGTTTCAGTATTTATTTCGCTTTTGAGACTGTTTTAGCCGCCAAGCAAATCCTATCTCTGTAAAAAAAAAAAAAGTATTTTGAAATTAAGGATGCCCATCGAGGCGCAATCTCGGACACCGTAGCAAGAGGAAACACTTTTTCGCTCCTCGAGCGTCGTATGCGATAGTGACGCGAACCGTCTATTCGGGAATTCCTTATTTACTTATTTTATATCTTTATTTTGTACACGTGTGAGCGTTCTTTCTCCGCTGTGGAAACATCCCTGTCTGGACAACAATCACGCGATCACACGGAGTGTGTTTCTATTATATATATATATATTTCTTTTGTACGCGTATAAGCTGTGCTAGCCCGAGAAAATCAAGCTATTTAGTAAGCCATGATAATATTAACGCGAGGCTGGGTCACTGCAAATCAAATCCAAAGTAATAGAGAAAGGGGAAAAAAGTCGTATTTTTCCTTCACAATGTGCGAAGAAACGAAAGCGATGGCTGTAGCAAGGTCGCGCAATGCGGGTCGAATGGCACCGTCGCGTACCTGAGGACGGAGGTGCGACGTGGGTAATTCTCATAGCCGTCGTTGTTGGCGTCGTGGATGCCACTGACGAGACTGCCGCCAGTGATTCGTGAAGTAAGTAAATAAGCCCGGTGGAAGTCTCTAAATCTATCCAACATTACGCGTAGCAACCGGATACCGCCAAAGTGGGATTTCGCAAAACGTGAGTGATCTTTGAAAACAAGTCTTTCAAGCAGACGACAGGAAGTCTCTCCCTTCGCCGCGTCGTTACTGGCGGGAAGCCGGGGCACCCCGCTCTTCTCTCTGGGCGCTGCGCGGCCGACGGGAAAAGCAGACTTCCCTAGCCTCGCGCCAAGAGCGGAGAGAAAAAAAGCTTTTTCCTTTCTTCGCGCGCGCGGCGGCCGCAACGGACCAGGTCGCAATCTCTTCGCGAAGTGTCGCCCGTAAAGCTATCGCTTTAAAAGGGAAGGCAGACGACGTCTTAAAGGGATACTGCAGCGAAATTCTAGCGCCTGTTTTATTGTCTAAATGTCAACCACGTTCTGGCCACACCACGGATACACCAATTCGTTTGCTCGAAAAGACACCAGAACATGATTTAAAAGAAATAAACCGCATGTTGTTACGTCACTATGCACTTAAAAGCAGCGCCGCTCCGCGGAGGTACGACGGCAAGCTGCGTGCTCGCGAGCCCTGTCCATTCGGATTTTCCTTCCCTCTCGGCCTATTCAACTCTTGCGGGGAGCGGGGAGGGGCAACTAAAAACCGCCAGGTTGGGTTGTAACGAGTTGACGACTGATCAGGATACATAACTTGGCAAGTTGATAAGAGTTCGTGTTGAAAAAGCAGCGCGACTGAGACAAGGACAGAAATACGAAGAGTACAGCGCTTGTCTTGTGTTCTCTTCGTATTTTTGTCCTTGTCCCAGTCGCGCTGGTTTTTCGACTTGAGTTGACGACGTTATGTGGCGGAGCTTCTAACCACGCCAGCCTCCAAGCAACTTTGCCCGTGCTGGACCAACTGACGTCACGGCCGTGACGTTGATTGGTCCAGCTTCCGTGATGCATCGCGCTCTTCGATGGCTGATGTTCGAGCGCTCGCCGGAATCGGGCATTTGGAACGAAAAACGTACCCATCCGTTCAAATACAAGCGTGCGATTTTCATTATCCGATTGAGTTGATCATGTTTAACTTATTTCTGAAAGAAAGAGGTATATTTTAAGTGTCGATTCAGTGTCCCTTTAATTGACACGTTGTGCCCCTTTTCCTAGTTCTTCCAGCTTGGGTTTCATTATTCGTGGCCTGATATCGGGTCATTGTCGTCATAGTAAGCATCCACCAGCTCGCCGGCACGCTGTTTTTTTTTTTTAATTTAATGCGGTTAACGCTGCATGTTTGTTATACGACCAACCGCCCTGGATATCATGAACTACCCTAAAAGGCAGGCGACAAATCGATATACGTATAGATCCCCGCCGCCATTTTCGTGTTTTGTGGCATTGTTATATGTGGAACGTGTCCAACCCAACGGGCGTATACTACTCCTGTGGTCTTCAGCAGGCCTGAAAAAGGAACTCTCTGTTCAGCGAAGCAGTGCCGCTGTTCATCGCCTCTTGTCGTGGCCATGGCTACGGGACTTCGTAAGTTGATCCATACTAACAGCACTTTCACACACAGACCGGCTTTGGGTGAAGCACTGTCACTGGTCGTTACTGTCGGCACCCAAGCACACTGCAGCACATGTGATTTTTCGACTTGGCTTCGCAATGCATTTTTTTGGTTTGCCTGTATCTCTGCGCAGCCTGGTTGTGATGTTTGTTTCTGAGTGACACTTTTTACGTCACTTACAGTTTAAAAAAACGCGGAGCGTGGTTTATTACATTTATGCTTGTTACTTGATGAAGGAGCGATAATAAAGTGTTCGGAACTCGTCTCGACCTGCGTGTCTTAAATTGCCTGTAACTATGCGGAGCTCAAGTTCATCTGCTTCTTGCACAAGGGTTCCGATGACGTCAGAACGCCGAGGTCTTATTGGCTGATTAAAAGAAAAAAAAAAATAGTGGGCAGACCTCAAGACATCTAGCATTGATGTCTGCCCACTATCTTTTCAATCAAAGCGAGTCAGAGCTCGACGTCGTTCTGACGTCATCGCAACTCCTGAGCAAGAAGCAGACGACTTGCACTCCGCATAGTCATATCGACATCGTTGATACAATGCCTTAAAGAAATGTCGCGCATTCGCTGTTGGGTGGGATGAACTAACTTTAGGCTCAAGCAGTTTTATCTTTAGTTTCCTCGAAGAGCGCTCGGATACTGCGGGAGTACTATCACAGCCTATTCTATTGACAGTATAATTTTTTTTCTTCTATTCTGGCTGTGAGACACTATTCTAAAGGTAATTTCCAAACTCCCTTTAGCATGCCCCCCTCCCTCCCCAATGTACAGCCTGTTTTAGTTCCGACGTTTGCTAGATCGCCGCTCATTGCAACAATCAGCTAGATGTTTCGCATTCTAACGGAACCGAGACAGCATTTTGATGTGCACCCTTCGCTTCACCGTTGCGTGCTTCTTGATCGAAACTTAGCCGAAAAAGAAAAGAAAAAAAGTACGTGACCAGATGATTCGGGTGCCACATGATCGAAGACGAACGTTACAGAAGTTGATTGTACGATTTGGCTTAATAGTGTGAAGAGTGCAGGCAATAGGACGACCCGTATACCTCGCGGTGTACCGAACCCTGAGATCTTTTGTGAAAATATTTGGAATGTTACGGGGACTCCTCAATTTAACCTGACTCCTAGAAGTTTTCGTAATTTCTTCGCGCAGCTTACTGCCAAAATTAGAGTACAGCTGTAATCTCCGTGTGGAGTTTCCCAGTCGATATATGCTAAACTTGAGCCGTGTCTCCCAGTGGGTTTTCCACGGGTGCTCCGGAGCGGGCATACACCGAGGGAAATGAACATTTCTCGTGGTTCGACGCAGAATCGAAGGACGGACGTACAACGGATAGGAACAGTGGCTGTGCCAATCTGCTTTATGTCTGTCTCTCGTCTATTTCCGGGGTGGAACGAAGAGCTACACACACACAAGAACCCGGCTTTAACACAATCATCCAATATAGACTCTTTCAACAACAGCAACAGACTGCCAACTAACCGGACGAGCCTTTCCAATGATGGGCCCCATATTGTTTCGAGTCTTTATTCTTCCGTTTGATTATTTCTTTGTGTGAGTATACGCAGAACGCTCTAGTGGGTCTGGTTGCCAGTGGAATGGGACTATGCTAATGAGAATTTGGACAGCACACTCATCTACTTTCTGAGTCTTATATAGTTTTTATTCGTTTGTGTCTGTATGAGGAGCACCTTCAAGCTGCCACTATGTGACGATCCTTAACAGAACGCTATTTTAGTCAGCTTTCCATTGTGCTTCAACTGTTGTGTAAAAAACTAAAAAAACAAGATTTTTTGAACTTTTTAAAATGAAGGGGAGTCTGTTGGCCAGTATTTTCTTTCTTTCTTTTTTGCCTTTTTCCGAGAATGTTTACACAACGACGGGTTGGGGTCGGGATTGCTTTTGTTAGTGGCCTGCGGGCGACGGTATCGGAACGGAGACGCTCTCCGGCTTTTGTTAGCCTTTTTCTATTGCGTAATTTTTTCCTTTCATTATCGAAGGGTACACTCCCCCCCCCCCCCCTCCAAAAAAAAAAAAAAGAAACCCTCTATTTTTTTTTTCCTTCTCTTTCTTCGAGGGTATATCGATGACCCGATAATTGAGAAGGCACCTTCAAAGGAAACAGCATCGAGATAAGGGATTGTATTTGCTATTGGATAAATAATGTTTGGCTGCGGTTTCTTGGTCTTTCAGCTGTGTAGTGCACTGTCATGCGAGTTAAAACTGGAACATATCTAAAAAATAAAAATAAATAAGACTAGCAGAAAGACAGGCGGAAATGCAAACACGACAAAAAGCGAACGACTCTATCGCTCGAAAATTGCAACAGATCAGATTTTTGTGCATTTCTTGATTGATAAAAATTGAGAAAGAAAAGTTTGACAGTGTTTAAAAGCATAATTCTGATAGAACCTCCTCCAGCATTTCTTTCCTACCACCAACGAACGTCCTGCTTGGGGGTTAGTCAGAAGTTTGACTATAACGCGCATGCTAGTTAATTCGAAACGAGCCAGCGCTGCTCGCCGGTGCAAGTGGCCAAACTTTTAACCAACCATCTAAATAATATAAAAGTTTATGCTAGCTTTTAGATGATGTAAACATTGGTAAGTAATTTCTAAACTTTATAACGAAGCATTATGTGTATATATGTATATATATATATATATATATATATATATATATATATATATATATATATATATATATATATATTAATGCTTCACTTTTATGTCACGCTTGAAGAAGGAGGGTCCCCCTCCGAAACGTCCGGTTAAACTATCCAAGTTTGTTCGAACCTCGGTGGCTTTTTTACTTATATTTACATATATATATATATATATATATATATATATATATATATATATATATATATGTGTATATATATATCAGGCACGTAGCCTGGGGAGTGGGGGCATGGGGCCCGGGCCCCCCCCCCCCTTCCCCCACCCCGAAATCTTTCATTTTGCTGGGACCTCCTCTCTCCCCTCCCCTTCATACAGCATTTTGTTATAGGCGGCCCCCCCCCCCCCCCCGGTCCCCCGAACCAAGATCATATAAACATTCATGGGCTGTACACTCTTTACCTGATGAAGAGCGGTCCCCGCTCGAAACGTCGTAATAAACTTCGAATTAGTAACTCCGACAGTACGCATCTTTGACTTATTAACTTTTCCCGGTCCATTGTTTTTATATTTACCTTACTTCACCTATATATATATATATATATATATATATATATATATATATATATATATATGTATATAATGAAAAGAAGGAAAGCCCTTTTTGAAAACAGCAACAATGGACGGTTTATTCTTCGACGTTTCGGCCGGAGTCCGGCCTTCGTCAGGAAGGTCGGACTCCGGCCGAAACGTCGGAGAATAATCTTTTTTTTTTAATTATATTTTATATATTTTTGTTCAGAAGTCGGGCACATAGTTTAAGAACTCGAACTTAGTAACATTTTGTCAGTAGTTCGAAGGTTTGTTGAGCCAGTCAAACTTCGAGCTTCGACAAACGTTCGCGAGATCTTCTTTCCGCTCAAACGCAGACGCAACGGAGTTGTTCCTTGTGAAGCTGGCTTTGCCTCATTATGACTCTGAATGAGGGAAAGCGCAACGCGAGGAATGGTTTGGTTGAGCGCCCGCCAGTCGTTGCTTCGTCCTGGGAAATGTCCTCTCGTTCCGTGCCTAATTTGGTGGCATTACTCGATTGCGAGTGGGCTAGCAATCGAGTAATTGTCACTCGCCGACAAACCTGAGCTGCTTCAGAGAAACGGCTTCGCAGATGAGCGACTCCGACGAAGCTGGTAATCGATCGGAGTGCGGGTGTGGGCCCGGTTTGCGCAAACGCCATCGATTTTAAATATTTTGTCGTCGAGTAACGCTGAGCAAAAACGTCCGAACGATTCGGTGGGTCTGTGATTCTATTCAGCGTGGGTATTGACGCCACACAAATTGTCACGCAAGGGACAATTGTGAAATAATTATTACTAGAGTATTCTGTTTTTGTTGGTTTCTTTTTTTTTTTTTTGACAAGATTTGGCACAACGGATCGGATGGCTTCCACTAGAACAAACTAATACAATATATTCGTTTTTGACGGAGATTTTGTTTCTTCGCTCACTTGGCGATCGCCACGCTTGACTTTAGACCACGCGATGTCATGGTGACGTCGCGGGACCTCTCGTCACGTGACAGGACGTGACCACGGAACGTGAACGCGTGACTCCTGTGAACATAATATTCTTTGTTCATGGTAGTTTCGCGTGAGCCTCGGCATTTTTTGTGCTATCTTTTTTTTGTGTGTGTGTGCGTGACAGCAACAGGTAGGCTCGACGAAATGCACCATTTTTTTGTTTGGTTACTTCATATTTATGTTTGCGGTTGCCTGCCACTATGTTTTAACATTCACCGGTTTGCCTTCAGCTCGTGAAAGTAGGTTGCTATGAACGATGACTAGAGTTATCGGTTGGCTTTCGAAAGGTTTCTATTAATTGTTTATCCACAGGAAATGCCCCTGGGTTCGCTTTTCTGCCGAGTACTCGTTGAACCAATCACTGGAACATGTCGAGGGAACTGGGCAGATATTAAGGCTCGAACAAAACGTTGCGATACACAGAAGGCGTTTGCAGCCGGACAATGAACATGTAACGTTTCGCATGCTCACGTCGTGCTGAGGGTCTCATGCTAGACTTCATCTAACGCTCACTGAAAGCTGGACAAACCCGGGGCGGGGTTTTTCACGTTCGCGCTTTTTGCTTCGTCATTCCACCTTTGACGTTCTTATTGTAGAATGCCGCAGAGTCATTGTATGTGGAGCGATAGTCAGATGCTGGAGACTCGACACCGTCTGCATTCCTTAAAGGCCGACAAACAACCAGAAAGGAGGAAACTCTCCCTCCATTCCTCCTTTGCAATCGAGAAAGAGGGAGGCCCTCTGAATTCTGCAGGAACTATAGTCGGTTACAATTCAAGAAGGTAGGAGAAGCTCCTCCCATAATCGTGATGCGACTGTTTGAAATCCATCCGCAGTCGAAAGAGTAGTTCCCTGGAAACACCCCTTGTTCCGCTTCAATGAATAGATAATGGCCACAGAGTGATGCCAACTTATCTCCGACCCCCCCCCCCCTTTTTTTTAAGAAAGCGACCTTTTTATTCATCGGAGAGGAAACCAAGCCCCTGAAAGTGGCCTTTGTATCCATCGGAAGGGGAAGCTAATCCCCCAAAGTCGTTTTTGTTTCCATCGGAAACAAAAACGACTTCTAATCTCCCTCTCCTGGCTTCCACAGCGCTAAGTCAAGGTCGAAAGATAAAGCAAATATTCAAAGCAAGGCAAAACCCTCTCCCGCGGTGACCGCGACGTCACGGAAACGATGGGACGCTATTGGATGGGGAGGTGGCGGAGGGATATATGATTCCCTTTGAGGGGCATTTGCCGCTATGTTCTTGACTTGTAACCTACTATAGCGAAGAGACCCGCTCTTGTGGGGAGAGGAGGAGAGAATAGTGCGAGAGGAAACGGAGAGAAGGAAACTGGAAACCGGTGTTCTGCCCGGCAGATGACGATTATGTAGGTCGACTTTTAAGCAGTCAGTTGCTATAACTGATCTTTTTTTTCAGTTTTGTGTTTTGCTGAGCTTTTTCTGTCGCTGAGTGCCATACAGGAAAGTTTACATATTCCCACCCTTTGCATTTTTCATGTAATATTTAGAAACATTGCCGTGCTTTGAAACTTTTTTTATAGTACTCAAGAACAGCTTCAAGCCCTACGCATTCGTACGCGATCTGAAAAAAGAAAAGAAAAAAAAGGTATACAAAATAAATGACCCTCAGACCCAAAATATATAGGGGGCAGTTAGGATTCGAGCTCACTGACAGCGACATGGGGCCTGAGCTCTAACCCGGGGCCGTTTTCTTATCAAACGGCAATAATACTAACCCTGAAATAAAATAAATAGTCGGTAGTAAACTGCGGCGAAGTCGGGTACGGCTCATATATGTAAAAGAAAGAGAGAAACAAATGAAGATATACTGAACTGCGGCGACACTGATGCGGTTTGGGGTCGGTGGGTATCGGCGTCATCAATCGGGGGAGCGTATAGGAAGCAATGGAGAGGGAAAACGAGGCGGATTACTAGTTCCGGTAGGACCATCTTGCTTCCGGATAGCGCTCATCTCGCTTCCCCTTTCCCGAAAATAGCTTCAGAGCCAGAGGGGGAAGAGGACAGCGACGGAGAGTTCAGGGATTAGCTGAAACACTTTGCCGCCAAATTACCATCTTACGACCCCCTCCTCTGCCGCCCACTTTGGCACGGCGTTCTTCTTTTTTTTTCTTTTCTGCCCTTTATCTAGCGTGCGTTTTTGTCTGTTTTTATTTTCTTACGGGCGAGAGCGGATGAAGGTAACAGCAATACGAAAACGAAATGAGTCTGAGAGGTAATGAAAGTCGGGGAAGTAAGAAATCAGGTTCGGAAAGTTGGGCATCATAAAGAGAAAAAAAAAAAAGAAGAGAAAGATAGATTACCGGGTGGGTGTTTTAATCCGGAAGTTTTTGTTTTGTATGACATAATATGCGGAACTCCAGAGTGGCGTGATGACGTGAGAATGCGGCTGCAGTCACATCGGTTAGCGTGAGTTTTCTTCCTTAGTCACCAAAACCTCTCTGCAACACGCGTTTCTCGTCTAGTTTTTTTTTTTTTTCACATTATTTCGCGAATTAACGTTTCAAGCGATATGCGTGCGTATATAGTATGCTGCTACCTCTACACCGTACGTTTGCGCGTGCATTGAGACGCATGCGTATGCAACATCCACTGGTGATCTTGAACGAGTACGCTCCTAAAAAATAGAAATATACATATTTGGCAAGTGCGGCACTTCAGTATGTGTTCCAGTGCAGGCTTTGCTCTCATTCATATTATTTCTGCATCAATGTTTTGTCACTTACACATGCAGGAAAACGCGAGTCTTTGAACGTGGGAATGAACGAACCTGGGAGACGGTGTGTGCACAATGAAAGAAACGTTTTAGCAACCCCAACAAACTTCGGTTGTGCAGCTTGTTTGTTGCTTCTTCTCTTGGACCAGGGAAGTTCATCTCGTACTTTTCAAATCCGCAGGGCTTATAGTCGGTGTCAGGTTAAGCATTCAGTAGACGGTCCGTTTCCAGTGTGAGCTTTATGCTCTTGACAACGCTTCGTCGCACACGCAATGGTTGCGGTTCCGAAACACGGAAACGAAATTCGGAAAAACGGTAGTTCGGTAGATCCTTCGTGCCATCGCTAATTGGTAGTTTTATTTAAGGCGTAGAATTCATTGGGCCAGATTTGAGGTGTTTCGTGTTTGCGGATGTAGCCTCGATGATGTCACGGTGCCACGTGTGACGTCATTCCTAAAGCGCTATATATGCGTAGTATTCGTGGTTCTCCCGTGACATCAAGTGACACTGTGACGGCTTCAGATATTCACAAAACCCTCCCTATTTACCCTTCAGCGGCCTCCTTACTGCGCCTGCAAAAGGAGGAGTGCGAAAAGGCGCTCTAAATTCTAAATGCTGTCCTTTTGGCACTTGCCAAGGACGTTCTAAATGCTACGCATTTACTAGAACGTCCTTGGCAAATGCCAAAAGGACAGCCAGCTTTTTTTCCTCTCTATATATTCGCAATAACCCAAAAGCGCGAAGACAGATTGGGTCTCCTCCCTGTCTCGGTTTTAATAACGCTCAAGGGGCCCGGCTATCGGCTCGTTTCCGTATACTAACCTCGCGGCCGGATATCAAATGTTCCATTAAGTGGAATCCAGGTATAGTATATTCTGGATGATTACGGCACTCAGCGTGACACGTGCATTCCCGCTGGGCCACAGCTGGAGACGAGGGAGGACGAGGGTGGATGTCAAAAAGGGGGAAAGCGGAAGATGCCTTTAATTGAGGTTGCAATTAGCGATGGAAGATGGGGAGACGCTAAGGTGGTTTCTGCCCTGTCTCGGCTGTGATGGAGGGGCTCTTGGGAGTCGAGGTTCCTAACACGCGTCACCGAACTGCCAAATCCTGTCGTTCATAATTTCTTCTTCTCTTTTTCTTCTTTTTGTGTTTTTGTGTGTTTCTGGGCACGTTCTATATATATATATATATATATAAATATATCTTTCGTTTTAGGATGGTACGTAAGCATGAGAGTTCAGAGCTGAAATTGTATTTCCTCAAATGTTTGGAAATGTAAATGAACAAAAGGAATCGTAACACGAATCCCACGTATTGAAGTCGAACTATACAGTAATGCGTATTCAGACTGACGCTTCGGGGCGGTCTGAAATCAATAATGCGCGGGGCTTAGCTGTGCTAGGTGACCCTTGTGTTGTATTGCAGGGACGGAACTGATATGTCGTTTCTTATGTCACCAACAACTTAAAACGCGTCGGTAGTGGCGTCGAGTTCTGGTTATTTCGTTGCTCCGCAACCATTGAGGTTGCGGCATTGGCCCATAAGAACGCCCAAAGAGGAATTACGTAGCGAGAAGCTTAAACAGAAGAAAGCTGTCACCGACGAGGACCTAGTGTTTCCGCTGAATTATTACAAACTAGAGGAATGAAACGTGACAGGTGCCCAGTTTCGCTGCCATCAAACGTCAGGTCCACAACTCAACGATGGCCGTTATGTTCAACGTCTTTTTTTTTGTTTTTTCAAATCTAATCTAAGCTGGAATGTTTGCGGCCGCAGCTTTTGGCTGTCCCTTTTAAACGTGTTAAAAAATATTGTAGTTTCTAGTCGGGCTCCCGAGTATACATTCATTCGTAGAACGTGTTGACTAATTGTCGTGGAGATGAAAAAAAAAAAACATATATATCAACGCCACTACTTGGAAGAGGAAGTCAATGGCTAGAGATTGACGTAGACGTTTTTGGTATGGAAAGAGAATTTGTAAAGAAGAATATACCACAGATCAAAATGTATCAAGATGTCTGAAAGGCGCTTTGATGAGAATTATCTTTGTCAAATAGCTGTTTGGCGCAACATTTATTAGCATCGCAGTTGGGTCGTGCGTTAGCCAATTATTAGAAGTTAGGTTTGTTGACAATAGAGTTTGAACATGCCCATAAAAAAGAGCACGGTAGGAATGTCCGTTACTACTAAAACATGAGCTAATTCGTGCAATTACAGACTTTATAAAAATCATTTTATGATGTTGCCTCGAACGACGCTTGCGCTCCACTTGCTTCCTTGCACCGAAGACCTGCTCAAATGATTCATTTTTGTACGTTGAACGTGAACAATCTTATAATTTTGTTACAGAAGCTTCTTTTTTTTTGTTGAACCGGTTATTTCATAATGCCAGCTTGCTTTCCGCGCTTCCGAATTGTGCTCGGTGTTTAATCCACAGAGCGAATCGGTGGCCAAGCATGTTAAGGCACTGCTACAAACACTTGTATCCTGAGCATGTCGACATGATTGAGCACCATACCTTGCGGAGTGTACGTCAAAAGTTAAACACCCTGGCTAGCTGTACCTTAAAATATTTTTTTTGTGGCTCGGATGGGATTTTGGGAAGAATGGCAACGTCACGGATAGATGCAACGTCACAAATGTTCTCTAAGTTCTTTTCAACTAAATTTATCGGTAACGTTTAACACGTGACGGTATGGTGTCACTCGACGTCGTGACACCTGCGAACGTATTCTACGTTAACAGCACCTTGGCGGGGGGCCCATCAGCATTCTTCTAATGCAGGGCGCATTGTAACGGATGCGAAGTTTAGACGTGGGTCACGAGCTGTACCGCGTTAAACTCAGCGGACTGGCATTCGACAACACTTAGTAGGACGCCACTTTGTGTCATCTGACCGCGTCACGTGGCGCAGTGTCACGCGATGTCACCGTCACGTCACACTGCCTGGGTGTGTTTCCGTATACGTGAAGTTTGGGCGGTAGATCGAAGGAGCGCTTTATTATTTTTTTTTGCGCCTAATCGTGGGTTGATTTGTCGGCAGGTGACTGGAGCGGAGGGTCGTCTGCGATCGGCAGCGACCCCGTGAGCAGCATGTGGTCCCAGGTGCAGGCGGCGGCGCCGCCGCTTGCCTCCTCCGAGGCGGGGCCCGAAGAGCAGCAGCGCGGGTGTGTCCCGCTGGCGCCCAGCTCGCGCTCCAAGCACGCCATGTGCATCTCGCAGGACGGCTGCTTCTACCTGCTGGCCGGCAGGTCGGCCAACCTGCCGCTCAAGGACCTCTGGAGGTTCGATCCCGGTACGTCAAACTCTCGCCCGCCTCTTCTCGAGCCTGTGTCGTAGTTTGGATTGTCTTTCAGTCTCCCTCTCTCTCTCTCTCTCTCTCTCTCTCTCTCTCTATATATATATATATATATATATATATATATATATATATATATATATATATATACACACACACACACACACGCCACGGACTCCACTCACCAATACTGGTGGCTGAAAAAACACACACACACACACACACACACACACACACACACACACACACACACACACACACACACACGCGAGAAGTACGTTTTGCTCCTCTTATTATCAAATTGTCCTTCGCTCAATGGCGGATCGAGTGGACGTACTGGGAGTGAGACGATTGCGGCGCGTTTCGTCGGCGCATGGACGGGATCTGTGTTCTTAGGTTCAGAATCTGTTGAAAAAGTAAAAAGAAAAGAAAAAAAGTTAGCGCCGACTGTGCCTCCGGACGTTTTGTATAGCGCTGTACTCAGGTAATCTGACATTGATTATGAACTAAGGTTGGCTGCTACACTGGATGTCCACGCCAGTCCGGCAGCGGTCAATGCGAAACGCTTCGTCTAAGGGCTGCACCTTGGCGCTACTCTCTTGTCACACGCAGAGGTCGCACGCTTCCCATTGGGATCATGCTTCGTTCTTGGACGTACTGACCGGCGAGTGGCGCGCAGCGATAAAAGAAGTTGGCTTGCTTTGTATGTTTATACAGCCTTGATCTGGAGATACGCCTCGACGGGTGATCAGTCTCTTAGCTGTAGATGAGAAATTTAGCCAGTGCTGTAGAACCGGTAACCTGGGATTTTTAACGTGCATCGCACAGTAGTGATTACAAGAACGCGTGCCGGTACGAAACTCATCGAGATAGAAAAGGGGGGGGGGGGGGGGGCGAGGGATTGAACCCAGGAGGTTCCCAGCGCAAGCGTTTGTTCCCCGCTCCGAGCTGAGACGCGTTAGCCCACTCGGCCACTTTCTTGCCCGCGCGGATCGATAACAGGACACCCGGTATATATACTCGCCCGCACTGCGATTCTCTGACTAGACGGAGTGCAAGTTCGCCCCCTCCTTGCGCGTCTCGTGCGTTCGTTTTACCCGCCGAATGCACCCACGTGCTTTTGTTTACTCCCGAACTTAACCAATGACGACACGAGCTCGGCCTCATCGCGTACTCCCTGCACGTTCGGTGTGCTGTCCTCCGATCGGCGTGCCCCTCCCTTCGTTCCCGGTCACCGAGGACGCCTTTTGGCACACGTGCTCGCCGTATACACCTACGCACAGCTTACAACACAAGCCCGCGTCTGCCCATTACCGGGTGTGGGCACTGCGCGTGCGCAGAAACAAGATTCCCATGAAGTGAAGCATCTGCGCACCGTACTGGCTTGACGCCAGTGACTTGAGTCGACGTATAGAGCCACTAAATAACGCTGAGCTTCGCAGTAACGACACTTGGGTCATCTGGATGGATGGATGGGTGCTAATGGCTGTACCCTTTATAACGGGCGGTAAGCTCGCGCCACCTATAAGCCTAGCTTCGGTACTTAGAATGCATCGTTGCCAGTTCTAGCTGAAGCGTGATCTGGAATCGCAGGGAACGCTTCTCCTATCTCTTCTGTACTCCGGAAACGTTAGAGCAGTCCGCTACAGCGCAAAGTGGCGTTATCCGAACTTCCTCACATCGTATCTGGAGCTGAAAAAAGTCGAATTTTTTAGCTGTAATTTTCTTCCATTGCACCCATAGAGTTAATAATGTAGAGTGAAAGGTCCCGTGCCTCCTGTGCATTGCGGTTGCTTCGAAACGGCGGGACATAGACGTGGACTTCGGTGGTCCCAGCTGGTCGTCCTGACGGGCCCATATCACCCGTTAGGTCTGTAACTAGTTCTGTTTCTAGCTTACTTTGTCGGAAAACACCGGAATCGCATATTGTATATATATATATATAAAAGTTGACAAGCGTTTGAGCAACTTCAACTCATCGCGGCAAAACGAACACGTCTAACCTTTCGTGCTCTTCCGCCACTCTCCTTCTCGTTCTTTCTCTGGGGACCAGTCATGCCAGCGCTTATGGTTTGCCTCGTTGTTCTCCCGCCTTTACGCCGTCATTGCTTCCGCTCTCCCCTAAGCAACGAAGTGTCGGTTTATTTTTTTATTTATTTTTTTGTGCTAGTGAATCACATTTATATTGAATTTCTGTTGACTTAATGATCAGAGCAATTGCCTTTTCTGAGCAAAGCACAAAAAAAGGACGATGGAATGGGCTTACAAAACAAAACAAAAAATGAAATCGCCGCTAGGGCTAGGCGGATCGCAGCGCATGTCAAAGACGTGTACGTAGTTCAACTACTCTACTCAAGTTACTGTATTTTATCTACTTTTTTGATTAGTTTAGTAACTTTCAGTCACATTTTGATTTCGGTAATTAGTAGTTTACTTTAATTGCTTTTTCCGTGTAGCTTCTACTCAAATTACAAATTACTTTCGAATTTTAATGGTAGGTTTGCTCATCAACGAGCATTCCTGCACAAAAAGAAATAAGATATTGGAAGATCAGGTGATATTTGCAAAAGGGGGGAGCATGTGGCGTACGCAGGGGGGTGTTTAGAGCGTCCGAAACCCCCTAAACGTTTCACGACCCTCACCGCAACAATCCTGCTATGAGGCGCGTGGAGCGGACAGACACGTCGCAACTGAGGCCGAGTAACTGCGGGATTAGCGTCGGAGACTGGCGTTTCCTTGTGTCCCGAAGCTCAAGGAGACGCGACGCATTTAAAGAAAGGGCTTGTCGTGCTTCTCTCCAACGTAGGAACGCTTGCCCACTAGAGAAGGTGTACACACTGCATCCTCACTCAGAGGAGGCAGCAACATGCAGCATCCGCTCTGAAGCTCATCTAGACTCCGTTTCACCTTCAGTCCGAGCGCAGCGGACGCTAGGAGCCATCCCAGCCAATACAGCGTGGAGAGAGTGTCATGTGACCTTGAGCTCCCTGCGTCGCTCTGCCCAACCGACAGGTCACGCGATTTTCTCCCGGCGCTGGATCGGCTGGGATAGCTCGTGGCGTCCACTGCGCTCGGACTGAAGGTGGAACGGAGTATAGTGCTCCCGTAGTTTGTGCTCTACCTGAAGAATCGCGTGCTGAAGGGCAGTGCAAAGGTAACCTCTTTGCGTTGCCTGTCCTCCTAAAACTCCGAATGTGCGAGTCTTCAAAGGTTTGAAGTTCTTTCGAGAAACCTTAGTGATTCCTCAACGTTTTTACATAAAAAGTAATAGACAATCAGTGTTGGGAAATACTTTAAGTGCATAGTACTTAAAGTACTACTTCATTTAGGTTTAGAAAACTTCTACTTTACTTGAAGTACGTTCTCTGAACATGTACTTGTACTTAACTAGGTAAATTATTTTTTCTCTGGTACTTTTCGATGAAAGTACAACTCCCGACTTCAAAATATATTCCCCAAATTTGTAAAAAAATAAAAAAAAATAAAAATAAAATGGCGTATTGTCATGTGAACACGCGCTATTGTCTTTCGAGACGTCATCTGGTCATTTCTCTGAGTGAAGTAATGGCGACTCTAAGACGGATACAAATAAGTGCCTTATAAGCTGATTGTGGTAAATAGTTCGTCAGCAAGAGTAAAACAACCACTCTATGGCGACTTGACTTTATCCAATATTTGCCGCCATTCCCCCATCCCCTTCCTCCCCCCCCCCCCCCCCCCCAAAAAGAAAAAAAGAAAGCATTTTTGATTATTTTTGGGCTATAAAAGCAGTTCTGTGAAAACACAAGCCGTTTTGTAAAAACACAAGCCGCTTTAATTTGGCTAGCAGAATTTCGCTAGCGCTTTAATTTGGATAACTACACATGTACTTTCTTGTTAAAATAAAAAAAATAATAAAATAAAAGTAACTTTGAAAGCAATTAGCTAATTCTTTTACGGTAGTTAGTAATTTACTCAATTACTTTCCATCTGAGTAATTTCTTTTCTACTTAAATTACTTCTGACACCAATACTCAGTAACATTACTTAATTACTTTTTTTTGTAACTTGTACATGCCTGGCGCATGACAGTAACTTTTCATGCACAATAAATATTAACTCTTAATTACATTGTGTCGCCCTGTTTGCCTTCAGCCAGGCTATTAATAACTCGGTTGAAAGTAGAGACGAGTGTTTGCTTCAGCTTTGGAGCGTGTCACCTTCAGTGTCAGCTCCTTGTCATTCGGAAACTTGCATCCTCTGTGTGGGCCATTGCAAGCTCTGCCGGAATTAGACATCTTACTCAGAGCGTTGGCAAAATAAAATAATATAATAATGGGGACTAGAAGAATTTCTGGATTTTCGAGAGTGATGAGGCAGTTATCCCTGCTTCATTTATTTAAAAGTACGCTGTAGTTTCTTTTAAAAAAATGTGAAAGCATTACTTTCGTACCAGCTCTCTGTGACACCAGCCCATCCGCGCGTCTCATTACTTTGACGGTATTTTTGTAACATGTTCAGCTTTGTCTCTCATCACGCAGCCTAAATTCAAAATCAAAACGTGTCTGCTTCGCGGAAGAAAACAAAATCCTGAGTTTGCAACTTCACTATCGGCTTCCACAGACAGAAATCGCGCACGCTCGCAATGAAGCATGCCAGGCTCAATTTTCTCGCTTAAATGAACGACAGAAAAGGCTACTCTGCTACATTATCCAGACTTTCTTAGTAACTTAACGGTAAAATGCACTATCAGTCGATGTTGTTTATTCGAAATATTAAAAAAAAGTAAATGGTCGTCTAAAATTAAAAAGAAATTAAAAAGTGCCGAAATCGTTGCTGTCACTACGCTAATTTTCGACGAAATGCGTTAGCATTTAGTGCAGGGATTCGTTGTCTTCGGAGAGACAGTTTGTTTTCCCGGGCGTCGGTCATTTCGGATGAAGCCACTAGAGCTTCCCTCGATCGCCGCCTACGGTACGCGTACTGTCGTTGGATCATGGCATGACGGAGAGATAGGCGGACGTGTCTTCCACGTGCTCCGGATTTTCGGTGGATTACCGCGGGTCCTGAACATTTTGGGGGTGAGTCTGCACTTTGTACGCATCGTAAGATCAAACGAAACCTAGGGATATCGTTTTCTGCACGAAATACCGTCCGAAATCGCCATTATGAAAGAAAAATCTATCGGAGAGAGCTAGGCCTCACGCTGGGCTTAGTGCCGTGACGGCGAGCAAGCCGGAGAATCACGCCACCTTCTTGAACACCTCTAGATACAAGCAAGAACTGGGTGCTAGAGAGGAACACAAAGTCGAAGATGACGACAAGTCGAAATGGCAACTTGTGGGTGGATATAAAGGCCGGCGAATCATAAAGAATTTTAGAACGTCGCTCAAAAAGGAGAGAAAGACCTTGGAGATTATCGTCGGAATCAAGGGCCTCGACCTAAGGAAAGCTGAAGCCTCGGAGATTTTTGCCTGCATCATGGCAGCGACCAACGTATCGCCACGCCCTTATAAAAAAACTGTGATGCTTTTCTGTTGAAAGGCTGTTGAAAAAAGTCATCGGAGAATATAAAATGTCAATAGCTTTTCATCTGACTTTCTGTAGCTTTTCTGTTGATTCCTTTTGAATATTGGCCCACTTTGTAATAAGAAAGTCAACGGACTTTCTGTCGCCTCCAAGATGCTTTTTCTGCTGCTTTTCAATTGAAATGCTACAGCGTTTCAACTGAAAAGCTACGGAAGATTAAAAACAAAAGAAATTATTTACAGCTTAGCTATTCATTCAACAAAGTTTTGAAAGTTTACTGTGGCTTTCCACTCTCCTCCGAATTGGCTGCATCAAAATAACGTAAAAAAAACTTTATAAAGTAGCGATTTTTTTTAACTTTGTGAGTAAATAGTGTTTTCGTGTTATTTGAAGGCACTACTCATGCATCCCAGAACTATAGACCTTTCCAATGTTTATAAAATCACAGTCCAGCGTGCGATCTTCACAGCCGAGCACGTGCGTGTTCGTCGCTTCGGAAAGCGAGCAAAGCACGCGCCATACGCACGAACGCTCAAAATGGCACCGGCCACAAGCTCGTTTTTGGAAAGGTCTATACATTAGAAACGAACACGAACACAAACACTATGAAGCACTGAACACCTGAATCACAGCCCAATGACTGCTCCAGAGCCTTATAAAGCCTACATATTGAAGGAATTCATTTGGCCGGTGACCACCTCAACACTTATTAAGGTGCCAAGTATTTTATCTTCTCTTCGGGAGTCTGTCAAATAGAAAACAGTGCTTTGAGGTTCGTGGACGATATCTCTTACTAAGGAGCATTGGTACAGCTAATAATAATTCGGTGATGCCGCCAAAACAACATCCACTAAAATGGCTCCTAGAAGAAATACTATCGCTTCTCTGCATGGCACCACTCAGGACGAAGCGAGTCAAGGCAGTTTCTCCACTTTCAAATAGTTATTTTGCTTTTCCTTACTAGTTTACTATTGAATATGGTCATTAAAGTCACTTAGTCACTTACAAAGTCAGAACGGCAGGGCATGCCTTTCGAACACCTGGCCTCCAGCACGCGCCCCATGCCTTCCGTCGTGCTTTGACTGCACGCGTGCGCTCGACGTGCACGAACGCCGAAGCGTTGTCGAGGGTAGTAGGCTCGCGCTAGAGGTGCAGACAACTGAAGCTGCTTCCCGTTCTCACCTTGTCAGAGACTATTGAAAAACTTAGCGGCTTTTGACATCTAGTCGAGGTGTACAATGTTCAATAAAAATTCAACAGAAAGTCTGTCGCTTTTCTATTGACACTGGCTATAAAGAGTCAACTGAAAATTTTCAACGCGAAGTAGACAGAACGTCTGTAGTCATTCTGATGACACTGACAACAGAAAGTCAGTAGAAAAAAATCAACATAAAATTAATAGAAAGTCGACAGCTTTTCTCTTGACTCCGGCTGAAGAAAATCATCAGAAAAGTTTCAACACAAAGTCAACAAACTTTCTGCTGACCATGTCAACAGAAAGTCAGCAGAAAAAAAAATTAACATAAAGTTAATGGAAATCAACAGCTTTTCTTTTAACTCAGGCTGAAGAAAATCATCAGAAAAGTTTCAACACAAAGTCAACAAACTTTCTGTTGACCATGTCGACAGAAAGTCAAAGTCAAAAGAAAGTAATCAGAGTCAACAAGAAGTCAACACGTTTTCAATAAAAAGTCAAAAATCATTTTTATAGGGACGGGCAGCGCTCGGAGAAGACTATGCTATCAAGAACGTACGTACGTAACAGCACGGTCACCGTGCTTACGAACGATCAGGAACGGGCGGAGAAGTACCTACGAGTCAAGGTATTTCGGAACGAGGGTAACGAATACGAAGCGCATGGATACACCGCAAACTCGGAAAACACTCTCGGAATAGTAGTCGCCAAGGTGTTTAGTAGAGAACGAGAAACCAACAACCAAGAGATTTTGGAAGAATTGCAGAAGAGCAATCCCAAAACACCCATAATCGATGCAAAGCGGATGGGCCGATCCGGGTCTATCTTGATTACACTGGGCACAAAGATTCTACCGGGCAACATAAAGATCTTCGGAAGCGTCAACTGCTACCACATCTATTTGGAGAAGAAGCAAGCGTGCACCGTGGTCAGAAAATTGCGACATCGTGCAGATAATTGCCCCGAAGGTGTCAGCCGCAGATGCCCAAACTGCGGCGAGGAACACGACTTCCCTCAACGGGTGCCTGGAGAAAGGACCGATTACACGTGCACCCCCAAGTGCGTGATATGCAATGGACACCACTACACTGGAAGCAACGCCTGTCGGGAACGCTACAAGCCTTTCAGGGAAGACAGGCCCAAACCGAAAACTTATTTCGTGACAACCGAAGATGCCACCACTACTTCTACCAGCGAAGAGCAAGAAACAATGAGCTACGCTTGAGCCGAACGAGGCAAAAATACGAGCTAGCCGCAAGCCAAGGATGCACCCGAAAACTCTACCGATTCGGCGCTTGAGAAAGCAAACAAGAAACTAACCGAAGAATCGACGTGCCTCAAGAAGAACTATGAAGCGGCCATGCGTACGATCCGACGACTCCAACAGGAACGAATGAAAAGCAGCGCTCCCACACCAACGAGTGTCGTCACTGGAAACCAGAACATAGAAACCGACAACGAGATGCCAGCACCTCCACGGCCGGCCGAAGTCAGGAAAGGACGGAAGAGAACAGACTCTGAAAGCTCGGTCCAAACGAGCGTCAGCTGCTCATCGGAGAGACCGTACAAGGCTAGAAAGACCGAAGACTCGTTCCCTCAGAAAGTCGAAGCTGCGCTCAGCAGCATAAAGGCAAGCCTTCGGAGACTGGATGAACGTATGAAGACGAACGAAGAGCGGATGACGCGCATTGAACAAGAATTTGCGAGACTAACTGCCAACCACTGGAGGACAGCAGTAAAGTGCGCGTGTGGCAGTGGAACACTGGGGGTCTCAACACAAAGATTGGCTCGCTCAAAATGTTAATCATGGACACCGATTCTCCGCTGGACGTTTTGGCCGTACAAGAATCAAGCCTCAAGTGTACGATACCGGGATACATAAGATACGGAATGATAGGACAGACGGAAGGAAAATTGGTACACACTTTCGTGAGGAGGGATCTACCAGTCAAACAGCACGACATAGAATTGGATGCCCAAGTCAAATCGGTCACCGTAGAAATCACGCCCAAACGCAAGAAACAGAAAAGCCTAATCATCTGCAACGTGTACTCTAATCCAAAGGACACTTCCTATGCAGTCTCGCATACTTTCAAGAAGATATGGAACGTTGCGGGAAAAAATCCGGCCCTGATACTGGGAGACTTTAACGCTCCAAATACTGTATGCCGAAAGATATTCTGCGAAAGGAAAGGAAGTTGCACACCAGGCAGAAGCCCACAAAGCCTTGCTACTAAACGACACTACAGAATACACTATACTCCGTTTCACCTTATGTTGTACCGCAGCGAAGGCTAGAAGCGCGAGCTCATAGCGTTGGCAGCTGCCCTTGGTGCACGAGAGCTTGTGCCGCCGAGGTGTGCCATAGAGCAAGGAGCTCGCGCTTGTAGCCTTTCCTGCGGTACAACACAAGGTGAAACAGAGTATAGGATTGGAAATAGCGTGCAACGGGATACAAACCCGGATCTTACTTTTGGCCTAAACATCGACAAATTCACATGGACCAATAGCAAAGAAAATTTAGGCAGCGACCATTATATTCTCGAAACGAAAGTTCCACTGCCAGGATTCCGACTCACGCGACTCCCCACACAACCTTGCATCGATTGGGACGCTTTTCGCAAAAGAAGACAAGAAGCCGCACGACCGCTAAAAAATATCGGCGACTGGTGCAAACAGTCAGTCGAAGATTAAGCGGCCAGCACTACAGAAATCGAGAACCCTACCCATTCGAGAACGATGGACAGCAAACTACAATATATGCTGATGGCCTACCGTTCAATCTATCGGAGATGGAAGGAAACGAAAAAGAAGTGCCCCAAGCTAAGACGACGGGCTTCCAAACTCAGCAGAGAAATTGAAGCGTACGCGTAGCAACTTAACCAGCAACCGTGGCAGCAAATGTGCGACGAGCTACAAGGCAGATTACACACAAAGAGCCCCTGGTCCCTTTTTCGCTATCTGATGGCACCTGACGATACCAAACTAGAGAAGAGGAAACTCCTCACCAAACTCGTTCGGGAACTCGACGGCGAAGACATCTACGCAAGACTTAGATCCCTGTATCTCGAATCCCCCCAACCTGCCACCCCGCTACCAACAGCGTACGGCGGAACCGAGAACGGCAGGCTCGATGCACCAATCATCGAATCGGAAGTGCGTCACGCCATGGCCGGAGTCAAGACTACTTCGGCACCGGGCGCGGACAAAGTCACGAACCGAATGCTTCGCAACTTGGACGACGAATCGTTCCTACGAATTACCGAGTACTTCAACGAAATGTGGACGAATGGGCGCCTACCGGAAAGCTTTCGCCACGCCACCAGTCTGCTTCATCCCAAAACCCGGAAAGCCTCTCACTGGAGAATCTGCGCCCAATCTCACTCACGTCGTGCGTGGGCAAACTACTGGAGCGCGTCGTTCAAAAAAGAGTACAAGAATACATGGAGGAGCAAAATTTATTGACGCGCCAAATGTTTGGTTTCAGAAAACATCTCTCTACGCAAGACGTGTTTATTCAACTTAAAGAAGACCCGCTGAATGAAATCAGAAATTGGACCGCACTCGCCGTACTCGATTTGAAGAAGGCTTTTTACCGCGTATCCCATGCAGCAATCTTGAACCAAATTTCCGAGATAGGGCTGGGGGAGCGGACCTTCAACTACGTCCACTCTTTCCTGTCTGGCTGCACAGCCAGTATCCAACTAGAAGGCGAAACTTCGGAAGTCTTTAACATCAACAACGGATGCGGTACGCCACAAGGGGCAGTCATTTTTCCGCTACTGTTTAATCTGGCAATGATACCCATGTCGAGAAAATTGGAACAGGTTTGAGGCCTGCAGCACGCCTTGTACTCCGACGATATTACGATTTGGACCAACCACCCATCCCCCTACATGGGCAAAGCCATAAAGTTAGGGACGGACATTGTAAGGGAAGAAGCTAAAGCCATCGGACTGGAATGCGCCACCGAAAAGTCGGCACTACTCGTCCGACCCCCAAACACAAAGCTTACCAGCAGGAAATGGAGTTCTACCTCAAGACGCAAGGAATAGACATTCCTAGGACAAACAATGTAAGAGTTCTTGGAATGATAATCTCTATGAAGAACGGGCAGAGCAGTATCGTCAAGTACATCAGGAAGCACGCCGACAACCTCGCCCGACTAGTTCGACGTTTGTCCCGCAAGAGCTACGGACTCAAAGAGAATCGGACTTGCCGACTAGTTCACGCATTCGTGCTCAGTCGAATCATGTATACGGCACCATATATGAACCTGAACGAAGGGACAATCAAGACTCTAGATACAATTATCAGCAAAGCCTTTAAGACCGCCCTTGGTCTGCCAACGTGCACACCAAACGACGCGCTGGAACAACTCGGACTTCATAACACTTTCGAAGAAATGCGACTAGCACAGAGGACAGCGCAAGAACAGCGCCTGTCGAAATCTGCAACAGGCCTCATCACTCTGCAGCGCACCGGAGTCAAGCAATCGAAGAAAGAAGTCAGACAGAAACCGATCCCAGCAACATGGCACCGGGCTTAAGAGTTATCCCGCTGCCAAAAACATGAATTCCGCTAGGGACAAGGGAAGAAGAGAAGCAAGAGCCAGGGCACTGGACACGCTACATAATGGTCAAGAACACGTGTATCACGCAGACGCCGGCACATACCCCTCCGAAGAAAACAACTGCGTGGTGGCCGTGTACAACGCTAACTGCACGACCACCGCATCAGTACGAGCGAGCAACGTCAACGAGGCAGAAGAGGCGGAGATCGCCCTGGCCCTGAACCTCGCCGCAGCAAAGGGCCACCCTGCCAACATCACATCTGACTCAAGATCGGCCATTATGAAACTGAGCAACGGTAAAGCCGGACCTGCTGCACGGAACCTATTACTGAAGACGGCGCCAAAGGAAGAAGCCAGCTACTCGTTGACATGGGTACCCGGTCACTCGGGTCACTCTGGTAACGAGGGGACTCACTCGCTAGTGGTCCGTGCGCAAAACATCCGGACCAATGGCGGGATGGGCATCCCCTCCACCAACGGAGACTACAATTACGGGGCCTCTCCACTCACGCGGGGTCCCGTAACATATAATGAGATCCTCAGAAACCTCTAGATTCGGCGCAAGATTTTGGGCGAGCCTTACAAGAAGCTCACCCTACTTCCAGAATCTACGTGGCGACGCCTACAGCTCCGCAACTCCCTGACTCCCCGAACCCGGAGAAGATCATGGCCAGATCTCTTCAAGGGAAATTGTGAAGAATGCGGCTTCGCGGACGGGTCCTGGCGGCATACCTACTGGGAATGCCCAGAGGACCCCCTGCCTACTGTCCTGCGAGATATACTAGAGGAAGACGACTCCACTGTTTGGGAACGGATCTTGGTGGCAGAAGACTACACCATTCAAGTTGCAGTCTTTTCATGGGCACAAGAAATTGAGTGCAAGCTCAAGTCGAAGCTAAGAATGCGAAGAATCCCACATCCTTCATCCCCCCTTAAACGAACCCTCGTATAAGATCTTATGATCTGATTTTATGGTTCAATAAAGTTTACTGACTGACTGACTGACTGTACTGTCGTCTTCGAAGAGCCAATCTTTCCTGCCGGGTGTCGGCGGTTTCGCGCAAACAGCGTCGTCGCTGCGTCTTGGTTTCACGTTGTCGCGTACGTTGTGCATACTGGGGAAACGAAAACCATGTGCCTACGCCCCGGTTCCATCGGAAGAGGAGCTAGTGCGCACCAACAGCGGCGCGTCATTGGAGGCGTGCGAGAAGACTCTTTCCCTCTTATGTGACAGGGGAAATGGGCGTAACGAGTGAAGGACCGGAGCGAAAGAGCACGGCGGGAACCGCGTCGCGGCCTTACGAAACCAGTTCAGTAGTCCAAACCAAAGATGGCTGCATGCAGCAGGGCAACAAATGCTAACGCATTTAAAAGCTATAATCAATCCCACGCGTTCGTCGTATCGCCTCATCCATTGGTCTGTCACATTTTATACTATGAAAGGTAGCTTCTGCTGGCGATTTATCTTTCGCTAACTAAGGCCACGTAGAACCTATAGGGCGGTTTCGGGTGACGCTTCCGACTAGAAATCTCGCCGGACGCCACGTTCATGAACTTTCGTCCTACGTCCTGTGCGCGGAGGCTGTGTGTTTTTTTTTTTTTTTTTTAGATCGCTCGAGTTTGTTCGCATCGTGATTGACTGCGTCAGCCAGAGTAGTTGAGAAAAAAATATCATGGGCTGGTACTTTATTTTTATATAATACCGGTTCTTATTCGTACCTAAGTCGAGCTGGCGATAGAGAAGTCAACCCGTCGGCGGTCAAAATGGCCCCGGTGGATGCCACCAGGGCGAGTCAAAAAGAGAAAAAAAAACAAGAAAAAAAAACGGAATAAGCGTGATTTTTTGCGGCCCAAATACGTCTCCGGTCATTCTTAGTGAGTTCTGTCGTCGACGGAGCGGCTCGCCATGCTTGCGCTTTTCACCCCCATCGAAAACGACGCCAAAAACTTAAGCATCTGCGTGCGAGAAAACGAGGAAAATGACGGACTCCGCTAATCAAAACGGCGGAATATGCCTTACCGGAAATGAAAGGGTTTTTCTCGAAACCGCCCTATAGGCACACACGCTCACGTAGAGACGAGAGGTGACCTGGTCGCCCTTTGCGGGGGAGGGAATGTACCACGTGGTGTATAACAATTACTCGTGATTGGACCCAGCGACAAGTAGTTCCGACCTTTAGCCCATCGCAGGCTGGGCTCCTCCCTGCCGTTCTCATTCTGCCACTTACTGTAGCTGGTGTACATTTATAACCTAGTGACTTCTGATATAAATCTTAAAGAAATTATAATTACGCCAGGCTATTGCTTTTTGTAGACCGTTTCCGCCGTACCCCGACGCTCTCCGAAACCCGCTACGAGATCCCTGCACAACTTTGCAGGCAAGGCTATAGGGGCGGACACGCGCAGTAACGGCGCCTGCGCTGCGGGGAGCGCCGTTGCAGGAAGCGTTGCGGGACGGCGGAAACGATCTTAGACGTGTCCCTAGTTATCATTAAATTTCCGCTAAATTTGTTACATAAGCCTTAGCGTTGATTATCGGCCCGGCGGTGAGTTCGTACGCTTACATAAAAATGTAAGCATTCACGTTTTCGTTGCGTCGAAAGGAGCCCCTGGCGGGGCGTGTTGTCGTAAACGGCCCCTCTCGCTGACAGACGGCTCCTCCCCATTGGGAGCCAAGGGCGCCCTCGGGGAACCCGGGTCGCGTTCCGCTCCAGCGACCGCAAGCGGCAACCGGAACTAGTCCCGGTTCCTGTTCCGGCTACTTCCTCCTCGCCCTCTATTATTTGCTTCCTTCCGGTTTCCCCAAGAGGGAGCGCCCGCCTCGCTCGTCTCCGGAGTAGGAATAAGATGGAGTAAAGAGAAAAAAGGGAAGAGAAAATGACCCTCGGCGCGCCTCTTGCTGGGATATTTCTTCCCGGCGCGCCGTCTGCTCCTCCTTTTCCGTGGCCGCCTGTTGCTATGGCGACGCGTCTTGGGAGCAGACGCCGCCGCCGCCCGCGTCGTCTGCTACATATGAGCGCGGTCGTCGACTCCTTCATCGACACGCTTGGCTCGATTAGTGCCCTTGTACATAGCCTCGTACTGTGACTCGGGTTAAATTTGCTAACTTATTATGACCTCGCGTTTCTTGACATCTTTAGTACGAGTATGGTTCCTGGAACGCGCGTACTGAAAGGTGTCCTTTCGATATCCGTTCGATGACGTCATAGAATTGTCACAGTGTCGCCGGCCGCGACCCTCGCGGTGTCGCAGCAGCGGTACTAGATGTGGCAGATGTCCGTTCTGCTGCGGGTCATTCTTCAGCTTGACAATCCATGGAAGTTTCAACGGCCAGGGGTTGAGGTTTCGCGAAGACAGCGACAATCGCTCTTTGTTTGTACTTTTTGCTGGGGCTTCAAGCACCAACCGCCAGGATTGCGACACCCGACAACATGAGACGCCGGTTTCAGTTACGTCATTTGTTGCCCCTCCGAAACTACTTATGATGTATGGAATTGATAAGACGCTAAACACCGGCCGAAGACCTGTTCCACGTACCGTAGCACGAGGCTCAAGAAATAGACCTGTAGCTTTCAAGTTTTGAGCAGCGCCCCGAACGAAGCAAATTATATTTTTACGTCGAATATATGTTGTGCGTCGCGTTGCATCCCTTCAAACGCAGTCAGTGCCCATGGACAGACGGCGAGGGATGCTGACGGACGCTACTTTACGACCGTGGATCGTGCATGCTGGGCTGCTAGACGCCGCTTCACGTCACCATTAGGGAGTTTTTGTAGACCGCATTCCCACCCCCGCTACGCTCTCCGGAACGAAGACGCCACTAATGCGGATGCGCGGCGCTAGCCTTGTCTGCAGAGTCCCAGATCTCGAAGCGGGTTGCAGAGAACGTTGCGAGACAGCGGAAACGATCTACGAAAGATCCCTATTAAATGGTCGCGTCTCGTGGACGCTAGCGAAGGTGCCTCTTTTGTGGTCGCGTCCCGTGAACGCTACAGTGCCCCCTGGCCGAGAGAAACAGGTCTATGGAGCGACCTATGCGGAGCGCAAGTTCGTCTGCTTCCTTTGCAGGGGTTGTAATGACGTCAGAACGTTGAGCTCTGATTGGCTCTGCTTGAAGGATAGTGGGTAGACCTCAAGGCAGCTTGCTCTGAGGTCTACCCACTATCCTTCAATCAGAGCCAATCGGAGCTCGGCAAGCTGTCGTCACCACAACCCTTGCAAAAGAAGCAGACGAATTTGCGTTCCGCATTGACTTCGTTCACCACCAAGCTGACAGTGCGGTGGATCCTACGTGCTCGTTGGACTAGTCATACGTTTACTTTTCACCACGTGATCACGCTCCCACCGCACTGTCGGCTTAGGTGTGAATGGAGTACAACAGTAGCGTACCAACTTCTTTTGAGTGTGTGTGTGGGGGGGGGGGGGCGCAAACCAGGTCCCCCCGCCCCCGCCCCCCCCCCTCCCCTCTCTTCCCAGGGCCGGGGGCGGTGCCCTTGGTATTCGTTGGGCGCCGCCGGCCTGTGTTTGCCCTGCCTAGTGGCGGCTGTTTCAGGGGGGGGGGGGGGGGGGGGGGCAAAACACATACCTTGCCCCCCCACTTTGAGAACTGGGGGGGCAAGCGCCCCTTTCGCCCCCCCCCCCCCCCCCCCCCGGTTGGTACGACCTTGGAGTACAGTGCTCTCTTTGGAAAAACGTGACTTTTTAGCGCGCAGCTCTTAGGCGCCCGTTTCGGGCTTAAGCGGCGTCGGCGTAACCGCGCGCGTTGCATTATGGGACGTTTCCCCGCTAAATTTAGCGGGAAAATTTAGCGAAAAATTTCCGCTAAATGGAAGGGGAACAGGAGAGGAGGAGGGGAGGGTACGGAGTGGAAGGAGGGTCATACCTCCTGCTCCGTACCCTCCCCTCCTCCTCCTCAAGAGCTGCGATTTAATTGGGCATTACAGAGAACTGTAAACGCCTTTCATTTTTTTCTTTTCCTTAATTGTCCTTTGGCAAACATAACTGCATGCACTTACTCTTTATGGGTTTGAGCGGGAAAGCCAAATAGTTCGACAATGTCTGTTAGTCGACTGCTACCAAGTTTCGATAGATGAGTAGTACGTGCGTGCGTTTTAAATTTTAGTACGTGAAGATGTGTTTAGGTTTACTACACCTAGCGTCTGATAGCCGACCGAACCTTTTCTTATAGAACAGCCCTGCAATGGTGCATAATTTTCGCGGACTTGCGAAGCGTAATCTAAAACGATAAAACCCGATAATATTGGAATTTCCGTTGCCATCCTGCCCCTTTTATTTGGGATATATTGATTGCGTTTTTTTTTATATCGTATATTACTAAATATCGTTCATCACCTGTTTCTCAGGGAAGCGAGTATGTGTTTGACCGACGTCCGACTTTTTTTTTACATTTTTATGTCAAAATGTAACGCTCTTGACCTAACTTTTTTCTTTCTTTTTTTTTTTTTTGCCAAGAAGTTTCGTTGTTCCGGCCCGTCTCAGCTGTCGTCTGCTTCTCTCACCCGGCGTTGCCATGACGATGCCTTCCCTGAGCAGACGACCTTCTATTTCCAAGGAGCGTGCGCAGAAGCATATTCCCTTTCTGCTCCCCTCTCTCCCTCTTTGTTTCTTCCTCCCAACACCTCTCTCCCTTTCCCTCTTTTTCTCTCGAGCCTCGCGTTCCCGATTTCCTGATTTGGGGATAGGGTTGAAGCCTGGTCGGAGTGTTGGGCACGGAAGGCTCACGTTTTTGGAGCGCTGCCAAACGACCGATCGTTTTGGATCCCGCCGTTTCTTTTTACCGTTCCACAGGGGGAATTCGGACCATCGTCTGGGACGATTTTCTTTTACACCGGAGCAAATTTGTCTGCGGTAGCGCCAACAGTCGGGCCTCTTGAATACATCTACTCCTTCGAGAAAGAAACGGTGCTTCAATTACTGTCCTCTTTCGCTTTTTTTTTTTTTTCGCGTTGTGCGCCAACCTTCTTGTATTTCTTTTCTGGCGTGCGGTAGCGCGCGCACTATCTTTTTTGTATTCTTGTTGTTTTGTTTTGTTTTTTTGTTTAAGTGATCTGAAGTGGAGAAGGGGGCTCAGTGTTTATTTGAAATTCACAATAGCGTGTGCTATCCTTTTCGTTTTCGTTTCTTTTTAAAGGTTTAGTTGTAACTTATGAGGTAATACGTGACGTTTTCTTTCTCCCTTTTTCTTTTCTTTGTCTCTTACTATTTTTATCTCATTTGTCCATCCTAGTCTCGGTGTTTTTATCATCGTGTTCAACGTGGTAATAGACTCTTTTTCAAAAGCGTGCGCCATATTGAAGCTACTGCACCAATTTTCCGAGTCCGCCATTGCTCGATCAGCTACGATGAGCGTGCTTTGGACACGAGGACGGCGTGAACGTTCGGTGTGAACTCGGCTCGGCTCGGTGTCGAAAGCGAGCGCTGCCTTCGGCGTTTGACGACGACTCGGATTTACTCGCACGCTTCGTGCTCAACAAATGGCCACCGCCAATGTATCTCTATATGGGGTTTCGAAAAAGGCTGCATGGGGAGAGCAAGTCGTCCGCTTCTTGCGCGGGAGTTGCGATGACCTCAGAACGACTCCGAGCTCCGATTGGCTACGATGGGAAGGATACTGGGTAGACCTTAATGCTTAGATGCCTCGTGGTCTACCCACTATTTTTTTTTTTTTCAATCGGCCAAAAAGGGTTTGGCGTTCTGACATCATCGCAACCCCTGTGCGAGAAGCGGACGAACTCGCGCTCCGCATTCTGTTCGTTTCCTGGCTATAAAACCTTCGCCGGGCACGGGGCAATCAACTGACGCGGCTTGCGACGGCCACTTCCCCGCAGCTATCGTGTGTCTGCGGGAAAGCCAGCGCAGCGTCGAGTGACGCAAATTGGACGCACTGCGCCGAGAAACTGAGGGGAAAGGAGACGACAGAACGCCGAGCTCCGGTTGGAAGGATGAGTGGATAGAACCCAAGGCTAGCTGCCTTTGTATTCACCGCACTCGTCGAACTGATCGTCCGTCGTGCAAAAGGACGCGGTGTCCGCCGCTCACACGACGCCAGAAGTGTCTCCGCCTCTGGCATGTTCGTCTGCCTCGTCGTACGTGTGCTTCGAACATGCGCGCGGACAGTTTTTATACGTCCGACATGACGGGACTGTCGCACGAGAAATCAACGCGCCCAGGACGGTGCGTGCGAACTGCCTTTTGTGCGACGTGTAAGCGGCTGTCGAGACCGAGCGGTGTCCGTGGTGGTGGAGGGGCGACTTGGGCCAGGCACCGGAGTGCGACCTAGCGGGAACGACAAGGAGCCGGTTCTCTCTTTCTCTCCAAGTATACGCTGTTTATTTTACGCGATGCACAAAGTCAGAGAGCACATTCGCGACCACGTGTTCGCTTCTTTTATAAGGTCACTCGTCGCTGTTCTGTGCCCCAGCGTTAGCACCTCATGGCGGCCGAGCTGGCAACGAACGTCGCATGACCCGGCTCCGTCCCCGTCCATCCTTCCGAGCACGCGAACGCACCCACGCAACGTCGCGGCAGACATGCTTGACGCAATGGCGCCAAGGCGCTCTCTCACTCGAAGTCGGGAAGCCGCGCCGAAGAGGCGCCAACAATGGGTTCGCTGTCGGCTCGTGAGGCGTTGATCCCGACGGCTCTTTTTGGTAGGCGGCGTCTCGAGCTGAGAAAGGGGTTCGCCCTGATAATCCGCGTGCGGCGGCAGACAATAATCCGAACGGAAGGCCCTTGACCGAGGAGAGGTCGACCTCGACGAAGGTGGACACCGGGGACCCCTTCCTCTTTCGGCGAAGACGAACTTGCCCCGCTTATTGTATCCCAGGTCTGCGTTCAGTAGGTGGCGGCGTTGTTGGAGCCGCCTCCGCCGACAACGGACTCGGCTCACCCCTCCTTTAATTAGGCGGCATCCGGCGACAATTCTGGGCAGCTGGGTTGGTGCGTCGGTTGACCCTCGGCACGGGCCATACGTGACGCAGCAGTGTGGTCGAGGCTTAACACGAACGCGTCAACGGCTCTGTTTGTCATCGTACTTTGACGCGGTGTTGGCGAATAAAAAATTTTGCCGGTTACGTTAGTGCCTCTAATGGGCACGCTCTACCGCACTGCGATAGGGCAAGGTGGGGCAAAATGAGACAAAAACTTTTCATCTGATTTGTAGTTTTTATTTTGGCTTCTATATTTAAAGAAAACCGCATGGGGATATTTTAAATGTCTCGACTCAGTGTTCGGTGAATATATACGTAACTGTAGCGTGCGAAACATTACACGAAACTACAACACCTAAAAGTCACACAATGTCTCATTTTGCCCCACCCTGCGGGGCAAAATGAGACAGTGTCTTTGTAGCGCATCCTTCGGTACGCCAAAACGTGTGGCAGCAGTCAGAAGGGAGAGACGCTGTTGCTTGACACCTTCAAGGGCTTTCTTCGTGTTACTTTTGCGCCATGAAGCCCGTGCTGTTCTTCTTTCATACGTTCGGATCGTCCTATACACCGGGAGAAAAGGGATATGGCTCAGGAGCAAAGAGAAGACTCGTGTGTCATTGACATGGGCGTCTTAGAATGCCAGATTGTCGCGTTTTGCCCCGCTCGTATATTGTCACTAATTATTTCGGTAAAAAAGATAACAACTACAGGTCCTTCATATTTGCTCCACATGGAGATAATAAAGCGTTCCAATAAAACTAAAGCTTACCTTGGCAGAAGGTAGTCGGTGCCAACCGGGGGGCACGTCTCGAAGCGAACCCTCGCGCTGAATTTCGCGCCCTTTGTGGCGTGGGGAAAAATAGTCCACTTCAACTCCGCATTCTTTTTTTCTTTTCTTTTTTTTCCCGCGGAACACTCTTGCCATCGGCTCTCATCTGTTACCCATATACAAAGTGCGCGGGCCACGGCACCTCTCGGTGAAGTTTGAAACTACTCCGATTGCTTGTCTAGGAGATGGACGGCGCTGAACACAAACTGTCCGCATTTTTCCCCGCGTCTCATTTGACCCCACCTTACCCTATAGCTGACTGCATGGGGGGAAGGGGGGGGGCACGTTTTCTGCTTCGTGATTGGCTCTTTGGCGTCCGTAACGAATAATGCCTCATTCTCGTAGGCCGTGGAGCGATAATGAGATGCTCGGAACCTGCCCGCCACGCGTCTTTTATAATGTCACTGCCTGTATATTTGCTTTGACCGCAGAATGTTAGTTCTAAGAGAGCAAAAAAGCGGGTGAAAGCGGCGACCGCTCGGTCGCGTTGGCTGTGTCGCGCTATGTACAGTGGCTGGCGACGTGAGCTGGAGTGCGCGAGTGGCGACCGTGCAGTACTACGGACCGCGCAATCTAACGGGCAGCGAGCAAAGCGGCAGTGGCAGTGGCAGTGTTTAAACTTTTGGACGCACCCCTCGCGCGCGATACACACACCATCCTACGTGAGGCGGATGGTCGAGAGGTATCGCACGCGGGGCCGGGGTGTCGTCCACGAATCTGAACGACTCTGGAGGCGGCCGCTGGCGTTTCCCTCGCTGCCCGCTAGTCTGCGCTGTCTGTACTGCTTGGTCGTCGCTCGCGCGTGCAAGCTGGTATCGCCGGGGACTGTAGTACACCAGGCGGTAGAACTTACATGTCTGCATACCAATACGATGCTCAGCCGAATCGGCGTGCAACCGTGCGCTTTACTACATCACGTGGCAATTATTCGGAGTTACGGTTGTGAGGAGCAATCGGAGGACGAAATTGCGCGATGTCGTATCGCTCTTTGTCTGTGATTGGCCGGTCGCGAGTGACGTCAACCACCCGTCTGTCACGCGGCTTACAAAGCACGGTAAGTACCGCCATTTTTGCCGGCGACGCGGCGCCATTTTTGGCTTATGGCTAGGGCTCCGTGTTTTCGGAGTTTATTTTTTGTGAAATTCGGAGGGTGTTTTTCGGAGTTTATTTTTTAGCAAAATTTCGGTGTTTATCGGAGTTTATTTTTCGTAAATCCCCAATTCTCTGAAGTTCGGAGATTAATTATGCGGTGTTTCTTATTAAAAAGTAATAAATAGTAACCGGATGCAAACGTATGCCAGATACAAAATAAAACGCGCTTGTATCAATTAGGATTTCTTCAGTTGAATTTGGCGTTGGTGTCATTGGCAATACTAATTTGTCCCACGACAAAAGTCGCACACAAGTGTGGCTTCGATAAACGTCGATACCTTAAAATCAGTAAACTGCCGGAGGTAGCCGCAAGGAAGCTCGTAATCATCCCATCAATCTATCCCGCGGCCGCGCGAGGTGGTTAAGGATATGATAGAGAAGTTTCAACTGCCCCTCTTCCCTACTTTACACAATCTCTATGGTCCATAGCTTTCACTGTTACCCCCCAAAACATACCCTCTCCTTTCTCTAAATCTCAAATCCCATGGCCCAAACTGGAAACCAAAAGAGTGGCTTTTGTCGTGACACGAATGGTACGATGACCTGTTTCCCTGAACCAACCTTGACGAGAGAAGCCGTAAGACCCCCTTTTGACAACGATCCGAGGCTTGAAAGATAATTATGGTGTCATTTTCCCGGGACCATTGATCCTGCGCTGCTCAAACTGTAAAAAAAGAAAAAAAGAAAAAGAAAAATTGCTGTGGCATGGGCACATAACAATTCGGAGTTTATCGGATAAATCCGAATTGACAAAAATTTTACCGGCGGGTGTTTTTCGGAGTTTTTCGGATTTATCCGAAAACAGGGAGCCCTACTTATGGCGCATCCCACATCATGACGCACACTCTCCTATTGGTCCGCTGTAGCTGCCGGTGACGCGCCGCCGTTTACGAGCACGCTCCTATTGGTCTACTGTAGGTGGCGGCGCTGCGCCGCCGCGACAAACGAGATTAACGGCGACGCTCCGCCATTTTTGGCTCAAGTGCGTCCCAGCATGCAACAGCTTGGCGTTACCCGTATATGAAATTCATCGGGAGCTTTAGGTTATCCCGGAGACTCTTTCGTTACTGCGAACGTAACCGATGCTGATGTCCGAACTAGCCTCGACTCCAAAACGCTTTTATCTGGCTCGGTTGTCTCGAGTTTGTAACATTTCGTTTTCTTCTTGATGCAGCAGCAGTTTTAGCTTCACGGGCTACACGGCGTACACGAACTGCATCCTGTAATTGGGACAGGGGCCGTCGGGGGAGCCTGGCTACACGACGGATATAGATCGGCCTAACAACACTCTGCTGAAAAAAAAAAAAAAGCACAACCGGGTGGTTGCGGAGCTGCGCGCATATTGATTTCCAATTGATCGAAAAAAGAGAGAAATATATTAAAAAAACGTACGTTTCCCGATATTTTTTTTTTGTCAAAAGAAGCTGTTTCTACTTGTGTGAGTCCGCACAAGCGTGTCATATTTTAGGAAGTAGTGTCCGCCAAATGAAATGCGGAAGTTGAGAACTTGTTTCTAAGCTTGGGCGTCTCGCAAAATTTATGTTTGCTGTTGTTATTTTTTTAGCGACAGGAATAGAACAAATATGTTCTTAGTTATTTTAAATAAGAACAGATTATGTCCGCGAATAAATAAAGCTGTATCGATTGCACAGGCGACGCCACTGTACGTTGTTGGTTCAGTATTATGATAGGGTACTTAAAATCAACGTAATAGGAAGGGCAATTTCTAGAGTCGCTTTTGTTTTCTACCTCCTTTTACCCCATAGCCCATTCTTTTCCTCAACCGACAGTGACATGCGTGTCTTTAGGACTCGGCAACGGGTACATCTTTCTCTCTACATGGCACGTCATCACGTGACCTCTAAATAGCGTTATGTGTTTTTCAGTATTGTTTGAGTTTTCTTTTTGTTTCCTAATCTCGTCAAGCATATAATTTTGTTTTGTCTCTTAGCCTCTATCTCTCTCTTTCTCTAAAATCTGCTTTTTCTGCCTTCAAAGACGATGCATTTGCTTAGGGCGTAAGTTCTCGCGGACATTTATTTTTTTAGTCTTTTTACCCCGGAGCTGTTATTTTATTTGATAAATAACACGGGACAAACATAATTTTTTTAACGATTAAAAAAGAAACATTTTTTTTAGATGTTTGCTGTATTCAATGGGAGATAGGGTCTCGTCAGGATCAAGTAAAACTTGATAGTGCCCTACTCAAGATACAGTAATAAACGGGAATATAACGGATGCGAATAAATTACGAAAAAAGTATAGCGGTTTACTATTTTGTGAAAATGAAATAAAATAATGTAGCGCTATAAATGTATTGGCGTTACTTTTAATCGCAACCTCGCTCAGAATCGGCACGTTAAACATTTCGAGAATGAAGCTGGAACTAAGCGTTTGAATCTTAAGGTAACTCCTAAACGTGGGCGATAAAACGGGTTGGGTAGCGCAAATACACTCATTAGATTTATGCCGGACTACCCTCGCGCCATTTGGTTTCCCCACACGGTAGACGGATCGAAAAAAAAACAAAAAAAAAACTGGAAGCCGTAAAAAAAAAAAAAAGAACACTGTTATTACGTATTGCACTCGCTTTAGCAAACAGACATTCAGACGCAAAAGTCCTCGTGCCACGCTAAACAGGTTACAATATATGTATGGCTTCGTTCTTGGCACCTCTATTTTCAGCGTCGAAAAGTACGTCACCCAACCTGCGCAGGAAGTGTCTGTCCGCCATTAAATTGCAAACGCTCTCCGTGCTTTCGAGTCGTCCGATCTCTTAAAACTAGAGACACTCCAACGCGGTGCTCCGAAAATGTGCTACAAAAAATATAAATAAGGAACCTTTAATGCCGCGGATACGCAATACAAAAGACAGTTCTGGAGACATGTTTGAAGCATAGATATGTACGAAGCAAACGTTTTTCGAACATGCCTGAGCTTGTCCGCAAATTATTTTCCCAAAATGCCGCAGCGAACACAGCGTCCTTTCTATGATATACAAAGTAACCCCCTCCCCCCCCCCCCCCCCCCCCCCCCCCCCAAAAAAAAAAAAATTGCAAAAGTGTTTTTTTTTTTTTTTTGCAAAAATTAATTACGTGTTGCGGAACGCTCATTCTTTACCCAAATGTAGCGCTAGGGGTCCGAACTCGACGCCAAGGTTTAAGCACTGATCGTCATCTCATTCAAAAGTCATGAGCGATTTTCTGAAACTTTTAATGGGAAAATGGCGACCCGTTTTCGTTCGTTTTCGGTAACTGGCGCCGTAGAGCTCCGTGTATTCGAGAGCTCGATCGGCCGGCATTTTCCTATAGAAGATTTCAGAAAATTACTTATAGCTTTTGAAGAAGATATAACTGTTAGTGCCGAAACTTTGGCATCTGATTCGGACCTCTAGCGCTACATTTGGGTGGAGAGTCAGCGTTCGGTGATGCATCGTTTATTTTCGCGGTAAAAGTAACCCTGTAAAAAAAAAAAAAAAAAAATCGAGACAGCCCGTATGCGAGCAGTGTGACAGCGGGTTTTGGGGTACCCGCTTGCCCAATCTCACCGGTATTTGGCGCGCGACAGAGTTTTCGTACGAGAACTCAATACCGAATGTGTTACAACTTCGCCTCGGTGGCCGTAGACCGGGATCGAGACAACTGGCAGCAGCCTTCAACCGTACCCGCGTTCCAACTACCACGCGACGTTTATTTGTTAGACAAAGGAAAAGAAGACAAAATACGCGACGCCCTCCTAGCGGAGGTAATTCATTCAGTCACTACAGAATTCCTAGCGGAGGTAATTCATTCAGTCACTACAGAATGCAAACGAGAAAATTGAAGGGTGAGGGCTCGGTCGCGCAGGTCGTCCTGCTCACGAACACACCCGGCAAATGGCCTCTAGTTGGGCAAATTGGCGCAGCGCACGCTACCCAATTATTCATTATTTGTTAAAAGGGGATCCCAGCAAACACGTTTCCTCCCGCCAACTTCGCTGATCGTTTTCCGACAATGAAACAAACCGAAAGCAGAAGAAACAAATAGAAAAAAACATGGTTCCCTAATCTCTCTCTCTCTCTCTCTCTCTCTCTCTCCTGGCTCTCCCTCCCTTTCACCCTGCGATAGACATGCGCGCCGTTTATTGATTCACGGCCGAGCCACCTCGATATTAGTCCGTTTGCGCGCAGTTACGATCGCCGAGCACGATTGTGTGCGAGTGGGAAAAAGGGGGCGCGGGAAGGGGGCGCTGAAGGTGGTACCACGTTTCATCGCCTCATGACGACGAGCTAGTCACCCAACGGTCGAGAGACGCTAAACGAGTCGACGCTACGATAAGCGGAAACGATCGATACCTGCTCCTTACCGCTTTCCGTTAGTCTGATCGCGAGCGCGTTCCTCTCCAAACTATGGTTTCGCTCCGAGGTGGAGCGCGACGGACGCCACAAACTTTTGCCCAGCCAAGCTGGTGCCGCGAACGTATCACGTGTTCTCGTGTTACGGCACGGGCATGCAGTACTGATATTGTGGTCTTCGATGACGCTCAGCAAATTTCTAAAAGGAACCGTAGGTTTATTTTCATTCACTAAAAAGTTAATTAACATATAGTAGCCGACTTATCGTGAGGCTTCGACCCCTATAGTATGTCCCTCTGCCCGTATCACTCACCTGCATAAACCGCATTATTGCAGCTTCTGCTTTTTTATTATTATTATTTTTTACAATTGTGGTGAAGTTAAAAAAGAAGCACTCTGTATAAATATTTGCTGGAATAGAGACTGTCTGTAGTTAGAGCCACTATGCTACGCTTTGAAGTAAGGACACCTCAGTCATTGGATTGAAATTAATTGGTGTTGAACCCTTTGTATCGTGCGATCAGAATTAGAAGAAAAAAAACAACTAAATCTAACAAAAGATTGTAAGCACTTACGCAACCCGTAAGGTGAAACACAGCGACCGCCGCAGTGTGACGTCGGAGAGGTGTTATTTCGGAGCAGAAGGACTGAATGAATGGTAAAGGTGCGAGCGCACACCGTAGAGTCCGCATAGGCCGTTTTGTATTAAACCGAATAACACACCGGACGAAAATGTTTAGAGTTTTGTAATCAATGAGGGTGTATTAAGTAGAGAGAAGTTCAACTGTCTGCGTAAGAGGGGAGCGTCTTTACGCACGTCACTTCGGTACAAATAGTAGCAAGTGCTAAACGAAAAGCGCCGAATAGACAGGGACGAGGGAGTAGAGTAAACGAAGTGCACTCTGAATTGAAGGTTTATTGAAACAAACACATACCGTTAATATCATGTTTCTGGCTATTCGTGTGGAAAATAAAACTTCGTATCTGTCGAGTGAATTGAGGGGGAACTAACGCACTTGCTTTCCCCTTGCTTTCTGATACAGAATGCATCGTCAAAGTCTATGGCAATTATATGCGCGTATCTCCCGAGAATTGTTGTTTGAGCTAATTCTACAGGGTGATTCAAGGAGAGGCCAGGCTCTTTAAATCGACCGGAAAATTCGGTTTCTTAACTTATCGCGCTACGATTTTGTGCAGCGTTGCCCACAGATGGTGCATTTATTTTTGTGAAATTTGCAAAGAGCGAACTTACCTGAGGAAAAAGTAAAGAAAGAAAAAGGCTTAGCTCCTATGGAAACGCAGCGAAGCCACCGCTCTGCAAACAACACGGCGCCGTTTCACACGGGAGACAAGAGATGGCGCAAGCGGTCGCGACGCCAATTGCCACCAACGAACGAGCATACGTCGCTGAGAGCCGGCATCTTTAGCAGACGATCTTTTCGACTGAAAAGCGGCGCGAGTTTTTCTGATATCAGTTGCCAATGCATTATTTTATTATCCTTACTCAGAAAACATTGAATAGACACATAATCGATTCGGAAAATGGTTTGTCGGGATATTTTGACTGTTTTTTTCGGGGTACCGATGTCGTCTGCTTTGCAGTTCCTTGTTGTTACTTCGCCTGTTTTTGTTTCTGCGCTTATCGCCGCTTGAGGAACGCGCTCCGCTTTTGAGTAGAAAATATCGTCTGCTAAAGACGCCGGCGCTCGGCGACGTATGCTCGTTCGTTGGCGGCGTTCGTTGCGCCATCTCTTGTCTCCCGTGCGATACGGCGCCGTGTTGTTTGAAGACCGGTGGCGTCGCTGCGTTTCCATAGGAGCTAAGCCTTTTTCTTTCTTTACATTTTCCTCGGGTAAGTTCGCTCTTTGCAAATTTTACAAAAAAAAATGCGCCATCTGTGGGCAACGCTGCACAAAGTCGTAGCGCGATAGGTTTAGAAACCGAATTTTACGGTCGATTTAAAGAGCCTGGCCTCTCCTTGAATCACCCAGTAGGTGACGTGGGCACCTATCCCATGTGCATCTGCCAGATTGCCCGGCGGGGACTGTTTTACTGACCATGCATATTATATTGCTTGCTTGTTATCTTATTATCAGCGACCCCTGGAATGTTTCGGCTGAGTTTCGAAAATGGCCCGCGTCGATAGGGAGCGCGGTCGACGGCGCGAAACGCCAAGCGTCCCACTAACAGTATCGCTGTAATATGGCTGTAAAAAAAAAAAAAAAGTATTATAAATCTATGCTCTATTGCCGGTCACCCATTCCTCTTCGCAGTTTTTACCCGGTGTCTAGAATCATTGTTGCCAGCTATCCGAGGCTTTGTCTGAAATGGCGAAAAACGCTTTTTTTGTTTCTTCCAGAAAAAAAGCAATGCTCAAGCACGCCGCGTCAGAGAGAAACGGTACCGTCCGAGCTTCCCTACACCTTACCCAAAGGTGCGGGAAGTTCGCACTTCGAGTCGTATACCCATCTTCAGTTCGCGCTCGCTCCGCACTAAGCATCAAAATTGGTGGCACCCACGAGAGATTCGCGGAATGGAGCGCCTATACTCTGACCGTTAACTCTATATAGTGGCTCTATTCATAGCTCTATTCACTGACATTTAAAGGAGCTATCAGTAACGATTCAGGCGGGGGAGCGCTGAAACCGGGCCGAAAACTCTGTGAATCTAGCTTTCCCGGATTATGAGTGTAGAGGTGGGGAAGCCAACTTAACGGCTGATCTCTTATCTTCACGCATCTTGCTTCCTTCTTGAGCGTTCTAAGCGGCCGATGACCCCAATCTTATTAGCGACGGAGCGAAAATGAAGTGCTCGGGACTCGGCGCGCCCTGTGTTTCCTACGCAGTCCGTGACTACAGTAATAGGAAGGGGTCAAGCCTGAATCTAACGCTTTTTTCCTCCAAAAAATTATTTGTTTTTATTTTTTTATTTTTTTAATTCAAAATTAAAGGGCCCATGAAACGATTTTGGGCTGCAATAAATCAATTTATATTGGTATTTTACTAATAGCACATCGTTCAGTGGGCCAAAAGAAAACAAATACAAAGTCAAAAGCCTGACTTTCGGTACGAAAATTTGAAAAACACGGCGGACTATTTCGTACCTCCTTCCCTTCGTAAGCTCTCTGCCTTTTCTCTGTGATACATCTGCGGACCCCGCAGCGCGTCATCGGGACCCGGCAGCGCGTCACCGGGCCCAAACGAACGTCACATGACACCGGAGCTCACTTAATCCCTTCACCGCTAAGCTGACATTGTGGTGGAAGCTACGCGCTTGCCGGACCAATCAGCCGCCCCCCTTTCATCACCTCACCTCATTCTCTGCGCGTGGGTATGCGCAAGAGAGCGTGATCACGTGGCAAAGGTGTGGCTGCAGCCTAAGGAGCACGTAGCTTCCACAGCACTGTCAGCTTCGGGGTGAACGGGGTGGGGAAAGCAACTTTTGTCTGAATTTTGAGCGACGGCTAATCTTCTAGGGGGAGTATGGATGTGTCCGGATTAGACAAACGAGAGTCGGAGCAAGAGGGGACTCCCCCTTTTCGTCTTCTTGAACTGTTTGGTAGAATGCGAGATTTATGAGTTGAGAAGGAAAGCTAAACAGGAAAAAGTTGGAAAAGCGTTTCATGACTCCTTTAAGTTACGCGTTGTCGAACGCTCATTTCCCCCCAATATAGGACTAGTGGTCCGAACCAGGTGCCAAAGTTTCAGAACTATTCGTTATTTTATTCAAAAGTTATAAACGCGATTTTCTGAACATTTTGATGGGAAAATAGGGCCTGTTTTCGCTCGTTTTTGGTTAATGGCGCCATTCAGCTCCAGAGCTCCGTCGGCAGCTATCGTCCGAATAAAAGTTTCAAAAAATCACTTGCCACTTTTGTATGAGATAGTGGATTGTTCTAAAGCTTTGGTATCTGGTTCGAACCGCTAGTGTTACATTTGGGCAGAGAATGGGCATTCGGCGATGCGTAGCTTATCTTTGCAATAAAAAAGTACTACATATAATATTTATTTTTATTTTTTTTTTTGAAAGGGGGGAGGTGGAGGGCGGGGGGACACCTTATACATTTGTATGCAGAAAAGGTGCCAAACTACGCTCGGTGTATTGGTATGTGGCGCCTACTTGGATATTCCTTTGATGCGGAGGAACCACTGCACCTACTGTGCAGATCGGCGTGTCCCGTGCCCTTTCGTCCCTGGTAACGTTGTGGCGTGCTGCATTCGTTTGGCTGGCGCCGCGCCATCTTGGTAGGGTAAGGTCGGTTTTAGAGGGCCCACTGCAGCAATGAATGAATGTGATAGCATTTCTGAGCGGACCCTACGCACTTTCGCGTCCGCATGTCGGTTTGTAACCAACGAAGCAGGCGGCACGCATCCGTTATAAACCTCTTTCATTTATGCGCGCGGTGGTAACGTCCCCAACGAATCTGATACGATATAACTAGTTTCTGCACGGCAGATACGCTTACGACGGTCTTGCCATGTTTATCCGCATATTATGTTCACACTCCATTGCATGAACACGGGCACTTTCATTGTCTTACGTGGTCTCCAAAAAGGAAAGAATCGAGAATATGCGGATCAATAAACTGTACTTGATCGGAAGAAACGAAGTCTACGAGGTCGCCGAAAGACAAAATTTTTAACGGAGCCGTTTCATTCGATCCAGTACGGTTCATTCATCTGCATTTTTTCGATTATTCCATAGTACGAACGAAGCATTCGAATTGCAGTGATACTACAACAAAGGTCGTTGGTCGGTCGCCGGAGCCCGGCCCATCCGCCGTAAGGAGGCAGTTCAGAGCAGTATGTTCAATTGGTTTTAAATGTGATAGGAGACTTCCCGAACGTGAAGGAAACAAGACGGCGAAGAAGGCTATCGCATTTCAACAACAACAATTTCCGCAACAAATTTTTTATATATATAACCTCCTTGCGGGCGACGGGCGAAGCTCGTAATCCCGTGGTACGCTTCCTCGTTTCGGATTGGCTCGGTTGGACTCGTAGCTTCCGCCGTGGTCCACGTCTGTTCGAAACAAAGTTGCGGTCTTTGGGAGTTTGAGTAATCGTTCGAGCTTCCTTTCCACGAGAGAGAGAGAGAGAAAGATGAAGAATAAAAACAAAATCGAGGAAATTAATTGGAAATCTACCGCGGGAAATAACGATGCAGTCAGAGCAAACTGCAACGCGTAAAGCAAAAAAAAAAAAAGAAAAAAAAAGAAACAGTCTAATGGATTGAAGGTGCGACTCGGTCGCGAGGTACAAAACATACCCAGCTAAAAACTGCATCGGAACAACTCGGTAATGGAATGGAAGCGCGACGAGAGGTAGATAATAGCTTCTGGGTGTTTCTAACCATTTTAGCAAATGCTCGTCGTCCGTGCGACGCGCTCTTGCGCTTCGGCGCTTGTGCCTACCTACGTGTACGGATCTGTAGGTTTATGTCCGTGGCAGTGTGTGTTTGAGAACGTCTGGTAGGGCGTGTGCTTAAGTTTTTTTGTTTGTGAGTGTGTGAGAGGGCGAGCTGGTTTTAATGTATGTACCGACGTGTGCGCTTACGCATCTCTTTTTTAGCGTAACTAAATTGGTCTTAAATATACCGTGTTTGTGTGCGCTTTTATGCGTGCACAGTTCGGTTTAAGTACTTTTCAACGCAGAATACATTCTCGTTTTCCTCCCCCTCGAAGGTGTAGCGACAGAACGTACGTTCACAACCGCAAGCGAGCTTCAACCCGGGTGATCGTGACCTTTGACCCTTAACCCCAACATAGAGGTCAGCGACCCCTATCACGTACCTAATTATGCTTCATCGACCCCCGACTTTCCGTAACCCTGAACGTGTTTTTTTACTCCCCAGTTACGCTATGTAAACCTAACCCATCGACGTCGATCGATAGGCCGTCCGTGCGGACTACAACCGTACTATACGTACTACGGGATTCGTTGGTACGACCAGTCTGAAGTTTTGCGTTCTATTTCTCTTATTTGAGCTTGTGCTCAGAAAAGAACTAAAAGCTTCAAATAAACTGAAATGCGTTTTTTTTTTTTTTTTTACATGCCTGGAGAAATTCTGAGCCTATCTCTGACTCCGTATAATTCTGCGCTCGGAGCTATCAGTCGAAGCGTTAGATCCGGACGATATCGCATCTATATGTTCGCGCTCTTTCTCCCGATGACTCTGTGGCTTTTCCTTTTATATTCCTCTTTGATCGGTACGCGCTTCGTTTCGATCCGGGAAGATTAATGTTAAGAGGGTAAAGGCAGCGTTCGAATTGTTGGGTGCATTTCGGAACTTTGTTTCGCCGTCGCGACCGATGAGAGAGAGGCGTCATTGATCGTGTACGTGGTTTTCAGTGGACGTCCGCAGGGAGTCGTTAGGCACTCGTTTGGAAGTTTAAAAGCCCCAGTGTTCATACATCATACGGTCGCCACAGTCATGAAGACCCAATTATCTGCGGACATGCACATCTTCATGTATGCTTCGAACAAGTCTCAAGATAGTTTGTCTTTTTTGTATGACCAAATTACGGGGCCTTCATATAAGGAAGAAACACGCAGTATTTTGCATGATGTCTAAGCACTGTAACTGCTGCTTTAGTCCATCGTGTTTTTTTTGTGTTTTTTTTTTTTTTGCACGTTTACCGCATTTTTATGTACCCGGGCAACTTTTCCGGCATCGCACTGCGCTCTTGTCAACGAACCCTACTCTAACTCATACATTACACCTGTTTTACGTCTCTACCTTCTCGGGGAACTCTCGGTTATAACGAGCTGTCGTGCTCGTTTTGATAATATTTCACAAAGATCTTAATTCCTCTTTAGTTGTTTAACTCCGATGGGGTGGGCCCGTAAGTACTACTAGTTCTAGTAAGGACGTAGCAAGACGGCATTGTGTGAAACGGAGCGGACTAAGTGCTCTCCTTTCAATCGACCGAGTATCGAGCGAGTCAGTGTTGCTGAGTTGACTTTGTGTCTGGTGACTCAGCAGTCGCGCTGTCGAGGCAGAAAAGCCGGCAAGTGGATGTCGCTGTCGCGACTCTAGGGAACTCGAAGCGACGTTGCCGACGTTGAGTGGTGCGATTTTCCGTTTCACGGAGCGTGGCATTTCCTCCGCTTTCGTTGCAGTCCAGAGTCGGTGGGAAGAAGTGCGCTGCAGGGGAAGCCGGCCACCTTGTTTGCAGGAGCACTCCATCGTCTCGTGGAAGGTAACTATCGCCCTCACCGTAACTGTCTTCAAATGTATTTCTCTGCAACTCCATTTTTGTCTTCTCTTTTTCTTTTTGTAACACTTTTCGTATATTGTTTTTCTTTCTCTCTCTCTCTCTCTCTCTCTGTTACTCTTTTCGTATCTTCTCTTTCTTCCTCTGTGTAACTTTTTTCTTCCTCTGTCTTTTACTCTATATTAATTTTTTTTTTCTTTTATTTCTGACTATCTTCTCACGCTTTCTCTCTTTTTTTTTTACTTTGTTGCCTTTCCATCCCTTATTTCCTACGATTTCGTGGAAGACCATACTCAAAAGGGCCGTGTTCCAAAATTCATTTGATCTCACTCTAGTCGAAAGGTTTTGTACATCGGCGTTCGGGGGGAAAACTTACCCGCGTCGAGTGTTGCTTTGCTTGTGTTGTCACGTGACATGAGCCGCCGTAGTAACTCGGATCCATTCGAATAAGTTTTGGAACACAGCCTGGGACCCCGCATAGCTTGAAACCTTCGAAGTGTACGAAACGTGCAAAGGTTTTACCGGCGAAGTGGCGCCGCACGTCACATATTGTTCTTATTTCGCTGTTAGCAGAGTGCTTGAAACCGGTAGCATTTCACCTAACTCTGGTTGTAGGGAATTGACGTTCTACCCAGGCTGTGATTTTATTTTTCCTTCTTTTCTTTTAACAATCACAGGGCAAGCTGTACGTGTTCGGAGGAGAGATTGGCTTCGCCTCGACGGGTGAGACTCCGCTCTGGATTTTCGATACCGGTAAGTCTGGCGGTGAAATATCTATGGCTAAGCAGTTAATCGATAAACCCTACCGATTAATCGATCGATGCTTTAATTGCCTTTAATTTTTTATCCGGTTAATCGGTAAACATTTGACAAACTAAAAGAAAATAAGAATTAAACGCTTTCACTACGCAGACGCGGACAAGTACTACTGTATCAAGGGCAAACTTCCGATAGACTTTTAACCGAAAGGAAACTGTAGAAGCGAGACTCGTAACTCGAGGCACGTGCAGAAGGTTACACGTGTCTCGGCCACTAGGATCCTAGCGAGTACCGGGTTCGTGAGATAAAATGAAAATTACAGGCAAGAAAGAAAACAATAATGTGTTTTTTGTTGTCAAGTGTTTTTCAATGAGATAAACGCCACAAACGCTCACATTGTCTTTTTTTTTATAGATTTTAGGCTTAGGTAGGCGTCGGCACATGGAGACATTTATAATTTTTTTGGGTTTTATCTTGTTATCCGGGGGAAGTCGTGTTTTCAAACTTTTCCATTGTATCGCTTCCACCGCTAGCGTCACATTCACGTGGAGCCTTAGATTTTTGCGATGCATAGTGTATTTATGCGAGCCGAAAAAACGGGTTTATATTTTTTTGAACGGATCCTGGACTTTGTAGTTTCTTTCACTTATTCTTAATACACATTACTATACGTAAATCATGTTGAGCTTTTGCTTGTGGTGCTTGTGATAAACTTGAATCAAGAGCACGGTCAGTCCCTTCTACTCGCCGTTAAGTTGGCTTTGCCACCGTAAGCCTCATGCTACGGGGAAACTACATTCACAGAGTGGCCCGGCTTCAGCGCTCTACAGAGCGTCCCAAGTGGTGCTACGTTCGCGCAAGCACTGCAACATGCGCTTGAAGGAAGCTTTGGCAGGTTTGCTGACACGAGTGACCCCTGTCGACGGCCAGATACCCCGCTTACAAGTGTGTCCAGTAGGGGATGGTGGTTTGCGGAAATTCCGAAGAAGTGAAAAGTGCGCGTGCCTAGCTTCGATTAACACTCAGGGTGGGCGAACCCCCGGTGGCCCGCAGCATCGTCTGAATAGCCTTAGAAACCTCGTGAGAGGTCTACGAGTATATTTTCTCCTTCCTTGGTTAAGGTTTCCGTCGTAATCACTCAAACTAAAACACAGAGGGCATTTTTGTTTTTCTGTCGAAATGATCGATAAGTAGTTTCTTTCTTTAACGATTCATCGCCGAGTTTCATGCGGGTTTTTGGTTTCTGTTAGGTTAACAGGTAAGATCGTTATGTGTGCTTAGCCCTATAGAGTACACAGTAGGGAAATTCTAAGCCTCACTCGAATATTAGCATATTTAGCGGATGCATACGCCAGGTTTGCTGGCAAAGTTCTGGTACGATTAATCGAGTCTCCGTCACACAGATTAATAAAGCGGTGAGTGAAACAGTCGTGCAAAAGACTACACACCATTGCAGTGTGGAGGAAATTAATGGGAAGTCGTGTGGTGCATGTCGTAACATGTCAGAGGATTGGTTTATGAGTAGGATTTCCGTGTTTTCTTGGTTTATTTTTATTGTTTATGAAGTAAGAAGGTGTTTTTTCGGGGTTTATTTCTTCTCACAAATTCGCAATTTTTTTAATATAAATTTGTGGTGTCGGACAAAACATCGGGGCTTATGTTGCAGAAAGTAGTGCACTGATATGAATTTCCTTGACGTCGAGGGAACTTACCCGTGACCCGTGAAAATGTCCCCGAAGAAAGAACCAGCCTCGCGTGACAGTTTAGTAAGGGGCTGTGTTTCGAGTCAACAGAAAATAAAGCCTCTAGATAAAGATTTCTTTCCTTATTGTTTTTATTTTTTCTCCTTCAAGGACAGCTCGAATTTGGGGCCTTTTGGTTTTTCCACGAATTCGATAAAACCGGTTCAGAGGTTAATTTTTTGGGGCTTATCGGGATATGCCGTAAACACGGAACCCAGTTTATGAGTGGTACGATTTAAAGAGTGTTTTTGACTTTACAACTGTCGTAAAAGGTGCTTATTGGAACAAACCAACTTAGAAAAACAACATAATAAAGTCCAACAAGTCCACGATTATCGGTCGTCATTGAAAAAAAGCTCGACGCATCTATGTTTTATTGCTTCGATGTTTAAACAGCAGGAAGTTAGTGCGCGCTGAAAGATGGTGACTCTTGCCTCCGCTGTTGGGGGCCCAATTTTATGAGTGTACTATGCCTACTAGCCTAGAATGTGTAGCATGCTTCGCGTTCACAATTTCTCTCCCGCGAATCTTAAGCGCGTTTTTTTTTTTTTTACTTTGCAGTCATGATTATATTAGGCTGCAATTTTTATATATATCTTTGTCGCATCTCTATCTTCGCTATCTTCGTTATATTAGTATTTTTTTTTTCTACAGAGATTCTAGTATAAGGTCACCCCGGGAAAACGCCCGTTCGAATTGAAACACACGTAAATGGAATTTGAGTTTACAATCACAGAGTGTACAGCTCGAAGTTTCTCTTTGCATGCTGTGGGGATACAACCAAACTGTCCTCGATTCTTAGTAGTACGCTTTACCGCGGACTTCCAGCTTAATATTTGCATTCACTTTTTTTTTTTTTTGTAACCAACGTGCAAACGCAAAAGTTAGATGCATGCCTTGAATCCGCTACTGTTCACGTACATCTTTAAAAACAATCGCCCGCTTAAACATTTCGTCAAATGCAGTGAAGATGCAATAACAATTGTGTGTGTGTTTTTTTTTAACAAGCAGCACTTGCTACCAGCATCCCCAACTTTCTTGGACATCAACGCCTTGGTGCGTGCACTACAATGAGGATTTCAACTGAACAATAGCGAACATCGCAATGTTCCCCGGGAATATTTTAAATGACTGTCCTAAAATATCAATAAGCAGTAAATAAATATTTTACGCGTATAGTTCTTACTCCGCGGCACTAAAACAATTTTACAATGAATCCCCACGTGCCACTTTCACAAAATTGTCAGCTTTTGCTTTTCTTGACAAAATATTGTAATGTCCTCCAGGACTGTAATTGCCTTGGTATCATAGAACGCAAATCAACTAAAATTTTAATGTTTCCTCGAATACCTTTTATTCCACGGAATGTCCCAGAAATTTGGCCATGAATGGTATGCAGCGTTACACGCGGGAAAAAAACTGTGAATGTACGATGGACTTGTCTTCTTCATCCGTGCACCCCTTCTTTGGGTGCCTCGCATCATTTTCCCTTAAATACTGTCGCGCATACAATCTGACCGTGCAATGCCTCCTCGCCGGTGGGGGCACCCTTGGTTGTGCGCGCCACGACGTCGAACCGCGGGAAACTCTAAGAGGCAGTGCGAGTAATAGATCCGCGTTCCTCGTCGACACACTGTCTTCGCTTTGCTGGCTACGGTCAAACCAACGCGAGCAATGAAGGTCCGCGACGGGTTCTCGTACAGAGCCACGACTTTGATATTACGTTGCACGTCCGAGTGATCTGCTCTGACCACCGTCGCCTCCAGGTACGAGCCTGTGGCGCAAGCAGCAGGAGCAAGGCCGTCTCGGGGTCGGCCGTCAGCCGACCGGACGCCGCGGCCACACGTGCGTCATCTACAACGGGGCCATGCACCTGTTCGGGGGCTACCAGGACCTCAAGGGCTCCTCCGCTGAACTCTGGGGGTTCCATTTCGGTGAGTGCAGGCTCCCTCGCCGCCGCCGCCGTTGAAACCGCTCGCTCCACGAGGAGGCCTTGCCTCGGTCACAATGCTCAGACACCATGCAAAAAACATTCCCTGCAGACGCGACGGCAGGATTATCTACGGACACGCCCGGAGCATCTTTGCTTCTTACATGTGTGCTCGTCGAACATGCCTGCAGAGAGTTTTTGTGTGGCCAATGTTGTTCAAATATTTTCCTGTTACGATTAGTACACTCAACGGCGAATGGATGTATTGGGCTCCGAACAACAAGAATTTAAGATCTAACTACAAAGGCTTAAGTCGCAATGCCGCTGTGAAAAGTTTGTGCGAGAACAATTTATGTCACCTATTTGTCGTGAATCGTGCACTTGAGCCATTTCTTGTTGCGAGTCATTTTCTCGCGTTTCCAGTGCTTTGTGCCTATTAGAACCATAGGAGCCTACGTGTATTCTGCCATGTATGAGAATTTAAATGTCGGATAATCTAACAACCTTTGATAGGCGACGCCAAAGGTTACTTAAATCTCACCGGTAGATTATTTTTTTTAATATAAGAAGTGTATGTGCGCACACGCATTAATAAAAAAACAACAAATCGTGCTTTTCTCCGTAAATTAGAACTTTGAGCGTTTGTGAAAACTAGCTGATAAAAAACCGCTGAGAATGTAGCCGAAGCGTTCAGCGTGATAACAAGAGAGAGAGAGAGAGAGAGAGAGAGAAAGAGAAAGCGAAAATAAATGAACGCTGTGGAGAGTTTGGCATCCAGCGCGAGCTTCCTACATTCGACAACACTTAGGTGTCTCGCGAGCACCGTGCAGCCAAAGCTCCAAGGAAGGCAACGAGTGCGTTATGATTCGGAGCTTCTAGTACATATTTAGCCTGCCGTGGGCTATCTTTTTTTCACATATTCTCAAGGTAAGTACATTGAAGAGGGGAGAGAGTTGTAATATATTAACTATAAAGTGCACATATTAGTAATAACATGTTTCAACAAAACAATATAAGTGATGTTAGCAATCGAGGCGGTAAGATGTTTCCAGTCTATCGATGTTTCAGGCATAAAATAATATTGAAATAGTTAAGTTTTAACATTTGGAATGCCAACCTTATGGCTACGATCAGTGCGAGCAGATATATAGAATGGTGGAGTAATTAGTTTACGACGAAGGATAGCATTTTTATTTAATATTTTATGAAAAAGACACGAAGGAGAGATCTTTCGGCACAAAATTGGTAACGACAACCTAAAGTTTTTTTGTTGTTTTTTTATGGTAGAAAGGCTGCAGTGCGATGATCGTTTGTGAATATGAAACGAGCTGAATGGTTTCAAATTGATTCAATAAGAGCAATTAGTGGGACGAGTGAGCGGGGTCCCACACAGCAGCACCACATACATTATAATTTTTGGACGGATTAGGGTTTTGTACATGGTTAGTTTTAATAAAGACGGAGCGAGAAAAAAAATATTTTTAAGTATTTTAACATTCGGTTAACACTGTGTTCGAGGCGGGGCTTAGGCCGCACGTCCGGGAGCTTCCTTGCTCGTGACGACGACCATTCCCCGAAGGGAAGAACCCAGGGGTCCAGTGGAGGTGGGAGAATTGGTAACGTAACGAACGGTTTAATTACATGGTAGCGATACAGTCGTCAAATCCAAGAGAACAAATGGAGCCCTCACTCCCCGCCTTATATAGGGGTCCGTTTTCTCCCTCTCTCTCCGACAGGGCAGCAGGTGCGACCGCCACGTGCTTTGCAGCTGGGTCCGCCGCGTCGTAGTCAGAAATGAGTCATAGCCAAGGTTCTCCGCAGTTAGGCCACGCCTCTCTCCCCTTCCGGAGCGCACGAACCCACACGCACACACACACACGTCCCGTTGACGTCACGGACGCGTTGAGACACGTTTTGGGCAGGCTTCGACAGGTGGCCGGCAGTCCTGACACGTCGGGACTCGTTTCGGGACTCGTTTCCGCAGCGTTGAAACTCGGAAAAGGTTGCCGAAGGTTCCATTCTTAACAGCCCCTCCGGGGCCAGGGAAACCTCGAATGGCCGGTGGTACAATCGCTGGCCTGAAGAGGTGGGCTTGGAGTAGGCCTTGAGAAGACGCTGCAAGCACCAAACAAACTCCCAAACCTCTCACAACGGAGGCATCAGCGGAAACGTCCCCCACAACACCACGCCACACCGCAGTCAAACGCTCGGAATTCGCCAAAGACCCGCCAGACTGGATTACGGATTACCAAAATTTGGTACAATTCCGGGCATCGAGACCCCCTGTCGCCAAAAAAACTAATTTTTCCAACGAGGTCACTAAGAACAAAATACAAAAGACAAAACTTCTTCGCAATTTGTGAGGTCCTTTTTGGGTTTTAACGAAGTGCCCCCACTTAGATCCTCATTCCCGTGGATGACGAAGACCTCTGAGATCATTCCTACTATTTTTCGTGATGTCAGAAAAATCTGCTCAACCCATCGGCATTGCCGTTAAATTTGCCTTTTCTTTTTCTTACGCTGAAGTCATAGTGATCGATTTTCACGTGATTTCTAGACGTGAAAATGCGGTCCTTATAGCGCCGATAAAACAATCCGCCTTTTTCATGCCCCGTCACATTGGTCCTAGCAATCTCCTGAGCTGTATCGCGAAACCCTGACACACTAGGGTCGCTCTTCTGCTCGACTCTGTCTACTCGTAGCAGAGGACCAAAGTTACGTGACGCCGGAGCTACGAGAGATCTTTCACTGATCCCGTCTTCCTCCGCCTTTTTCGCCGGCGCGTTGGGACGGCGTACGCTTTCTAGTGCTACGAGGTCAGGCTGTTCTACAACCTGGTCCCTCTCATCCCGGTTTTCTGCCTCCAACTCTGGGAGTGCTTGCTCCCCGTCAGCTGCCTCTGGCTCTGGATCACTCGTCAACAAAGGGGCGACCTGACGCGATTTGGACCTCGTACATGACTGAACTAGCCCTTCTCCCAGTTGTTGACCCCTTTCGCGCAGCAGGAAAATTGACCGGTAAGAAAACAAATAAGGATATTCCAACGGGACTGTTTGCGAGACAGCCGCCTCTGTCACTAGCTCTCCGAACGGGCCAGTTATCCTTACTGTCGCCATAGGCAGACAGACACTGTGCTTTTCAAGCAGCTGCTTGGTCCAAACTACCTTTCCAGTAAATTCGGAGGTCGTTACATACGACGGATGAACAACGTCCATCGTCGCTGCACTGTCCCGAAGCACCCTGCACGGCTTTCCGTTTACCTGGAGCTCGTGAAGATAGGGACGAAGGAGCTTCAGGTCCTCGTCACTACCGTTCACGTACGAGAACACCACCCGCGGTTTCTTACATCTGGCCGCTGTGTGTCCCGGCTCCTGACAGTTGTAGCACAGGAACGGCTTCCTTGCCTCGAACTGCCCTGTTGGGCTTTTCCGCGCCTCGTCTCCGTTCGAGTGTTCTGCGCTCTTTTCTGGGACCTTTTTTCCTGCTTCGGGCTTCTCGGGCCCGTTTTCTCGCGAGTCATTTCCCTGTCGGAAGGTCTTGCGCTGATCGCTTCGGCCGGATTCGCTTTCCTCTCCGCTCAGCTTTCTACGCGTTGCGTACTCTTCGGCTAGCTCAGCGGCCCTTTCGACAGAGTCGACTCCCACCCTGTCCTGCACCCAGAGCTTGACTGACTGCGGAATGCTACGAAAGAACTGTTCGAGGCACACACACTCGACTACCTTGTCTCGGCTTTCGTACACTTCCTCGCTCTTCAACCATTCTATCAGGTTGGTTTTAAGCCCGTACGCGAATTCCGAGTAGCCCTCGCTGCTCTTTTTGGATGCGTTTCTAAACCTTTGACGGAACGCCTCGGCAGAAAGGCGGTACCGCTTCAAAAGGCTGGACTTCACCTTGTCGTAGTCGTCCGCGTCTCCAGCACTAAGGCGCGCGACAACCTCTGCAGCCTCACAGGGCAACAGAGTCAAAAGCCGTTGCGGCCACGTTTCTGGGGCGAAGCTCAACTTCTCACATGTCCTCTCAAAGTTAACTAAGAATAGGCCCACGTCTTCCCCAACTTTAAACGGCTGCATGAGCTTCTTCATTTGATACGACTCGGTCTCACTTGCTCGTACCGGAGCCCCAACTCTACTGTTCTGCGAGTTTAATCGCTGTTGTTCAATTTCGAGCTCTAGCCTTTTCAGCGCTCGCTCCTCTGTCGCCGCAGCCTGCGCTCGTTCCTCTCTCGCTGCAGCCAGTTCCCGCTCTCGTTCCTCTCTTGCTGCAGCCTGTTCCTCTTTCGCTGCAGCCTGTTCTCGCTCTCGTTCCTCTCTAGCTGCAGCTTCGCTCTTAGCGTTCTGAAGCAGTTCCCACGCAATTTTAATTTCCTCTGCTTCCGCGCTCTCTGAAATCGCTTTACTGATCTCAGATTTCTTCATCTTTTGCTCCACCTCCACACCCAATTCTTCACATAAACAGAATAAATCTGTTCTCAGTAACCTCATTAGATCCATGATCGCTGCTCTTTAGCTTTGGCTTTGCTATAAAACTTGTCGCGAGGTTGTACACAAACCTAGCGCACGAGTCAAACACTAAGGATTCCCAGCAGTTCAAAATTAATTACCCATAATCTGAAGCCTGGCGAATCTCAAAGCAAAGTCCTAACGCTCACCCACAGATGTAGCACGATGTCGCATGGTCCGATCCCAACCGCTGCCAACCAGTTGTTCGAGGCGGGGCTTAGGCCGCACGTCAGGGAGCTTCCTTGCTCGTGACGACGACCATTCCCCGAAGGGAAGAACCCAGGGGTCCAGTGGAGGTGGGAGAATTGGTAACGTAACGAACGGTTTAATTACATGGTAGCGATACAGTTGTCAAATCCAAGAGAACAAATGGAGCCCTCACGCCCCGCCTTATATAGGGGTCCGTTTTCTCCCTCTCTCTCCGCCAGGGCAGCAGGTGCGACCGCCATGTGCTTTGCAGCTGGGTCCGCCGCGTCGTAGTCAGAAATGAGTCATAGCCAAGGTTCTCCGCAGTTAGGCCAGGCCTCTCTCCCCTTCCGGAGCGCACGAACCCACACGCACACACACACACGTCCCGTTGACGTCACGGACGCGTTGAGACACGTTTTGGGCAGGCTTCGACAGGTGGCCGGCAGTCCTGACACGTCGGGACTCGTTTCGGGACTCGTTTCCGCAGCGTTGAAACTCGGAAAAGGTTGCCGAAGGTTCCATTCTTAACAACTGTTAGTTACGCATTCAATATGAATCTTTCGTTAAAGGTTACACGTTATATGAACACCAAGATATTTGTAAACAGACAGAAGCGAGAGGATTGCTGTTAAGACCGACGATCAGTTCGCGCTTTCCACTTTTCCCCCGGTTCCTCCTCTCCCCCCTTCTACCCTGTCCACCGTTGCCTGTTTTCTCCTCCCCCATGGCGAGGAGGATCTTCTGCCTTGCAGAATCTCGAGTCTGGTGGTCGGCCTTTAAGATGATAAGTTTGACGCACCGATTGAGCGCGCGACACTCTCATCTGTTTACATTTGTCATTGTTTAGTTTCTTTAACCTTTGGTTACACCGCAGTGATATACAA